>OU343225.1:313545171-313668227 GCA_910596185.1 Chrysanthemum makinoi
TTATCCTCCAAATACACCAATGCATTTAGTTCCTAGAACTATTGCCACTAAAAGCAAGACCTTAATCAGCCAATATGTTATTCTTTCAACTATTTTTCTTTTGAGAAAACTTGTAAGAAAAGGATCACACCCAATCGATAACTAAAGGGAAAGGGGTTTTGAACAAACAAAAGAATGCTATTTAACCGAGGTCATGCCTTTCTTTAAACAACTAAAAGATCATTTTGAGAGTCTTAAAAAGGGATAGATTCAGATATTAAAGGAATGGAAAAGGAATTTGATGCAATGATAGTTGAGGTTAGTGACTATGAGCGAGCATTAAAATATAATGAGATTGAGAGGAAGAACTTGCATACCTTGAATGAGAATCTTATTTCAGAATGTATTGCTCAAGATGTGTTTTTACACTCACACAAATTGCTCCATTAATGCTTCTCAATTTCATGAATTATCTGTTGCTCAAAGTCTCCCGATCGTCATTGAGCTTGAAAGATTAATTCAAAACTTAATGAGAAAATTGATCAGATGATCATCACGATAATTTGGTAAAGCATCTTTCTAAACTAGAAGTTGAACATTTTGATTTACAACTAAAATATCAACATCTTAAAAGAAAATGTTAAAACCTCAAATATCAAGACATCCTGATGTTCTCAATTTGATGCGCTTTTTGAAATTAGCAAACGCGGATGAACAGCTCATTGTAACACGAACAGAAAGTTGAAAGCCCAAATCTCTCAATTAAAGGGTGAAAAGAACAATGTGACTGATCCCAAATGCCTCCTTTAGATTCTCGATCTCAAACGCTTCATCTTCAAAACTTAGTAAATGCATTATAAAAAGGAAAACGAAAGTTTTCTAGAAAAAATGAAAAGGTTAAACGACATTTTCAATGAGTTATTTGATTCAATAAAGTCACCGTGACAAAAATAATGAAAAAATAGCTTCATTGCAAAAGGAAAAAATGAGAATCAAGAGTCGTGTAAAAGGAAATGCCAATGACCATGGGGAGAATGATGGATCCAAAGTACATGTTTGTAATAAATATGCTTTTTATCTCAGAAAAATATGTCCTCCTCATCTTAGGAACAATAAACTTGCAATTCAAACATATTCTCATCCCTTAAGGATTGTCTAGAATGTCTCCGTGAGATTGTTGAAGAGGATAAGTTATAGAAACCACTTGATAATGCATTGCATGCATGCTTATATGCCAAACGATCTCAAGAAATTCTAGAATGCTTAATCACAATATGCCCTGAGTCCTTAGGTGAGAGAGTTAATCCTTTGATTCCATGTTCTATGCCTAGTGCCAAGTAATATGAAATCCATTCGATGCCCAATGTTATGAATGTGAACCTAGTATACCTTCAAGTTGTTCGATCTAACACCTTAGTGCTGTTGTTAACCTAGCGCAAGTTCTAGAGAGTAACAAATCCCAAAGACTTCCGTGTTAAGAAAGTGAATTCTCAGTGCCTCAGCTCAAATCATAGTTTTAAGAAAGTGAACACTAATGTGCCTTCTAGAGTTCATCCTTGCACATCTAGTTCAGAATGCAAAAATTAGATCAACCAACTAATGTTCCCATTCCCTACGTGAGTAATCGTGACATTAAAGCGAAGGTGTCAAAGTCTCAAGACAATACAAGGAATGATAGGACTTTGCGAGCTAAGAATGTGCATTGGAAGAGAGTAGAAGACCAATCTAGGAACTTTAAGTTTGAGTTGAATAAAACGAATCGTGTTGATTCTAGTATTAGCCATAGCGCATCGTAATTAATTCATTCGATACTATTTTCAAACCTTGTAATGATGTTCGCTAAATTGCTACTAATCATGAATGTGGTGTGAATGCTTTGTCTATCATCAAGCCAAACCCTAGTTAAAATTGTTAATGCAAAAATCATGCTAAGAAGGCAAAAAGGCAAAGGCGAAGAAAGTTAGAAAACTGTGAAACCCACAGAAGAACATTTAGTAAGATAGGTTATCAATGGATACCTTTTGGCCATAAGTTAATCGTGCACCTTCACTAGAAAATGGATGCCTCATGGTAGAACTATTCCCTTAAGAAGTGAACATACTTTGAATAGGTCAAATATGGACACTAGTACTGCATCTATTCATAATGATTCCATTGCCTCACTTCTATGATATGAATGTTTCTATTTCGATGTGGGTGTTCCAATCTCACTTACTAACCAAATGGAACCCATTCTTGCATGGGGATCCCAATTATCCGGTTATCCATTCTTGTCTCTGTGTTCAACTCAGATCGCTCAAATCGTTCGTGGGTACCTGGACTCGTGCCGTTCCAAGCATATGACCGAGACCGGTCGCGGCTCATGAACTTCGTGGAGCAAATTCATCGGACTGTTAGATTCGAACCATCATTTTGGAGCAATTATAGGTTATGGTGATTATGTAGTTGGCAAAAGTGTAATCTCCAAGGTATATTATGTGGAAGGTCTTGGTCATAATTTGTTCTCTGTTGGTCAATTCTGAGATTCCGATCTAGAGGTGGCCTTTAGAAAACATACTTGCTTCATTAGAGAACTTGATGGTGTGGAATTATTAAGAGGTACTCGTGGTTCTAACCTATACACCATCTCTATCGAAGACATGATGAAGTCTTCTCCAATCCGCTTTGCTGCAAAGGCTTCTAAACAAAGTCATGGTTATGGCATCGCTCGTCTCAATCACTTGAACTTCGCACCATTAATAACCTTCCGTAAAGGATTTGTCGAGGTTTACCTAGATAAAAATATGAAAAAGATCATCTTTGTTCAGCCTGCCAATTGGGTAAAAGCAAGAAATATGCCCACAAACCAAAACCCACAAATTCAGTAATGGAAGTTCTTCATACCCTTCATATGGATTCATGTGGACCAATGAGAGTACAATCGATAAATGGGAAGAAATACATTCTAGTAGTTGTTGATGATACCTCGATTTACTTGGGTACATTTTTTGAGGACAAAGGATGAAACTCCAGATGTCATCATCAAACTAATCAAACACTTCGTGTTCGACTCAACAATACAAATGTAATTGTTCGAATGCACAATGGCACGAAGTTTGTCAACAAAGACTTAATTGAGCTTTATGAAAGTGTTGGAATCAGCCATCAAAGAAGTGTTCCACCTAACTCCTCAACGAACGGTGTAGTTGAAAGACGTAATCGAACTCTTGTGGAAGCCGCAAGAACAATGCTTATTTATTCGAAGGTTCCAATGTTTCTATGGGTGAAGCCATTACACGCTAGTTACACCCAAAATCGTACCCTTATACACACCTCTCATGGAAAAACTCCATATGAACTTGTTCATAAATGTAAACCTGATCTCTCCTACCTTCGTGTGTTTGGTGCTTTGTGCTATCCAACTAATGATGGTCAAGACTTAGGTAAACTAAGAGCAAAGGCGGATATTGGAGTTTTTGTTGGTTATGCACCAAACAAGAAGGGTTACCGAATCTACAACAAGAGAACCCAAAATATCATGGAAACAATTCACGTTACGTTCGATGAGCTGACCGTCAAATGGCTCCCGGACAATTCAGCTCGACCCGCGACTTCAAAACAGTCCCACTGGTTCATCTCTTGTACCAAACTCATCTCCAACAACTCCATATGTACCTCCATCAAAAGATGATTTAAAGAAATTGTTTGATCCAATGTTTGATGAACACTATGAACCAAATGTTGATGAAATGTCAATTCCATCAACAGGTCGCCCTATCCCTGTGAATGAAGTGAACCCTTCAATCTCAATTTCATTAAGTCAGAAGCCGGCCGCATCACTGTCTCATCAACAAATCTTCAATCATCAAATGTACATCATGGAAGTGTTTCAGGCATCAATGATGAAGTTAATCCCTTTGCAACTCCCGAAGATGCTCCATTTGAAAAATATTTGCTCCGAATCATCATCGAACCATCTTCATCGAGACATCGACTCGCTACTTCCGCCAACAACAACCACATGAACACCTTAGAAAATGGACACATGATCACCCATTGACAACATCATTGGAAACCCCTCTCGCCAAGTATCCACACGGAAACAACTTGCAACCGATGCCTTATGGTGCTTCTTCAACTCCGTGACTCTCTAAGGTCGAAACAAAAGACATTAAAACCGCCATGAATGAAGATCACGGTTCAATGCCATGCAAGAAGAAATTCATGAGTTTGATCGACTTGATGTATGGGAATTAGTACGCCCAGACTGCTATGATCATTGCTCTAAAGTGGATCTTCAAAGTGAAACTTGATGAGCATGGTGATGTGTTGAAGAACAAGGCTCGATTAGTGCAAAAGGATACCGTAAAAAGGAGGGTATTGACTTTGAAGAATCATTTGCTCCAGTTGCTCGTATTGAGGCAATCGGAATCTTCTTGGCTAATGCTGCTAGTAAGAACATGGTAGTGTATCGATGGATGTAAAACCGCCTTCTTAATGGAGATTTAAAGAGGTGGTTTACGCCGCCCGTAGGGTTTTGTGAACCCTGAGCATCCTACTCATGTCTATCGCTTGAAAAAGGCTCTTTACGGTTTAAAGCAAGCTCCTAGAGCATGGTATGATACGCTATCAAAGTTTCTTCTATCTTCTGGATTCAAAGAAAGGAGCAGATTGATCCGACATTGTTCACCGGAAGTCGTGCAAACATTTAATTCACGCTCAAATTTATGTTGATGATATTATCTTGCTCGATCCGACCCAATGAATGTGACCATTTTTCTAATGAAATGGGTTCCAAATTTCAAATGTCAATGATGGGACAAATGTCATTTTTCTTGGGATTACAAATTTCACAAAGTCCCGAGGCATTTTTATAAATCAATCTAAATATGCAAATGAGATTTTAAAGAAATTTGGATTTGTTCATGTGACACCGCGACACACCCATGATTGAACGCATTAAACCGGATGAGGACCACTCAGGGATCATGGTAGATCAAACAAAATATCGTAGTATGATTGGATCCCCGATGTACCTCATGCCAGCCTAGCGTAATGCATATCTTGTTCGATGTGCATGTGTGCTAGATATCGCTAAGCCTACTAAAAAGCACCTTGAAGCAGTAAACGGGTCTTTCGGTATCTCCAAGGAACCATCAATATGGGACTATGGTACCCGAAGGACACCGTATGTCACTAATGCCTATGCAGCATGCCGATCATGCAGATGTCAAGATACACGCCGGTACATCGAGGTGCTCGCTTTTGGGTGATAAGCTCGTGAGTTGGTCTTCAAAGAAGCAAATGAGTACTTCTATTTCCTCTACAGAGGTTGAATACATAGCCATGTCATCTTGTTGTGCTCAAATCCTTTGGATGAGATCACAATTACCGACTATGGCTTTGAATTCAACAAAATCCTCTCAGATCTGTGATAATAAAAGTGTTGTTGATCTCTCATGCAACAACGTTCAACACTCAAGAGCAAAGCACATCGACATCCCATCATTTCATCGTGAGCAAGTGGAAAACGTGGTGGAACTCTATTTTGTAGTCAATACCAGCGTAGACATCTTCACCAAAGCTCTTCCAAGAGAACGCTTTGAGTTTATTCTTCCACGACTTGGCTTGAAAAGCCTTCAACCAGAAACACTCAAACGCCTTCAAGAGGAAGACGAGGAGTAAAGGTCTTTCCTTCATCTATATCTTTGTATATATTTATCCAAAAAGCAAAATACAAAATTACAAAACCTTCAAAAATCAAATAGAAAAATATAAAACTTTCAAAATCCATAAAATGTGAAAATTTCGAAAAATCCTCAAAAATATTGTCATTTTGTCATGTTTTTTCTACCTCGATAATATCTACGGTCTTTGTGTTGTCATTCAAAGAATGATACGGACTTTAGATGTTGTTCTAATGTTCTAAAAAAAAAAATAAAAATAAATAAATAAATAAATAAATTAGAGAAAGAGAAACAATGGTTTATTTTCATTTCGTGCAAGAACCGCTTTTCAAAGAAAGAACAGAGCCATGCTTTATCTCATGTTTCAAATTAATGCTCGATTCTAAAACAAACGCTTGTCATCCACAAGACAAATGTTTAACTTCGACTCTTATTTTTTGAAAATTAAAAGAACTTATCAAGTGTCAAAAAATATCAATTATCAATCAACTAATTTCGCACATTGAGGGGGAGAATGATTTTCAATTAAATCAAAAGTGTTCTTTTAAAAAATTTGCACTTAAATGAGTATGGTCTACTCTAAATGGTTTACAAAATGTTACACAATTGGTTCCGCACCTTGGTTATATTATGTTTTCAAAAGAAAATTATGCATGTTTAATCAATGGAGTTTAAAGTCTCAAAATCCAATCCTTATCGATTAAACGCTTTCATAATCAAGTCACAATTCTCCTTAAAAGCTTTCAAAATCAATTTAAATCATTGGAGATCACAAATCTCAAATGATTTGATAATTGTGATCGGGGGAGAATTTGTGATTTAAATTGATTTAAACTGATAATTCGATAGATGGTTTCATAAGTGATTAGCATGTTTGCCTCCCAACAAGTGACAAACGATTTCAAATTTTCCATGCACATGTTGAGGGGAGCATCTATTTTAAACCTCAAATTATTGAAACGGATTGATTGTTTCTATGCGTGTTCTCTAATATGTGCAAAATTCTTTCAAAATTGGCACATATTGAGGGGAACAAACTTTGAAAACCTCATCCTTCCTCAAAATGTTTTATCTACTCAAATTGGTTGGGAAGTGATGATGATGATTTTAGAAAATGTTAATCAAAAGATTGTACCTTTCACTCTTAATCTAACGATTTCAAAGATCTCTTGCCTCCATGTGCTAAACAATTTCTAAATCTTATGCATATGTTGAGGGGGAGCATTTCTAAAATATTAAAACAATTAAGATACAAAATGCTTTGATTCTATATCACAAGTATCTTGATTGATTTTTCAAATGGTTTTCAATTGGTTCCAATGGCAGATGAACAATACCAAAAAGACCGACCAACTTTACTTTATGTATGGTGATATAAGGATGATAAGGTTAGGTTGAGGTCCCATGATCCGCCAGAACCGGAGGGATCTACCCAGGGACAATCCACTAGATAGTGTAGAAGTCCTTAGGTATGATGAAAAAAGGAGAAAAGTGAGATATGGGAAGAGTGTGACCTAGATCGAAGCTAGTGATTCGTGCTAAACCCAACAAGTTATTCACACAAGCTAGCCACTTGTGAATGGCTAACCGTGAAGAAACTTAAAACAGTCAAACAAAAATGCAATGAAGATCGAGAATATAATGAATTCTCGTCAAGTCCCACCTGAGACTCAATGGTGTGTTAACACTTGATCGATGATAGAATGATCACTAAGGATAGTGATCAAGAAAGATTTTGATTGAATTATTACACTACCCATTGATTGAAATGTATTTGGACAATGAATTGGAAAGCACAACAATCGATAAAAACAAAACGAAAATAATGCGTTAAAAACTACGTGAACGCATAAAAATAAAAAGTGAAATCTAAGAAATAAAAGACCTAAAAATATGAAAATGACATTTTGAAATCCTAAAAATAAAAGAAATTTATTAGAAAAAGAAAATTATTTTTATAACTATTTATTTAATTAAAAACTATTTTAAACTATTTAATAATAATCTAAAATATAAGAAAATATGAAATAAGTAGAGAAAATGAAATTATGATTTGGAAAAATCTAAAATATTATAAAACTTATTTTAAAATTGAAAATATATTTTTACACTTTTTATCTAATTATTACTAATTAATTACTATTTAAAATACACTTAAATACTAGAAAATATAAAATAAACCTGGAGAAATAAAATTTTAACTTGGAAAAATCTAAAATATGATAAAACTAATTTTAAAACTTAAAAGATATTTTTTATGCTTTTTAATTATTTATTACTAATTATTTAATACTTTTAACTATTAAAAATTATAATAAATACTAAACAGATTAGGAAAATTATGAAACTTTTTCTAAAAATAACTTAAGGTGACAGAAAACTAAGAAAAATATAAAAACTAGATTTGCTTATTAATAAGATGAAAAGAAAAATCAAAAGCTAAAAACTATTAAATAAACGCTATCACTATTTTTAAATTGATGTTTTTCTGGTTTTTCTTTTTGAAAACTACTTAACTACTGATTATAAGCTACTTTTATAAAGACAAAAATTTTACAAATAAAAAATAAGCTATTTGAGAGCTTATTATCCCAACAAAGGCTAAAGAGCTTATTTAATGTAATAAGCTCAAACAAGCTTACAGATTGGAAACAAAGGTGGAATAAGATTCAAACAAGCTAGATAAACAGAAATGAAGCTAGAAAGAACAATTACAAACACTAATAAGCTACTAAAAAGAAAAATAAGCACTTGGCTTTATGCTTTCTAAGACAGAAATGGGACAAGGATTAGGCTTATTGCAGCCCTACCAAACAAGCTTCAAAATGAAAACCCAAACTTGAGACCTCAAGATGGCTAGGTTGGCTTTCCAAAGAACCAAGGATCACAAGCTGAGGCTAACTAATAAGCTACTTGTGAGCTTATCAAGATGGTACCACTCATCAATGTGTAATGTGGCACCATTTCGAACAAGTGGTCCAAAAGAAATACGAAAATAAGCACTTAAAAAGCTGATTAAAGGAAAACTAGTATTTTTCTAATTAAGTTTAGCAACTAAACTTTGATAACCCAAAAGCTTTTAAGCTAAATCTTACTATTAAACACACAGTGAAATTATCTTTTTATTCAAAACGACCAAATGAAGATTTTGACTTTTTATAAAAACCAAAAGAGTTGACTAAAATGAACTTTTGATCACTACTACTTATTGATTATGTTGTTTTAAGGTGTAATAAGACTGATTTGAGCAATATAAACAACTTATGAAAACAGAATCATGATCATGGATCATGAAGATCCAACAGTTAGTCACAAGATTTGATCAAAAGCTAATTTTGACTTTTCACCAAATGACCAATGGTTTTTCTTGTTGATTTAAGATATTAGGTGTGTATGTGACAAAGAACAAGCACAAACACTCAACACAAACAAGACCTACTATGGTTTAAACAGGCAAATCCAAACACCCTTATATGACTGTTTTGGAACTTTTTCAAAGTAAATCACAGATTAAAACCATGAAACTTATTACGCACCTTATAATATCATGTATTAACACTAAATAAGCATTAAACAACAACCATAATAACATAAAACTCAATAATGATCTATATGCTATTTAAACTCTAAAATGAATTTTTTTATAAACTACAAATTTAAAAGAACAACAAACTGATTTTAAAGCTTAAATACACTTAACTATAACTAATGAACATAAAGAACCAGAAATTACAACTACTAAACAACTAAAACAATGAAATGCAAAATGAACAAAAGGCTTACAAAGGCTATCCAACTGAATCACGAACTAGAACCAAGACACTCCTATAGGCTTACCACTAAGCCACTAACCCAAGGCCATCCACAATCTACCCCGCTCCAATGTGAACACCATTTCCAATAGATTTTTGAATTTTCAACTATTTATGAGTATTTTTATGATTTTTCTGTTTTTGATTCTAAACTGGTTTTTAATGTTACTAAAAGCTTGAAGAAGCTTTCTAGGAGCTTATGTGATCTATTTCAGTCCATACAAACAACTTACAACAACATTTGATTCACATGAAATTTTTGAACTTTGAAATTGCATAAATTGATCTTAAAACTTAACACTTGAAATTGAAACTTAAAAGGTTCACAAATACTTGAAATAACTTAAACAAAGTGCTAAGAAAGCTTAAATTACACCGAAATTTGAGAATAATAAAACGATAATTAAAAACTAAAATTACTCTAGATATGATATACATTGCATCTCTTCCTCTTTATAATGACTTTTGAGACTCTATGTTGACCTCTGATTCATTCCCACTTCATCTGAGCCATTGGATTGGCCAAACTCATCATATCCGGCCCATTTGGATTTTTGGCCAATTTCTTCTTGAGCGTGTTTAAAACATTAATGGTTTTGGGAAGATGTGGAGGTGAGGGGACAAGGTAAGGAGGGGGGATGGATAGAGCAAGGGTGTGTTGAAAGATGAAATACCACCGTGCTGGATTTACAAAGCTATGTGAGGAGGATGAACAAAGGAACGGCGGTATAATAGCCGCTGACTTTTGTTGACCGCTGGGTATTAATAATAGACGGGTCCAAATGGTTATGGCAGGGCCAAATGGTGTGAACTGGGCTCCGCGGTCAAGAGGCCAAGGTTCAAGGCTCAAGGTGCATGCTTGTTGGGCTTGATAATGCATTGGGGCCTACCGGTTGTGGACTTGATTGGGTTTGATATATTAAAAAAGGATCCGCTATTTGATAGATATACAAGGACCAAAAATGCAATTTCACCAAACTTGAGGATCGAACTTGACACTTGACCAAAAACTCATTCAAGGATCATTTTTGACAACTTAGAATATTTCAAGGACCTTGAATGATAAAATTCTTGATTTTTGAATTCCAGGGACTAGATTTGACAACTTTTGAAACTTCGGGGACTAAACGCCAATTTTGCAAACTTGAATCATTTTTTATCTGATTTTGATATTTTCATCATTTTGATGCATTTTTGAGTGTTTTCAGATGATTTTGCAGCTTAGATTGTACAAAAATGATGAGTATTTAGACACTCATCAATCCCCCACACTAAGATATTGCTAGTCCCTAGCAATGATTTTAGATCTTAATGGATTTTAAATACTCTTTACCAAAAGCCATCACTTCTGGAGTAGCCAATTGTTTTGATTCAAGTAAGAACCTTGGTACAATGATAACCAAATGATTTTGAGCAAATCATAAGTCAGAACGGATTTGATTTGTCTTTACCGTAAGCCGCTTGCTTCGACTAGCCAACTCTTAGATAAATTATCAATTATTGGTGAGCTGATTACCAATATGGCTTTTCCAACTGCCTTTACCACAAGCCATAAACTTGCGGGCTAGCCAACTCTTCACTTTTAGGATATGGTGAGTTGAATACTATACAATTTTGGGCAAATTGCAAGCCATAAACGGATTTGAGAAATCTTTACCAAGAGCCGCTTGCTCGGATTAGCCAATCCTTATGTGTTTTTAGACATGGCGGATCGATACATATATGCCGAGTAAGTGAAAACACTTACTCCAAAAAATTTTGGCCAAAAACGGGAATTGGGTGGATAATACATATGATAAAATTCGTGAGAATTCCCCCCCACACTTAGAAATGAATATTGCCCTCAATATTCAAAGTACCGGCGTTATGCCGAAACAAAGAACGTAAAAGGGAAATACTACGCCATTATTTTGAATAAATAATTTTTTTTTGCAAAGATTTTATATATAAAATGGGTAAGGCAACTCCCCACACTAGGGTGGTAGAACAGAGAAAGAAGACAGAAATATGGGTGAAAACCCATATGGTGTGTGCTAATTTTTTGATACCGAGTCATTAGCTTGACTCGATCCCCGCATTCATTGGTTCATGGGGAAAGTTTGTAGATCCCGACAACCACAGATGGAATGTCCTCTCCAAAGTAATGCTTTAATCGATGACCATTCACTTTAAAATTAGGACCATCGGGTTGAGATAACTCAATGGTACCATAAGGATAAACCTTAGCGATAGTAAATGGACCAGACCAACGGGACTTGAGCTTTCCGGAGAAAATCTTCAATCTTGAATTGAAAAGAAGGACTCGATCACCAACGTTGAAAACGTGGTTCTTGATTTTAGAGTCATGAATCTTCTTTGTCTTTTGCTTGTAGATCAAAGAGTTCTTCGTATGCTTGATCACGGTTCATTTAATTCATTCATTTGAACTTTTCTCGTGATCACCACCGCTCAATATCGAAATTTGCATGCTTTAAGGCCCAAGATGCCTTGTGCTCTAACTCAATGTCGGAAGATGACATGCCTTTCCATTACACTAGCTTGTATGGAGTACACCGATGGGTGTTTTAAGTAAAGCTATGCACGAAAGGCCCGAGTCGTCATCCAGGTTTATCCGACCGGGATGCACGATTTTCCTCACGTCCTTTCAAGAATTCTTGTAATACCACGGTTGGAAACTTCCACCTGCCCACTTGTTTGGGGGTGGTATGCGATAGAAGGCGGTGGGTAACACCATTCTTTTGCATGACACGATCAAATTGGTCATTGCAGAAATGTGTACCACGATCACTGATTATCGCTCTCGGAGTTCCAAACCGGCAAAAGAGATTTCAAAAACTTCACAACAACTCGGGCATCATTGGTAGGTAAAGCTTTTGCTTCAACCCATTTTGACAAATAGTCAACACAACGAGTATGTATTTGTTACCACGAGAAGATGGAAATGGCCCCATAAAGTCAATACCCCAGATGTCAAATATCTCACAAACTTGAATGGCATTTTGTGGCATTTCATTTCTTTGAGAGATATTTCCATGACGCGTTGACAAGCGTCCACGAGTTTTGACAAAATCGTGGGCATCCTTATAGATTGTGGGCCAATAAAACCCGAAATCAAACACCTTTTTGGCGGTGTAGTTTGGACTATGATGGCCCCGTGGGTCCGAATGGCAAGCCTTGAGAATGTCAATGGCTTCCTGTCCATATACACATCGCCGGATGACTTGATCCGCGCAGATTTTGAATAAGAAGGGGTCATCCCAGAAATAATGTTTAACATCCTTGAAGAATTTGTTCTTCATTGGCTCGACATCCCTTTCACTATGAAGTTACCGCGCATGGTAATTTGCAAAGTCGACAAACCATGGGGTAGAAGTGTTTCCACGAAAAGAAACCGCATTGAGTGTCTCGAGAGGAAATGTTTCATTTATTTCCTTTTTCTCGAAAACATCTTGGTGAGGGTTTTCTAATCCGGACAGATGATCAGCTGACTAGATTCTCGGCTCCTTTTTATCACGTATAATGATATCAAATTCTTGCGGGAGGAGAATCCAGCAGAGCAATCTCGGCTTTGCATCTTGTTTTGCAAAGAGATATTTGAGAGTTGAGTGATCCGTATACACCACGCATTTGGTCAAGATTAAGTACGGCCGAAACTTCTCAAATGCATACACCACGACTAATAGCTCTTTTTACGTGGTGGTGTAATGAGTTTGAGCTTTAGTCATAGTCTTACTTGCGTAGTGGATAGGCTGAAAATGCTTAGCTCTCGTTGCCCTAAGGCACCGATAGCAAAATCACTTGCATCGCACATGAGCTCAAAAGGCAAGTCCCGGTCGGAACAAGCGAGAATGGGTGCTTGATAAGCTTTTTCTTCAATGTTTCAAAAGCTTCAATGCACTCAGGTGAGAAGATAAAAGGAGCATCCTTTTCAAGAAGATGGGTCATAGGCCAGGCGATTTTAGAAAAATCTTGTATGAATCTACGATAGAAACCGGCATGACCTAAAAACTCCTAATACCTTTGACGGTAGTAGGATGAGGTAATTTAGCAATAACATCGACTTTTGCTCTATCCACCTCAATCCCATTTTTGGAAATTTTATGGCCAAGGACTATGCCTTCTTTGACCATAAAGTGGCTCTTCTCCCAATTTAGACAAAGATTGGTGTCTTCACACCTTGAAGCATTTTTCTAAATGGGAGAGACATGTTTGAAATGAATTCCCAATGACCGAGAAGTCATCCATAAACACCTCCATTGTTTCCCGATCATGTCGTGGAAAATGGCCATCATACATCGTTGGAGCGTGCGGGAGCATTACATAAGCCAAAAGGCATACGTTTGTAGGCAAAAGTTCCGTATGGGCGGTGAATGTGGTCTTCTCTTGATCCTGTGGATCAATAGAATCTGAAAGTAACCTGAGAAACCATCAAGGAAACAATAGTATTCATTTCCTGCTAATCTCTCAAGCATTTGGTCCATGAAGGGTAGAGGAAAATGGTCTTTACGGGTGGCGTCATTCAACTTACGATAGTCAATACACACACGCCATCCGGTAACCAATCGAGTTGGAATTAACTTCGTTATCTTCATTGTGACAACAGTTATGCCACCCTTTTTAGGAACACAATGAATTGGGCTAACCCAAGGACTATATGAGATTGGGTAAATCAATCTTGCATCAAGAAGTTTGATAACCTCTTGTTTGATAACATCATGGATTTTTGGATTCACCCTTCTCTCGATGTTGAACTGCGGCTTGAAGTCATCCTCCATCAAGATTTTGTGAGTAAAAACTTCGGGTTGATACCCTTAATATCGGAGAGTTCCAAGCAATTGCTTGCTTGTGTGACTTCAAGACCTTTATGAGAGCAGCTTTTCATCTTTACTCAAATCTCGAGCAATAATGACGGGTAATTTATCATCACCTTCAAGAAATGCATACTCGAGATGAGGTGGTAAGTCCTTAAGCTCAACCTTAGGAAATTCTTGGTTTTCTCAACTGACTTGACTTCCTTGTTATGAAGCTTGACGGGAGGGAGAGGAGGAGAAGTGTCTTGATTTAACAATTTCTCAAGAAGAATATCTCCCTCCAGATTAATCTCATTTTGATTAATCTTATCAGGAATTGAATCACTAGTGTGAGGGGTTGATGATGGATCATCTTTGAGCAACTTCTCAATAAGAAGTATGTCCCCCTCGATGTCAATTGGAGCGTGATCAATTTCCCATGGAACAGAATCACTAGCCAAATATGCTTCAATCTCTTCCAAGATGAAGTCTCTTCCCTCAAAAGGAGTGATAGAAGGAGTAGAATTGGCTATGATAGGTTGGGAAGATGTGGTGGGATCCCACTCCGCGACGTAATTATGAGAATAACCAAGAACTTCTTGAGAGTACTCTTCAGAAGCAACATCAATGATATCTATTAGGTTAACGATTCGAATCATAGTTTCGGAGTACCTCGAAGTTTGATCAAGGTTAAAGGTGACAGCTTCATTACCAACACGTAATGTGATTTCTTTCTCAAATACATCTATGAGAGCACGGCCCGTTCTCAAGAATCCTCGACCAACAATGAGAGGAACCCGATGATCGGCATCAAAATCAACAACCACGAAGTCGGCTGGAAAATGGAACTTTCCTACTTTCACAAATACATCCTCGGCAATGCCAAGAGGACGGGATATGGAACGATCAGCAAGCTCGAGAGTCATGCATGTAGGAGTGAGTTCAGGAAGAAAGTTTCTTCCATCTTGAATAAGGCATCGAGGTTGATGCTTGCACCAAGATCGGCTAAGGCAAAGCATTCAACCATTCCTTGAAATACACAAGGTAAGAGAAATTTTCCAGGGATCTCCAAGCTTTCGGGGAAGCTTCTTGAATAAGCTAGAGCAGCGGTTCGTTAAGAGGAGTTTTGCCATTTCAAGCGGCTTTTCCTTATTGCTTAACATGTGTTTGAGAGTGGATGCAAACTTGGGCATCAGCATGATAGCATCCGCAAAGCTTATGTCAAAATGTAACTCTTGGAAAATTTGGAAAATTTGTCCATTTGATGACCGGCTTTCTCGGGAGCTTTTGCTCATTCAAACGCGATGGGTAAGGAATAGAAGATTTGGATTTCTGGTTTTCAACGGGAGCTCTGGAGGTTCAAAACAACTCCGGATTGGATTTGGGTTTCGGACAACTTGAGGATGGATTACCGAAGGTGGGGCGTGTCGCGATTGCGTGGGCTTGAAAAATGAACCTTGTCCGTTGTATCCTTGGTAACTTGACTCATTTCTCCTAGTGGAGGAGGCATTGGAGTCGTTGGTCCATTGTGTGTCTTAGGTTCACTTTCCACTACCTTTGGGATAGAAGAAGAAGAGGTAGTAGGAATAGCGGGTCCATCATATGAAACACCACTTACGTTGTTGTGATGCCTTAGCATAAGCCCCTCGGGTTAGCGATCGTGTTGCTCGGAAGTTTTCCGAGGGTTGATCATTTAAAGACTTCTTAAGATCGACAACTGACTGACCAACAACCTGTTCATTTCATCTTGGGATTTCATGAATTGCTTCAACAACTCATCGATGATGGTCGGTTGGAACAATGGCGGGAGGTGGATTAGGAAAATCGGCCTCTAATGTTAGGATTAGGGCCTTGATTTTGAAAATTTCCTTGATTAGGATTCATATTCCCATGAAATTGATTCCCTCGATTGAAATTGTTTTGATTAAGGTTCCCTTGATGTTGGAAACCTTGATTTGGTGCAGGATAGAAATTACCTTGGTTTTGATAACCTTGGTTCATTCTAGGTTGTTTCGATTCCGGTTTGCATGTTATGATTACGGTTAAAACCGGTGGTGCACGATTAGTGTTAGCACGATAGTGTGGTTCATTTTGAGGACGGTATTGATTACCTCCTTGATGTGAAGTACCGGCTAGAGCATTGGCTTCAAATGGACTACCATCGGTGGCGATACAATTGTAGTATGCATAAGGACCACCACAAGTAACACAACTCTCAACTTTCTTCACTTCACCATGTGTTGGTGTTTGTGTGAAGGTCACTTTCTTTTGGTTAGCAAGAACCAAAGCTCGAACAATATCTCGTGAGTTTGTCAATCTTAGCATCGGTGCTAGATGTACTCACGGGAGATGAAGAAGAAGGTCCAGCATGAGACGATATGTCTTTGCTTCGGAAAGGGACACGAGACTTATTCTCAATAATTTGCAAGGCTTCTTTGGTGGTCTTGCTCAGGAAATTACCCCGCGGAGGCATTCAAAGAATCTTGATTGGTCTGGTTCAGACCATTGTAGAAAGTATCCATTTGCATTAACTTGGTAAAACCGTGATGCGGACACTTGCGAAGCAACTCTTTGTAACGATCCCATGCCTCCCGGAATGATTCATCAAATCGCTGAGAAAATTTCATTATCTCATTCTTAAGACTTGTAGTTCGGGATGGAGGATAGAATTCGTTAACAAACTTGGTAACTAGATCTTCCCATGTCTCAATAGAACGAGGGGTTGTTTCTCAAGCCAATTCCGGGCTTGTCCCTCTAGAGAAAATGGGAACGAGAGAAGCTTGATGGCTTTATGTGGGACATTCTTGTACTTGATGGTAGATGCAATCTTGTTAAACCATCGAATGTGTGCATGAGGATCATCCAGCTCAAAACCATAGAATTGGCTTTGGGTTACTAGATTAAGCAACCCGGTTTTGAGCTCAAAGGTATCAACCACGATGGCTGGGACAACAATAGCATCTCCGTAACCCTCGATGGGTGCTTGGAGAAGCTCATTCATGGGCTTATCTTCGCCATTCGACGGTGGTGGTGGTGGTAGGCGTTCCTCATTCCGCGGTGAAGGAGCGAAACGTCCTCGTCTACGAGAATATTTGCTAGCTTCGAAAGTGGACTTGTAGAAGCTGGAAGAGCAGTCGCATGCACTAAGTTTTAAAATCAATTTTCAAAACAAATGCGAGGCAAAACGACAAGTGAACTTAACCAATAATCACAAATGAAATGGCTTCTTTGAAAAAGGTACACCAAATCACAAGGACACAAAGGCAAGTTTTAAATCTATTGTTCGGGAACTTATTATGGTCACACCCCGGTTAGTAGGTGTCTTGCCTTGATTTGCGGTGGTTGATTTTTATGTATTTATTAAGTACCACTGAAAGGCGTAGGTAATGATTTGTGTTGATGGGTTTAAAAACTTTTGGACAATATTTTTGGATCGTCTCGTTTAATCAAATCGTATCTCTTTAAGAATCACCTCAAAGAAAATACAAGATAGAAAACCGTTCCGATTGTTTTGTTGTTTTATATATTTTTGGGTTTGTTAACACTTTAGGAAAAGTGCTAATGAACTTTTTTTGAGATTTTATATCTTTACAAAAAACTTTTATACAAAAGATGGTATATGTGCAAGAATGGGTCTGAAAAAAGTTTAACACACGCTAAAGCCTCCCCGGCAGCGGCGCCAAAATTTGATTCGTGCTAAACCGTCAAGTTATCTCACACAAGCTAGCCACTTGTGAATGGCTAACTGTAAGAAACTTAAAACAGTTCAAACACAAAATGCAATGAAGATCAGAGAATATAATGAATTCCCGGGTCGTTAAGTCCCACGGAGACTCAATGGTGTGTGAACACTTGATCAGATGATAGAATGATCACTAAGGATAGTGATCAAGTAAGATTTTGATTGAATTATTACACTACTGATTGATTGGAATGTATTTGGACACAGAATTGGAAAGCACAACAATCGATAAAACAAGCGTAAAACATACGTTTAAAAACTACGTAAACGCATACAAATAAAAAAGTGAAATCTAAAAAATAAAAGACCTAAAAATATGAAAATGACATTTTTGAAATCCTAAAAATAAAATAAAATTATTATAAAAAGAAAATTATTTTTATAACTATTTATTTAATTATTATTAATTAAAAACTATTTTAAACTATTTATTAATAACCTAAAATAAAAGAAAATATGAAATAAGGCTAGAAAAATGAAATTATGATTGAGAAAAATCTAAAATATTATAAAACTTATTTTAAAATTGAAAAGATATTTTTTACACTTTTTATCTAATTATTACTAATTAATTACTATTTAAAATACACTTAAATACTAGAAAATATAAAATAAACCTGGAAAAATAAAATTTTAACTTGGAAAAATCTAAAATATAATAAAACTAATTTTAAAACTGAAAATATATTTTTATGCTTTTTAATTATTTATTACTAATTATTTAATACTTTTAACTATTAAAAATTATAATAAATACTAAACAGATTAGGAAAATTATGAAACTTTTTCTAAAAATAACTTAAGGCGACAGAAAACTAAAAAAAATATAAAAACTAGATTTTCTTATTAATAAGATGAAAAGAAAAATCAAAAAGCTAAAAACTATTAAATAAACGCTATCACTATTTTTAAATTGATGTTTTCGGTTTTCTTTTTGAAAACTACTTAACTACTGATTATAAGCTACTTTTATAAAGACAAAAATTTTACAAATAAAAAATAAGCTATTTGAGAGCTTATTATCCCAACAGTGGGCTAAAGAGCTTATTTGATGCAATAAGCTCAAACAAGCTTACAGATTGGAAACAAAGGTGGAATAAGATTCAAACAAGCTAGATAAACAGAAATGAAGCTAGAAAGAACAATTACAAACACTAATAAGCTACTAAAAGAAAAAATAAGCACTTGGCTTTATGCTTTCTAAGACAGAAATGGGACAAGGATTAGGCTTATTGCAGCCCTACCAAACAAGCTTCAAAATGAAAAACCAAACTTGAGACCTCAAGATGGCTAGGTTGGATTTCCAAAGAACCAAGGATCACAAGCTGAGGCTAACTAATAAGCTACTTGTGAGCTTATCAAGATGGTACCACTCATGTGCACAGGCACCATTTCGAACAAGGGTCCAAAAGAAATAAGAAAATAAGCACTTAAAAAGCTGATTAAAGGAAAACTAGTATTTTTCTAATTAAGTTTAGCAACTAAACTTTGATAACCCAAAAGCTTTTAAGCTAAATCTTACTATTAAACACACAGTGAAATTATCTTTTTTATTCAAAAACGACCAAATGAAGATTTTGACTTTTTATAAAAACCAACAGAGTTGACTAAAATGAACTTTTGATCACTACTACTTACTGATTATGTTGTTTTAAGGTGTAATAAGACTGATTTGAGCAATATAAACAACTTATGAAAACAGAATCATGATCATGGATCATGAAGATCCAACGATTAGTCACAAGATTTGATCAAAAGCTAATTTTGACTTTTCACCAAATGACCACTGGTTTTTCTTGTTGATTTGAGATATTAGGTGTGTATGTGACAAAGAACAAGCACAAACACTCAACACAAACAAGACCTACTATGGTTTAAACAGGCAAATCCAAACACCCTTATATGACTGTTTTGGAACTTTTTCAAAGTAAATCACAGATTAAAACCATGAAACTTATTACAGACCTTATAATATCATGTATTAACACTAAATAAGCATTAAACAACAACCATAATAACATAAAACTCAATAATGATCTATATGCTATTTAAAACTGTTTAAAATGAATTTTTTTATAAACTACAAATTTAAAAGAACAACAAACTGATTTTAAAGCTTAAATACACTTAACTATAACTAATGAACATAAAGAACCAGAAATTACAACTACTAAACAACTAAAACAGTGAAATGCAAAAATGAACAAAAAGGCTTACAAAGGCTATCCAAGCTGGAATCACGAAACTAGGAACCAAGAACACTCCTATATGCTTACCACTAAGCCACTAACCCAAGGCCATCCACAATCTACCTGCTCAATGTGAACACCATTTCCAATGGATTTTTGAATTTTCAACTATTTATGAGTATTTTATGATTTTTCGTTTTTGATTCTAAACTAGTTTTTAATGTTACTAAAAGCTTGAAGAAGCTTTCTAGGAGCTTATGTGATCTATTTCAGTCCATACAAAAAACTTACAACAACATATGATTCACATG
The DNA here is from genome assembly GCA_910596185.1 of Chrysanthemum makinoi. NCBI lineage: Eukaryota > Viridiplantae > Streptophyta > Magnoliopsida > Asterales > Asteraceae > Chrysanthemum > Chrysanthemum makinoi. The sequence goes on from OU343225.1 coordinate 313,565,661, forward strand.
AAATTTTTGAACTTTGAAATTGCATAAATTGATCTTAAAACTTAACACTTGAAATTGAAACTGAAAAAGGTTCACAAATACTTGAAATAACTTAAACAAAGTGCTAAGAAAGCTTAAATTACACTGGAAATTTGAGAATAATAAAAACGACAATTAAAAACTAAAATTACTCTAGATGATGATATACATTGCATCTCTTCCTCTTTGTAATGACTTTTGAGACTCTATGTTGACCTCTGATTCATTCCCACTTCATCTGAGCCATTGGATTGGCCAAACTCATCATATCCGTCCATTTGGATTTTTGGCGCCAATTTCTTCTTGAGCAGGTTTAAAACATTAATGGTTTTTGGGAAGATGTGGAGGTGGAGGGGGACAAGGTAAGGAGGGGGGATGGATAGGAGCAAGTGGTGTGTTGAAAAAGATGAAATACATCTGGTATTGGATTTACAGGCTATGTGAGGAGGATGAACAGTGAACGGCGGTATAATAGCCATTTGACTTTTGTTGACCGTTGGGTATTAATAATAGACGGGGGTCCAAAATGGTTATGGCAGGGGCCAAATGTATTATGGCTGGGGCTCAAGGGTCAAGAGGCCAAGGTTCAAGGCTCAAGGTGGATGCTTGGGTTGGGCTTGGATAATGCATTTGGGCCGGCTGGTTGTGGACTTGGATTGGGTTTGATATATTAAAAAGGGATCCGTTTGGTTTGATAGATATACAAGGACCAAAAATGCAATTTCACCAAACTTTGAGGACTGAACTTGACAATTGACCAAAAACTCATTCAAGGATCATTTTTGACAACTTAGAATATTTCAGGGACCTTGAATGATAAAATTCTTGATTTTTGAATTCCGGGGGACTAGATTTGACAACTTTTAAAACTTGGGGACTAAAACTGCCAATTTTGCAAACTTGAATCATTTTTCATCTGATTTTGATATTTTTGCATTTAAAACACATAAAACACTGATTTTTGATATTTTCATCATTTTGATGCATTTTTGAGTGTTTTCAGATGATTTTGCAGTTTAGATTGTACAAAAATGATGAGTATTTAGACACTCATCAGCTAGTACTGGAATAAACCCAACAAGGTTCTAGTAATTAAGTCTCGGTAAGCACTGACGGGGTTGAAGAATAAAAAAGAATTGAATGTGAAAAAGGGTGAAAAGAAATAGCCCTCCATTTATTCAACTTTAGAAGCGAAACGGGTTCAATTCATATACTACTGGTGGTTAACAAAGTAACATCGGTATTGAAGACAAGACGTCATGGACCCGGTGGCGCCTGCACTTCAACTTTCCAAACCACTCAAGTTCCTCTTAAAAGGGCTTGTTTCATTCTCACGGGAACCGACATAATCTATCGACTTTCTCTTAGAGATTGTTGATATTGAAGAAGGAGACCCTCTCCTAGTCTCCGACATAGGAACCAAATGTGCACAAATTGAGTCTAGAGCCACGAGATCATCTTATAAATCTCTTTAGAACACTTTCAATGAAGACTCTCTGTTTCACACAATGTGGAAAGAGAGATTATATCTTATGAGTGCTACGCATTATCCTTGTGGTATTGCCAGAACATCTAAGTGATATGCATTCATATTCATGATGAAGATGGAAAGCCTTCTAGAGCCAACATCAAACAAGCTCTGGTAGGTGGCATGTGAGATCTATCCAATAGATCAATCATGTGACAACTGGACATAAACAATGGAGAGATTCAATCTTTTGAATCTATCCCCGGTTCAGTTATGGATTGACGGATACCTTTGAAAACCGGTCGTTGTGCTTAAAACTCATTTCTTTAGCACGTCGATGTGTACTATTTCTCAAAATAAAAGGAGTTTTGATTGATAATTGATTTTCATTAAAACCTTCGTTGTATTGCAAAAACAGTTTCTATTGAGCAATACACGATTGTTTTTCAAATCTCTTTTTCATCAATCGATGAATCTCGTTTATTTGGTTCACTCACTCCGTGTTGTCTTCTTTGAGACGTTCGGTTTGAGAATAGCTAGAACATACGAAACCCTGTCAAGGAAATTCTTGAATTATACCGATCACAGCGTACTTATAATGATCAACGGGAACCGTGGGCCGTGTACCTCAATTCATCGAAAGTGATCAAAGACACTTTCGTGTGCTTTATTGCTAACTATTTTATGCGGTACACCCTGACGGCGTTGGAAGCCGAGATGAAGCGGTCAATCTATAACCGCATGCTCACACAACACATTCATATCTAAAGAAATCATGATTAGTGCATCAATGACTCTGATATTTTCACTCCATGCTTCTGCTACGCTGATGCCAATATCATGAATCAACGAAAGCTTCCGCTACTCTGCTAAGATTAAATCATGATCCAGAATGTGAGCATGTCGGTCCAAATGTCACAACATCACATAATACCAACACCACAAAGGAAGAGTAAGAGATTTAATATGGGTGATGATCTCAAAGCTGGCTCAAAACTCTGTATCACGTGGATCAGTTAAAGACCTCCACTCAGAATATCCAAACATGCAATAATGAAGAATCAAAGACTACGAGCTCTGAGAACAAACAACATGGTCAAGAATGCAAGAACAAATTTTTATGTAATATCTGTTTGTATTCAATGTAATTTCAATATATGTTTGAGGTGACCTCCCTTAGGGGAAGATTGTTAGGATTTAGAAAATCACGGTATTAAAGTGTCGGCCACCTCAAGTATATGTAATCGTTAAAGCTCGTGAGTCGTAGTTATTTTGTGTCAAGTAGTAGTTAGTTAAGTAACACCGTGGAGGATGATTGGTCTTTACCCACTCGTATGCCGATCCACGCCGTTGTGTGGCGTTTTGTTGTAGTACTATAAATACTCTCTACCTCCCAAGGTAGAGAGTTGGAGCTCATAATAAGAATTTTCTTTCTCTCACTAAAGTTCCCAAACCTCTAACTTTCTCTCTCTAAAACTCTTGTGTACGCCTACTTTGCTTGTGGTTTGATGTGTATGTGAAATCCAATATGTTACATCCTTAATTGAAGAACAAAGAACTGCATAGTTGAAGGATTTCATTCAAATGAAGAATAATCAAGCACTTCAATATGTAATTGGTTCAGTCAGAAAGGGTCAAAAGAAACCAAGGCAACCAACCAAGGCACACGTTATCTCATACATGAAGACTTATTGTTGCAATGTTGGTGGCTGGAAAAGACATCAATTTAAAGGAATGGCTGAGGATCAGGTTGAAGGTATCTACTATAGAGTTCAAAGACAAGATAAAGATTTTATTCCTATGAACTCTGAAGAAGAAGAAAGAAGGTATCCTAATCTAAAGAGAAAGGCCAAAGAAAGTGAATCTCAGACTTTTAAGAAGACAAAGTTTGTCAAGAACAAGAAGTTCAAACTGAGAAATTCACTAAAGAACAACTGACTGAAATGATATTGATTGAAGAAGAATATTTTTATCCTGAACCACTGCAAGTCAGACATCCTATCATTGATCGGGAAGTGTTTACTGCTAGCAATTTTGCTCCAACATGGAAGATTACAAGACTAAGTTGTGAAACTTCATCATTCATTCAATTTGAAGAACTCATCAAAGCATGTGACAGACATGATCTGGATACTTTATGGAGATTGGTTCAAGAAAGGTTTGATGCTAAACAGCTTAAAGATATGAAGGAAATGCAGTTATGGATTAATCTAAGAAGGCTCTATGAACCAGATACTAGTGATGATTTTTGGAAATTCTCATGTTCATGTCCTGGTACTAAATGGTTTTATTATGATTCATGTGAAGTTTATCATGTTTCTACATCAGATGTAGTGGATGCATTCATGTTTGCTGAGAAAGAATACCCACTCGAGTGGAACTCTCACTGTGTTTTTGTGTACAACAATATGAGTTCATGAAGGTAATGAGAAGGTCAGAGCATTGTTACTTAGGCTTCAAGATCAATGTTCCAGAGCTATTTAGGAATTAAGGAGAAAGAGAAGTGTTTGATAGAATTCCCCAAATCCTTACAGAAGATGCAGATTGAAGAAACTTATTGATTTGTAGAGAAATCATAAGTTTAGGGGAGGATTGTTGGGAATAAAGCTAACGGTTACCACTGATAAGCTGTGGAAGACACTGCTAAAGATTACACTAGCAGTGGAAACTCATTACCACTGCCAGTACAATATTACCACTGCTATTAGGATAATTGTTATATAACCGTGTATAGATAAGTATAGAAATGATCTTGTGTATATTCTATATTGTTAGTATTATACTTATCTTGTAAAGGACTCCTTGTGCTATAAAAGGAGATCCTAGGTCATTGTTTAGAGTACGAATTACTTACGTAAGCTTCAAGGTGTAACCCTAGTGATAAGCAAGATCACTCGTATTATTTCTTAATAATATTGGAGCTTTGTGTTAAACTGTTCACTTACATTACATCATATAATCCATCTTCTAAGTATTATTAAGTATATTCTGCGTGCTTATTAATATAACTCAAAATATCACTAACACAAGGTGTGTGTTTAGATCAATCAAAAGTTATGTCTGGTGTAAAACAAGGTATCGGGATTATGGGTATGAATGTGAACGTGGTTGGTGGTGCTTGCAATGGAGTCTCGGACCCAGTGGCAGCTATTCGAATGCACTACGCAAAAACACAACAGTTCACGAATGGTGGAGGCGAGTCTTGGAGAGGTACCGGTAGTGATATAGGAAGCAGATGATGATGGTAGAGACAGCGGTTATGGTGGTTATTTAAACGTTTTCTTTTATCACCCATGTATTATATGTTATGTTGTAAGGAATTGAGCAGTGATAGGACAGGATGGGTCGTATATTGTTGCCGTCTTTTTTGGTAACTTTAGGTTTTGTAATATTTTGAAACAGTTTTTTTCTTTGATATTTTGTTGTATTCATCAAATACACAAAATAATTGTGTCAATGCTTTAGATAAAGAGCAAGGCAGATGTTCACCTGGATTATCTTTGTTTTTTGCCTTGGTAAGTGAAGGTTCTTTAATTTAACAAACTATAGTTATAGTAGGAGTTGTGGGTTAGGTAGCAATACATGTGGCAATACTATTGTCTTTATGTCTTGAGCAGGCAGCTTTCGCTAGAACCAAACAGCTATATGCACCTGAGTCATGGCCAATGGCTATTGAACTATCTAGTAAATATGGCTTTCTTTAGAGCCTCGTCAGGCCTGATAATTCACTGTATAGTCAATCAATCAAATTGAAGTTTGTTTTGTAGTGGTTAATGGATGAATGCATAACTCGGCCTCATGGAAACGATAAGCTAGCAGTGGTACCCGATACCACTAGCAGTGGAAACGACAAGCTAGTAGTGGTACCCGATACCACTAGCAGTGGTTTCGAGAAGCCTAGCAGTGGAAACAAATTAAAACTAGCAGTGGTTTCCATGTTTGGTCACGTAACATGGCGACAAGCACCCAATTTGTCTATTTATATTTATAAATTGTCATGTTATATTATTCCAACATTTTGTGCTTGGCGTGAAGAGTTTAGTTAGTGTAAGTGTGCTCAGAGTTTTACCTTCATGGAAGTGTAAACTCTAATTCTCAAGAGCCTCTAATTCTCAAGAGCTATTTTCCTCAAAGTAAACTCGAGAAGGGTTGAGTTTAACCGGGAAGGAAGTGACTGATGATTTGATGAACACACCTGCAGATGCTGAGTAGGTTGAACTGTCAAAACTCGTCATATAATTCATAAGCCGACACGTCACAGAAGATGACTTTACCGTAGCCCAAAAATGCGCCACGTTTCTTCGTGTCTCTTACATCACTTGGATTCACTTTATATTTTAACAGCATGGAAGCACAAATTATAACTCATGTATGCCAACAAAACATCAATCAAACCGAAAACTGCAGATTGGCACCTTGCTGCTCGAAGTTTTCTAATTTCATATACCCTCTTTTGTGCCAAACTAAGCCAATCTTGGGTCATGTATGAGATTAAGTGGCATAAGGAGATGTTGAAGAGGCCAACAACATTATAGTCATACAACGGCATAATCTAAAGGTCCAAAGTACAAGAGCAGGTGCACATTAAATAAAAGACAAGAGATATGGTTACAATTCAATTGACACTTCCATATTTCCACAAGTATATAAGCACTCGAAAAATAAAAAAGATGAACCCATAAAAGAGAAAATATAACCACAGAAATAGGAAAGAAAGGGCAGGGGGTTGATTAGTCCACCTCCATTTATCGACACTACTTCTAGTCTTCAAACTCGTGCATGTGATCTAATAAGTAATTGGATGCCAGCTCTTCATTCTTGTTGCAAGCGAAAAACACCTCTAATACTAGTGCTCCATCAAATCCCATTGCTTCGAGCTAAAACAAAAAGTCAAACACGCGTTCAGTTCATATATATCCAACTAAAGCATTCTAATATTATTATTGGTTTTAACATCCAAAAACTTTACATTCCAGTAATACTTTTATTTCTCCATGCATAAACAAGAAATTATGTAACTTACGCGTTCAATGGCTTCACGTTCCTCAGGTGCAACAGTCACAGCCTGTGGCATTGCTGCACCAAGATCTCCAAGTACATTCCTAAAATTTTGGCCCCTCTTAGATTAGCATTTAGAACAAAAAAATGGATTAACCAATTTACAAAGAGAAGACATTAGCAGATAACTTGCTCTCCGCCTTCAACAGGTTCATTGATCAAACGAAGAAAACCAGCTTGATGCTCTTGGATAAGTCTCGCCAAGTGAGGATTTTGCTTTCCATGCTCTTGAAGCATAGGCTGTCATCATCATAATGTTAAATAAGAAACCATCATGGATAAACATATAAACTCGTGTGTATGTGTTGCATGCATCAAAACAATTTGACATATACCTGCAGGATTTGTGGATTCGCCTGCACCATGGCTCGAAGTACTTGGAACTGAATAAAACAAATAGATAGTTTTTTATTTAAGTAAACTGAGCACGTGAATTGCTATATACACGTGTCTATGTTTGAATACCTGTGGATTGTTACAGAGAAAATCGAGGTTGCCTGGAGCACCAGCAGGAGCATTCGCTCCCATATCAGGAAGACCCTATAGATCAAGTGTAAGAAATTTATTAATGACAGTATCGAGATGAAACAGGCTTTTAATGAACCTATGACATAGTGCGCATCAGTAGTAATCAGTAAATATAAGTTGTTAGCAATTCATTAGTTGGATTATTGGCCGAAGTGGTATGCTAAAACAATGTAACGTGGTACATGATAAATTGTCGTTCTGGAGTGGTACACATTCATAGACATTCCATATTCATACATCAACAACGATACCCACTTCCGCCGAAAAAAGAACAACTAGAATGATGGGATAGTTCTTGGAAACATATCCTAATTCATAAACTTCCAACTTAAGGTACCAACAGAGTATTTCCCACTCAATTGACCAAGAGCCATAAATAATCGTCTAGGAAATATACCATAAACTTACAACTAGAAGGCAACCGTCTTTTGGTTGGCACTCTTCCCACCTTATTTATTATATTTCCCACGTTTTTAGTTCATTGATCATGTATTCATGAATTTTTGAAAAGATCTAAATGATACCAGACTTATAGGCTATGTTGCAGTTATAACAACCCGTAAAATTGGACCCATCAACACCTATTATTTATAATTGAAATGATCTACAAAAATAAAAAATGCGTACCTGATTGTTATATGTTTTTGAACTTAAACAGTGGATAGGCACAAAAGTAAGTGTCAAACTCAAAGTGAAAATGAAGAAAAGAGGGGGAGAAATCCCGCTAAGAATTTGGGGAAAAATTAAACTAATAAAGCCTGGTTTTCCCTTTTAAAGCTCGGGTTGCCTGTATTAAAGCCCGGGTTGGATCAAGAATCGGGTTTTGGATTTGGCGAGTGTTGTTGTGTAGTTGGATTGGATTTTGGGGAGTCGGTCGGTAGATGAACATGGAGATGGATCTTAATTGCTGCTGATATCCAGAATACCTGAAGATGAACATGGATATAAATTAAAAAGAATCAAATGAATTATATATACAAGTCTTGGATTGGATTTTGTGTGGGTGAGTGAATTTTTTTTTTAGATTTAAAATGTAAAATGACTAAAATATCCTTGTGTATAAATACAAGTTGCCCAAAAATATAAAGTTGCCAAAAAAGAATACAAGTTGCCCAAAAAATAATACCTTACAATACATGACAAATACGTACTTGTGTCATAGGTTTGTCGGACACGTGGCACCCCATGGTTGGCTCCAAGAAAATCGCTGGGCAACTGGTCTATTTTCAAATTAGAAAAGGGCGTGGTCCGGAAATTGATAAGCCTCAGGGTGCGCGGTCTATTTGACTAATTTTCCCTAAATATAAATATAGATGTAGGATGGTAGCCCGTATGTTTTTTTTTTTTTTTTTTTTTTTTGCATACACTTTTATTCTACCATCCTCTACGATAACATCAAAATATAAGGGATTTATAGGAGCATCCCTACACTTGAGTTTTTTTATTACTCTAACTCTAATTTGACCCGAATTGAGAAGATCAAAATACTTGGAGTACCTTATTACGTAAATAAAGGGAATTTGAATTTAATGTTCTTTCCCGTCACTCCATAAATTTTTACTTTACCCATGAGTCCCAATCGTCCCAAAACTGTGTACAAAAGTTATGACTCGACTTAGCAACCGTGCAAGTAACTAGATAATTGAACTAAGGGTTTAGTATGATAACAATAATGCACTAAAGGTGAGTGCATACAAGGTAGGCTAAGGCGATTTGGGTGTACATTTGAGAGTGGATTGTAAACAATGCTCTTCATTGATATTCCAGAAAACCGGAACATCACGAGAACAGCGAAAAGGATAGGCTCTGAGGGGTTAACTAGGGGTATCGTGTACTAAAGATAAGTACATCGCAAGGGTGTGGGGGAATTACTCGACCGATGTGGAAAAGTAATTATAATACGGGTATCAAACAAGGGTTATCCTAATGCCTCTTATCATTTAGTTATTCCTAACTACACAAGTGTAGTCTCACTAGCGATCTCAGAATGCATCACAAAACAAATTCTAGAATCTATTATACTACCGGTACACTCTCGAAGCATAAAGGTGAATGCTTTAATTCCTATAGATCTAGGGGCGAACCTCACATTTTTGGGTTGGAATTTGAGTGGTAAAGGGTTTTTGTGCTAGTCATATAACTCCTATCCATGAGATGCTTTATTAAGACTAAAGTCCCACCTGTACATGTCATGAAAAATTTTAAATTTGGTGCTAAAATTTCCCTAACACATATTTCTCATGGTTTATTACACAAATAAAATAGGACAAGACAAATGATCAAGGATAAGCATAGTTTCAAAGTTCCCGTTTTATTCTCCCTCCCTTCACTTAAACTAAACATCATCCCCAATGTTCCTCGAAAGTATTAAAGTTATGATAACGGAAGGTAATTAAAAGAGAAAGAAACTAGTACTCCCCTGATTAGCTCGGTAGGATCCGTGTGAAGTAGTGGTTAAATTCTTTCCAAGAAGAATGTGTGCGTGATAAGCTCCATCCAATCTTATGTTTCTTCTTCTTGATAAATAAAACCTGCACACTTTAAGAAAATAGACGAAACCTTCGCGTAAAATCGGCGGTAAAACTATATATGACTCTACTACACTAGGATATAATGCTTGTGGAATGGATGTTTGCAGATTTTTTGGAATATTAAGACCTTAAAATTTCCAAAAATTTATAATTAGCACATAAAATGAGAGAAAGTCTATAAGCTATTTCTGCTCCTCCTGACGTCGTCAGGTTATAATCCTAATGTCGTCAGGTTATCCTGACAGAAACTGGTCTGCTGCGTTTTTCTGGAAAAATTCTGGAAAAATTACACCTTTAAAATCTGGAAAAATTCCTCCAAAACATCCATTATGACTCGATACAAGCATTTGACTCTAACAAACACACATGTATATCATTTTCAATAATCGTAGTTCTCATGTTCACGTTCTTTTGAAAACGTGTGTAATCCTCCCTACACTTATCTTTTTTGTAAAATACCTTTATATGTAATTAAGACGAGGTTAAAGACAAAATAAAGCATTTTCACAAATTGAAACATGAGAACAAACAATAATGAAAAGATATATGACACACAAACAAGCAAACAATTAAGCATGTGTTGCCTCCCACGAAGCGCTTTTCTTTATTTATGAGTCTTGTAGCTAGACTCAAAGTCGTGCTCCTACGTGACTTCATTGTCGTCACCTTCTTCCTCATGACGGTCTCTATTAGGATTTTCCATGTTATAATAATGCCCTATTATGCATCTTTCTAGAAAGTCATCTTCCCCCCAATCGGTTCTATATTTCAGTCCCAGTTTCAAACAATCTTTATAGAACCCAAAAATCTTAATCATTACATAATCTACTCCTTTCTCCTTATTCTCCTCATTCCTATAGTAGACCGATAGCTTAAGTTCCTTTTCATCATTAGATAGTGATGAAAATTTCTCAATCTTAAATGGCATTTGGTAAGCTACGTCATCGGTTTCATCTTTGAATCTAACTATCCCTAACGACGGATCATAAGTCATCCCGGTGTTTTCTATGAAAGGCTTTCCTAGAATTATGTGAAACAAGCTATGATCTATGGCCGTACTAATATCTTCCACAATTATGAAATCCGTAGGGTACGTGAAACTACCTACATAGACCGGCAATCCCTTAACTCTACCAAGGAAATTACAACTAACTCTAGGATCATCGGGGTCTTGCCTATTTGGGATAGGTTTCTTCATTACCCAATTATAGTAGGTGCTAGTCATGATGTTTATTGGGGATTTGCGATCAATGTAGGCCTTTGCCACGAAAAGATGTCCTATGCAACATGGTATGTTGAGATTCCAAGGATTCCCAAATTTGATCCGAGGGCTTTTCCTAACATATATGTGACCAAGGTCGCGTACTAAGTGTGGGTGGCGAGAGAGTTCCTCTTCCGTAAGAAACATATTAAAGTATTCATCACCTACTTTGTCTACTTCGTTGGTCGATTCTTCCTTAGGAGTTTCACTAACCTCAAGTGCCGTCTCATGGTTCGCTTCGTCACTAGTCCTATTTGGTTTCACTAAGGTGATGGTGTTGATGAATTGAACGTGCTTGGATAACTTACTTGGGTCCTTAATTTTCACACCGGAAGCTTCGAGAGAATAAGTCAAGATGGCATTAACCTTTTCGGTGATCTTCCTATCACTATTGGTCATGGCTTTCAAAAGGTTATCTATCTTCCTATCCATCTCGGCTTGTTGTTGGTTAAAGCGGTCCGAAAGCTTGGCTATTTGAGCTTCTTGGGATGTGACTAGGTGTTCCAACATCCCTTCTATGTTTTGTTGGCTAGGGCCGTGGGACCATGGGGAATCATTAGAGGTGAATTCTTTGGTTTGTCCCCAATTATAGTCGGGTTTTCCCCTCCATGCTTCTCGGGCATCATTGAAAGTCCTAGGTCCGGGGGTTGTGGGGAATCTTCCTCCCATTCCATTGGTACATGAGGATGCGTAGTCAACGGAAGCTTGTTCAGGGAGTCTCGTGCAACTACGAGTGTTAAGGGGACCACTACATAGCTCACACAAGGAAGAGACTTTGTTCACTTGGCGTGAAGACTTAGGATATTTGTAGGAGCTCATTAAGAATTTGACATGATCTTGAAGTTCGAGCATCCTACGATCGGAATTTGTAAGTCAATGGGAGGCAAGGAGATTGCCTTGACGGTTTTGGGAAACTCACAGGGGTCGTTCCAACTTTCGTTGTCATAGAGGGCAAGGTCCTCAATTGTACCCCATGATTCTTCTGTGGTGAGATCACTAAGTTTGCCACCGGCCGCTTGGTCGATGGATTGCTTAGTTAAGAAGTTGACATGATTATAAAAGATTTGGACTTGAAGCCAAAGATCAATGCCTTGATGAAGGACTTTATGGATCAAGTACTTGAATCAAGTCCATGCCTCGTAGAGAGATTCACCTTGACGTTGTTGGAACATCAAGATTTCATTCCTAAGTTTGGTAGTTCTCCCCGGTGGGAAAAATTGGGCAAGGAAACGAGTGGTGAGATCATCCCAACTTGAGATGTATCCGGCGGGAAGTCGCTCAAGCCAATTACTAGCTTGGTCTCGTAGAGAGAATTGGAAGAGACGAAAGTGCGTGGTCTCCCGTGTGGTAGCATCAAGGTCGATGGAATCAACGATTTTAAGGAAGTCCTTGAGATGCTGATTAGGATCTTCCGAACGAAGTCCATGGAATGCACATCCGTTTTGCAACAACCGGATGGTGTCGGATTGCAGGGCCGTAGTTTGAGCTTGATCGGGGAGCTCAATAGTGTTCCTATAGCCTTTGTGGCTTGGTCTAGAGTATTCACCAAGAGTACAACCTCTTGGCGGGTCAATGATTGGTGGGTCGATGAGTGGTGGCAGGTTATCTCCTTCCATGATGAAAAGTGATGGGATTACTAACAAAGTCACGAAGAAGGGGGATAAACTACGAGGAAGCTAAAAATGAGAAAAAAGCTTACTTGATAGGAATCAAGCAAGGGAACCTAAACGAGATACAAATCTAACTAGCTATTCTATTCCCCGGCATCGGCGCCAAAAACATGATGCGCGTATAACGCGTTCGGGGTTAAAGGAACTTCCTTTTCGTCGAGAAAGTTTTTCAACACCCTAGGCAGTAAACCTAATAGTTGTAGTGTAGTATTGGATAAGCCTCGGGTATTGATGTCGTTCTCTAGGGGAATAGGAATGCTAGTGAGAAGTGTACTACGCTAAAGTTGAGGTTGAGGAAGATTATTTTTTATCTTTTTTATATTTTTTAGAAAGCTAAGGGAAAAATCTCGGGTTTTGGATTTGAAGGTTTGGTACTTCTATCGATTACTCTACTGTCTAATTATCTAAACTAAGGGTAGTCTTATGTCTATTGATGTGTGATCGTATGATGATTAAAAATGTGTCTACCTAGATACTATTACTCCCTAGTTATCTTTTATTCGTGGTTGAATTGTCACGTCCTTATTCTTAACGCGTTGTGTTTTCTAAGGTCGTAGGGTATGCTTTTATCCCTAACTCTTTGGGACTACCTTAAGGTTATTGCATACGAAATCTCTAGGTTTCATAAACTAACTCTATGGTTATCTTTGGATGTTTAGCCTACAATTCCACTAAGTGATCTATAAGATAAGGTTCACAAAGATTACTCAAGCATTCAAACACAACGATGGCCTAATGCACTCCTAAGTCAATTACAATTAAGAATAAGACAACCAATCAATAATTAATAACTAGGTTTCATAGATCTAAGCAAACACACAAGAAATTTAGCCGGACATGTTAAACATGCAAGCATACACACATACAATCGAAGACATAATGAAATCAATGAAGTAAAACACTTATGTTGATGTAAAATAGGGTATGAGAACCCTAAGATACTGTCCAAACCGGACCAAAGTCGTTTTAGGTTTTTACTCCACAAGTCTACCTCTTAAAATTCTGAAAATTCGATTTCTATATATAATTTTACATTCGCGACGGCGTCGCCTTATAGTTGGGACACCATCAGATCGCTGTCATTAGGGTTTCGTCTTGCCGAGTAATAGTTGGGACGATGTCACGTTGTGGTTGTGACACCGTCGGTCTTCAGTAGTGACGTCGTCTGAATCTGGATCTAGGCCGTCTGAGAAGAAAAGTCTTCGTGACGCCCTTCCTCTTCAAAGCCCACGCCGTGGTGTAAATTAGCAAAAAGTCTACTGAGTCGTCACAAATTTAATTACGCATAGAGGGACGGCGTCGCCCTTGGATTGTGACGCCGTCAGCTTCAATTCCAGCAGCTTGAGAGTCTTTGATCTTGACTTAGCCATTTTCTTCATATATTCACTCCGTTTCGTCCAAATATGCTTCATTCAAGCATTTTGATTCCAAGAGATCTAAAAAGTGAAAAGGAACGAAATTAAGCAGTAACGGATATAAAAGTGGGTGATTAAGGGCTTAAATGACCCCTTAAAAGTGTACGTTTTAAATCCTTATCAATTGCTAGTGCAACTCGAACTCCATGTTTGGAAATGGGAGCGAATCACTATGGACTTTAGCACCAAATTACCAAGAACAGTTAGCGGTTGTGATGCTATCTGGGTAATTGTTGATCGACTGACTAAGTCTGCTCACTTCTTGGCCATCAGCGAAGTCGATAGTCTCGACAAGCTTGCTCGGCTGTACGTCAAAGAGATAGTATCTCGTCATGTCGTGCCCATATCTATCATTTCTGACAAAGATAGTCGTTCCAGGTCAAACTTTTGGCGGTCACTACAGACGGATTTGGGAACGAAACTTGATATGAGCACTGCTTATCATCCCCAAATCGATAGTCAGAGCGAAAGGACCATCAAAACACTAGAAGATATGCTTTGTGCATGTGCTATCAATTTCGGCAAAGGCTGGGAGAAGTACCTACCTTTGACCGATTTCTCATACAATAATAGCCATCATACCAGCATTAAGGCTGCACCATTTGAGGCGTTGTATGGCCAAAAATACCGTTCTCCGATATGTTGGGCGGAAGTTGGCGACAGCCACAGCCAGCTTACCGGTCCCGAACTCATGCTGGAAACTACTGAGAAAGTAATCCAAATTCATAATCATTTGCAAGCCACACGTGATAGACAAAAGAGCTACGCCGATAGGAGATGTAAGCCCCTAGAGTTTCAAGTGGGAGACCGAGTCATGTTGAAGGTTTCCCCTTAGAAAAGGGGTGATACGCTTCGGCAAACGTGGAAAACTCAACCCTTGATACATTGGTCCCTTTCCAATCCTGGGAAAGAATCAAACAGTAGCTTACAGACTTAAGCTACCTCAAGAGTTGAGCAGTGTACATGATGTATTTCACGTGAGTAATCTGAAGAAATGTATTTCCGAACAAACCCTAGTCGTGCCTATGAAAGATATCAGAATTGACGAGCGTATAAATTTCATTGAGGAGCCGGTTGAGATCATGGATCGTGAAATGAAACGACTGAAGCATAGCCGTATCCCGATCATCAAAGTTCATTGAAATTCCCTTCATGGACCAGAGTTCACTTGGGAACATGAGGATGAGTTTCGAAAGAAGTATCCTCAACTCTTTACGTCATCAGGAAACTCGGAGTGAAACCCGGGACAGGTTTCTTCTGAGGCTGGGAGGCTGTGACAACTGGAAAATAAGGGAGCCCTTTTAGGTAACCGCATTACGCTAGCTAGACCGAGTAGATTGCCTATAGGAGCTATTTCGGTTAATTGTGACTTAACTTGGTATCCTTTATTTGATTTTATGATTTATTTTAATATCGAATGAGTTATGGTATGAGTTATGGCCTGTAATGTTAGGCACTACTTGAGTCGGCACAGTAAAATCCTAAAATGAGAGAAAAAGTAACTTTTAACTCGTTACGCGAAAGTAAGGCGTGTTAATAATCAAAACTCGTGGAAAAAGGTAATTAAAAACAATAACGTTATTAATAAAAGTAACCTGACGTTAATTATAAAATATACGAGCTCGTGAGAAGTGTTTCAGGAAAGATTACAAAAATTATGGTTTTGGTCCCCTTGGTTTAATGTGGTCGGCGTCCCCCCATCCCAAAACAAACAATTATTATTTTAGTCCTCCCTCATAAATATATAAACCACAACACACACACACAAAACTTTATCTCTCTACCAAACCCTAGTTTTTACTTTCTCTCTCTACACCAAGCCGCCGCCATCATTTTCGGCCACCACCGTCGCACCGCCGAGCGTGGTGTCTCACCACCACCACCAAAAAACCACCTTGTTCTCCTCTTTATTTTGACGTAAGCCACGCGCCCCCACCCCCCGTTTCTCCATTTAAACCGTGTATAAACATCTCGTTGGTTTGTGTTTTATTATTACAAATATAGATCGGGAAGAAATAAACGTAAAGGAAATGAGTTGTACCACTCGTTTGTCGTTTTGATGCCTCGTACGAGACCCTGGGTCTCGTTTATCCACTTTTGGTTGGGATTGGATGAACACAAACATAAAAACTAGCTTTAAAACTAATAAAAATGTAATAATGTGTGTTGGTATCGAGTGTGATGTGTCGGGTCTCGTGTTTATGCATTTTATTTGTTGTTTTGAGGTTTTGATTGTTGGTTTATTGTGGAAATGGAGGTTGGATGGTGTTTGTGATGCGATGGGGAGGTGAACGAGAAACACAAGGACCATTTTGGTCCGTGTGTTGTTGCGTTAGGTCACGACCGAGACCCACAAGGACCCTATGGTTTGGGACAGTTCGTCGTGGTACTAGTTGGATGTTGTTGTGGGCGTTAGAGGTGACCGGGACCAAGAAGGTCCGGTCGTGTGATGGGTTTGGAAGAGACACGAGGAACCAAATGCCTTTAGGGTCTGTTTGGTTCGCGTGGTCTTAACCATGGCCAGGTTGAGACCACTAGGGTCTCGACAATGGTTTCGTGTGCGGGTTAATACTTGATTGGATGTCGGGATTGATATGGGTTGATCGGAGATTGTTGGTACATTATCGAGCCATAGGTTTAGGGCCGATAACGAGTGGAGTTGTTTATTTGGACTAGATATTATATATGTCAACTTTTCGCAACGTCGGTGTTACCGTGACTTTCTAGTCTCGGTTGACCCCGACAATGCCGTAACATGGACTTTTATTATTTATTGGACAATATGACATATCAAAAGCCGAGAGTCATGACTCGAACTTGTGAACTCGAGACGGATAATAACTCGAAATGTATATTGAAGCTCGACGTAATATATATATATAAACATGTAAATAAACTAGAAAAATAGAAAATAGTTAGTTCTTATATTAAATATTTAATAACAAGACTCGCCTTGTTATTCATTATTTAAAGGGGAACTAACGACATAAAAATGGAAATGTTTTATAATAAACGAGTTATTAAATGTTTTGAGAGCACGTTTACCCAAAATGTGTCATTTATGAGTATTTAATAACCATTGTGGGTGCTTGGGTTACGGATGACTTGACATTAATAGGTTTAACCTACATAGATAGCGGACTTATTGGGTTGACGAATCCAATAAGAGCCCGTTATGTGCGTAGGATAAAGGTATTAATGAATGAATTATCCTTATAACTCGTTAGGATGTGACTAGTTTTTAGGAATAATAAGTGAAATAAATAAATGGTTGAGTTTATCGAGTTGACGATTTCGATAAGATCTAACGATTTATTTCGAAATTTATTAAACTATAGAGCTTATCGCTTAGAAGTTGCATTGTGTCGTCGTGAGTCGCGTTATTAGAAATATAGTGCATTCATGGAGTCTTGTCGAGTCGATACCTCACACGATGATACCAAACGCTTGTAACTGAATAGAAAAACGAGATGTTTTTGGAAATAAGAATTGGAATATATTTGGGATAGAACGTATTGGAATTGGAAAATATATTAAGAATGGGTTTATATTAATAGGTTGTGTCGAGTCAGTAGTTGTCGAGCCGTGTTAGCTATGTATCTGCTTTTCTAGTGATTATTTGTGCTTTGCTTGATCGAGGTGAGTTTCATAGCCCCATTTTTA
The DNA here is from genome assembly GCA_910596185.1 of Chrysanthemum makinoi. Classification (NCBI taxonomy): domain Eukaryota; kingdom Viridiplantae; phylum Streptophyta; class Magnoliopsida; order Asterales; family Asteraceae; genus Chrysanthemum; species Chrysanthemum makinoi. The sequence continues at coordinate 313,583,273 of OU343225.1, forward strand.
TCTATGTTTTAACTAAATTGGGGTGATAAAGCATGCTACTCTTTTCTTGGACCTGCTTTAACTCTTTTTGATTTGCTTATGTGTTGACTTGTAAGGATAAATATGTGGTAGATATTGACTTAGTCTAGGGTAGCAATCCCTTGTTATAACTATGTGACCTAGCTAAGAATAGATGTCTACCCTAACCTAGTCCAGGGTAGCATTGAGGTTATCTTTGCTATAACCGTGGTACCTGGCTAGAGTCGCTTGGGCCCTGCTGAGATCTCAGTTGTTGTTGGAATGTGATTGGAATGTTTATTGTATATTTGTCGTAGTCTCACATAGCAAATAAACTCTTTCAGGTCCACCATTGAATTTATTTTAAACCTATGAACTCACCAGCGTTAGATGACCTTTTTAGCATGTTTTCTTAGGTAATTATGTTGATATTTGGACTACTTGTTCCTTGGAGGCTTGACAGAAGAGGCATGGTTGGAGGATTACTTTAAACTTTGATAATAATATGTGGACCTATTTTATGATCTCTTTTGGGCTTTACTTTTGAATATTTTGGAAAAATGTAACCAGATAATTAACTATGGGATTGGTTGTGAACTATTTATGAATATCTTGTTTTCCTATACTTGTGTTGTGTACCAATCCAGTAACGTCCCAAAAGCTTATTTAAGTCTTCCGCTATACCGAGATTTGGGGGTGTTACAATATCTTATTTAAATATTCAGGTACGACGCATCTAATATTATAGATATGGCGTATTTTGTTTTTTTAATCATAATTAATTATACCCTAAAAAGTTACACGGCACATAGGCTTCTGCTTGTACGACGTATTATTTATTTTTCAAAAACATATCAGAATTTTTAAATATTTAAAATACGACGTATCGATTATACCAATACTGCATATCTGTTTTCTAAACGTATACGCTTAAAAAAACGTGACAGATGTACGGTGTATTTGCATATGCTCATACGGCGTACTTATATTTTTCAAAAAAACAGTTTAGATAACATTATATACGGCACATTGATTCTGTCAATACTACATATTTTTTCTGAATAAAAGTATGATTTAATTTAATTGAACATACGGCGTACCCAGTTTCTGGTATGGCATATCGTCTGCAGATATCCGAAACTTTTATTTTTCGTATTCCAATCTCGTTCTTAGTTTTCTATTATTATCTTTGGATTGGTCTACTGTTGGTTTCCTTGGTTGTTTTGTTTTTCCGGTAATCATGAAAAACATTGATGACATGACCATAGAGGAATATGTTCAATATGAATCTGACATGGAAATTAAGAATAGTCGGTTTTATCATTAGCAATATGCCAGATACGGTGAAGAAAAATGGTACGATAATTATGATGATATGGACTGCATAAGGTACGTAGATGATGCATATCCAGCTATCAAATATAATTTGGGTGTGAATAATGAAGAACACTTCGAATATGATAGTGTGAATCAAGAGGCGAAGGGATGGTATTTGGATGATGAAGATGATTTGTATACAGAACCTTATGATGAGTATCCTACAATAGTATGTAATCATGAATCACCAATTGACCATTCATCTGAAGAGTATTCAATTTCTGATTTCAAAGGGTTTGATGCTACTAAGTATGATGATGTACTTGAGTTAGACTTTTATGATCAGCAGTTTGATGAGATAGAATATGGGGATTTACCTCATTTGGATATCATACTCCTACCTTGTTTACAACCACAAGATGATGAGATGAATAATTCCAGGGATGATGTGGAGGTCATTGATGACACGGAAATAATTTATGTCCCTTCTTCAGAGATTCATGAAGGAAATGGGAATTTGGATCTCACGGATTCAAAAAGGATAAAACAGTTTTGGACTTATGTTATAGAAATATGGCCTAATGCAAAACCTGTGGTTGAACCATATCACCCACTTATCCCTTTCCTTGGACGTTTGAAGGTGGCAAATGAAGAGGAATCAAGTAAGAAGCAGTTAAAGAAGACGAAACATAAGAGTAAACAGTTGGAAAAATCAAGTCCACAAGCTCATGTGGAAGCTACAAAACAGAATGGTAACACTTTTGACTCTTCTTTTATTACTAATGATATTGCTAGAGTTCCTAAATAGGTTGCAGAGCCAGAGAACGATGTGGTGGAACCTATTACCATACAACCAACCATTAATATCACACCACAGGATGACATGCATGACGCACCTATTATCCACTAAATTTTGGTTCATCTTCCAAAGGAATTCAGCACCGAAGACAAGAAAGTGCTTGATATCAGGTTTTCATTTATGGACAATCTCATAAGGAGTTTTGTTGTGGCGTTTGTTGATAATTGAATGGTTTTGAGTGTATCATGCAGTTGAAACAGCTTCAGCCCATAGGTAATCTGGTAATTGTGCGAAAATTAGCATCGTTCTTGCAACTTCCAGTAACATCCTGTTGCGTCTTTCAACAACACCATTATGTTCTGGAGTTCTTGCTATGGATGTCTGATGTTCAATTCCCACATTCTCAAAATATGCACAAAGAGTCTGATTCTTGAATTCAGATCCAAATTGTCGGTTCTTACTTTTCTGCCTATATTACGAAGCTAAACTTGAACTTTTGTTTGAAAAGTGATAATCATATGAGGTGCTTGATCATTACTTCGAATAAAATAAACCCAAGTCCATCTGGAATAACCATAAAAAATTAAAATTATGTAGCGTTTGTCATTAATTGTCTGCACGCGCATTGGGCAACACAAATCTATGTAAAGAAGATGAAGCATATGATCAGTAGTGCTTTCAGTCTTTGGTGGAAAATGTGCACGAGTGCTTTTTCCTTGTTCACATGCCGAACGTAAGTGGTCCTCGGAATAACGAAATCTTGGAAGACCGTCAACTAATTTATGTTTTGGGAGATCAGTCATGGTTTTGATGTTTAAGTGAGAAAGACGTTTGTGCCATAACCATGATTTAGTCGAAGTTGCTTTGGAGAGTAAACAAATTGGAGAAGAAGCAATCATTTCAAACATGGATATTTTTTAAATCTTTGTTCCATGATTGCCCAACATAAGATCATTTCCTTGCAGATCACGTATGAAACACGTTTTCTCCCAAAATGCCACTTCCAAATCACCATCACAAATATGACCGACTGAGAAAAGGTTGTGACCAAGGCCTTCAACATAGTAGACTCGACTTATTTTAATGTTGTCATTGATGTAATCTCCATAGCCCATAATAGCAGCAAAATGATCGTTCCCGAATTTGATAGTGCCGATGAATTTTGAAACAAAACTTACTAACAGTTTGAGTTTGTCTTTTATATGTCGGGTACACCCGCTATCAACAATCCAGAGAATGATTTGGATCACCTACAACACACGAAGCCGAAGAAGGTAAAATAATGGTAAAGTTGGAAACCAAAGAGTTAGTGGGTTTCGGTATGTTAGTAGCACACATATTAGCAAATTTAGGTAACCATTTAAAACTAGGTGTATGTTGTAACCATCTTTACCATACCCAACTTTTTTGAGCTTTTGTCTTAGTGAATTCGCTAGGTGATTCCACTTTCTTAGAAGTTGTTATCGTGGCTATGGGTTCATCTAAGGAATTCTCAAAAACTACATTTGACGCTTTACCTAACACAGACTTAGAAGTAATAGTAGGCCTAGAGGTAGTGCCCAGATGTAAGTTTCCTATTACGAGATAAGAGTGAGTTCGCAACACATTTAGTATGATCACCAGAAAACATGATTTTATGACAAAAGATACAAAATGCACTCATGTTTGAAACGTTTAAAGACTGAGTATTCGTTACATTGATATTATAATTACAAGTGTTTAAGTTTGAATCTAAATTAGAGGAAACATGCATTTTATTCAAATTCCTATGATGAACTTCTACTTCTAGGGCTTCTAGTTTTCCTCTCCTACGTTGAAAGATCCTATTCTTCTGTTTTTTGCTCTTACGCTTTGTTCTGTTAAAACTAGTAGTGGCAACAGAAATGGAAGGAGTCAAATTAGTATCCTGATTGTTTTCTATAGAAGTCTGCCTAGATGTTGTATTGACTTTATACATTCCAGGTGCAATCACATTTGTGTCACTGAACTTTCCTCTTTCATGTGGATTAATTCTCTCTTTTAATTCAATGATGATGTGTTGCTGATCTTGTATTTTACAATCAAGTTCTCTATTTAGATGAATTGTGTCTTCTCGTTGTTTTCTACATTGAGCATTTTCTTTCGAAAGTTGAGACCGTGTCTTCTTCCAGGAATCATAAATTTTTTTGTACTCATTTTTAAATGCTTAATTTCTTTTTCATATTTGAAAGTTGACATATTAAGAATGCGTTCTCATCATCAAGATTTTCAACTTTTGATGGCAAATTGTTTTCAAAAGACATGTTTTCTTTTTTATGCTGCAAAGCTAGTTCAAAATCAATACTTTGAGCCTGACACCGTTGAAGTTGTATTTGTAGTTGAGAAATCTTGTTTGAAGGTTTACTTAAATATCAAATTCTATTATTTTCCTCTTTTAAAATCTCAATCTCTTGTCTCAGTTTTCCATTTTCCTCTTTTAACTTTTCAGTTTTAGCATTGTTTTCAGCAATAAATATGGAATCACAGGAAGAATAAGCAAAATACATAAACACAGATATAATATCAAAACAAAGAACATCTTCCATGTGTCGATTAACATCATTACAAAGAATTTTGTTTTTACGTTTCGTGTGTGAAATCGAATTTTCAGTTGCATTGAAAGTGTTCATCATGGCTTCGTTTTGAAATTCCAGTTCCCAGTGGGTTGTACAAAGTCGCAAATGAGCGACATAAAATTGTGTTTGAATTTTTTTTCTTTGCTCTCTTGTGTAAGCAGATTGAAAAGTGGAAATTGTGATTTTAGAATTACGTTAAATTGCTTGTTCCAAAGGTTTAATGTCTTCCACAAACGTATCAAAATACTTAAGTACTAGACAACGTTTAGGAAGATTTGGTAACGATCCGATTTCACAAGAAGAAGGTAAAGGGCCATTAATTTGTGCAACTGGTTTAACGGGACCAACATTAAAAGAAGATTCATGAATTTCCAAAACATACCATGGTTGTTCTGATTTTTCTCTTTGAGGAACAAAGTGTTCATGAAGAGCATGTAATTTTGAATAGTCAAATGGTTTAATTAATTCCTTTTTGCTCATTTTTAATCGACTCTCGTCTTCCTGTCCCCATTCTTCCTCACAATGATATATAATAACACGTACAAATTTTGGATCTTCCAAACATTCAGCACTATACAACTTTGGATTTTCTTTGAGAGTTGTATGGAGAAAACGTGGATTATTTTAGCCTAGAGCAAAACTTTTTGTACCATCAGGGTTGGGTTTTTAAGTCAACATTTGTATTTGTTTTACTGACTCACCAATTTTGTATACAACTTTATAAAGTCTTTTAGTTTTTCATCCAATTTGAAGATTTCATCACGGTGAGAATCAATTCGTTTCCTAGATTTTTCTTATATTTTGAAAAAGTTGCTTGACAAATTGACATTTCCAATTTTATTTTTGAAAGTTCTGTTGCGAGGTGTTCAACTTGTTGTTTTAACTCAAATTTTTCTGTTTGGATCTCTCTTAACACGTAAATGGAACGACATTTACAGGATTACATTAGTTATTATGTTAGGCACATACGCAGGGACTAGAACTGTTAAGTATGTAAAGTCATGTGTATGTTGCCCTATATATACCCTCCTAGACTTCACTATGAAGGTGAAGCTTAGTGTGTAATTTACTTTTTTTTTATCAATAAACACATAGTCTTTCACTTTCTCTCTCTAACTATGGAAACCACGTTTTCCATTTACCAAGACCTCCTGAATTACAATATAAACCTAAAATACGATCCTACAAGTGGTATCAGAGCCTTTTACTATTGGTTGATTTTTATGGTCGAATCTTGTAAAAAAAATGTCACTTTTAAAACTGTTAACAAAAGGTGTTACTGATTTTACATTTTATTTGGTTTTAACAGTTTGAAAGTGGTCAGATATGGTACTTTTTGGTCTTTTTCATGGTGGTTCTTTGGTCAAAAACATCATTTTTTAAAGTTTCCAGTACAAGGTCTCAAGTATTTTTACTATCTTTTTTGTTCAACAACTTAACAATGATGTTTAGGGTATGTTGGATCTCGTTTTTTTTTATGTTTTGATGGTAAAAAAGAAGTGAAAAAGGAAAAGATAAGAGTTTTTCTAGGTTTAAAACTGTTGTTATAAATCCTTCAGATTTCTCAACAAACCCCTCATTTTTGCATTTGTTCCAAAACCCTCGTTTTCGGATTTCCGGATTTGTCTACATATTTGGTTTCGGATTTCTTGTAAAGAAATCCGAAAAGCTTTCGGATTTATCCTTCAGATTTATCTTTCGGATTTCATCCTTCAAATATCCTCAAATCCGAAAGTAAACCAAATGAAAAAGAAAAGAGAAGAAGATGAAGAAGAAGTCCTTGACCAAAATCAAATACCTAACTCATTATGTTGACTTGAGTATTGATACATCATAAGTCAAAAACGAAAACAATGAAATGAAGGAAACCGCTCATTTTTATGACTTCAGTTAATCATCACAAGTCAAAGTCAAAACCAGAAACATAAATCAAAAATATAAAACGTGACTGATGTAAGATGAAGTACACCACAGCCAATGCCACAATCCATAAATACAAAACAACTCCAACCTATCCTAAAATCCCATTGTCACAAATGTTAACTACTGTCACAAACAAAGAACTCCCTCAATTCCAACACTATACTCAAACAGAAAAAATAAAAGATCTCAGTGTGGTTTTCATTCAAAAGATTAAGACCTTCACAGATTCATATTCACAGATCTTGTTGAAGCAAACCTACATTTAATATATGAAACTTTTAAAGAGAAGAACAAGATAAAAAAATGCTCACATTCTATCTTTGTTTCGATTAACAGAACGAGAAACTAAACAACAACCCTACCTTAGACCTCTTTTCGAGATCTTGAAGCCGAAACGATAAGTAACAAATTAAAGAAGGTGCGTCTTTGGTGTTGGGTAGTCGGAAAAAAAAGTAACAAACAAAGGATTAGTTGTTTGGTATCCGGTCATCAAAGCAAGAAACCAAGGGACGATTGGCTTACTTAATTATGATAATAAAGAAAATATTGGTAACGATTGTATTTCCTTTAGTTTGGTAAATGCGTTTTCATTGAGTCTAATGGTAAAGTGTTTGGTGGCTGAGTGTTTGAAGAAATCAAAGGGAGTGATGGGGGCGGATTCAAATGTGATTAAGGTTATGGTGAATGAAGTGAAAAATTAGGGTAACAATTTTTTTATACTGGTTATCAATTAGGATTGGATTAGATAATGGGCTTTTGATAATATATTCCATGATTTTTTGGACTCGGCTTATGCATAATTGGATTTGAAGTTTTAATTGGGTTGAAATATTTATCAAGCATTCGGCTGTTTCATTATTCCAATATGCATAATATTTTGGGCTGAAAATCTAATAACTAATGTATTATATACATTATGTAAAATTTGGGATGATTTGGAAAAAAGAGTGGTATTTTGGTTATACAAATTTTCACGTGGTTACATTTTTGAAACGATCAGGAAAAACCATTATCAAAATTCACTTATACCTCAAAAGGCTAGTTTTGGGAATTTAACCGCAAGATGTGACTGTGACATTAATTCATTGTTATTTATTTGAGGTTAAAGCGGGATATCATAGATGCGTGTACTTAGTATTTATAGATGTCAGGGTTGGTTGGATGCATGATTTTTTGAGATCCTTGTTCAAGATTTTATCCGTACGAATGACAAAGACTTCAGTTTTTTGGTTATACCTGATGTAAGGAGTTATGTTGTTGTGCTCACAGAGTATAGCTATCACTTTAAAGGAGTTGCATTGTACTGCTCAAGTGTCAAAAAACGCTATGGATAATTCGAGAGAAGTTAGTATACAATTAAGGATGGTGGGATGGATATATGATTCTACCGTTATTTTAATTCTCTGTATTGGTTCTTAGTCAGACATTAGTACAAGTTTAAGTCACAAGTTCGAGTTATTTTACTTCAGTCTCAAGTTCGTCATATTAGGTTTTCTCCATCATTAGTCACTACAAAGAGCCGTCAGAATGATAATGGGATCGGTAAAGAGTTAACTGAGACGAGTATAAAAGAGTAGAGAAGGTTATCAGCAGTTGATCCTCACGGGATATTTATGGTACTTCACACTTGTTCAATTAATTAGACATACACAGTTACGCTGTCTCCAATTTCATCGTCAACATAGTAGTATGTTTCCGATTCATCGAAAACATTGGGGGGAAGAGAGAATGGGTGTTCTTTGCTTTCTTTGAATTCCTTGTAATCAGGGGGAAGAAATAAGATGATCAGTGGTTTAAACGTCTTACTTCGGTGTTATCATCTCAACTTTCACAAGTTGTTTTGTGTAAAGTTACCTACATATGATATTTTAACTTCATTATGATGCCTCACACACGGTCATATTATCGAGTATTCGCATATACACAGGTGATTAGTTTTTTGATAGACCACAACAATCAGGGGGAAGAAGTAGTGTACGCGGTGTATGTGTTATGTGCTTGAGCCTATCGGGTCAATGAAGAGGGCTATAGGTATATGTACCATTGATTTCTCTGATAGATACGCGTTGGGTACTATTATTTCATCTTTCATGGTTTATTTGGTGTGAGGCATGTACATACGTGAGAATATCTTGTTGATTTCTTGCATGTTACCCTTGAACGGATTTTCTGCATTGTGTACCACTGTGATTACGTGACTAGTCATATTTTCTTGGTATGGTTAATGTTCATCGAAAAATTATGTTGCGCACTTAAAACTTCAAAAGTTAAAAGACATGTTAACTACATCAAAGCTTCGAATCTGCTGAAGACTATTGTCAGTTTGGGGGGAAGCTGATTCAGAAACTTCACCAAAAAGCAGTGTACGGAGAATCTGCTAAAGATATGCATTATGAATTGGGGGGAAGTTAATCCAATTCATACATATTACATCATTTGCCTACATGTGAAGAAAAGTTCTCAAGCTGAGGTATAAGATGAAGACAAAGAGCGTCAACTGCAGTCATCCTCAGCATTTTAAGATCTTATGAAGACCTTTCGTTATTTGTATTTGTACTTGTAGGAAATGTTGTAAGTAATCCCTTATGTCGTCCCAATAGAGGAAGATTGTTGGGATCGCTCCTAACACGTAAATGGAACGACATTTATGAGATTACATTAGTTATTATGTTAGGCATATACGCAGGGACTTGAACCGTTAAGTATGTAAAGTCATGTGTATGTTGCTCTATATATACACTCCTAGACTTCACTAGGAGGGTGAAGCTTAGTGTGTAATTTACTCTTTCTTTATCAATAAAATACATAATCTTTCACTTTCTCTCTCTACTCTCTCTCTCTAACTATGGCAACCATGTTCTTCCATTTACCAAGACCTCCCAAATCACAATATCAACCTAAACTATGATCCTACATTTTCTTTTTCAATTTTTGAAACCAAATCGTTGTTGGAAACGATCAATTCTCGCATTCGATGTTGTAAGTCTTGTTCTTTCAAATAAGATTTTTGAAACACTACTTCAAAACTCTATTCTCTTTTAGTTTGTGTTTCAAATTTTGTTATTTTTGTTTTACAACTCTCAAGTTCTAGAGTTAATGATGCGATCTTAGCTTTAAGAGTACTATTGATCTCATTGAATTAATCAAATTGAGATTGGGTAGTCATGACTAAGGCCGTAAGTTCTAAATTTAGACCATTTGAAGATTCAATTTGTTCAACTTGGTTATTTGTATATTCGTCAATTGGATCATCAAATATAGCAATTGGGTTAATTTGATCATCTCTTGCAGATATAACAATAAATCATTTTGAACAAATGCTCCTTTGATCAGGTGCAGATGCAGACGAAGACACGATTTCATGTATGAGGCATGTGTTTAGATCAGGTACCTAAGACAGGCCATCAGTATCATAAACAGGGCCCGTTTTACTCATGTGAAGTTCTTGCATATTAGCCATTAGAACAACTGTTGCATTAGCTTCAAAATCTTCCATGTCGTCATCTGATCCAGCATCAGCCATGAAACTGTGATGTTTTTCAAAAAGATTGCCTCCAGCTTCATCCTTAAGGGCTAGTAGTAAAGCATGTTTGTGATATTCGCTGCCTCCCACTCTTGGTTTAGGACAAGCATTAGCCAGATGACCCCTGCCTTTGCAGTTGTATCACTTGATTACCGCATTCCCAGTTGGTGCATTTCTTGTTTCCACAATCTCTAACCTTCTCTGAGGAGCACCTGCATTGTTCATATATCCAGCAGTTCATGTATTCACTTGTCTAGACCCCAAATTTACAACATAACCACTAGTTACCACTTGACGTCCATTGTTTCGGCTTTGCACTTTAACCCGTCCACCTTGTACTACAGCTTGGTTCCTAGGATTTGATGAGTTTCGAAGACGATTGTTTGATTGACTAGAAAATTTGCTGAAAGCCCTGGCAATGAATGTAAATCCCTAATTCAATGTTGTGAATGCCTAATCATCTTTATCATTTGCTTGTGCATATGACATTGTGTCATTGTTGTCATATGGAACCATTTGACCGTTAGTTGATTGTTGCTGTGAATCATATGGAACGATTTGGGTGCTAGGTGCTTACTAGGTATAAGTAAAGTTATGTTGTTGTTGAACAAACGCATGATTGGAATGTAGATAAGAGTTAGCCAGGAGTGCTAGTGAATTCTCATATTAGGAAGGGTTCAACATTCCTCGTAATGCTCGATCCTTTTCAACCTTTGATTGATGATGTTTAGATAGTCAAACAGCAACCCATATTTCACATCATGAAGATCCTTTGCTTGACGAACAAAAGTGACATATGTCTGCCAATCTAGACCTAAGGAGTTTAGAAACTTAGTGTTAATAGCAATTTTTGGTAAGATGACATTGTTTCTGTTAAAATCATTTATTATGTCAGTGAACCGATGATAGTATGATTCTAACAACTCCCCTGGTTTAATTATGAACGTCTCATACGTGTGATACAACTTGATTCCATGTCATCTTTATAACACCCTGAAACCGGGCCTAAGCGTTTTATTACAAGAATGCCATTTGACTAGTTGACAACGACTTTTATAAGTTTAAAGGACTTATGGGATTGGTTAGTCAACCTAATAGTCAAACTGTAAGTATTAAACGTTATGGAAATGGTTATAGAAAATATGACGTGTAACATTTAAAAGGAACATGGACTCAATGGACTTAAGTTGTAAAGTTATAAAAGTGTTGTAAAGTTATAAAAGTGTTATTAACTGTTTGTGGCCAAATGGAATGAAAGGGGACTTGAGGGACCTATTGTGCCAATTAGGCAAACTCATCCCCTACAATAGTCTGGATACTTCTCATATTATCAGGGAAGTTCCGTAAATGTGTAGGTGTATGTGGGAGTATGGTTTAGAGATAAGAGGAGGGAAGAGAAAGGTTCTTCAATGGTCAAATTAAAGAAGGATTAATGGTCTAATGCTAGTAATGTGCCCCTAGTGATAATCCTTATGCAAGTAAGTAACTTCAATCATGTTGAATTAATGTAAGATATTGGATTTCATAAACACATATCAAACACAAGTATGGATCGAATAGTATAGAGAGTTTAGAAAGAGAAAGTAGAATGGGAGCCTTTCTAGAGAGAGAGTAAACCAAAAGAGAAAAGGTTAGATTAGAATGAAAGGTCCAACCCTCTACCTTGGGAGGTAGAGGGTATTTATAGTTACATACTACACGTCCTCCTTCAGACTGTGGATCAGGCATACAGTGGGTAAAAACCCGTCCGTCCTCCACGGTGTTGCACTAAGCTAAACTAATAATTAAATAACTAACTAATAATAAGTAAATAACGATATGTCTACGAGCTAACATATGCTAGATTATATTTGGGTGACCGACTCTTCACTATGGATTTTCTAATTCCTAACAATCCCCCCCTAAGGGAGGTCACCCCATGTTTTGCATTTCGAATCCTAGCAATCTATTCTTGACTTGTTCTTGAGCTCGTAGACTTCAATTCTTCAATTCCGCATTCTTTGTGCTTTAGTAGCGATTCTTCAAAGTCCGCATTGATTTGTACTTTTAGTGGAGGCCTTTAAACTGATCCACATCTTTGATGATCTTTGAGCTTTCATTGAGATCATCAGCCACAGTAAATCTCTGGATCACCCTTTATTGTGTTCCCATCATGTGAAGTTGTGACTTTTGGACCGACATGCTCACACTTTCAGGATCATGACATCTTTCCATCAGAGTAGCGGAAGCTTTACTGGCTCATGATATTTGCAGCAAGAAGCGGAAACATAGTATATAAAAATATCAGAGCCAGGTTCTGTAGTTATGCACAAGTCATGATTTTTTCAATTAAATGTGGAGGTTGTGAGCATGTGGCTTTGGATTGACTCCTCAATTCTGATTAGCTGCAATCGTCAGAGTGTACCTGCATACGACAGTTAGCAATAAAGCGCATGAAAGTGTCTTTGATCACTTTCGTTGAATTGAGGTACACGCCCATGGTTCCCGTTGATCGACAAGTACTGCCTGTGATCGTATAATTCAAGAATTTCCTTGACAGGTTTCGCAATGCTCTAGTCGTTTCTCAAACCGGAACGTCTCAAAGAAGACAACACGGAGTGAGTGAACCCGCGAATTGAGATTCACTGATTGATGAAAAGAGATTTGAAAAACAATCGTGTACTGCTCAATAGAAATTGTTTTTTGATAAGGTTTTAAAAGGTACCTTTTTGAGGGGTCATTTAAGCCCTTATTTGATCACTTTTGTATCCGTTATTACTTAATATCGTTCCTTTTCACTTTTTAGGTCTCTTGAAGGCAAATTGCTGTAATGGCACTTATTTGGACGAAAAGGCACGAATATACGAAGAAAATGGCCAAAGTCAAGAATCGAGACACTCCAGTGCCGAAAACATAAGGTGACGGCGTCCATCGCTTATCTGCGACGCCGCCGGAGGATTTTGTGACGGGACGAAGCCAAAACTCCTATTTTCAAGTGACGACGTCCGGTTATAAAGAGTAGGCCATCGCAACTTAGACGGCCTAGATTCAATCCGCACGGCGTCGAGTGAAGAGGACGGCGTAACAAGCATAAGGTGACGCCGTCGCAAGTCTAACGTGGCCAAGACGAAACCCTAATGACGGCGCCACGACGCGTCCACGAAACATAAAGTGACGCCGTCGCATGTGTAATCTTATATATAGAATCCGAATTTTTCAGTATTTGTGTGTAGTCTTTTGGAGTAAAAACCTAAACCGAACCAAGGCTGTCTTGTACAGTATTTTAGGGTTCCAAACCCTATCTTGCACTAAGATAAGTGTTTTACTTCATTAATTCAATTATGTCTTTGATTATTTGTGTGTATGCTTGCATGTTCTCCATGTCCAGCTAATTTAATTTTGTGTTTGCTTAGGGAATATGAAACTTAATTATTGAATATTGATTGGTTGTCTCGTATCTTAGTTGATTAATGATCTAGTAATGCGATAGGTCATTCGTTGTGTACTTAATGCTTGATTAAATCTTTGTGAACCTTAGAATATGACTCCTTGAGTAGTTGTAAGCTAAACCATCCAAAGAGTGCCTTAGAGTAAGAGTTTATTATTCCTAGTGGGTTTTGTAGACGAGACCCTTTGGTAAGTTCAAAGAGTTAGGGAGAAACGCATACCCTACAACTTTAGACACACAACGCAACTAAGAATAAGGACGTGACAATTCAACCACCAATAGGAGATAATTAAGGAGTAGTAAAACCTAAGTAAACACATCTTTGAACTATCATATGAGCACACAATAATTTGACATAGACTACATACACCTTAGATTAGATAATTAGATAAGTAGAGTAATCGGTAGCAATACCAACCCCCCAAATCCAAACCCCGAGATTTTACCTTTCAATTTCCTAAAAAAAACATAAAAAGATAAAAAAAAAATAATCTTCCTCAACCCCAACCTTAGCGTAGTAACTTCTCACTAGCATTCCTATTCCCCTAGAGAACGATATCAATACCCGTGGCTTACCCTAATACTACACTACAATGATTAGGTTCACTGCCTGGGGTGTTGAAAAACTTGCTCGACGAAAAGGAAGTTCCTTTGACCCCGAACGACGCGTGTAGCGTTATCAAGTTTTTGGCGCCGCTGCCGGGGAATAGAATAGCTAGTTAGTAGTCCACCTCGTATAGGTTTCTTTGCTTGATTCCTATCAAGAAAATTTTCTCTCATTTTTAGCTTTCTCTTAGTCTATCCTCCTTCTTCGTGACCTTTGTTCGTAATCCCATCACTTTTCATCATGGAAGGTGATAACCAACTGCCACTTCCCCCTACCAACCCCCTTAGCCAAGTTAGAACCCGCAGTTCCACCAAAACTCTTCTTGAACCTTTTGCAGAACCCAAAAGAGAGCTCAATAGGCGAAGAAAAGCTCTCCATGATTCGGAACCTCATGGCACTTCCATCAACTTTGATGAAGTCACATCTGATGAAGAGTTCCCTCTTTCCCCACAATCCCCTGAAACCATCATCATTGATGATCTGAGCCAAAATGGCGAGGAAATTCCTACCACTCCGGTCAATGGACCCATTAATCATCCTGAAGCAAAATCTCTCGGGGGATACTCTTCCCCTCTCATCTGGATTCACCAGTGCCATTGTCTATCCTTCGAGCATGTCAATGAGGTAATCGCATGCCTCGACATCCGGTGATCCAAAGTGCATGTCAATTCCATGCATCCCACAAATAAAACCCAATCCACCACATTAAACAGTTTTTAAAAATTGTTGATGCTATCTATGCCGACGGGGCATCCAAGGAGACATCTAGACTCCGGTTTTTCCTATTTTCTCTTCAATGGAAAGCCAAGGAGTGGCTCGATAAGCTCCCTCCAAGGTCTATTTTCACGTGGGAACAACTCACAACCAAGTTCACCAAGAAGTTCTTCCCCCCTGGAAGAACTGCATCAATTAGGAGCAAAATTCTGCACTTCCATCAAACAGATTGAGAATCTATCACTAACTCCTGGAGTCGTTACAAAGATCTTATTCAACAAGCCCCACACCATGGTATCAACCTTTGGTTGCTTGTTCAAATCTTTTACGACAATGTCTCCCGAAAGGATCAAAAAGGGATTGATTTCTCAACTGGCCGAAGAATTTCGAACCTCACTACAGAAGAAGGGTGGAACCGCATTGAGGAATACATTCAATACCAAGACAGCCATTGGAATGAGCCAGTAAATGCGCTAAGTATCTCTACTTTCTCGAATGAAGAGTTATCTTTCGATGATCGGATTCAGAAAGCACAGAAGAAGCTTGCATACCTCACAAAATCGCCAGAACCAAAAAGGCTAATTAACCCATACCTCATATGTGACATTTGTGGAGGGCCACACGAGAGTGATGAGTGTGATGACATACGCCAAGAGAGAGTCTTCCTTTCCAGTCATGATATTTATGATGACCCTTCACTCCTCACGTTCTATCAAAACGATGAATGTGATCCCTGGGGCAATCTGAAATGGAGAACTGAAGGAAGGGAAGGATCTGAATAGACCATCCGTGATGCCTTTGAAGTAGAACTCGGGCAGTTTACCATGGAAGGGACCACACTCTTAAAAGGTCTTGAGGAGTTTATCCAAGAGCAGCAAGTTGAATTAGAAAGTCAATTCGCCAACCTCCACGAAAGAATAAGCGGATCTGGCCCAGCCCGTCACGATCTAACTTGCGCCATCACTACTCGATCAGGAACTACTACCAAGGATCCCCGCATCCCGACCGAACCCTACCATAAGGGAACCTGTGTTAGGAAATGAGGCAATTCCTGAACCCCTTTCAACCCCTCACGGTCCCCCTCCACAAATACCAGCACCGGCCCAACGGCCAACTCTCGCACGGATTCCCTATCCCTCTCGTCTAAAGAATCAAAAGGCTAAAGAAGACAATGAAAGAATATTGTCTTATTTGAAACAAACGTTCGTCAACATACCACTCCTCGATGTATTCTATCACATCCCTAAACATAGCAAATACTTCAAGAGGTTAATATCTAATCGGAAGAAACTTGAAGGGTTGATATCATTAGGAGAAGAATGTTCGGCTATCATCCGAAAAGCTGCCCAAGAAGAAAGAAGATCCGGCAGTTTTACCATTCCTTGCTCTATAGGGGCACTTTCTATGAAAAACGCCTTGGCGGATCTTGGGGCAAGCATTAACCTGATGCCTCACTCCCTGTTTCTTAAACTCGGATATTCAGGGCTGAAACCAACCAGGATGAGTATCCAATTAGTTGATCGATCAATCAATTACCCCATTGGAGTTTGTGAGAATGTTCTTGTAAGGGTAGGAGAATTCAAGTTTCCAGTTGATTTCGTGATTTTAGAAATGGAGGAAGATAACTCAGTCCCAATAATCCTTGGAAGACCCTTCTTGGCTACAGCTCGTGCCATCATTGATGTTCATGATGGTAAACTCACTTTACGAGTGGGGTCCGAGAGCTTAACCTTCGACATCAGGGATTATATGAGCCATTCCTCCTCCTGCGATCACCTCGTATATTTTGTTGAGGAAGTTGATGAATTTGTTGATGACATAGATGGCTGCATTGAAGAGTATCTATTAAATGAATTCATGAATAATGATAACAACATAATATACAACGACGAAGAAATTGAGATGGTTGGAGCTGTTTCCTTTTATCCACATAGGGAAGAAATTGAACCTATTGAGCTTCAAAAGCTAGAGAACAAGCTAAAACCATCAATCAAAGAACCCCTACCTTAGAACTAAAAGATCTCCCGAGTCACCTGGAATACGCCTTCCTTCAAGGAGAGGACCAACTCCCTGTCATCATAAGCTCTTCGCTAACCACTAGTCAGAAAGAGAAGCTCTTGGAAGTTTTAAGAGAGTACAAAGGAGTGATCGCGTGGAGTGTTGCCGACATTAAGGGAATTGATTCTACATTCTGTACTCACAAAATCCTCATGGAAGAAGATTACAAACCAACCGTTCAACCGCAAAGACGGGTTAACCCTAATATAAAGGAGGTAGTGAAAAAGGAGGTCATCAAGCTTCTTGACGCAGGTCTCATCTACCCCATATCAGATAGCCCATGGGTCACCCATCCAAGTGGTTCCAAAAAAGGGAGGAATGACGGTAGTGAAGAATGAAAAGGGTGAGTTGGTGCCGCAAAGAACGGTTCTTGGTTGGCGTGTTCGTATTGACTACGAAAGTTGAATGATGCCACCCGGAAAGATCATTTTCCTCTTCCATTCATTGATCAAATGCTCGAAAGGTTAGCCGGGCATGAATACTACTGTTTCCTTCATGGCTTTTCAGGATATTTCCAAATTCCTATTGCCCCTGAAGATCAGGAAAAAACTACATTTACATGCCCCTACGGGACGTTTGCCTACAAGCGAATGCCCTTCGGGTTATGTAACGCACCCGCTACCTTTCAGCGATGTATGATGGCCATATTCAACGAATTAATTGAGGACAACATGGAAGTCTTCATGGATGATTTCTCGGTATTTGGAAACTCCTTCGACCTTTGTCTTTACAACCTTAGGAAGATGTTGAACCGGTACGAGGAAACTAATTTGGTCTTAAATTGGGAAAAATGTCATTTCATGGTAAAAGAAGGAATTGTCTTAGGACATAAAGTCTCTGGAAATGGAATTGAGGTCGACAGAGCAAAAATCGAAGCAATTTCCAAACTCCCCTATCCTACCACCGTTAAAGCCATTCGCAGCTTTCTAGGTCATGCGGGTTTTTATCGAAGGTTTATTAAAGACTTCTCGAAAATTGCCCGGCCAATGACACAACTTCTCGTTAAGGATGCCCCTTTTGATTTTTCTGGAGAATGCAAGGAAGCATTCAACCGACTAAAGACATATCTCACTCATGTGCCTATAATGGTCACCCCTGATTGGTCTCAGCCCTTCGAAATCATGTGTGATGCTAGTGATTATGTTGTAGGCGCTGTGCTCGGCCAAAGGAAAGAGAAGCATTTTCAACCAATCTACTATGCTAGCAAAACCATGAATGTAGTGCAAGAGAATTACACGACCACCGAGAAAGAACTTTTAGCTGTAGTTTTTGCCTTCGATAAGTTCAGGCAATATCTCGTTCTCTCTAAAACTGTCGTCTTCACCGATCACTCCGCCTTACGCTACTTGTTTTCAAAACAAGATGCTAAGCCCCGACTCATTAGGTGGATCTTATCACTTCAAGAATTCGACATTGAAATTCGAGATAAAAAGGGGGCTGAAAATCTCGCTGCTGATCATCCATCATGCTTGGAAAACCCTGATCTTGAGAAATTCGATCACACCGAGATTCGCGACTCTTTTCTCGAGGAACGGCTAATGGCCATTATGGAAATTGAGCCATGGTATGCGGATTATGCTAACTACCTGTCCAGTAAGGTTTTGCCAAATTACATTACCAAGCAAGATAAAAAGAAATTCTTCACTATGCTAAAACATTACTTCTGGGATGAGCCCTTCCTATTTCGCATATGACCCGATCAAATCATTCGACGTATGTGGCGGTAGAGAGATTGATCGAGTTCTGAAAGAATGTCATGCGGGACCATCCGGAGGACATCACGGTGTAAATGTCACGCACGAAGGTTTTCGATGCCGTATTCTATTGGCCTACTATTTTTCGAGACGTTAAGAGATTAGTTCAAACGTGTGATGCATGCCAACGATCGAGAAACATCTCGCGAAGGGATGAATCACCTCGAACTATATCCAAGTCTGCGAAATATTCGATGTTTGGGGTATAGACTTCATGGGACCTTTTCCATCCTCCGAAGGAAATGAATACATTCTCGTAGCTATTGACTATGTATCCAAATGGGTAAAGGCTCAAGCCCTTAGGACTAATGATGTGAGGGTAGTTATCCATTTTCTTAAAAGCTCTTCGACGATTTGGGATTCCCAAGGCATTGATCGTGATAGAGGACTCACTTTTGCAATGCTCAAATGGAGAAGGTGATGAAGAAGTATGGCATTCCACATAGATTTTCTACTGCATATCATCCTCAGACGAATGGACAAATAGAAAACACAAATAGGGCATTAAAGCGGATACTTGAAAAGACGGTCCACCAGAATAGAAAAGATTGGGCATTCAAACTGGATGAGGCACACTGGGCATTTAGAACTGCTTACAAAACACCTATCAGAACAACCCCTTTTCACTTGGTATACGGGAAGGCGTGCCACCTCCCTATCAAACTCGAGCAAAAAGCATATTGGGCACTTAAGGCCTGTAATATGGATTATTCTGAAGCAGGGTCAAATCGGTTCTTACAGCTTCAAGAATTAGATGAACTAAGGCTGGAAGCGTATGAATCATCAATCACATACAAAGAAAGGGCAAAAAAATGGCATGATCAACGAATAAAGAGTCCTAAAGAGTTTTTGGAAGGAGATATGGTGCTCTTGTATAATTCAAGACTGAGATTATTCCTAGGAAAACTCAAATCGAGATGGTATGGACCCTTTTCAGTAAGAAAGCAGATGAGCAATGGAGCGGTGGTGCTACTAGACCACGATGGAAGAGAATTCACCGTTAATGGACAACGGGTGAAGCATTATCAGTTGGATAATAATGAAATGGTGAACGATGAGGATATTGTTTTAGAAGAAGGTGGCGGTAATGAAGTCACGTGAGGGCATGACTACGAGTCTAGCTACAAGACTCTTAAATAAAGAAAAGCGCTTCATGGGAGGCAACCCATGCTTAATTGTTTGCTTGTTAGTGTCATATGTCTTTTATTGATTGAATATTCTCATGTTTAAATTTGTAAAAATGCTTTATTTTGTTTTTAACCTCGTCTTAATTGCATATAAAGGTATTTTACATAAGGGATAAGTGTAGGGAGGATTACACACGTTTTCAAAAAAAACGTAAACATGAGAATAACAATTCATTAAAAGATATATATGTGTGTTTGTTCGAGTCAAATGCTTGTATCGAGTCATAATGGATGTTTTGCAAAAATTTTTCCAGATTCTAAAGATGTAAATTTTCCGAATTTTTCCAAAAATTGCGCACCAGCTTTTGTCGGGATAACCGACGCGTCAGATTGCAACCGACGGCGTCGAGAAGGAGTAAAAACAACATTTACTTTTTCTTGTTTTCGAGCTACTTATAAATTTTTGGAATGTTTCAGGTCTTAATTTTCTAGAAATTCTGTAAACATCCATTCCACAAGCATTATATCCTAGTTTAAATCGAGTCTTATATATATTATTACCACTGATTTTATGCGAAGGTTTCGTTTGTTTTCTTCAAGTGTGCAGGTTTAATTTATCAAGAAGTTACATAAGATTGGAAGGAGCTTTTCACGCATAAATTCTTCTTGGAAAGGATTTAGCCACTACTTCACATACGGATCCTACCGAGCTAATCAGGGGAGTATTAGTTTCTTTCGTTTTTAACTACCTTCCATTATCATAACTTTGATACTTTCGGGGAACATTGAGGACAATGTTCAGTTTAAGTGTAGGGAGGGAAAATAAAACGGGAACTTTGAAACTATGCTTATCCTTGATTATTTGCTTTGTCCAAGTGTATTTGTGTAATAAACCATGAGAAAATGTCGGTTAGGGTAATTTTGGCACCAAATTTTTAATTTTTCATGACATATAGGAGTGGGCCATTAGTTTTAACAAAAGTGTCTCACGGATAGGAAGTTGCATGACTAGCACAAAAAAACCCTTTACCACCTAAATTCCACCCAAAATGTGAGGATCGCCCTTAGATTAGTAGGAATTAAAAGCATTCATCTTTAATGCTTAGAGTGTGAACCGGTAGTATATTAGATTCTAGAACTTGTTTTGTGATGCATTCCGAGATCGCTAGTAAGACTACACTTGTGTAGTTAGGAATAACTAAATGATAAGAGGCATTAGGATAACCCTTGTTTGATACCCGTAATATAATTACTTCTTCCACATCGGTTGAGTAATTCCCCACACCCTTTGCGTTGTACTCATCTTTAGTACACGATACCCCTAGTTAACCCCTCAGAGCCTATCCTTTTCGGGGTTCTCGTGATGTTTTGGTTTTTCAGAATATCAATGAAGAGCATTGTTTACACCCCACCCCCAAATATACACCCAAATCGCCTTAGCCTACCTTGTATGCACTCACTTTTAGTGCATGTTTGTTATCACCCTAAACCCTTAGTTCAATTATCTGGTTGCTTGCATGAGTTGCTAAGTCAAGTCATATCCTTTGTACACAGCTTTGGGACGATTGGGATTCATGGGAAAAGTTAAAGTTTATGAAATGACGGAAAGGGAACGTTAAATTCAAATTCCCTTTGTTTGCGTAATAATGTACCCCAAGTGTTTTGATCTTTTCAATTCGGGTCAAATTAGTGTTAGAGTAATAAAAACTCAAGTGTAGGGATGTGCCTATAAATCCCTATCATTTTGATGTTACCGTAGAGGATGGTAGAGTAAAAGTGTATGAAAAAAAAATCGAAAAAAAAAAGAAAAAGATAAAAGAAAAAAATAGCGTGTTTAAAAAAAAAAAAAAAAACATACGGGCTACCATCCTACATCTATCCTTTAAATTTATGTTTGTTTGTTTCAGTTAGCTAAAGTCTAGAGTGTCGAGTCTTGGCTTAGCAACGCCATTCTTCGTATGCATTTAACATAGAGATTTTTGACTTGCCACCACTAAAAAGCCTATCCCACCAAACCCTTTGTTTCTCTACCGTAAT
Organism: Chrysanthemum makinoi; assembly: GCA_910596185.1. Taxonomy (NCBI): domain Eukaryota; kingdom Viridiplantae; phylum Streptophyta; class Magnoliopsida; order Asterales; family Asteraceae; genus Chrysanthemum; species Chrysanthemum makinoi. The sequence continues at coordinate 313,605,150 of OU343225.1, forward strand.
CCTAACATTACAACCCTTTAAAGACCTCTTTGATAGTCTTTCCTAGGTGCTTACGCCAAAGCGATGGAGGTTTGATCTATTCTCAAGCCTATGGTAATCTATGTACTAGGACCGGTTAATGAGTGTTTATCTTCCATTTCCAACTTGTTATATTTCATATACACCCGAGAGATGTGAGTATCCAAACACCCCATGTGAGGTGCTAGTATGTAATTTCCGTGCTTTTATGACTTTTATGGGGCTTATATGTGTTGTGGACTGTTTTAAACCAATGCTTCATGACCCCTAACTTATAAATTAATTGGCTAAAAGCACATTTGCTTGAGGACAAGCAAATACCAAGTGTAGGGATATTTGATAAGGTTTTAAAGATACCTTTTGGGGGTCATTTAAGCCATTATTTGATCACTTTTGTATCCGTTATTACTTAATATCGTTCCTTTTCACCTTTTAGGTCTCTTGAAGGCAAATTGCTGTAATGGCACTTATTTGGACGAAAAGGCGCGGATATACGAAGAAAATGGCCAAAGTCAAGAATCGAGACACTCCAGCTGCTGAAAACATAAGGTGACGGCGTCACTGCTTATCTGCGACGCCGTCGGAGGATTTTGTGACGGGACGGAAGCCAAAACTCCTATTTTCAAGTGACGACGTCAAGTTATAAAAGAGTAGGCCGTCGCAACTCGGACGGCCTAGATTCAATCCAGACGGCGCCGAGAGTGAAGAGGACGGCGTTACAGGCATAAGGTGACGCCGTCGCAAGTCTAACGTGGCCAAGACGAAACCCTAATGACGGCGTCACGACGGCGTCACGAAACATAAAGTGACGCCGTCGCATGTGTAATCTTATATATAGAATCCGAATTTTTCAGTATTTGTGTGTAGTCTTTTGGAGTAAAAACCTAAACCGAACCAAGGCTGTCTTGTACAGTATTTTAGGGTTCCAAACCCTATCTTGCACTAAGATAAGTGTTTTACTTCATTAATTCAATTATTTCTTTGATTATTTGTGTGTATGCTTGCATGTTCCCCATGTCCGGCTAATTTAATTTTGTGTTTGCTTAGGGAATATGAAACTTAATTATTGAATATTGATTGGTTGTCTCTTATCGTAGTTGATTAATGATCTAGTAATGCGATAGGTCATTCGTTGTGTACTTAATGCTTGATTAAATCTTTGTGAACCTTAGAATATGACTCCTTGAGTAGTTGTAAGCTAAACCATCCAAAGAGTGCCTTAGAGTAAGAGTTTATTATCCCTAGTGGGTTTTGTAGACGAGACCCTTTGGTAAGTTCAAAGAGTTAGGGAGAAACGCATACCCTACAACATTAGACACACAATGCAACTAAGAATAAGGACGTGACAATTCAACCACAAATAGGATATAATTAAGGAGTAGTAAAACCTAAGTAAACACATCTTTAAACTATCATACGAGCACACAATAATTTGACATAGACTACATACACCTTAGATTAGATAATTAGATAAGTAGAGTAATCGGTAGCAATACCAACCCCCCAAATCCAAACCCCGAGATTCGTACCTTTCAATTTCCTAAAAAAAACATAAAAAGATAAAAAAATAATCTTCCTCAACCCCAACCTTAGCGTAGTAACTTCTCACTAGCATTCCTATTCCCCTAGAGAACGATATCAATACCTGTGGCTTACCCTAATACTACACTACAACGATTAGGTTCACTGCCTAGGGTGTTGAAAAACTTGCTCGACGAAAAGGAAGTTCCTTTGACCTCGAACGACGCGTGTAGCGTTATCATTTTTGCAATACAACGAAGGTTTTAATGAAAATCAATTATCAATCATAAACACCTTTTATTTTGAAGTATTAGAACACAGTCGATGTGCTAAGGAAAAGTGTTTTTAAGCACAACGACCGGTTTTTCAAAGGTATCCGTCAATCCTTAACCTGAACCAGGATTGATTCAAAAGATTGAATCGCCCCATTGTTTCTGTTCAGTTGTCACATGGTTGATCTATTGGATAGATCTCACATACCACCCACCAGGAGCTTGTTTGATGTTGGCTCCAGAAGGCTTTTCATCTTCATTGTGAATATGTTTTCATATTACTCAGATGTTCTGGCAATACCACAAGGATAATACGTAGGACTCTAAAAGTATATTCTCTCTTTCCACATTGTGTGAAACAGAGAGTCTTCATAGATTGTGTGTCCTAATGAGATATTAAGGATGATCTCTTGGCTCTAGACTCAATTGTGCACATTTGGTTCCTATGCCGGAGACTAGGGAGAGGGTCTCCTTCTTCAATATCAACAATCTCTAAGAGAAAGTCGATAGATTATGTTGGTTCCCCGTGAGAATGAAACAAGCCCTTTTAAGAGGAACTTGAGTAGCTTGGGAAGTTTAGTGCAGTGCGTCACTGGGTCCATGATGTCTTGTCTTCAATACCAGTGTTACCTTAGTAAACACCAGTAGCATATGTATTGAACCCGGTTTCCGCCCTAAGTTTGAGTTATTTGAAGGCTATTTCTTTTCACCCCTTTTCACATTCATTTCTTTTTCATTCTTTAACCCCTTCAGTGCTTACCGAGATTTCACAACTAGAACCTTGTTGGGTTTATTCCAGTTCTAGCTCTATCTCAGTCCGCACTCTTCCTATATTTCACTTTTCTCCTTTTTTTTTCATCATACCTAAGGACTCTACACTATCTAGTGGATTGTCCCTGGGTAGATCCCTCCGGTTCTGGCGGGATCGTGGGAACTAATACCTAACCATACCATCCTTATAACTCCATGCATAAATTAAATTTGGTCGGTCTTTTGGTATTGTTCTTCTTCCATTGGAACCAATCGAAAACCTTTTGAAAATCAATCCAAGTATTTGTGATACACGATCAAAACATTTTGTACCTGAATTGTTTTTGATATTTTTGGAAAAATCTCCCCCTCCACATGTGCATCAAATGTATTTGAAACGGTTTTAGCACATGGAGGCAAGAGGACTTGAAACTTTCAGATTTAAGAATGAAAGATTCGATTCATTGATCGACAATTTCTAAAAGATATCACCATCACTTTCCCGATCAAAGTTAGTATTTTTCATACTTTGTTAAAGATATTTTATGGGAAAGGATGTGGTTTTCAAAAATTTGCTCCCCCTCAACTTGTGCATGTGATTTTTGAAATTGTTTTGCACGAAGAGGAAAGAGTTCTTAGAAGCACATTCACGATCATATAGCCATACTGAAACCATTAGAAAATCAATCAAGGTACTTTTTATTGAAACTTAAGAAATTTTTTTTGTACCTTGAAAGTTTGTTTTCTTTTGAAATGCTCCCCCTCAATATGTGCTTCGAGATTCGAAAGCGTTTAGCACATATGGGAGAGCAGTATGCACATTTGAACCAAAAAAATGATCATCTTTAATCAAGTTTCATTATTAAATCACAAATTCTCCTCCGATCAAAAATATCAAACCCTTTGAGATTTTGGATCCCAAGTGATTTAATAAGGTTCAGAAAAACATAGGAGAAAATGTGGCCAGGTTTAAATACTCATCTTATTTTTGGATAAATGCTCCCCCCTCAACATGTGCATTATGTATTAGAAATCGTTTGGCACATGGAGGAGGGAGTGCCTTTAAAGTACTAAAACCAATTCCATTTAAACAAATTTGAGATTTAAATCACGATCTCTACCCCGATCAAAAAATTTAAACCTTTTGAGATTTGTGATCCCAATTGATTTAAATCATTTAAAAAAATTTGGGGAAAGATGTGGCTTGATTTAATTTAGAAAAATGATTGATACGGATCAATTTTAGACATTAAATATTGTTAGTGTCAGGTATGATAGTTTTTAAGAGATCTTTAAGTAAAATAAAACAATTTCACAATCAAACAAGAACAGAAAATATTTCATTTTGTAAGATCTTTGAGTTTTAAAGAAAATCATACCATGACATAACATTAAATCTTTAGATCACCACTTTATGTTGTACAAACCGGACTTTTATGAAGAAATATCGTTTGAAAATATTTAATTTGAAATCACTTATGATTTGACAAAATAAAGTCCGGTTGATTTCAAAACTTTGAATCCGATTTATTTTCAAAACAATATTTTTCCATTTTCAAAACAATATTATTCAAAAATTGTTTAAAAAGTGGTATCATCACTACTTGTCCTGCACAAAGATACGTTAGGTGGTTGAGAAGCTTTTGTTGTTGCTGTAGGGCTGGAAGAAAACCGTCTGTTGATGCAGTGAGACTTCTGACGTTGCATTTGTCATGCCAACTCTTCATAGAGGTCCAATTAAGCTCCGTTTCTTCATTTGATGGTGAAGAAAACCATCTGCTGATGCAGTGAGACCTCTTACATTGCATTTCATGCCAACTCTCCATAGAAGTCAAATTAAGCTCCGTTTCTTCATTTGTCGACCCAAGATATAGTTGCCCTTTCCTTTCGGCATCCAATCATCATATTATGTGGGATCCGGACAGGGAACATTCTTATATACCAATATACCTACATACGTTAGTGAACACACATACAGATATATGGTGGTCGACATCACCCAAACAACAATCGACTAATAAAAGTCAATGCAACATCTAAATCAGATCATGTAAAGGCATGGGATATATGTGTTCATCAAACTATAATCATCTAATCCTAGCAATCTTATCCTAGGCACCTAGTCCTTCAACGTAGGTTAACATCATTTTTCAGTTAAGCATTTAGGATAATTATATAAGCCCGATAGATGATATAAATTTGAAAACATTCTCCCCCTCAATCAATGACTCATTTTTTGAAAATTTTAAAAGCGCTGAAGTCATTGATTGAGTTTGCAAATTTTATAAAAACTCTGAATCTGATTGTTTTTAAAGCAACTCATTTACCACCATTTTGTTAAAACAAATATTTTTCTAAAGAATTTTTGAAGGAAAAATATTTGAGTAGGAACAGCAGTCCTTCGACATACTTTCCTCATTTTGTTTTAGGATAAGAGCACGAAATATTTTGAAAATAGGTTTAGCGCAGCACCTTCCTTCCTTGAAGAGCGGGTTGCTATCGGAAATAATAGCAAACCATGGTTTAAGCACGGGTTACAGTCTGAAGTAACTGTAAGCCATTTTTTTGAAGCGCGGGTTACAGTCTGAAATAACTGTAAGCCATATTTTGAGACATGTTTGGAAAGAAATATTTACACCTCCTGCTCGAACTTCATCTAAAGTCCCGTGCCATTATTGAATGACATTTCTAAGACCGTAGATGTTATCGATACCAGAAGACATGTCTTGAGAAAAACAATATTTTTGGTCTTTTTCAAATTTTCTGATTTTTATGGCTTTTTGTTGATTTTATATTTTTCTATTTTGTTTTGCTGGTTTTATATTTTTGTATTTGGTTTTTAATAAATATTTACAAAGATAGAGAAATAGTTTAAGAATATGATGATACGAGTACCGAGATAATGAAATCGTTCAGCACTTTGTAGAAGATAGAAGTCATCATCTCTTAAACTTTCACCACCAAAGCTTTCGAGGCTCTTGAATCGTCGTCAGAACTTGAGCCTTTTGAAAGTGAGACTTTGGTAGCTTCCCCCCAAACCGACAAACTATAAAGACCATTTCCCCAAGAAGTAGAAATGAATAAGAACGGTCTCATTGAATGAAGCTCAGCACCTCGAAGAATCACGAGAACAACGAAGTAACAAGTTGAAACATTGATCGTCTCAGTGCTTATCAAATCCGATCACATGAACCTGTTGTGCGTCCCCGATGTACACATTACTCTTCGAGATTGACCAGTTGTCTATTCAGGGGAACAATACATCAACATCTTCATTTTACCAAGTGCATTCCAGTTATCTCCCATATAACCAATCAACCCATAATGTACACACGTATCCAACCAGAGTAGAGACAACGACATCACAGTAACTAGTTGAATCACTGATCTCCTCTGCGGATGTCAACTCCAAAATAACCGATTAAGCTCGATCATGTGAATATGTTGTGCGACCTTGATGTACACATATTTCTCCCCTGATGGTTGCGATCTCATTGGAATCATCATTACATTGTGTACATGAAGCACTAACCGGAAGCACTTTATCATAAATCAAATAGAAGATGTCGATAAGCCCTCAAAAATTGCATCCGAAGTTGCCATTTTTGATTTAACCAAGTGAATAAGAATATACACCAATGAACATAGATCCACTTGATGATTGAATGAGCATGGGAGAAACATGAAGCTTGTTGATGAAGAATGTTGATGTAAATGGTCATAAACATGAAGATTTCTCTTCTTCTGAAGATAAAGCGCACTGAAGCGTACACCTTTATTTTCTATGAGGACCGGGGCCTGAAGTGATATCTGCAGACGCCATAATGATGAAGTACGAGGCCTAAACTGAAGTTAACAGACGTCATAGCCGAATGAATATCAAGATTGAGTTACTTGAACCCGTGAGTTGTGAGATATCAATCCATTTGTAATCCATACTTTAAGCCAGTCCATGTAGTGAAGGATTGAAGTATCTGCAACTGAGTAAGGACTACCTAAACTAATATTACAAACTTGATTGCATATATTTTGGTTAGTGACATAAGTATCCAAACCCTTTGGGGTTTCACAGTCAACCTTGATTTTGTCATTGGTAAACAGCTTTCCGGTAGGAATCCACCTAAGTCCAACATCCTTAAACATTCTACCAGACGGAATCCACTTATGGCAAGGTCTAGGATTGGTGACATTCTTATGCACAGTGGAAGACTTATCGTTATTCCTAGACTCCAAAGATTTAGCAGTTGGGATCCATCTATGCGAAGTTTTAGGTTTGTTTTGCGTCATAAAATATTGAACCTTAGCCATGTTAGTAGCCTTAGTGGATTGTACCTTAGCATGTGAGTTAGGAAAATGTTTCTTATTCGGAAAAGACTCAGAATTTTTAGTTTCATTTTCTACATGCTTAGCATTCTTCTTCAAATAACTACTCTTAGATGCAAGCCAACCCTTAGTCTTTTAAGTGTTCCTAGGTAATGGTTTACAACTACTAGCAGTGCTTTGAAATCTCGTGGAATACATCACCCTAGGTCTTGCACCTAAAATTCCGTCTTTTCGAATCTGTGCCTTTTTGCTAGCTTCTTCTAGATAATAGTTCTTTTACAAGTCATTCATATCATATGAATTCTGGGTTTTAATTCTTGGTTTTGACACTGTTTTCGAACTAATCCTTGAGGTGCTGGGAGTAGAAGTGGCTACTTGTTGAGGGTTAATGGAGCTATAAGCCTTATTATTAGGTAACTCAGGTGAAGTGACTGGTTTTGACAAAACTTTTATTGCATCATCTTGGGAGGCAAACCGTGTTTTTGAAAATTTTGGTCTTTCGTATATAAACGCAGTAGGCTGCCTAACAACGGACCGGTTTCTAATGAGATGAGAAACTGGTTTCCCCAAGGTTGATGGTTTTGTAAACTTAGTGTTCACACTTTTCCCTACAGTTTTCCTAAGCTCATTTTTTAACAACAATAGTGAAACTCTTTTCCTGAAGTTGAGCTTTGAGTTCATCAATTTTTGCTATCAAAGAATTTGTTTGTTCCATTGACTTAGTTCTAGCTTCTTTGACAGAGTCACTTAGTTCTATGTGATGCTTTCTCAAAGACTCATTTTCCTTTAGTAATTTGGCCACACAAACTGCTAATTCATCATTTCTCATTTGAATATCATAAATAGCATTAACATCAGAATTACTTGTAACCAAATTACTTTTCACATGCATACCAGAAATATGTTTCTTCAAATTGTTAATAGTCGAGTTTTTGGCTTGAAGCTGAGCTTTTAAGTCATTTATTTCAAAAAGTTCACGGAATTCAGGAAGTTCTGGATTTTTACATGGTTTGTTAAGTTGAAAACTTTCTTTTTGACTTTGTATTGCAATTTCAAGTGAAATGCAATGTTTTTCAAGATTTAAGAATTTGTTGGAAAGTTCATCAAAAGCCTTTTTATCAACCATATCTTTTTTTTGAAATACTTAATCTCAGACTCAGCCTCAACCAAGGAACATTTATCAGAATCATGTTCAGCAATAAGATCAGATTGTTTAGGTACATTAGCATATGCACTATGTTGAACAGCTAAGGGTACCTCATCATATGACACCTGTTCATTTATCGGTCTGATATCTGCATCCACATCATGTGTAACAAGAGTCACTGAACTACTGGCTGTTTCAAGCGTATCTATCTCTGAGCCTCTATATTCAGTGTCAATTGATCCATCATCTGGTGCTTTACCCGACTCAACACAATAATCTTTTGATTTTGCTCGACATTCATTCCCTTTTCTGATTTCTGCATCAACTTCTTGTGTGTTAGGAGTAAATGAATAGCTGGTTACATCATTATTTGTTGTCTCTGACATTCTGCATTCAGCAACACCCAATTCTTCAACAGATACATTACCCAACTCATCACAACTATCTCTCAACTGCACCAGACTCACATCCACTTTTTCATCTTTCTGAGTAACTTCCGCAATATACTTCTCCAGATTATCCATCAGATGGATAAGTGTCTCTATGAACACGCTAATTTCCATTCCAGTGTGTCTCTTGAAAGACATTTCAGTCATGTCTTGATCATAATCTGATGTAAATTCCCTTATAATGAATGACTGAAATTGGTTGTGGATCACTTGAAGTGCAGCACTGGAACTATCCTTTTGAACCTTTTCTTTATCAAGTTGTTGTTCCAATTGTTCTAAGTTCAATAGTAATGTTCCCGTTAATGTGGATGAATCTTGACGAAAAAGGGCATTGCATGTTCGTTCCATTCCTATCGATGTGAGTAACATGAGGTGTGAGTGAAGTTGTTGATAAGGTTCAATGATACTTTCCTTTTGCATGGCATTCTGTAGCCTGAACAGGTGCAAATATTTCTCATTGGACTCAGAGCATGAAGAACTCAAATCATCATTGATTGATTCCATCATCAGTAACCCTTCAGTATAGCTAATATTCTCATGGTTGTCTACAGCATCATACAGTTTGAGTACTTTTGAAATCACTGAATCAGGAGTGTAAGACATGATGTTGATGTATACACGGGATTTTATAAGTCTGTGATTTAAACCGAGAAATAGAATCTTTCGCGGGATTTTACTAAAATCAAGACCAAACAGTTAAGCAATGACCAACGGAAAGTGTTAAGATGACTGATGGATCGACACAATGATAGAAAATTGTGTGTTAGAACTTATGATTGTTTGTAGGATTAGCAGAGATGTTGTTTGGTCGAGATTTGGATTGGTTGATGCACGATTTTACAGAGAAATTTTGGTCCAAAAACTTAAAAAGCTCAATAACTTCCTTCCGGAGGGGATTTGGGCCTCAAAAAATTTGTTTCACAACTTTGTTGTGAAACCTCACCATATTCAGCCTGTTTCGCTCGTTTTGACTTGTATTTCGCTGAAAACGGAGTTACGGTTCAAAAGTTATGGCCGTTTGAAGTTTTACCGTAAAAAGTCAACTTTTGGTCAAACAGCTTCATGCAACTTGCATCCAGGACAACTCGCTTCCAAGACAACTCGCTTAAACGACAACTCGCTTAAGGCACAACTAGCATAAGATGACAACTCTCTTAAATAGACAAGTCGCATGAAACACAACTCGCATAAACAGACAACTCGCTTAATAGACAAGTCGCATAAAACACAACTCGCATAGGCTGACAACTCGCTTAGGCTCAACTCGCATTAGATACATTGAATCTGGACATGTCGCAGTCAAAACTGTCAACTCGCTTAGGCTCAACTCGCATTGATGAAAATGACCACAACTCGCATCCATGAAAAGCATAACGTGTCTCAACTCGCATCTAATAAACATTCAAAAAACACCACTTTTCAATCGAAAAACAACCCAACCACGATGATTCAAGCCTTCCAAATCAAAACCTAAACACTTATAATGATTCTAAACACAAAAGTACAATCAAAATCCAAACTTTAACACAAAAAATGATCCAAATGATGAAAACTACTCTAAACTCATTCAAGCCCAAAAACCTTATGAAAACCACTAGAAATCCAAGAACATGAAAGATGAGTGATCAAACCATGGCTCTTGATACCAATTGTAAGATATTGGATTTTATAAACACATATCAAACACAAGTATGGATCGAATAGTATAGAGAGTTTAGAGAGAGAAAGTAAAATGGGAGCCTTTCTAGAGAGAGAGTAAACCAAAAGAGAAAAGGTTAGATTAGAATGAAAGGTCCAACCCTCTACCTTGGGAGGTAGAGGGTATTTATAGTTACATACTACACGTCCTCCTTTGGACTGTGGATCAGGCATACAGTGGGTAAAGACCCGTCCGTCCTCCACGGTGTTGCACTAAGCTAAACTAATAACTAAATAACTAACTAATAATAAGTAAATAACGATATGTCTACGAGCTAACATATGCTAGATTATATTTGGGTGACCGACTCTTCACTATGGATTTTCTAATTCCTAACAATTAATGATTTATGAATTAGGGTTATGAACCCTAATTAAGGGAAATGTGTAAACAATGTTAAACTAAATTAAGGAGTTATAATGAAAATGGGTTAAGTATTATTGAGTTAAGTCAATAAGCTAATGGGATTGATTATCATATAATCATCATATGATTATGTGATAATTAGTAATGATTAGAAAGGGGTTATGGTTTTGGTAGCCATGACATAGTTGATTAATTGTGTGTTTATGATAATAGTGAATTCGCCTAGATGACAAGAATGAAGATGATTACTTGTTTGGTTTCATTAGTTTGGAATCAAGGTAAGTAAACTGGTTATAAGTTAATGTTATGTGGATTTTAATGCATTATGTGGTATGTGATGTGTATGTTAAGTATATGGTATGACTTGATGTATATGTGTTTGTGTCTAAATAGATTGTAGTGCTACTTTGGCATAACTAGCATGAGATTGATAAAGTGGGATGGAAATGGTTAGAGTATGGTCGGTGATGCTTAATGATATCCCAAGGTATGTTTATGGTTAAGTTGTAATGGAAGAATGGTTATAATGTGTAATATGTGATTGATGTATAATGCTAAGTTATATCCGTTTTGCTTACTAAGCCTCGTGCTTACGGTTTAAGATGTTAATGTTTGTAGGTTTATATGCGATGGCGATGGTAAGCATTGGATTAAGGCTTATGGATTGCTAGATGAAAGAAGAATGGTAAGAAAGTAGGGCTTATGTAGATACCGAGCTCGTTTCAATGTTGTACCCCCAAAATTCAAAAATGGTTTGTAAGTGTCTTGTCAAGTGTCAAGGTATATGTTAAGGTTAATGAAGTAATCGAGTTGTCGAATGGCTGTTTAAAAGTATGGTTCAAGCGTTTAGAGTTATGGTTAAAGGGATATTTGGTATAAGTGTATTTATACCCATTTTAGGTTACAAATGGGTCAAATGATTATGGAATTGGTTTATTATGTTATGTTAATGATTTCTAAAAGATTTGGTGTTATGTCGAGTTATGGGAGTCATTTTCCGGAAATTAGAGTATGTTGCTAAAAGTTGAGTTTTTGGTAAAATCTGAGAATGGGAGTGATTCGTTGTGAAGTGAGTGGTGAAAAACACAATATCAACGTATATCAAAATAACCGTAAAATTCGACAAATCAACCCTTTAGGAAAAAGGCCAATGTATCAAATCTCACGGGTGTGATAAAAGTGATACCGGGAAGTGATTTCCCCGGGTCGTGTCCCAACGAGGTGTGAAATTGACGGGATCGTTGAGTTTTGTGATAAGGACTTGAATGGTTAAACGAATTTTGGATTTTGATTACACTACAAATTAAAGGACGGGAAGGTAATTAAGGCAAGGGAACCCTAATAAACTAAAATAACTAACACTAAGCCTAAGAAATGTTAAAACGAAGCTACACTAAGTCCTAGGGTGCTCAAACGTAAAAACGTAAAAACGGGAAAACAACCCGAGCCATAAACGTAAAACTTTTGCAATTTAAGGGCTACGGGTGTGAAATCAATTTTCCTACGTTCTATTTGACTAAAAATGATTTTAGGAAAAAGCGGAATATTTTTTTGACTTTTAAATTAATTATTACGAATTAAAAACGATTTAACACTAATTAAATTATTAAAAATACTAAACTAGTTGGGAAAAATCTGAAAATTTACAGAAAACTACTATGATTAATGCTTGATCTAGGAAAAATGAGAAATCAGCGTGTTGCTTATTGAAATAAGCTGGAAATAAGCCAAGAATGGCTTATAGCCAAACTGCCCAAGTACCTTATGTATTTGAATGTGCAACAAATGAATGAGACAAGTCCCAAGGGCGCCTGGTAAGAGTGTTGGTTGTGAGCTGAGTGGCGTGGGTTCAAGTCCCACCCACGTCAGTTTTTTGCAAACATTTTTTTTTCAACTTTTTCTTTTTGCACTTTGATTATGAGAGAAAAACAAGACTTTTTTGTAAACACACTTTATGTAAAACCTTTGAATAAGCAGTTTACAGCTGCTTAATTTCAACAGTATGCAGAATCAAACATGTACCCCTTTTTGACAGATTCAAAACAAACACACCCCTTTTTTTTTTGTTGACTATCTTTTTTAAACTTGTAAAGGGTAATGAAATGAGCACATTTTAATGAAAACCAACTTTTCAAGAAGCTAGCAATAAGCAGTTGACTGCTTATTGTTTTCAGTAGCACACAGATCTTAAAAAAAAACTAAGCAACCATCCCTTTTAAGCAAACAACCAAACACCCCTTTAGGCAGTCCTTAAGCAACAGTTAAACAAAGGATCAAGCTTTTAAATAAATTGAAGCACAAAAATAAGCTAAGAGGCAACAAACCCAAATGAATACACTAAAGGAATGAGCAGTTGGCTTTCTAACTTAAACTAGGGAGAATCCTAGACTATAAAAGTGGAGATAAGCAAATGGAAAGCAAGCAACTAAGGGAATAAGCTCTAAATAAACTAAGATTAACTTATACTAAGCTTAAACTAACTAAAGTGTATCTAATAAGCAGTTGACAATACTTGATAAGCAACAAAAAGAGAAAAGTGACCTGTTGCTTGCTGATGTTGCAGGCTGCAAAACAGCAGCCTAGGGGTACCTGTTCAAGCTTATTTATAAGCTAAATCATGGATTTCCAAACAAAAGACAAGCTGCAAAAGCATAGTTAGCATGGTACACATTCAGAAAAACAGATTTTTGTGGTGGAAAGAGCTTATAACAGCTAAAAACTAAGCTGCTAACAGCTGGTGTTTGGTACCATAGGATTCTGAACAGAACTAAGAAAAATTAGCTAAAGACATTTTTTTACTTCAATTTAACCTTGCCAAGAACACCAAAACTAAAACTAAGTTGAGGTGGGAGTACAAGGACTCAAGAGACACCAAGATTATTGACTTTGAACATCAAACAAACTGTAAAAAATGGTTCAAAAGCAGCAGCATCCACTGCTAACTTGATTGAGACAACAACACCTATTTTTTTTTAAAACTCAATGCTTAAAAGAACTTTTCTAACAGCATAAAGACTTGTGGAAATGACTAATGAAGTTAAAACTAGTTTGACTGCCTTGGTCAAAGTGGGTAAAAACCACTTTGACCCATTCAACAAGCTTATTCCAAACACACTTACAAAAGTTTTGACCCCCTTTTCTTTACTGTAAATAAACTTAGCCAATGACAAATATCAATCACAACTAATAACCAAAGATAATAAGATTAATTCAAAACAACTTTTTCATTGAAATAAAGCTTAAGAATACAAGAAGAAAAAAAACTTAAACTGAAAATTTTCTAAAAAAAACTAGGGGTGCCAATGAATGGCTACAAAGTTTCCTATTTATACTAAGACTAAAGTCTTCAAGGTCTTCTTGTCTTGTGTTTCTTCAGTCAGTGCAAAGAGACCAAAAGGCAATTTTTGTGCTTCTTTCCTTCAATCTTGACCATTGATCAATTAGGTACATCTTGTGAATAATCTGAGCCATCCATGGATACTTTTGAAGCAAAGATTGGTGACATGGCTATTTGAATGAGCTGGAAAAAAAATGAAAGTGGGTTTGGGATTTGGGTGTATCCGGTTAAAGGAGATTAAGGGGGTTTGGGTAAAGGTGAAGTTGGGTAATAGAGAGTTGAGAGGTTGAGTGTCTGGGATGGTGAGAAAGAGAGAGGGTTCTGGGGAGATGAAAAAGCTAGGGTTTCTGGGATATTGGGTTTGGGCGAGAATTGAGGTGAAGAAGAAAGGTTGGGTTGTTTTGTTTATTAATAAACACGGGTAGGGTTGGGTTATACCGGGTCATAGATTTGGACTGGATTGGATATTTGTAATTTTGGGCCTTGAGTATCTTATGGACTTAGGATAAATATTTAACCAAAGGTAAACATAGGGACCAAAGATGCCACAACTGAAACTTTAGGGGCCATGCTGTAATTTATGAAGATGCTATCCAAGGGCCTTTCTTGTGAATCTCAAATAAACCAAGGGATCAAATCTGTCATTTTTGAAATTCCAAGGACTAAACTTGACAATTTTAAAAACCCAGGGACCAAAACTGTGATTTCTCAAACTTTTGACATTATTCACCAAAGGACTAATTATGACAACTTATGATTTCAAAAGGACCTTTGGTGACTTTTCTTTTTAAATTACGTGCTCAGGGGCTATTTCTGTCAATTTTTGAAAGTCGGGGGACTGAAACTGCCAATTTTGCAAACTTTGTTCGTTTTTCATCTGATTTTAAATATTTTGCATCTGCACCATATAAAACACAATTTTGAGATATTTTCAGTATTTTGATGCATTTCGGAGTGTTTTTAGATGTTTTGCAGTTCAGATTTGACTTAAAATGATGAGTGAATACGCACTCATCAGGGAGCATAAGGCCTTCCACTTCTGGGCATAAGGCCTTCTGCAGTAAAAAGTGTGTAGAAAACTAGAAGGGGGGTTGAATAGTTTACCGATTAAAATCTTTGTTTTGAACCTTATTGAAAGATCAATTGATATTGATCTTAAGTATGTTAATGAAATATGCAAGCAATATGTAATAAGTAAATAAGGAAAGAAATGATCAAACCACAACAAGTTGTTTATAGTGGTTCGGCCTACAAGGACTCTTTTTCCTTGCCCTACTCCACTCCCCGAGTCTCACACTCGAGAGTTTAACTTCACTAGTCAACAAGCTCCTTTCACCGGCGGAGAAAACCTTTACACTTCGCTTACACTATTTCCGACACTAAGCTAGATGTCGAGTTCTTTCCAAGGGTACAACTACTCCCACACACAATGTATTTTGAGGACTAAAATACTAACCACTCACACTCACAAGATTATGATGGTTTGATACAACAATGAAGTATGGATCAACACTAGATCATACAACACTAAACAAACAAGACTTCCAACTTCTCGTTGAAGCTTGAATATGACTTGATCTTCTTTGCTACAAAAGAGATCACTAATATGATATGAAACTGAGTTAGAAAGGTTAGAGAGAAGATATGTATGAGAGTATGTTAGAAAGGGATGAGAAACTACTTGGCTTGGCATTGCTATTTATAGCCAAATTGGACAGGAGCGTCCACGGACGGCGGACCCCTTAAAAGGGTTCCGCCCGTGTACCAATTTGGTACCGCCAGTCTGACAGTCAAGATATCAAATCTTGCCTAAAGTCAACTCTATCTAAGTGAGATTGTGCAAGATATGAAGAGTACAAATCTTCACAAAATATCTAATGGAATCTTTCAATGATTTCCATGATGTAATACATGATGTCAAATGTTGTATTACTATTTATAGAAATATGCAAATGCTTAAGTAGTGTTTGGTTTTAAGAACCTAACACATTCTACAAACTACTATCATACATAATGATTAGAGTCATATCAAGATGTTACTAATCATAAATGTAAATGCTTGAATGATGAATATATTGTTTGAGAAAGCTTGTTTTAATATCTAATAAACTTGACAAGCTTTAAGCTTTTATAAATTAAATTTACTTTTGTCGTTAACAAAACTTAGGCAAAGATCAAAAATATGAATAACGTTTAATGACGATATTTGTATTAACAAAGTGGTTTTCCGTGTTTGTGAGTAACAGATCATACACCTTTCTAGGCCTTGGGCATAAGGGCGTATGGTATACAGGTTGTCTTGGCAAAATTTTGTCAATGTTTGAAAAATCATATCTTTTAAACTGTAAGTCATCACGGGTCGTGCCACCCGCCGTTTCAAAGAGAATTAAGTCTAGTTTCATTCCAAAATAGTATTAAGGTCTAAATTTTTATGTATTTTTATTAATGGTCAAAAGAGTAACGAAATGTCCGTTAAAGTGAAGTCGTTTCCGCATATAAGTTTCAAAATTTGAGTATTTATGACGTGTCATTCACGGGGTATTACAAATTGGTATCAGAGCGTCGGTTTAAGTGAATTAGGTTTCCACTTTAGGTCGCCTAGACTTAAATCACTATTAGATGCGTTAAACGTAAGAGTAGTAATGCGTAGAAGTAAATGTTTAAGTATTGAAGCAAATTATGAGATAGATTATATGAACCTAAGTAGATAATGATGAATATGATTTATAATGTTAGCATGTAGTGATATAAGTCCGTAGAGGACTTGAAATGTTTAAAAGATTTAATGGCCGTGCACCGTGGTTATTGCCGGTAATCGCTTTGTGATTCTATGAACGTGTTTTAAGAGTAGTGGAAATGGAATGTGATTAAAATGATAAGTGGTATTAGAGACGGGATAAAAGTAAAATAAAGTATTTAGCGCTTTAATTGTATAACATAATAATGATAAGTCAGCTAAAGCATAATGTGTGAAAGAAAGATGAGAATTGACACATTAAATGATAATTGTCTAACTAATACGATGAGTATAGAATGAAATTGAGAAACGATTGACAAGCAACGATGAGAGGAAATCGTGTGGCTAATGTGTTGAGTTAAGAATGTAAGGAAGAACGAAATGATATGTTGCCTAGCTAAACACGAAGTGACCATGTAAATGTTTAAATTAAATGTAAAGATAAATGTATGCTAACGAAGGTAATATCGAACTAACCTATGCAAGGTTAGATGTTGAAAAGAGTCGCGTGGACTAACAAGGTAAAGAATGAAGATGATGTAAATGGTCAACAAGGGTTGACAAGTAAATAAGAAAGTAAGATGTGTAAGCACATAGTAAATGTGCAAATATAATAAATGAGTATCATATACCAATGATCCTTACTTAAAGTAAATAAAGGAACGGAAAAGTGTATGTGTAATGAAATGAACACCACTTGGATCGAATGTTAAATGTGAAAGGTTAAAGGTGACTATCATATAACCAATGAGTTAATGATAGTTAATAATGGTATCCTACATGATGGCCAACCTAATGATGTTAATGATGGTATCCTACGGGATGGACGAGCTAATGATGTTAATGATGGTATCCTATGGGATAGCCGAGTTAATAATGTTAATGATGGTATCCTTTGGGATGACCAATCTAATGATGTTACTAATGGCATCTTTTGAGATGACCATGTTAATGATGGTATCCTTTGAGATGACCATGTTAATGATGCACATGTAATGGTATCCTCCAGGATGGTCAAGTTTGTTTAATGACATGTGTTAATGCTACTGAAAGGGTATGGTTAAGGTACCTTCAAGGGAATGTTATAAAGGTATGGATCCAAGTCTAAAAATTTAAAAAGGTAATGTAAAATGTAATAATAATGAAGAGAAAGAAAGTAAAGTGAAAACGAGTAATAAGTACGAGTGTTATGTCGAAAGTGTATAAGTAGGAAGATTTATGATTTCCTTAGTTAAATTGATTGGGACGCCTTTTCATTTGATTAAAGAAATTGTAAATCGTTGAACCATGAGTTTATGTTTCTTGATTTACATCGATTGGGACGCCTTTCCATGTAATGAGGAAGTATAAATGAGTGGACTTATGTATTCCCCACATGACATGAGTAGAGTAGAAGGGGTAGAAAACGAAAGTCTAGATTTAGTTAGAAGCCTTAAGAACTAAGATAAGTGGAATAGAATTAGAATGTGACTTTTAAATTGAGACATTAAGAGAAACCAATCATTTAAGTGTATTAAGTATAACTTGGAAAGATTAATAATTTGTAATGATGTTATAATATGCTTTGAGGCGTGGTACAAAATGTGAGTAACGATGGTAATGGATGCTAATTATTATTGGTACCCTCATGAGTAAAAGTGACGCTATAAGTTAAAGCTTGACTTTATAAAGTCAAAGTATCGAAATTTCCTATGAGACTCATAGTCTTTGATAAGAAATTTATAGAAAGAAGTAAAGAAAACAAGGAAATATAATCAAAGTTTTAATGGAATAATGGAATGATCATGATAGAATGTGAAGGCATTAGTCAATATTGAATTGTAAAAGTCAAAGTAACTTAAGATTTCCCGGGTAAACCTTAATACTTGGCGAAATCCTTGAAATGAAATAGAGATGGTAAGGTGTTAAGATCGTTGTAAGCTCTTAGACGAGGTCTAATATTATATCTAGGAACACATAATAATAAAGGCGGAATATTCAAACATAGAATCAACATTATTATGAACAAGGTTTTTCATTATCATAAACTAACTAACTAACTATAATAAAGATCAAAGACTTGATCTAACACTAACTAACTAAACCCTAGGCGTTTTCCCTACGCCTAGGTTCCCACATACACACACCTTTAGACGTCTACATCTCGTACGTACTATAAAACTAATGACCCTATGTCTCTTTATATACTAGAGACATCTAGGGTTTACAAGAGGAATCATAATATAATTAGGAAACAATACAATTAGGAAACTAAATATTCTTTTAAGCATATCTTCTAGAATCTTCCAAATCCTCCATCTTTTTGTAGTTTCCCTTCTTGTCACTTTAAGTCCTTCATGTTTCATTCTTCTTTTTTTGTATCATCAAATCTATAATAGACCCAACAATCTTCCCCTATTTGATGATGACAAAACAAACACGATTCTTGTACGAACTTCCCTAGACGAAGTAGCAGAAGTTGAGATAATTAAATCTCACCATGAATGAAACATTCTTGTCTTCCCCTTAATCCATGCAATGCCACTCAAACATCTCTTCCCCTTTTTGTTATTATCCAAATAGGGAACGTATGCAAATAATGATCTTGACCACCACGAACCAATATCATACTTCCAATCTAAGACTTCCAATGTTTAAAATCGCCCACCATTACGCATCATAAGAAAAATGGATTCAAAACAATAGAAAACTTCAACTAGGAGTAGTAATAATGATCAACAATAGTAAAAATCAAACACTTCCCCTTGAGTGATGCATGTAGATAGTTAAACATTTAACAATAAGTTTCCCTTAAAAACTCATATATTAACCATCTTCTTGATTCTTCAAATCGGTAGGCTTTATGTAATGATCACTTGTGAAGAAAACCAAATATAACAAACTTGATGAAGAAGTAGAATTTCCCAAACTTGTGTCTTAAATCTTGTACTATCCACGGAACTCCATACTTATACCCATCAAATATAAGTAGACCGCAATCCCTTGACAACAATCCTCAACTAGTATGAGACACTGAGCACTACAATGTAACTCCTTCAAGTGATAGCCAATGTGTGCATTGAGCATCATAAGAAAAATCACACATTGCTAGATTCATAAAGCTATATGATAAGAACACAAACCAGTGAAACTCAACTACAACATCAAATAAATGATATTCAACCTTCTTCGTAATCAATTAATCCATAAGAATCAAATACGAGCCTTTTTGAATCTTTTAAGAACATAAATCCAAACTCCTTGTGTGTGTGAACAATAACCTGTGTTTGTGTCGTCCAAAAACCATAACAATTATCATGCTCGACTTCCCCTTAGTTCGAAAACCAAAAAAAAATCTTGTATTATCCAATATCTAGAGAAGCATGCACATGCATAAAGGTAATAAACCTTAGATACTATCTTCTCATATTTTGCATGTCACCAACTCTCGTCCTCCTTTGTTCTCGCTCTCAAGACCCACAAAATAAATATGATCACAGCAAACAACATCAACATTTGCTAGCCAAATATATCCTACGTGAATCCTTGTACCATCCATTATATGACTAACAAACAAATTTGAAACCAGTACTAAATCCTATTCGAGTGAAGTAATTAGTCCAAAGTGATATGGACCCACGTGATGTTAAGCAAGCTCAAATAAAGATGCCATCAATAAAGTACGAAGATTGCAATTTAAATGATCAATTCAGCATCCATGTATCCTTCATAAGAGTCAATGCAATATAAAAATCCATATGAAGGCAATATTACCTTCAAATATACTTTCGAAGATTTATGAGCAGTACTTTCGTCAAGAACAGTACTTTCGTCTAGTCCAAACAGTACTTTCACAAACAGCAGTACTTTCATCTCGTCCAAGCAGTACTTTGAAACCTAATCAGTACTTTAAGCAGTACGTTCGAAAATCACAGCAGTACATAGTTGAATCATGCAAGCAGTAGTAAAAAACATGCAAACATCAGCTTCAACACAACATTAACCTTTAACTATCGAACATTCTAATCAACCCTCAAAATAAAAAAATACCATCGACCCATGATCCAAAAGTAATAAGATTAAGATAATAGGATCATGCAATCTACCAACGAATCGATTAAGAATGGTCCACTGACCAGTATGAGGTTGAATTAATTGCTGTACGAGGTAATTAATAAAAGATAAACTAATCAGGATGAAAAATGTTGCACTTTGTGGATCCCATGTACCACCGACCAATTAAATTGTACTACATTAAAACTTTATCAACGCATGCGTATGTTGACAACTCTCAATCAACTTCTTTTGTAACCCTCATACTACACATGCACGATCTTATACCACATACAAAACGTATTCCACATTCTGTCATACAATCCCAGCCCATGTTGATTTAATTCGTAAGCCCAAACCAATATTTAAACATGCCTCCTTTTCCACGCATCATATCTATTTAATATCAAATCATATGAAACCAATATGTAGAAGCAGGACTGATACACAACGACCAGTACTTTGAAGAAGGATGGCAGTACTTTGAGTAAATTAGGGTTTCGACACCAATAAACAAGCAAATCATACTCCAAAAAATAGTGATCATTAAAAGCTCATTGAATTAGGGTTTGATAGTACCTTTTAATGCATACTCAAACGAATGAAAACATTAAAAACCTGAAAAATTCGATTCTGAAAACACCTTCAGCAGCCAACTTCGACATAGTATATCTTTTTACTGAAAGCTCCAATTGACGATCACTTCGGTGGAAAGTTAGATTAGTATATAGAGAATGTTCACCTAAAATTTCTATACGATCCAACGGCTAACGAAAAAGTTATCGCCGTTTCAAAACAGTGCTGTATAAAAATACGAAAATTTTGAGATCCGAATTTTTCGTCTTTTTCATCATTCTTGGACACATAAAACCTTGTAATCCTAGATATCACAAGAACCTGGCTTTGATACCACATGTTAAGATCGTTGTAAGCTCTTAGACGAGGTCTAATATTATATCTAGGAACACATAATAATAAAGGCGGAATATTCAAACATAGAATCAACATTATTATGAACAAGGTTTTTCATTATCATAAACTAACTAACTAACTATAATAAAGATCAAAGACTTGATCTAACACTAACTAACTAAACCCTAGGCGTTTTCCCTACGCCTAGGTTCCCACACACACACACCTTTATACGTCTACATCTCGTGCGTACTATAAAACTAATGACCCTATGTCTCTTTATATACTAGAGACATCTAGGGTTTACAAGAGGAATCATAATATAATTAGGAAACAATACAATTAGGAAACTAAATATTCTTTTAAGCATATCTTCTAGAATCTTCAAAATCCTCCATCTTTTTGTAGTTTCCCTTCTTGTCACTTTAAGTCCTTCATGTTTCATTCTTCTTTTTTTGTATCATCAAATCTATAATAGACCCAACATAGGGTGTTAAAGCAAAAATGTTTTTAAAGTAATTGGATGAGTTCGGTAAAAATGAGAATGTTAAGTTGTATGAGTTACTATTTGACTTATATAAAGTCAAAATAATGCAAGTCTTCTCAAGTGACACATAGTCTTTGATTAAGAAGTTGGAATGAAGCAAGTAAAATGAAATGTAATAGTAATGAAGTTGATTAAATGATACGTTGTTTATAGTAAACATGTCTTGGATAACATGATGACCTTATTAAGAGTCATATAACCATATAAAATTAAATGAGAAGTAGAGTGGATTAAGGATTTTGTAATGTATTGTTTAGTGTTGCAAGATCACTTAGATCATTGCAATGGAATGTTTAAATGAAATGTGCTTAGTGCTAAGAATGGGAATGAGGTGAGATAAGGTCATGGTTAATTTAAATGAGAGATTTCGGGGACGAAATCAAAATAAGAGATAGAATTATAACACCCTGAAACCGGGCCTAAGCGTTTTATTACAAGAATTCCATTTGACTAGTTGACCATGACTTTTATAAGTTTAAAGGACTTACAGGATTGGTTAGTCAAGCCGATAGTCAAACTGTAAGTATTAAACGTTATGTAAATGGTTATATTAAATATGACGTGTCACATTTAAAAGGAACATGGACTCAAGGGACTTAAGTTGTAAAGTTATAAAAGTGTTATTAAGTGTTTATTGCAAAATGAAACGAAAGGGGACTTGAGGTACCTATTATGCCAATTAGGCAAACTCATCCCCTACAATAGTATGGATACTTCTCATATTATCAGTGAAGTTTCATAAATGTGTAGGTGTATGTGGGAGTATGATTTAGAGAGAAGAGGAGGGAAGAGCAAGGTTCTCCAATGGTCAAATTAAAGAAGGATTAATGGTCTAATGCTAGTAATGTGCCCCTAGTGATAATCCTTGTGCAAGTAAGTAACTTCAATCATGTTGAATTAATGATTTATGAATTAGGGTTATGAACCCTAATTAAGGGAAATGGGTAAATGATGTTATAAACTAAATTAAGGAGTTATAATGAATATGGGTTAAGTATTATTTAGTTAAGTCAATAAGCTAATGGGATTGATTATCATATAATCATCATATGATTATGTGATAATTAGTAATGATTAGAAAGGGGTTATGGTTATGGTAGCCATGATATAGTTGATTAATTATGTGTTTATGATAATAGTGAATTCGCCTAGATGACAAGAATGAAGATGATGACATGCTTTATAACGCCCTAAAATTCGGATTAATTGTTTTATTATCTACTTTAATTATACCATAACTTAAATAAATCTGTACTACTTATAATGCATCTTTGACCCTCTCTCCTATTAATTTTTTAAGATTTCCTAATATAGATTTTAAGCATATACAAGTGACAAAGCATTATTTACAATACTTAAAGCACAAATAAAAATACAAATCAAACTACAATCAATGCACAACTTAAAACACCCCTTCACAAAAAAATACATGTCTCTAATCAGGATGTACACCATTTGCTTCACAGAAAAAGAATTGTGCATCTGGTTCGCATATTGTCATCTCACCTGATGACCATGAACATAAGCTATTGTTAGATTTATTAAAACAAGATGTTTTTAAAAACATAACCACAACCAACAACTATCATAACCACTTATCAATCATCTCCAACTATCAAACAACAGCAACACTCACCATAACTTCAATCTATCCTAACCCCGTACTTCATCTCAGCCATACAACAAACCAACATCTAACATATAACTAAGACTCGAAACACAAAGAAAAAGAAGATTACAAGATCTCAGGAAGAATATATTCTATTACAAATTAACCTCTGTTTCATTTTCTGACATCTTCAACTTTTAGATTATTTATTCAAAAAACACTGACACAAATAGATTTGCTACAAATTTAGCAAAGATTCAATCTTTTTATTTGAAATACGGAGTAGTAAAAAGGGAAATTAATGGCAACTGGTTTCTTGGGTTCATCAACTTTAATTCAATCGAATATTAGTGAGTTTGCAAATGGGTTTATTTATCAGCCTAAATCTTTCACATGTACAAGGTAATCTTTTTGGATATCTAAATTCTTTAGAGCTTACCCTTAACCCATCATAGATCTGTAATCTTTTTATATTCGAAAACAAAAAAGAATCATTACAAATATGTTATGTTCTTTCTTTCATTCGTTCAATACAACAAAAATCAAAATCAACACACTCTACCCGAGACCTTTTTACAAAGATCTTGAAGACGTGGTGAGATGACAGAAAAGTATATGAAGTTCGATTAGGGTGGTTGAAAAAAAAATTGGTATCTCATTCAAAGGAGTGGTGGTTGCGTATGGTAAGAAAGAGAAGGGATGGAGGCGGATAGAATGAGATTAGGTTGAAGAATTGGAGAAATATTAGGGAATATTAGGATTAGTCAAAACTCAAAACGGGTTGTGTAATATGGGCTTATCTGAAATATCCAAACTTCGATTGGGCTATGATTTTTTGTATCCGAATTTCATTAAAAGTTTTGAGCTTGGAATTGTCTTACAATATGTGAATTAAATAGATGTATAGGTTAGATTAGAAGGGGGGGGGGTGTATCTTTGCCTTCTTATAAAAATGCCGTGGAGAGACAAGGTAAAAAATGTGAAACCAAATAACATTTGCTCGCCATAAAATATAAATACAGGGTACCCGCCGCCGCATCGCGCGGATACCCTGCTAGTAAATAGTAATATAAATGTAACATTGGGCCAATTGGTTTAAAAAAATGTTTTGGGCTTAGTTTTATTATTTAAAACCCATATACCCCAAGCCCAACTAGAATTTGATAAACCCATTAAAAAAAAGAAAAGAAAACGTTTCATCCCCCTCCCATAATCAAAATACATAAAAAATAAAAGAAAACCATAACCTCCATAATTGGTTGTCATCAAGAACTCAATATCAAGATTCGTGGCAATTCCGCGAAGGTTTGGTATGATTAATCGCCTATTTCTTTACCATCTTTTGTTTTTTTATTTTTTTTCATGTAACTATAATTGATGGATATGATTAGGGTTGATTAAAATCCCATTAATTAAACATGATTTATTGTTAAAACATAATTAGAGATGTGTTAGAGGTTTTATCTTGCGTTGGTTAGAGTTAGGGTTTTGCTTGTGATGTTGTACAGAATTTGGGTTGGATTGATGAGTGTCCAAACTAAGGATGCCAACGTGTGTTTCAGTGATTTCTGGGTCTAAAAATAAGTAATACTTCTCTACTTTCCATAAATATAATATTTGTGTCATTTGGAAATCGGGAAGGTTGATTTTTCATTTTTACAAGTTAAGGTGTCGAATCTGACAAAGCTGAGTAAAATTTTAGGTTGTAGTATTTTATTTACCATGAAACTACCATTGAGAGTTTTGAACTTTCCTTCTCTAGTCTATACATATATATGGGAGTACATACGATACGTCATTAATACTGACTAGACACTTTAATGTTGACATGGCGCATCATTTGATGAGGTGGAAATAGTGACTAGGCACAACATCCGGCTACATTTTAATAAAAAAAATTGTAGCTTACATGATTCGAACTCGGGTCTTCACGTCAAGAAACAAATGCCCAACCATTGGAGCAATGCACTAATTGTGATTTAAGTTGCATTCCCAAATTAATATCCAACAAATTGTTTTACCATTTTCTTTATTATTCAACATCCATGCGGTGACCAAATGAAATTAATTCACATCCGTAATTTTCTCATCATTTCCCCATAACTGACACTCCTTATTTAATGTCTCAGTCTTTTCCACAATTATCTTCATTATGTAGGGCATCATATTTCGAATTTCAAATAAAAACGCTTCATCTAAACTTCAATTTCAAACCCATTCACCAATCAAATAATTTTCTATTCAATTTCTCGCTCTTAAATTCTTTCACCAGTTTGTATATGGAATCCAAATACCTACACAAAGATCTGAGTATATCATCCACTCAAAAATTCTCACCGGCTTTAGAGTCATTTTTTGAGGTAATATTTTATCTTATTTATTCTGATTGAATCGAATTAGGTTAGTTGTTCAATACTAATGTATGACGATTTAAGGATTATTTTTATCTTTCATGGATGGTGCAACAACGAGTGGTGGAAAATGGGGCAGGTAGACATTTGATGAACTGTTGCTGCTTGACCTTAACATAAGTAATTTGTACAGATCATATTGCAGTATGTGTACTATAGACACTTCCCAAAGAGAAATGACGAGGAGGAGGGATATTATGTCGACTATTCAGAAGCCAACAAAAACTAAGTGCTGACGAGGGTCCTTGAGAAAAGAGAAGAGATAAGAGGGTCTCAATGGGCTTTGTTGTAGCTTAAGTTCGGTGGGCGTATAATGGAAAAGTTGCAAGTGTAACTCGGTAATAACAACATATTCCAAAATCTCACTGTTTTAGGATTTGGCCCATGTTAAGTTGGAATCTTTTTAGTCTGCACGGATTTCTTTTTGTTCAGATTACTTCTAGGAATATAATTATTTAGGTTTTCTATTTGCATGCTTACAAAATATGCCACTATGCCTTTATATTCATACAAGCATCGCATCTGTATTATCTGGACTCATATAGGTAGAGTTTCTTGACAGTAAAATTTTGGTAATGACGTAAACTGATAACGATTGCAAGACGTCCAATGGTTTTTGAGTAGCTTTTCTATAAGATACATTATCGCATACATTGAACTACAAACCAAATGCATTGATCGAATTTGTATCATTGCAAAATGGCGCTCAGATATTGCTAATCTTCAGTAACAGGAGTAATCATTTGAAATCTGAAACCTTTCATAACTTCATTTCATAGCTTTGTATTGTAAGTACTCTTGTTGATAACAAACAAGAATGAGAATCGAAAAAATAAATAATAGGCTAAAAAGAAGGATACAAATCTGTGGACCGAGTGAAAATGCGCTAAAACCAATCTGGCCCATTAGAAATAGATAAAGATTGAGGTCGATTTAATTGTCAATAGTGTAATGTCTTCATTGTAACTCATGTGGTCCATATGTAAACTATGTTGTGGCATAAATAATACATAGTTGTCACGAATTATATACCATTAGTTTAATTTATATATCATAGATCATACTCTGTCTGTACTCCATTACTAAAATAACATGGGTTAAGACCATATGTAGACGGACATAATCATACTAACATGAAACAAAATGTATGCTGTTCATCAATTTATAATTTCTGTAGTAGCATTAAAGGTATTGATATTGACCATAATGGGTCGATCAAAGCTATTCCAATATTGACCATAATTGTTTTGGGTCAATTAGCATGGATAAGCTCCTGTACCCCTACAAAAAATTTACCAATCTGACTTGCTGAATGTGTAACCTCTAAGTATAGTTTATGATTAAACATATCATCTCTTTTCAGGTGATCGACGATAACATGAGGGCGATTGTTAACATAACAACACTTGATGTACCTGAAGCAAGTCTGAAGGTATTTTCTTAGCATGGAACTTGGGCATCTGATAGCTAGCTGGTGTCCATATCGTTCTTTTGAAGTGAGCGAGCTTGAATATAATATATTTACTTTTTTTTGGAACTAGGCTACACTTAATGTAAATGTTATGGGCCCCATATCTCTTACACGGCTGCTTCTCCCTTACATGTCGAAGAGAGGTAGATGATACTTTGTTGTGGTATATTGAGAAAATCATGTGTGCCAACTGTTAAGTTTCTTCTATTTTTATGGAACTATTTGTTAAACCTTCATCTTTGTGGAACTACTTTCTCTATATATGTATCCATTTAGCAATTTAACTAACTTTTGTATATATTTTGGGTTAGTTTCATCATTTGTCATTCTTATGCAAGTTTAACTTGTGCCTTCTTGCTTTTTTACATTCGAGTACAAGCTCAATATTCTGGCAGGATATTTCTTTGTTCGAATTAATAATACCCAGTTTTGTTGATTTGTTTGCTTTTAGCTATTTAATTGTAACATTTTATCATTATGTTTCCTGTTACAGTGACTCATTGACCATCAACACAACTTCTGCTATATCAGTTTCCTATTCATCTTTTAGATATCAATCTGCTTGGTCAGGTGCTCCTGGCCAAAAGTCAATGGATGTCATCGTTAAAATGGGCAGACCACATAACTAGGGTTATACCACTCCAAACTTATCACAACGGAGTATTAGTCTTAATCATGTTCGTGAATACAATGCTTCTCCTGATAATAATTGGCCCTCTATTGAGCCGCAACAACATGTAGTTCACGCTCATGCAGAAACAGACTTAAATTCGGGTCTAACAATTGATGCGGAATTATAGATATCTAAATTCGGGTCTAACAATTGATGCGGAACTGTAGATATCCTGATTATGTTGGAGCATGTATCGTAGCTAAAGTAATAGGGCGTTTTGGAGAGCATGTTTAAAGCATCAAATTCAAAACCTCCGAATGGTTCATTATCAATATGGACCCAATGTCGTCCCTTCACTGCAATTCTACCACCTATTTTTGGTTCACTTATCTATGTGTGGCTAAAAATTGCTTTTTGTTATTTATCCTACGAAAGTTTACATTGTTCGTCTCCTTAACAAATAACTTCATGAAGCTAGCCCGCCCATCCGGGCGGGCCATGAAGCTAGTCTATAGTCTTGATATATAGGACATGGATGAATTCTGGAAATTTTGGTGAAATTTTTGGAGTTATGGAAATGTGTGTTTCTGGTCTAAACGTTTAGGGTGTTTGTTTCTGGGTACTTTCTGGACAAGTCTGGAGGTTTGATTTTCTACCCACACTTCTGCCCTATAATAAAATCTACAAAAATTCTAGGAGTAACCTAAAACATGTGGGAACATATGTGATTTTTGTTGAATTTTTTTGAGCTTATTTGATGTGTCGAATGGGTCAAAAGATAACCTTAAAAACGTTGGCAGATTTCTGAAAATGTTGAAAACCCTAATTATGTAACTTTGATGGCTATAATTAGTAAGAATTTAACTTGGACTTTTAAATTGGAATTAAACATATTCTAAGCCATAAATGTAACTTGTTATCATAAGTAAACCTAAAATGAGTTGATTCGGAATATTACCCGGAAATTTACTAATATTGGAAAGCTACTTAATTTAGAAAGCTATCTTAATCGGTAAACTTACTAATTATGGAAACCTACTAAATATGGAAAGTTACTAAATATGGAAAACTATTGAATATAGAAAGTTACTAATTATGGAAACTTACTAACTATGGAAAGTTGCTAAATTTGGAAAGTTTCTAAAAATGGAATGAAACCCTAAATATGAACAATTATGAATATGAAATGGTTTCTAAGATTCGAACGATCATTATTCGTGTAGATTCACGGAGGAAGGAGTAGTCTTTGATTACTTGTGTATGCTGGTGGTTGCTTTATGTTTGAGGTACATATATTCTTTCCCTTTTCAGTAAGGATTCCATTTGACCTTTCGATCCTTTGATTTATGATCCTTTCCTCATGATTCATATGCTATGATTCGTTTGCCAGGATCCTTTGTTGTGATCCCTTTGATATGACTTCTTATGATATGACTCCTTTTGATATGATTCGTTTCGCTATGACTTCGGTATGATATGATTCAGTCGCTATGATTGTACGATTATGATTTGTGTGGAAAACTAGAAGGGGGGGTTGAATAGTTTTACCAATTAAAACTTCTTTTTAATCTATTTAGATAGACTTATGTCAATCTATTTGGATGTGTGTGTTGGATGTTGATAAACAAGCATGTAGAGGTAAGTAATGAAAAGATAAGAGTAAGAAACACAAAACCACAACGCAAGTATTTATAGTGGTTCGGCTACAAGGTCACCTTCCTTGCCCTACTTCACTCCCCGAGTCACGTACTTGAGAGTTCGTAATCACTACACCAATCTCCTTAATGCGGAGAAGCCTTCACAACGTCGCCTACTCTTTTTCCGGTACTAGGCTAACCACCGGGTTCTTTCACTCCAACGTGAACCACACCTACACAACGTCGCCTACCCTTTGTAAGGTACTAGGCTAAGTACCTAGTTCTTTCACACCTTAGGTGAACTACACCTTCACAACGTCGCCTACCCTTTATTAGGTACTAGGCTAAGCACCTAGTTCCATTGCAATAGAGGAACTACTACCACACTACACCAACGACTAATCCCAAAGGAGATCTACTCCTTTACAACATCAACAAGGATATCAATATCCTTGGATCTAATACTAGTCTATCTTGTACATCAAAACACACCAAATCGAATGTACATCTAAGGCACCTTTCACTAATTCCTTTGACTAGATCTACAAGACACCTTTCACTAATGTCTTGTGTCTTCACTTTTAAGCATCTTTCACTAATGCTCTTTGTCTTGACTTCTAAGCACCTTTCACTAATGCTTCTTTGTCTTGACTTCTAAGCACCTACCACAAGTGCTTTATCCTATAGACGATAGATACCCTTCACTAATATCTTCGTCTTGACTCTTGAGACATCTTTCACTAATGTCTTCAACACTACACTTCTTTGAAGAAAGAAAGGAATCATCAACAAGAAGACTTCAGTATCCTTGATGATGAGGAAGCATGGCAACTCATGGACTTGAGCTTGCTCGACTTCAAAGGTGGTGATCTTGCCTTTAAGAGGAACCTAAAAGATTACACAAAAACAAAACTACAAACATAGATCTCTTGAATCTAAGGTTAGTGAGATTTAACTCAGGGGAGAAAGTGTATTGGAAAGGGGTGAGAAATAATGAAGAAATGGCTCACTATTTATAGAGGAAAAATCCTACTGTTCCCCGGATCCCACGGATCCCTACCACAAGGGATCCGGCTAGCACAAAGCTAGGGATCCGTGGTCCGCTCCTCTTTGCCCATGGGTATTTTTGGTTATGGGTCATGGGTCATGGGTTATGGGTTGATCCATGGTTTTCTTTCTAGATACAATGAACTTGGTTAAGTGGTATATATAAAACCATGGGTTGTGGGTCAAAACCATTTGCTAGTATTTACCCATTTAGTATATACTTGTATTTACCCATTTTAGCATATACTTAGTTTTTACCCATTTTAGCATACTTAGTTTAAGTATATGTTTAACCCAATATGTAAACACTAGTTGTTGTACATATGTATCTAAATCATAAAATCACTTATACTTGTTTTAGTGTTTTATGTGAAAGCGTAAGTGTGTTAGAAAACTATTAGTCCAAACCATTTACTTATTTTATTTGTTTCTTTAAAATGATTTTACTTTTGTTATCGACAAAACAATAGAGGATTGTAGAATATAAATAAACGTTTTTACGGCTTATTTGTGTAACATATTGGATTTCACATACACATCAAACCATAACTCAAAGTGGGCGTATAAAGATGAATTCTAGAGAGAGAAAGTTAGAGGTTTAGGGAACTTTAGTGAGAGAAAGAAAATTCTTATTATGAGCTCCAACTCTCTACCTTGGGAGGTAGAGAGTATTTATAGTCTTACAATAAAACGCCACACAGCGGGCTGTGGATCAGGCATACAGCGGGTAAAGACCCGTCCGTCCTCCACGGTGTTACTTAACCAAATACTACTTAACATAAAAGAACTACGACTACGAGCTTTCTAACGAATATATATACTTGAGGTGACCGACTCTTTAATACCTGGAATTTCTAATTCCTAACAATCTCCCCCTAAGGGAGGTCACCTCAAACACACATTTAAACTTACATAGAATACAAACCGATATTACATTATAAATTGTTCTTGCACTCTTAATGTAGTACTTTGCTCTGTAGCTCGTAGTCATTGATTCTTCACATTGCATGTTTGGTTAATCCAAGTGGAGGTCTTTTACTGATCCATGTGATAATGAGAGTTGAGCCAGCTTTGAGATCATCAGTCACATTAAATCTCTGACTCTTCCTTTGTGGTGTTGATATTATGTGATGTTGTGACATTTGGACCGACATGCTCACATTCGGGATCATGATATCTTCTTATCAGAGTAGCGGAAGCTTCAGTTGATTCATGATATTAGCAACAGCGTAGCAGAAGCAAGGAGTGATAATATCAGAGTCATTGATGCACTAATCATGATTTCTTTGGACATGAATGTGATTTATGAGCATGCGGCAATGGATTGACCGCTCCATTCTGATCAGCTGCAAACATCGGGGCGTACCTGCATACAACAGTTAGCAATAAAGCGCACGAGAGTGTCTTTGACCACTTTTGTCGAATTGAGGTATACGGCCCACGGTTCCCCGTTGATCAGTACATGTACTGCCTGTGATCAGGTATAATTCCGAAGAATTTCCTTGACAGGGTTTCGGTACTCTAGCCGTTCTCATACCGGAGCGTCTCAAAGAAGACAACACGGAGTGAGTGAACCAGCGAATAGAGATTCACTGATTGATAAAAAGAGATTTGAAAAACAATCGTGTATTGCTCAATAGAAATTGTTTTTGCAGTACAACAAAGTTTTAGTGAAAAATCATTTATCAATCATAAACACCTTTTGAATTGAAATAATAGTACACAGTTGATGTGCTAAAGAAAACAGTTTTTAAGCACAACAACCGGTTTTTCAAAGGTATCCGTCAATCCATAACCTGAACCAGGATTGATTCAAAGGGTTGAATCGCCCCATCGTTTCTGTTCAGTTGTCACATGGTTGATCTATTGAATAGATCTCACATGCCACCCACCAGGAGCTTGTTTAATGTTGGCTCCAGAAGGCTTTCCATCTTCATTGTGAATATGATTGCATATCACTCGGATGTTCTGGAAATACCACAAGGATACTGCGAAGGACTCAAGATATAATCTCTCTTTCCACATTGTGTGAAACAGAGAGTCTTCATTGAACGTGTCCTAAGGAGATTTATTGATGATATCGTGGCTCTAGACTTAATTTGTGCACACTTGGTTCCTATGCCGGAGACTAGGGAGAGAATCTCCTTCTTCAATATCAACAATCTCTAAGAGAAAGTCGATAGATTTTGTAGGTTCCCCGTGAGAATGAAACAAGCCCTTTTAAGAGGAACTTGAGTGGTTTGGAAAGTTGAAGTGCAGTGCGTCACTGGGTACATGACGTCTTGTCTTTAATACCAGTGTTACCTTAGTAACCACCAGTAGCATATGAATTGAACCCGGTTTCTGCCCTAAGGTTGAATAAATGGAGGGCTATTTCTTTTCACCCTTTTTCTCATTCAATTCTTTTTCATTCTTCAACCCCTTCAGTGCTTACCGAGACTTCACTGCAAGAACCTTGTTGGGTTTGTTCCAGTACTAGCTCAATCTCAGTCCGTACTCTTCCCATACCTCACTTTTCTCCTTTTTTCATCATACCTAAGGACTTCTACACTATCTAGTGGATTGTCCCTGGGTAGATCCTTCCGGTTCTGGCGGATCATGGGAACAAAAACCTAACCTTATCATCCTTATATCACCATACATAAAGTAAAGTTGGTTGGTCTATTTGGTATTGTTCATCTGCCATTGGAACCAATTGAAAACCATTTGAAAATCAATCCAGATGCTTGTGATATTTTATCAAAGCATTTTGCACCTGAATTGTTTTGATATTTTTAGAAAGAGAGCTCCCCCTCAACATGTGCATCATGTATTTGAAACCGTTTAGCACACAAAGGCAAGAGGAAGAATTAACTTCTGTGATTTCTATTTTCTAAAAGATATCAACATCACTTCCTTTATCAAATCAAGTAGGTAAAGCATTTTAGAAGGATGAGGTTTTCACAAATTTCCTCCCCCTCAATATGTGCCTCGAGATTTGAAAGAACTTTGCACATATTAGAGGGAATCTGCACTTAGAGACAATTCAGACACGTTTCAATAATTTGAGGTTTAAAATAGTTGCTCCCCCTCAACGTGTGCATGGAAAATTTGAAATCGTTTGTCACTTGCGGGGAGGCAAACATACTAATCACTTATGAAACCATCTATCGAATTATCAGTTTAAATCCAATTTAAATCATAAATTCTCCCCCGATCACAATTATCAAATCATTGAGATTTGTGATCTCTGTAGATTTAAATTGATTTTGAAAGCTTTTAAGGAGAATTGTGACTAGTTTATGAAAACGTTTTAACTAATAAGGATCGAATTTTTGAGACTTTAAACTCCATTGATTAAACATGCATGATTATCTTTTGAAAACATAATAGTAACCAAGGTCTGGTACCATTGTTTGAAAAATACACCTTTTGATTTAGTTTGAAAAATCATTCTCCCCCTCAATCAATGACATAAGTTGTTGATTGAGAGATAGATATTTTTGATAACTGTTAAGTACAGATGATTTTCAAAAATTGAGTCCGAGTAATTTTTCAAAGTAATTAGTTTCCATTAGATAGTAGGTGATTGTTTTATAGAATCAGAGCATGAGATTTGAAAACCAATTTAAAGCATGGCTCTGTTCTTTCATTAAAGAGCGGGTTATTTCCTGAAATGACAATAAACCAAAGTTTCTCTTTCTCCCAAAAATTTTTTTTTAAAGGATATTCGAACAACATCTAAAGTCCCATGTCATTCTTTGAATGACAGCACAAAGATCGTAGATATTATCGAACTAAGAAAAACCTAACAAATAGACAATTTTTTTTTTTTTTTGAAGGTTTTATAATTTTGTATTTGATTTTTGAGTAGATATATACAAGAGATAGATGTGGATAGACCTTTACTCCTCGTCTTCCTCCTGAAGACGTTTGAGTGTTTCTGGTTGAAGGCTCTTCATGCCAAGACGTGGAAGAATAAACTCAAAACATTCTCTTGGAAGAGCTTTGGTGAAGATGTCTGCTAACTGGTATTCAGTCCTCACAAAATAGAGTTCCACCACACCTTTTTCCACTTGTTCCCTAATGAAGTGATGTCGAATGTCGATCTGCTTTGCTCTTGAGTGTTGTACGTTGTTGCATGAGAGAGCAATAGCACTTTTATTATCACAGTACAGAGGGATTTTGTTAAATTCGAAGCCATAATCAGATAATTGGGATCTCATCAATAGGATTTGAGCACAACAAGATGACATGGCTATGTATTCAGCCTCTGTAGAGGAAATAGAAGTACTCATTTGCTAATTTTAAGACCAGCTCACAAGCTTATCACCCAAAAACTGTGCACCTCTAGACGTACTTCGACGAGTATCTTGACATCCTGCATGATCAGCATCTGCATTGGCTGTTAGTGACATACCGGTGTCCTTCAGGTACCAAAGTCCCATATTGATGGTTCCTTGGAGATACCGAAAGACCCGTTAACCGCTTCAAGGTGCTTTTTAGTAGGCTTAGCCTGGTATCTATTACACATGCAAACAGAGAACAAGATGTCTGTTCTACTAGCTGTAAGGTACATCAGGGATCCAATCATACTACGATATTTTGTTTGGTCTACCATGATCCCTGAGTGGTCCTCATCAAGCTTGGTTCGTTCAATCATGGGAGTGTCAATGGGGTCACTTGAATCAAATCCAAATTTCTTTAAAATCTCATTTGCATATTTAGATTGATTTATGAAAATCCCTCCGGGACTTTGTGAAATTTGTAATCCCAAGAAAAATGACATTTGTCCCATCATTGACATTTGAAATTTGGAACCCATTTCTTTTGAAAAACGATCACATTCATTGGGGTCAGTCGAGGCAAAGATAATATCATCAACATAAATTTGAACGTGAATTAAATGTTTGCCCGACTTTCTGGTGAACAAAGTTGGATCAACTGCTCCTTTGCTGAAGCTGGTAGACAGAAGAAACTTTGATAGCGTATCATACCATGCCCTTGGAGCTTGCTTTAAACCGTAAAGAGCTTTCTTCAAACGATAAACATGAGTAGGATGCTATGGATTCACAAAGCCTTCAGGTTGGCTGACGTAGATGACTTCTTTAAGATCTCCGTTCAGAAATGCCGTCTTTACATCCATCTGATAGACTACCATGTTCTTACTTGCAGCATTAGCTAAGAATATTCTGATTGCCTCGATTCGAGCCACTGGAGCAAATGATTCTTCAAAGTCTATGCCCTCCTCCTGACGGTATCCTTTTGCAACCAATCTAGCCTTATTCTTTAAAACATCACCATGCTCATCAAGCTTTACTTTGAAGATCCACTTGAGAGCAATGATCATAGCACAATCTGGAGCAGGTAATAATTCCCATACATCGAGACGATCAAACTCATGAATTTCTTCTTGCATGGGATTGAACCAGCTGTCTTTATTCAAGGCAGTTTTAACATCTTTTGGTTCGATCTTAGAGAGTACGGAGTTGAAGAAGCACCATAAGGCATCGGTTGCAAGTTGTTTCCGTGTGGATACTGGACGAGAGGGATTTCCAATGATGTTGTCTAATGGATGATCGTGAGTCCATTTTCTGAGGTGTTCATGTGGTAGTTGTTGAGGGACTGAAGTAGCAGAGTCGATGTCTCTTGTAGAAGATGGTTCAGATGATGATTCAGGAGCAAATATATTTTCAAATGGAGCATCTTCGGGAGTAGCAAAGGGATTGACTTCTGTTAGGACCGAAAGACATAAGATTTATGTGGTTTGGAGGTCTAGGTTGGTGGAAGAAGATGAAGATCTTCATCCTTTATAGAGAGAGAAAGTAGAGAGAGGGAGGAGAAACAAAGGAAACTTGAATAAAAAGAAAACAATACAATACACCTAATGCTTCACCTCACCCCTCATGGAGAGTCATGAGGGGTATATATAGGCCCTATCTTTTCCACTTAAACGATACTAGTCCCTAAGGGCAAAGTGTACAACGCATCTAGTCCAATTCACGTAAATGACGTTATCTTTAGAAAAAGCGAGGCTAACAATCTCCCTCCAAGATAGCGTCACACGTGAATGGTTACAATGAGACCTATAAATACAAAGCAAAGTAAATTACAATAGTAATGAACAATTTTGACTTTCTTGAAGCGCAGAGTCTCTGTAGTCTAGATACTGAGGCAAACTTGAAGTTCTCCCTTCCGATGACCTCGGCAAATGATCTTCTTGTAGCTCTGAACTTCAACTGTAACGGTCTAGTTAGGTTATTACTCCCTCCTAACTAGTGAGCCTTTTTTCTTTCTTTGCTCCCTCCTGAACCGACAACATTCTTCCAACACGTCTTTAATCTTCAGATACGCAGCGGAGAAAGTAAACTCTTGAAGCACAATGGTTGTCGTTCTGGGAACATCAACATAACTCACTTAGTATTGCATCCAAGTTGGTAAAAAACCCCGATGTACACCACACTACTTCTCCTTCTTCAGTCTTAAGCAAAAATCCCTTCGTAATCCACTCACGGAAGATGAAGTACCAACTTCTCCCTCCTGATGGTTGCGAGCTATCGGAATCATCATAATGTTGCGTACATACCGTATTACTTTCTTTATGCAATATTTAACATCATAGCTTGATCAAATTTCCGTGAGAATATGTCGCAAAAATACTCTCAATATTACTTCTCTCAAACCAACCTTTAAACGAACCTCCTTTGAATTCACCGGCTAAATGTAATGACCACATATGGAGATAGCCCGGTACGACTAACTTGAAAAGGAAGTAAGCATCCCAACTTGTGACTTGCTGCTTGTTCTAAATTTTTGAACAATCCACAACTTCTTGTGACACTGAGCACAACAACGTAACTCCTTAAAGTGATGGTTAAACACTGTGAGCACTACAACGTAACTCCTTACCAGTTATAACCAGATTTTCAAATTTCATAATGTGCCCAGACAAGTTATCTTGAGACATGCATCCAACCAACCATCGTCTCAGAGATAAAGAAGTCCACCCGTGAAATGTCACGTCAATTCCGCATCAATAATACCGTACAAGAGCCCCGTAGTCATTTTTCAAATTTCGCGCAAGCCGTGAATTATGTATCCCTTCCGTGAAAATTAACCATACCAATAATATACCAACCCTTGACCAAATGCAATTAATAATGTGTATCCAACTTTTTGAGAACACAAAATATTCGAATAACACCTTTTTGAGTTAACTGAATTTGGTCCACCATACAGTTCCAATCACAAATCCATCAAAAAGATATAATGATCCATCCCACGATTAAATCAAACACACGGCCCCATCCAACACTCAATGATACTCGGTTAGAGGTCCAAAAGCCCATGTGAGGCCCAGTTGAGAAAGTGAAATCCCAGATCCAAGTTCACACATATACCTTCCACTTAACCTAAACCTAATATCACTTAATAGATAGAAAACTCCTACACATTTTCTTATCACACATATCTGCTTCTCACCTACAAACTGATCTCACATCATATCTTATCTCAGCTTTATCATAAACGAATCTTATGAACACACTGCGAATCCAACACATCTCACACAAAAGAACCGTACCTTTACCTAGTGTTTCATTATAGAACGAATCAAGATCGCGTCTTCAAGATCCTAAGGGTCTCGGGTAAGGTTTTTGTTATGTCAATTTCGATTGTTGAAATGGACGAACCTAAGAAAGAAACTAACAAACTTGTTAGGTTTCTTCTCATTTGTGTTCGGATATTTAAGGAAACAGGGTTTCCAAAAGAATCGATGATGAATAATGGTTCAGTTGTAAAATATTTAAAAGATTCATACAAAATTAAGCCATAACCGAGATTCGTTTTAGTTAAATCAATTATAGTTTAGATGTGATGAAGGTGAACTTGAGATTGAATGGTTAGGATAAATTTGAGGTTGGTGATGGGTCGTAGTTGTTGGCTTTTGTTGGTACCGATTATGGTTTTTACAAACTGAGGTCGAGTTGTATTTATGGTATATGGTTGTGGTCTTGGTCTAAGTGGTTTTGGTCTTATTTACGCGTAACTTTTTTCTTTTCTGTCCAGTTCCTTATGCGTAAGACATGGTTTGGACCTTATGCGTAGCCTTACGCGTAACGTCATGCTTATGCGTAAGCATACGCGTAAACATATGCGTAGGCCATAGGCGTAAGCCAAGGCTTAAGCGTAAACGCATACGCGTAACCCATTCCTTACGCGTAACTTCACAGCTACGCGTAACTTTCACTGTAGATATTCCTTATGCGTAAGTTTAGGGTTTTGACCCTTTGACCACTTTTTCCGACGAGTTTATCCGACCACTTTTCCGTCATTCTTCATAATAAACCCAGAAATAGCATCAAACTGCTTCTGTTGACCCGTTTTGACCAGATGAGTATGACGGTTTGACCACTTTTTTTTCACAGATATATTGGTACAAAAGATGTCTAAAAAGGCATTAACAACTGTTTGGACCCAAAGAGATACAAAATAGATGTATACAGTAATAGACCATATAACATATTTTGACCAAAGAGAAAAAGGATAACGAAAACTTGTATAAAAACTGTTTTACACAATATTCGGAAAAAAATTTCTGACCCACAAATATAGCACAAAAACAGTTTTGAACAAGATTCAAACCACAATAAATCATCAAAAAGTAACCTTGGCTCATTATACCAATTTTTAGGACCGAAAGACATAAGATTTATGTGGTTTGGAGGTCTAGGTTGGTGGAAGAAGATGAAGATCTTCATCCTTTTTAGAGAGAGAAAGTAGAGAGAGGGAGGAGAAACAAAGGAAACTTGAATAAAAAGAAAATAATACAATACACCTAATGCTTCACCTTCACCCTCATGGAGAGTCATGAAGGGTATATATAGGCCCTATCTTTGCCACTTAAACGATACTAGTCCCTAAGGGCAAAGTGTACAACGCATCTAGTCCAATTCACGTAAATGACGTTATCTTTAGAAAAAGCGAGGCTAACAACTTCATCCTGTGAATCAGAGGTATTTCCATGATGTACACTTGATGATTGAAGATTTGTTGATAAACCAGATTGGTCAGCAGCAAGCGCTTCTTGGCTTAATGACATAGAAGTTGAAGGGTTAATTTCATTGACAGGGATAGAAGCAGCCTCTATTGATTGGATTGACATATAATCATTACTTGGCTCATATTGTTCATCAAACATTGGATCAAAAAGTTTCTTCAAATCATCTTCTGAGGGGGGTACATATGGAGTTGCTGATGAGGAGTTTGGTACAAGAAATGAACCAATGGGACTGTTTTGAAGTGAGGGTCCAGAACTGGAATGTTCAGGAGCCATTTGACTGGTCAGCTCATCAAACGTGACGTGAATAGTTTCCATGATATTTCGGGTTCTCTTGTTATAGATTCGGTAACCTTTTCTGTTTGGTGCATAGCCTACAAAACTCCAATGTCCGCTTTAGCTCTCAGTTTTCCTAAATCTTGACCATCATTAGTTAGATAACATAAAGCACCGAAACACCGAAGGAATGAAAGATTAAGTTTTCTGTTGTGGACAAGTTCATATGGAGTTTTTCCATGAGCAGTGTGAATCAGGGATCGATTTTGGGTGTAGCATGCAGTGGCGATGGCTTCACCCCAGAGAAACATTGGAACTTTTGAGTAAATCAGCATAGTCCTTGCGGCTTCCACAAGAGTTCGATTTTTTCGTTCTACTACACTGTTCTGTTGAGGAGTTCGAGGAACACTTCTTTGGTGACTAATTCCAATACTTTCATAAAACTCACCAAGTTGTTTGTTAACAAACTCAGTTCCATTGTCTGTTCTGATGATTCTGACCGTTTTGTTAAGACGAACCTGCAACTGTTTGATGAGTTTGATGATGATATCTGGAGTTTCATCCTTTGACCTTAGGAACTTTACCCAAGTGAATCTAGAGAAATCATCAACCACAAAAAACATATTCTTTCCAAAGATATGCTGCACTCTCATGGGTCCACATAAGTCCATGTGAATTGTATGAAGAACTTCTGTGACAGAGTTAGTAGGTTTGGGTTTATGGGTATACTTCTTGCTTTTTCCCAGTTGACATGCTGAACAAAGATGATCCTTTTCATACTTAAGTCTAGGTAAACCTACAACTAAGTCCTTTCTGGAGAGATCATTGATGGTGCCGAAGTTCAAGTGATTGAGACGATGATGCCATAGCCATGACTTTCTTTTTGAAGCCTTTGACAACAAGCAAATTGGAGAAGACTTCATCATATCTTCGATAGATATGGTGTATAGGTTTGAGCCACGTGAGCCTCTTAAAAGCTCCTTACCGTCAAGTTCTCTAACGAAACAAGTATGTTTTCTGAAGGCTACTTCTAGATCAGAATCGCAGAATTGACCAACAGAGAACAGGTTATGACCAAGACCTTCCACATAATACACCCTGGAGATAACACTTTTTCCAATAACATAATCTCCATAACCCTTAATTTCACCGAAATGATCATTCCCGAATCTAACTGTCTCGATGAATTTGCTCACGAAGTTCATGAGCCGTGACCGGTCTCCAGTCATATGCTTGGAACAGCCCGAGTCCAGGTACCACAGAATGATATGAATGATCTGCAGTTGAACACAGACAATAATGGATAACTGGATAGTTGGGATCCCCATGCAAGAATGGGTTCCATTTGGTTAGTAACAGTAATTGGAACACCCACATCAGAAATAGAAACATCCATATCAGAAGTAGAAGCAATGGAATCATTGGGAATAGATGCAATGCTGGTGTCTGTATTTGACCTATTCAAAGTATGTTCACTTCTTAAGGGAATAGTTCTACCAGTAGGCATCCATTTTCTAGTGGGCATAGTCATAGCAGTTTGAGAGCAAAACTGATTATTTTTATGGCCAAAAGGTATCCAATAATAACCTATCTTTATAAATGTTCTTCCCGTGGGTTTCCACTTTTTTCTAACAATCTTTCGTTTTTGCCTTTTTGCCTTCTTTGCACGATTATTAGTGTTAACCAATTTAACTGGGCATTTGACTGCATTAGACAAAGCATTCACACCACATTCATGATTAGCAACAGAATTCAAGCAGACATCATTACAAGGTTTGCAAATAGTATCAGAATTCGAATTAATTACAGTACGCCTAGGGCTAATACTAGAATCAACATGATTCGTTTTATTCAACACACGCTTAAAGTTCCTAGATTGGTCTTCTACTCTCTTCCAATGCACATTCTTAGCTTGCAAGGTCCTATCATTCCTTGTATTGTTTTGAGACTTTGACCTGCTCGCTTTAATGTCATTGATTACTCCTGTAGAGGGAATGGGAACATTAGTTGGTTGATCTAATTTTTGCATTCCTGAACTTGATGTGCAAGGATCTGAACTACTAGAAGGCACATTAGTGTTTACTTTCTTAAAACTGTGATTTGAGCTATTTGCAGGCACACTAAAGTTCACTTTCTTAGCACTGACATATCTGGAATCTGAACTACTTGAAGGCACATTAGTGTTTACTTTCTTAAGACTGGGCATAGAACGGATTTCCTGCTTGGCACTAGGCATAGAACAAGGTTTCACAGCTTTGCCTTTTTCATCTAAAGATTTTGGACATGTTGCAATTACACATTCAAGCAGCTCTTGAGATCGTTTGGCCTGGAGGCAAGCAAACCTAATTTCTCTATCAAGAGGTTTATTAATGAAGTCCTCTTCAACAATCTCACGGAGACATTCTAGACTATCCTTAAGATGAGCACAATAGTCATGAAACGCAGGTTCATTATTCCTAAGATGAGGAGGAATATATTTAACCGTCACAGTGTATTTGCAATCTAAGGGTGACTTTGAAACAACATTCTTATTAAACACAAGTGGCAGTTTCCCATTTTCTTGACTTCTCAGATTCTCAATTTCCTTTTGTAAAGACGTTATTTTTCGTTGTTTTGGTCACGAGTGACTTTCATTGA
The DNA here is from genome assembly GCA_910596185.1 of Chrysanthemum makinoi. Classification (NCBI taxonomy): domain Eukaryota; kingdom Viridiplantae; phylum Streptophyta; class Magnoliopsida; order Asterales; family Asteraceae; genus Chrysanthemum; species Chrysanthemum makinoi. The sequence goes on from OU343225.1 coordinate 313,647,998, forward strand.
ATCATATAACTCTTTAAAGTGTCGTTTAACTTTTTCATTTCTTCTAGAAAATTCTCGTTTTCCTTTTGTAAGGCATTTACCAAGTTTTGAAGATGAAAAGTTTGAGAGTACTGAGAATCTAAGGGAGGAGGCATTGGGATCCAGTACATTGTTCTTTTCACCTTCAATTGAGAGATTTGGGATTTCAACTTTTGATCGTTCACAATGAGCTCGAATATGTTCATCATGTTTGCTAATTTCAAAAACTGCATCAAATTCAGGAACATCCAGGGATGTCTTGATATTTGAGGTTTTAACATTTTCTTTTAGATTTTAACATTTTAGTTGTAAATCAAAATGTTCAACTTCTAGTTTAGAAAGATGCTTTACCCAATTATCGTGATCATCCTGATCAATTTTCTCATTAAGTTTCGAATTAATTTTTTCAAGCTCAATGACACGATCATGAGAAACTTTCAGAGCAACAGATAATTCATGAAATTGAAAAGCATTAATGGGAATTAAGTAGCAGTGTAAAATATGTCTTGAGCAATACATTCAGAAATAAGATTCTCATTCAAGGTATGCAAGTTCTTCCTCTCAATCTCATTATATTTTAATGCTCGCTCATAGTCACTAACCTCAACTATCATTGCATCAAATTCTTTTCCATTCCTTTAATATCTGAATTTATCCCCTTTTTAAGACTCTCAAAATGATCTTTTAGTAGTTTGAAGAAAGGCATTACCTCAGTTAGATAGCATTCTTTTGTTTGTTCAAAACCCCTTTCCCCTTCAGTTATCCCAATGGGTGTGATCCTTTTCTTACAAGTTTTCTCAAAATTGACAAATAGTTGAAGAATAACATATTGACTGATTAAGGTCTTGCTTTTAGTGGCAATAGTCCTAGGAACTAAATGCATTGGTGTATTGGGAGGATACACAGTCGCTGAAGGCATTTTCCTAAAGGGTGGGTTTGTTACAACAAGATTCTCTGCTTTTTGCTTATCTAAATCCTTTTTCCAGAACACTTGTTGGGTGTTAATAATGTCTGAGGCTTAAACTTGTTCAAGGAAATCCAATTCTCCTTCTTGTAATCATGGGGTGTGATATTTTTTTCTTCTCTTTACATTTAGGATCATCTAGTTTCTTGTTCATCTTTTCCTAGTGACTTCATCTGATTTCTTATCTTCCTCAGTGCACTCAGCGCAACTAGGTTTCTTTCTAGGCTTAAGAATTTCATTTCCATCATAAATAACCTTATGGGCAGCTCTAGCCTTTTTAACAACTTCTGGATTTGGTTCCTCAACAAGGGGAGTACTATGCTTATCACTCAAAAATCTGTGCTTAGTGATTAAGTGAGCAGTCTAAATGGTATTTCCTTGTATGTACAACTTATTTTCAAGCTTGTTTTTCAAGGTTTTTAGATTAGAAAAATCATTCAAAGTTTAGATTCCTTAATGCTAAATTCTTGCTTAAGCAATTTAACATTTTTTTGAAGTTCTTGTTTTTGCTTAGCAGTTTTAGAAAGCTTTTCTTGTAAGGAGTTTAACTCTTGTTTAATACTTCTTCTCTAAACCTACTTTTTCTAATAGTTGTACGCATTTGGTCATCCATTTCCTGCTCACGGGTGGTCAACTCAAATTTAGCACGTTGTTCATAAATAGCAACACGTTCTTTATAGGCATTAAGTTCAGAGATAACAGAATCATCAGAGGCACATGCGGTGTATTCATCAACAACATGGTCATCGTTGATTGCAGAAGATGCATCACTTGGTACAACTTCACTTTCACTTTGTTTCACATATTGATCATATGGGACAACATTGATATTTCCCATATCTTCAATATTTGACTCAATAGTTTCAGTTGATTGTACTTTGTCATGCATCTTTTGCATATCAGCATCATCGTATTGTTTTAGTACCTCAGAAATGAGTTTGTCTTTGGATGGACCAGCTTGTGGTGGAGATGAGATCTTAGGAGAGACCATTGGAGAAATGCTAGCCATGAAAATCGTTTGTGTAGTAGGTCCATCATCAACATCAGAGTCGTATGTATCACAGTCAGCTACTTGAAAGGCATTCTGATGATTATGACCTATCTCCTGAATCGGCTGCTCATCCACATCTGCATCATAGGTCTTGGCATTGCCCTCATCGAGAAACAACAACTCCTCTTCATCCAAAGCAGCACCATTGTCCTGAGCTTGCACCAGCAGCATCTTATCCCTGAAGGATTCTGCATTTTGTGGACGTTTTGGAGATGTACAGTTTCTAGCAATATGTCCCTCACCACCACAGTTATAGCATTTGATCGGTTTAGCTTGACCTTGATTTCCATTCCTTCCCCGATTCTGATTTGCAACATAACTTCTACCAGCTCCACCTTTTCCCTGATCATACTGTCTTTCCTGAACTGGTTGCACTACAATCTTCCCATCTCTGACAGTAGCTTGATTGTGTGGGTTAGATGCTGTTCTGAGGTTGTTGTTGGTTTGTGGGAGAGAATTCAAGCTTTGACTTATCATAAGTGCCAGTTGATTGATGAAGTTTCCTATGCCTGCATCAGCATCAGCTTGTTTGAATCTTGGATCAGGTATGAGTTTATGATTGCCATCACCCATGGGTATAACTTGTGAAGCTTTAGTGGTAATCCCAATGTTTGAGTAGAAGGCAGTTGAATCATTTGATGAGCTTGTCTCTCCTGGATTTGTTTTGAATTGTTCAAGAATCCTCTTTTCAAACATGGCATGTCTCTCATTATGAAGAAGGAAGGCATAGAGTTGCTCATAGTTTGTATTCTTCAATCCTTTGGTTAGCTTCACAGAGGTAACAAACTTGTGCCATTCAGGATTCATGTTGTTAACAAACTTTGAGTTCAGCTGAATGTTAGGCATGGTCATTCTGATGTTCCTCATGTCATTCACCAGCTTATGGAATCTCACATAGTACTCATAAACGCTCTCATCTGGTTTCATCTTGAAGTGCTCAAATTCATCATAGAGTTGAGATTCTCTGTTTTCCATAGTTAATTCAGAACCTGAAAGAAGCATCTTAACATTATCCCATACAGCCTTTGCTTCAGTTTGTGGGTTGATAAGCTTGTATATGTCTTTTGGAAGACCTTGCAAATGATGTAGAAGCCCTGATATTTGCATCGAATCTCTTCTTCTCCTTATCATTGAGCTCATCATACATCTTTGGTCTGTCCATTCCATAAATCAATGTACCATCTTCAGCTATATCAATTATGTCTCCAGTAGTCTCAACCAGATATGGTCCTTCATCAATCGATTTGAGAATGTTGACCCCATTTTCCTTTCCAAGACAGTACAATCTGATTCTTTGAGCCCAAGAGTGTTAGTTCTGTTCTGTCAAGCAAGGGTGGACGAGTATCTGAACCAGCTGCTTGAACATCCTCGGCAACAGTGGAGATGATTGTAGGAGCGTTGGTAGACATGATGACTGATTAAACGGGATTTTATAACTCTATGATTAAACCGGGAAATAGATTCTTTCATGGGATTTTACTAAATCAAGAGAAAACCATATTCAAAGGATATCACTCAAGTCGCTAGGAAACTTTGAACCAAGTCGCTAAGTGCCAAGTCGCTATAGTCCCAAGTCGCTAGGAAACTTTGAACCAAGTCGCTAAGTGCCAAGTCGCTATAGTCCCAAGTCGTTATATAACAACTCGCTACAATCCAAGTCGCTAGCAAAATTTTGACAGCAATTCGTTTAGCACCAAGTCGCTGATTTGTCAAGTCGCTAAATAGCAACTCGCTAGGTACCAACTCGCTAACACCAAGTCGCTAACAAAATAAAGTACAAGTCGCTAACTTACACCAAGTCGCTACGTGTAGTGGAGAATGCACTACGTGTACTTTTTGTCGGCTTGTCTCACTAGACAAGTCACTAACCCAACTCGCTAATTCTTTCAACTACAACTTGCTAGCAAATTGTAAAGCAAGTCGCTACCAAGAAAACTTTTCCATGGCTCAAGTCGCTAGCATGAAAAACACATAAACACCACTTTTCAATCCAAAAACAACCCAACCACTATGATTCAAACCTTCTAAATCAAAACCTAAACACTTGTGATGATTCTAAACACAAAAGTACTACCAATATCCAAACTTTAACACTAGAAATCAACCAAGTGATGCAAAAACCACTAAACTTTTTCAAGCTCAAAAACCACCTAAAAACCACTAGAAATCCAAAGATATGATCTAACCATGGCTCTTAATACCAATTGTAACATATTGGATTTCACATACACATCAAACCATAACTCAAAGTGGGCGTATAAAGATGAATTCTAGAGAGAGAAAGTTAGAGGTTTAGGGAACTTTAGTGAGAGAAAGAAAATTCTTATTATGAGCTCCAACTCTCTACCTTGGGAGGTAGAGAGTATTTATAGTCTTACAATAAAACGCCACACAGTGGGCTGTGGATCAGGCATACAGTGGGTAAAGACCCGTTTGTCCTCCATGGTGTTACTTAACTAAATACTACTTAACATAAAAGAACTACAACTACGAGCTTTCTAACGAATATATATACTTGAGGTGACCGACTCTTTAATACCTGGAATTTCTAATTCCTAACAATTTGTATTAACAATCTCCCCCTTTTTGTTGATGAAAAAACATAAAATTATTTTAAGGAAAAGCTAAAATTCGTAAAAGTTTGAATTTGTAGTTTTTTCTTTCTTCTCCCCCTTTTTGTTGAAACACAAAAGTGTTTGAAGGAAGGCAAACACATTGTTTTAAGAAAAATATGTGAAAGAATTAAAAGTGAAAAGAGATAGAGAGCAAATAACAGGAAAGGATCTCGTCTTTACTCCCCCTTGACGAGTCCATCCCTATGTAAGGCGTCAAGTAAGTGATACTAATCTAGTTTGTTTGCAAATAAGTTTGCAAAAGATATCGTCTACGAGACGAAGTGCTCCCCCTTGATGATTGCAATTTTTGCAAAGGTATGTCACGAAATGTAAACCTAGTATTGCAAGCAATTTGCAATGTATTGCTTTGACATAAAGCTCCCCCTAGCTTTATTATGTCAAAGTCTTCATATGTAAATTGAATAACTACAAAACAAATGTTAGAAATCAAGTATAATTCACAATTTCTTGCAAATGTGATTCAAGTTAGTAGAAAGAAAGCTTTATGTCTCACGGATCCCGCGGTTCCCTCCTAGTAGAGATCCGTCTAGGCAATTCTGAGGATCCGTTTAGCTGTTAAATTTCTGCAAAGGTGATATAACAAGTAATGTTATCACAAAAATGAGATATGAATACAAGGTACCCATATTCTCAGAAAAATAGCAAGTAGCATGTAATTCCATTTAATAAAACTAGAGTTATGATATGATACACATGACTCTAAAACCTAAGAAAATAAGAAAATACATGACTAGGAATTTCTAAATCAACTATCGCTTGATGCTAGGACACCACTAAAATCTTCTAGCTCAAGTTTTGTTTATGTTTGATCTCGTCGAAACGTTCGAGGAGATGATAGAACATGAAACGTTGGTCTTCTCGTACTTCATGTATCAAACTTTCAACATGTTGACAATGATAGCAATATTTGTCATGGTTAGGTAGTGGTGGTGGAGGAAATGAAATGGCTTGATGCGAAGATCAAGTGAAGGAGTGGCTTGTGGAGCTTCAAACGAGGGAGGGATGGGGGGTGCATTTATGAATGACTCAACCAGAAGGATGTTGGTGGTAGAGAAGTGTCAACTTCCATATAGTCGGGTGGTTGACTTTGATGATTTGTCATAATCCAAATGGGATTATATGATGAAAAGCCGAGAAGGAAGCCAGAGCAAGTGTTGACTCAACACCTTGATTTTGAACCATTATTCCTCCTAATGAGGAAAATGTTGTTGGCGGAAGCGGATGAGACGGCTAGGAGCAAGTCCTCTAAATTATAAAGGTGTGGTGATGATAGTGGGGATGTAAATGAAATAGCTCTAGAAACCAATGGTGATGGTTTGGTGGAGATGATATTGTTTGGCCTAGGAGGTATGGTGGTGTTTGGCATAGGTAGTTTTGTGGGTATTATCCTTTTAGGAATTGGTTTGATTGGATGATGAAGAATTCTATCATTTGTTGGTTTGATGGGAGATGATTCGGTTGAAGAAATTTCGTGTATAAACCGAGCTCTTTAATGGGTGGTTCTTTGGTGGATAAGTTACTACTTGGGGTTTTACTCATGATGAGATGATTTCAAGAGTTTGCAAAAGCTGAAAGTTAGGATGAGAGTGATGACTATGGAGGTCTTACAAGTGGTTTATAAACTAAGAGATTTGGCAAGTGCATTTAAGCTTAAAGCCACTAGGATTCATTGGAATGTGATGATTGACATGCACAAGAGTCAACTTCAAAGGTTGCTCTGATCTAGGAACTCATTTAAGATGAGATGGAGTGTTTGATTTAGGAAGATGAGTTGAAGATGGTTTTAGCAAGATTTGACCTATACTGTCATACGGATCCCACGGTTTCCTCCTCAGAGGGATCCGTCTAGGCTAATCCTAGGGATCCGTCTCTCAGAGCTATGAAAGAGTGAAAATGATGTTTATAAGATCTAAGACCTATATCATCTTGAGTGTTTCAGTCCTCCTAAGTGTTTTAAATGAAGGGATGCTTGAGTACTTGAAGGTAATGAGTGATGTAGCTAATGATTGTCATTTATGGAAGGATTTGGAACTTTCAAAGTACCAATGGATGAGCAAGGATGACACTAAAGATTTAGAGTGTCAATTGAAGCTAAATGATCATAGAGATTAGGTTGTGTCTTAGGATAGTGTATTGGAAAATATCCTAGAAGCTTTGAGATGAGAAAACTAGATTTTGATCAACTTTGATCAACTTGGAGGTGAGGATGATTTATGATCAATTTTGCCATAATTGAAAGATTTCTAAGACAAGATGTGAGGGATCAAGTAGAAAATGAGGTGTGAGTTTAAGAGCGGAAGAGTAATGGATTAAAACGAAACGGTAGATCTACAAGCGTTTTAGAGTGTGACCTAGGTGAGTTATGTATGAATGGGAAAGATTAACCTATCTTGATAAGGACTCAATTTTCCTTAAGACACTATGTTTATCTTAGTGTGAGGTGTTTCAGAATGTGTTTTAAATACAATGCTTGTAATTGCATTTTTCTGTTCGACGGATCCCACGGTTCCCTAAGAGTAGGGATCCGTCTAGTGTAATCTTTAGGATCCGCCCATCTGCTCAGCAGGACCTTTACTAAAGGTATGAAATGATCTTGACAATGCATTATATCTCAAGGATAGTCTAAAAGAGTTTTAAGATATCAAATGTAAGATGTCTTATTTCATGAAAGAAATTGGATTACATTGATAAAGCACGAATACAAGAGAATTGATCCTATTTTAGAATACTACTAGTTTCCTTGAGTGTTTTCGCTAGGAGGATCATTATGTGATTGATGAGTGTTGGTGGAGTCAAGAATGAAGAAAGTCTTCATGAGGGATATGTTTAGCGGTTCCATCATCTTGTTCACAAGTACGTACAACGGACTTTGAAATTGAGGATGGAAGTGCATAACATTATGATAGAGGCGTGTCAAGAACATTCCATAAGGGATGAGTTTATTCTTGGAGCCTTGAAGATTTGCAATTCTCCTTGCGAAGAAGTAGGCGAGATTGTATGGTTGTTGTGTTAGCAAACAGTACAACATGTGAGCACAACAAGCGGGAAGGATTTCTCGATTTCCCCTAAGACTCCAAACATTTTCACATAGGATGAGTGCAAGAGGCTTGTACTCTTCTCGGATATCCCTTGTAAAGATAATGTTTGGATCGGAGTAATATGGTCGAGTTTTGCATATTATGCGATTTAAATCTTCCGGAGAGGGTATGTGTGAACAATATGGACTATTTTCTTCACGAAAGTTGAAGAGAGAATCAAGAGACCAATCTTCGGTGAAGGCACATTGTCCATGATTTGGAATTCGGACGATGTGAGCAAAATGCCCAAGGGTTAGAGTGAACTTCGGTTTTGATATAAAACCAAAGAGATGGAAGCGATCCTCGTTACGAAGAGTTGACTTAACGGAAGAATTCCATTATGAACCTTGGACATATCTTCTCGTTGATTTCAAGAAGGCATTCTAGTCCTATGGCTCGGAAGGAGGTATTGATACCTTCTTCGAATTGTAGAGAGGTGTCTACAATACGTCCTTCATGGAAGTGACGGTTTTCGAGATTATTGAACCCACGGACATGATTGCCAGGCGTGTTGGTTTTGAGAGAGATGTTCGTGGTCAAGTTATGATAATCTAATGTTTTTACTAGATTTTTATTAACAATGGTTTTTAACAAGAAATACACTTAACTCACTTATGGTTTTGACATACAAGTAGAGTATTACTCTTAGAGGAAAAGAGGTTTTTGATTTGCATGAAAAACTGTTTTCCAGTAGGACGGATCCCACGGTTCCTTTTCAAAATGGATCCGGCTAGTATAACTTTCGGGATCCGTGGATCTGTAGTAACAGAAACAGATTTTATAAAAACATAGATTTTACAGTTTTATACCACGAAAATATGTTTTATCCTACATTTTCCTTTAGCATGCATACATGACTTCTAATGTATCACGAAAGAAATATAAAACATATAATTCAAAATAAGTGACAAACACATTATGATAAAAGTAACCTAGATAAACTAGATTATTAATAGTATTGCATTTCAATACTAAGGATGATACAAAGGATTGGGTATATGACCCCAATATAGATTAATAACACAAAGTAAATGTCTCCGTATGTGAACTTCATCATAGGGAACACAAGTGCGATGAGTGTTATGGCGATGAGCACGAGTGCGATGTAAACCATGTAGATGACGGATCTTCTTGGTTTCGGTTGAGATGGAATGAGGAGGAAGATGAAGTTTTAAGTGAGGAGGAAATTTTGAAATTAGATAATTTGAAAAAGGTGAGGATTTGATAGATAGGTCGACGGTGGGAGTTTTTATAGAGAAGGATGAATTTTTTGAAATTCGTGTTATGTTTTATTATTGGATTAAAAAGAAATAAAACATAAGTATAATACTACAACTATAGACGAGAAATATAGCACGTATGTGAGAAAAAGGCTTCCTAACGAAGCTTCATGTAAACCATGTAATTTGCAAAAAAGATAATCATATAAATACCTAAAAAGGTATACTTATTTATCAAGAAAAGTAAAAAGAAAGTCATACCTCTAGCGCACTTAGGAATGTCTTTACAAATGACATAGCAAATGTCACTTAGACTATTCCGCTCCTTTGGTTTAAGATACCTTCTTAAGAAAGGTATTCTTGTTACCAAGCGACTCCTAAAGGTTGGTGGGTATGAGCTTTGACTAATCACATGACAAGAATATTACTGCATTTAAATGAAAAGAAAATGTTGTTATCAACTCAACATCCAAAATATAGTTTGAAATACATGGTGTTTTTTTTTATGCAAAACCTTCTTTGTAGTTTTCAATTAACCATGGATCGTATCAAGTTTTTAAAGTACAATATACTTCAAGGAACTTGGTAACGAAGCTTTGATACCAATTGTGGAAAACTAGAAGGGGGGGTTGAATAGTTTTACCAATTAAAACTTCTTTTTAATCTATTTAGATAGACTTATGTCAATCTATTTGGATGTGTGTGTTGGATGTTGACAAACAAGCATGTAGAGGTAAGTAATGAAAAGATAAGAGTAAGAAGCACAAAACCACAACGCAAGTATTTATAGTGGTTCGGCTATAAGGTCACCTTCCTTGCCCTACTCCACTCCCCGAGTCACCTACTCGAGAGTTCGTAATCACTACACCAATCTCCTTATGGCGGAGAAGCCTTCACAACGTCGCCTACTCTTTTTCCGGTACTAGGCTAACCACCGGGTTCTTTCACTCCAAGGTGAACCACACCTACACAATGTCGCCTACCCTTTATAAGGTACTAGGCTAAGTACCTAGTTCTTTCACTCCTTAGGTGAACTACACCTTCACAACGTCGCCTACCCTTTATTAGGTACTAGGCTAAGCACCTAGTTCCATTGAAATGGAGGAACTACTACCACACTACACCAACGACTAATCCCAAAGGAGATCTACTCCTTTACAACATCAACAAGGATATCAATATCCTTGGATCTAATACTAGTCTATCTTGTACATCGAAAAACACCAAATCAAATGTACATCTAAGGCACCTTTCACTAATGCTTTGACTAGATCTACAAGACACCTTTCACTAATGTCTTGTGTCTTCACTTCTAAGCATCTTTCACTAATGCTCTTTGTCTTGACTTCTAAGCACCTTTCACTAATGCTTCTTTGTCTTGACTTCTAAGCACCTACCCCAAGTGCTTTATCCTATAGACGATAGATACCCTTCAATAATATCTTCGTCTTGACTCTTAAGAAATCTTTCACTAATGTCTTCAACACTACACTTCTTTGAAGAAAGAAAGAAATCATCAACAAGAAGACTTCAGTATCCTTGATGATGAGGAAGCATGGCAACTCATGGACTTGAGCTTGCTCGACTTCAAAGGTTGTGATCTTGCCTTTAAGAGGAACCTAAAAGATCACACAAAAACAAAACTACAAACATAGATCTCTTGGATCTAAGGTTAGTGAGACTTAACTCAGGGGAGAAAGTATATTGGAAAGGGGTGAGAAATAATGAAGAAATGGCTCACTATTTATAGAGGAAAAATCCTACTGTTGCCCGGATCCCACGGATCCCTACCACAAGGGATCCGGCTAGCACAAAGCTAGGGATCCGTGGTCTGCTCCTCTTTGCCCATGGGTATTTTTGGTTATGGGTCATGGGTCATGGGTTATGGGTTGATCCATGGTTTTCTTTCTAGATACAATGAACTTGGTTAAGTGGTATATATAAAACCATGGGTTGTGGGTCAAAACCATTTGCTAGTATTTACCCATTTAGTATATACTTGTATTTACCCATTTTAGCATATACTTAGTTTTTACCCATTTTAGCATACTTAGTTTAAGTATATGTTTAACCAAATATGTAAACACTAGTTGTTGTACATATGTATCTAAATCATAAAATCACTTATACTTGTTTTAGTGTTTTATGTGAAAGCGTAAGTGTGTTAGAAAACTATTAGTCCAAACCATTTACTTATTTTATTTGTTTCTTTAAAATGATTTTACTTTTGTTATCGACAAAACAATAGAGGATCGTAGAATATAAATAAACATTTTTACGGCTTATTTGTATTAACAATTTGGATATGATTATGATTTGTACGTCTGATCCTTTTGTTACGAGCCAACTAGTCATGGAGGTGCCATGACCATGTCACTGATGGCACTAATGGCATGACACTATCTGGGGCGGTGTGACTAGTCCCCGGTGTCCCCATTATGATTTGATATTATTTGATATGATTTGTGATTTGTGGCGCCTTATTTGCATGTGTACACCTGCCTTAAAAATAGGGTACATATTGCCTTACGTATGTTTCGGGGGCGTATGGATGCATCCTAGGCTTATGATTTGATATGATTTGTATGGATTTGGCATTTGGGTTGTGCGTGCCTTGCACCCCCTCTCGCACTTTGGTACTTGTGAGGTCTCCCCTCCATGGACCCTTATGTACGTAGTGTCCTTCATGTGGCATGTTGGACGAATAGGATTATTTGCTCGTAGGCATCCTTTATTTGTGATTCATCATACTTCATTGGATTATGTGTTCGTATGTACGTTGTGTTCTTCATGTGGCATGTTGAATACCTTTTGCTTTGGTACTTCATCATGTTCTCTTCATGACTTCATCCTTTATTGTTTATGATCTCTCGTTCACTTTGATTTGTTATCTTTTGCTCATTTGATACGTATGCCTTTATTAAGTTACTTGTTTGACCTTTCATTCACACATAATCCTGATCTAGTCCATCCAACAACTATGTGGGGCTATAGTTATTTGATTTTACTATGCTTTCATTTCATGTGGTTACCAAACTTATGCTATCAGATTATCACTTCCTTTGTTATGGTGCTATGACATGAATATGAAATTCTACTGTTACTAGGTTGATGTATGATTTCTTGATTTATCTATCTCCCATGCTAATAAGTGATTACCTGACGTATCCGTTGCCATGATCATACTCCTATTTGAATTTTTGGTTGCTTAGTAGTTGTTTCAACATAATAATTAATATCTACCGGACTAATTAGTTTGCCATGCTTACATTCATTTCCATGATTCCTTGCTGACAGAAATTGATTTGACTTATGTGTGTACCTATTGAACTATTTAGTTGCCATGCTATAATTTTGCTTAGTATTACTACTGATGATGCTACTTGGTATGATGACTGTACAGCTTGTTGTTGTTATTTATCTGTCTAGAGTAGTTGCCATACTTGAGCTATAATATGTTGTTTCCTTCCTGCTTATAGAGTATAGTTTAGTTATATGTATTTGATTTGCTTCCTTGCTTGTTTTGCCATAACATGTTGTTAGTCGTTCCGCTGCTTGATATGCTCTCACAATATGTGGTTACATGTTTAATTATGATGCAGCCTTTCATCTGTTTTGTGATTCCTTGAATGCTTTAATATTTGTATGTTCTTGTATGTATTCGCGGTTGTACTGTTTGCTACGAGATTCTTTGATTATGTTCTTGGTGGATATATGTTATGATGTTTCTGCAGGTTTCTCATTGACTCATTCCTTTCCGTTCATTCGTTACGATTACGTTATTACATTTTGATTCGTTTCGTACCTTTGTTATATTTAGCTTTTGTTTCTGTCATATCTGTCCACTGAGCTTTGTAAGCTCAGCCGCCTTTTCTTTTTCTGTGGTGGCAGGTACTAGCAGGGCTATGGGCAAGAGTGAGAGTTGGAACTTAGAAGACCTACCCTAATTTGATGTTACACTTAATCATGTATTTATGTTTCACATTTGTATTTCTTTTGGTATTTCTATTTTGGATTTGTGGTTGTATTTATCATTTTGGATTTATGATGTTCATGACTTTATTTTATTTGTTTGATAAGACTTCTGCTTGCATTACTGTATGCTTTGTATGACACCATAATGTGGCATTCTGACCCGTATCGGGTTGGGGTGTTACATGCTTGGTTTCATTAGTTTGGAATCAAGGTAAGTAAACCGGTTATAAGTTAATGTTATATGGATTTCAATGCATTATGTGTTATGTGATGTTTATGTTAAGTATATGGTATGACTTGATGTATATTTGTTTGTGTGTAAATAGATTGTAGTGCTACTTTGGCATAACTAGCATGAGATTGATAAAGTAAAATGGAAATGGTTAAACTAGGTATGGTGATGCTTAATGATATGCCAAGTATGTTTATGATTAAAGTTGTAATGAAAGAATGGTTATAATGTGTAATGTGTGATTGATGTATAATGTTAAGTTACATACATTTTGCTTACTAAGCCTCGTGCTTACGGTTTAAGATGTTAATGTTTGTAGGTCCATATGTGATGACGATGGTAAGCATTGGATTAAGGATTATGGGTTGCTAGATGGAAGTTAGAATAATGGTAAGAAAGTAGAGCTTGGGTAGATACCGAGCTTGTTTCAATGTTGTACCCCTAAAAGTCTAAAATGGTTTGTAAGTATCTTGTCAAGTGTCAAGGTATATGTTAAGGTTAATGAAGTAATCGATTTTTCCAATGGTTGTTTAAAATTATGGTTCAAGCGTTTAGAGTTACAATTAAAGGGGTGTTTGGAATAAGTGTATTTATGCCCATTTTGGGTTACGAATGGGTCAAATGATTATGGAATTGGTTTATTATGTTATTGTTAATGATTTCTGGAAGATTTGGTGTTATGTCAATTTATGGGAGTCATTTTCCGGAAATTAGAGTAAGTTGTTAAAAGTTGAGTTTTTAAAAAAATCTGAGAATGAGAGCATAAGGCCTTCCACTTCTGGGTATAAGGCATTTTGCAGTTAAAAGTGGTTTTACTTTTTTCTTAGTAACAAACCATACGCCCTTCTGGGCCTTGGGCATAAGGGCGTATTGGTACACAGGTTGTCTTGGAAGATTTGTGTCAATGTTTGAAAAATCATATCTTTTAAACCATAAGACGTCACGGGTCGTGCCACCCGCCGTTTTAAAGAAAATAAGTCTAGTTTCATTTGAAAGTAGTATTGAGATCTAAATGTTTATTGATTTTTATTAATGGTCAAAAGAATAACGAAATTTCCATTAAAGTGAAGTCGTTTCCATGTATAAGTTTCGAAATTTGAGTATTTATGACGTGTCCTTCACGGGGTCTTACAATCTTGGTTCAGCTCAGTGACTACCATCAAGGGATGTACATGTTCCCACATAGATTTTACTGTATTTTGAGAGTTAATGCTCTAGTAGATTGGATTAGGTAATCCCAAGAGAATAATTGCATTGCAATTTCATCTGCCTCTCGGTGAAGTATTTTCTCTGGAGTAAGTTGATTCTTTGGAATGGTGGTCACTGTGTCAGGTCTTGGTGGATCAGAATTTGGATCTCCAGGAGTCGTGATTGTTGGCATTTGGAAAGGTCCTTTAACTATCACTTTCTTCAGATATTTGCAATGAGGTTTCCGGAGTTCCATGAATCTTAAAAAGCGGCTAGCCTATTGAACATAATTTCCAGGGGTGAGCATTGGTGGTCTTTCAAGTGATCCCGCTTCATGAATTGATTGTTGACTACTAATAGCTTCACAAATCTAAGCAAACCAATTTGGTTGTTTTTGAATTTGTTGTGGAGGAAACTGTTGCATTGGGTATAGTAGTTGCTGAGGGAATTGTTGTTGCTGAGGGAATTATTGTTGTTGCGGGTATTATTGTTGCTGAGGGTATTGATGTTGCTGAGGGTATTGGTGAGGAAAGTAGTTGAAATAAGGTGGTTGAAACATTGTTATGTAGCAATGATATGGATCTTTAAAGATAATTTAAGAGGGTTAAGGTATAATTAAGTTTAGATTTATGTAGATACTCGGAAGAAGTCCCCTTTTGTTACTCGGAAGTGTTACTCGGAGAGTTAGTACAAAATGAACAGAGTTTTGTTTCCTTAATCGGATAGAAAAGTATACTCGGAATTTCCTTGCTCAGAATTAGTTACTCGGAACGACTCTTGAATTCTTACTCGGAAGCCTTATACTACTCGGACAGAGTGCCGTTTCCAAAATGTATTAAAAATTTCTTACTCAGAATTTCCTTGCTCAGAGTCAGTTACTCAGAAAGAATCACAAATCCTTACTCGAGATTTCCTTACTCGGAAAGCTTGAAACATATACTCGGAAAAATAGGGTTTTAGTTACTCGATAAATTACGGTTTTGTTACTCGGAAAATTAGGGTTTTCTTACTCGGAAAATCGTGGATTTTTCAAATTTTTCAAAACACTAGTAATATCCCACAAATTTCATCCAGGTTGCCTATACTTATGCTTTACATAATATCATTTTTACGGGTAAAATTTTTGCTTTATTTCATCCCCACTGCTTACATAACCCCCTAGACATGCCCACGTATCCACCAATGCCAAATCTCCTTATGTTTACATTATGTAAACCCTTGGTATGTCAATTATAAGTTTTAAACATCATTTTACTAAGTAATCTATCAATCTAGTATACTATATCTATCATAACACAAAAACAAGCCCTATCCGGTTACGGTTATTTCTAAAACCAAAATTTCAAAACGAAACTAGTTTAATTTTATTCAAGGCTTATGTATAAGTTATCTTAGAAATTTTAGAGTATCTTAGTCCCCTTATACCCTAGTACAACTTCTTAGACCTTATGTACAGGTCCCTTAAGTACAAAACCCTAATTAGGTTGTTTACACCTCTAAACTAGGTCTAAACCTTCCCGATTCTTTAGCATAAGTTATCACCACTTAGTACATGATTTATAAACCTTAATGTTAGTCTGTAATCACCCTATGAACCCTAATCTAGGCACTAAACACTAATCTAGACCCTAATCAAACCCTAATCTAGTTTAAGCCCTAAACTAATCCTAAGCTAGTTTTAACCTAAACCTAAGCACCACCATGATTCACCACCTTGTCACCACCTTCCCTAAGCAGATTACCCACCTCCTTGTCACCACCTAGCACCACCAAGTAGCTTACAAGTAGGTTATGCACCTACTTGTCACCTACTTGGAACCACAACACCGTTAGTGACAAAAGCACCACCACTAGCCCCCTAGCTACCACCCTAGGCTACTCCATAGATTCCAGTAGTCACTAGTAGCTGTTATTAGTCACCTCCCTCCTGTCTCGACACCACACCACCCCATGCTTGGCCAACAAGCCAAACGAGCCCTATAAATGGCTCGTTACCCTCTCTTCTTTCAAACCATCCCTCCCCACTTTTCCACCTTCTATAGTCTAGTTCTAGAAGTAGTATACAAGTCCTAGGAAGCTAAGAAGTTGAGATAGCTAAGCCTTGAAGCCTTGTCAAAGTGACATTTTGTCGAGAAAACCCTAAACCCTTGTTAGCACCACTTTTAGGTCACGTAAGCCTCTAAACTAGTTCCATAAGCTTTACTTCTATACTAGGAAAGTTCTTAGGTGTATTAGATCACATTAGAACCATTGCATAAGCCTTGATCCTTGAAACTTGTTAGTTTTCTTTTTAAAACCCTAATATGTGTCAAATTCATGTTTTTATAGTATAAGCCCTTGTCATAAGCTATAAGCTAGTTTAAGCTACTTATATAAGTTTATAATAATAATCAATAATCTATAAAACTCTTTCGTGTCGTAAAAATATACTTTGCATGGTTTTTGGACTAGTTTCATAACGCTTTCCATTCATAGGGGTATATATTGTAACTTTTTGAAAATATTAAGTCCAAGGGCTGTTTTTGTCATTTTTTAGAAGTTATAAGTCTAAGGACCTATTTTATATAGTTTTAAAGCCTAAGGATAAGTATATATATAATTATTTTCATAAAGGACTAATTTCGTTAAAGTTTATAACATAAGGGTATTTTGTGTCAATTTACAAACTTAAGGGTCTTAATGAGTTATTTTCTTATTATTCAAAACCACATATTTATATTTAATAACGTATCACAATAATAGGAAGCTTCATGTGAGGGGTTTCAATTGGGTATTTGTTTTGATGAGTTTGATGGCTTTACGATTTAAAGTGCCTTTGCTCCTCAAACGCTTACTACATGACCGCTGAATTATGATGGCCCGAACGGTGTTACGTTATATCTAAATCTAGTATACCTAGGAATACTTACTTGAGAAACATAGACAAACCAATTAAGACTTAACATACCTACACATACACTGCCTCAGGATACGTGAGTAAGCCGTCTAAACCCCTATCACATTTCCCTGAACCCAGGTGAGTTCATAGCCTCACTTTTTAAATGCTTTCTAAACCCGTGAGGGGGATACATTATTTAAACCGATTACAAGTCTTTTCTTTGATTATTGTACAAGTACCTCCTATGTCACTATTGCATAACAAATTCCATGAACCATAATCACTTGCGAGTGAACGCGAGTATAGTGAATAGATCTATTTGGAGTTTGACAAATCCCATTGGTTTGCCCCTGCAGGGTACCAATTAGCACTATACTTGATAACAAAGAGGTTAACCTTGGCAAGTAAACCTTACGTCAAGTCATTGATTGGTCTGCAGTGCCATCATTGGACATGGACTGTTAATGTGGGGTGTCATGAGCTTAGATGAAATAATACTATCTTTTACTACTACTTTTCCACTGTCCCCAGTGGAGCTTGTATTCACCCTATTACTACCTAAACCTATGAATCTCACTCAACCCTAATGTTAACCTTTAAGCATATTATCCCAGGTAACTAAGCCCTTTAGGACCTATGGCACGATGTAGACATGAGGACGTCTATACATGTTATCATTCATCTTCTTTTGCTTTAAAACGTATCTTTGGAACCTCTCTTTTGGTAAAAGTACATCTTTTACTGTAAAAACTCTGATGAATAAATGAATGATAACTTATCTTTTAAAAACGTCTCTTTTCAAGTCGCTTTCTATTATTGTGTCTATTGTATCATGAAGTAATACCCCCGATCTATTTCCGCTGCAATCTGTGAAAATGAGGGTGTTACAACTAAAAACCACTAAAACACATGATTGTAATCCAAAATACCTACTGAATCTACCTTCATACTACCTAATCTAGTAGAAAGTTACAAACTCTTTGATATTTAACCACGAAAACTTAAAGTTTTGATAATAATAGTACGGTTTGGAACGAACTTGTATAAAACCAAAGAAAATGAAACTTTTACCTCTAAAAACGCAACGTAAAACTACCCTTGGCGATTGATACCACATGTAGGTCACACATCAATCATTGTTACTTGTCTTGGATCCTGTATGTTTATAGAGAGAGAGAGTTAGAGAGACATAGAGATGGAAGGAACTTGTTAAATGATAGGAAATGTTTGAATAACAAAAGAACCAATGCCTCTCCAAGGAGAGGTTACATAGTATTTATAGGGTACATAAGATGGGTGGGTGTTGCCCTAGCAAGCCCATACACGGCCCGTGGGCTTACTTCAAGGGTCATGGAATAAAACAAACATATCATCCTAATATTACTCAACCTATTACATATATTTAATGACCGACACTTTATAATGATTACCCGTTATCCCAACAAAACCTGAACTTCGAAAAAACATACTACTGCTAAACGATTTTGTAAACTCTTACAAACAAACAAAAAAGCAAAAACCCCTAAATTTTGGTAATTAACAAAGTTCTCCCAAAACCGGATACAAAAAACACACCTTTGTAACTTACACACGAAACAGAACAGAAGAAACTAATGAAGTTTTGAAGGGAAGAAACTTAAACTTTCCTCAGATTGACTCCCAAGAGGACTAAGGGTACTCTCCTTTTATAGGAAAAATAAATGGGGGTCCAACGGACACGCGTCCAAAAATCCTTTAGATTCAAAATGCCATTAAGAGCATGAACCTCATGCAGAAAGTAACGTCTTCGAAGTGTCAGACTTTTAAAATGCCAAAAATGGCTAATCGACAGCTTGAAACACAAATCGAGGAAGATTTCATAATATTCTCTCAAGGAAACCCAAAGACTACTAAGAAAGAGAAAGTCTTACAACTCAAACAGTAATCAAAAGCCACGCGAACATTTAAAGAAAACCAAGCCTGGGATACGCAAGCTTCTTAACCACTCAATCTTCACAATAACTCCTGAAAGACATCGACATTTAGAACTATATATGCATTAAATATGCAGAAATCTAGGAAATGAAAATATTCTACGAACATCACATCGAATAACTATGCTATCTCAAAATTCCAGGTCAGGCTAAACACTAGTCAGCCTCGCAGGATCCATGATAGCACATTTCAGCATGAGTCCATCATTTTTCAGCATGAGTCCATCATCGCATTTCCCTGAAAACAATCAAAGACACTAATGAACTGGGGGGGGGGGGGACTTGATAGCATTTAGGGCCTTCAGCCCACTTGAATAAGGCCCATACACTCTAGACTTGGCCCAAGCATAAGCCTGACGAAGCCAAAGTCCGACAGTATACCTGAGAAATACTTTCCCAGGTAACATTAAGGCAAAGCATGCCTCAGAAGCGTGTATATGCAGACAGCTTGCTTGGAAAACTCACCAGGATCATTATGACGAGCACCACATGCTCTCCTCACATCATCTCTTGATGGCCACCAAGTAAACCATCAAATTGACTTTACAGGTCTTCACAGCCCTAAAGGGCTCCCTATAAATACGAGACTATTTTCTCGAAATGGTTCAAGCTTGTGGAAAACTAGAATGGGGGTTGAATAGTTTATCGATTAAAAACTTTGTTTTGAAACTTATTGAAAGATCCATTGATACTGATCTTAGATATGTTAGTGAATAATAAAAAATATGCAAGCAATATATATAAAGAGTAAATAAGAAAAGAAACATCAAAACCACGACAAGTTGTTTATAGTGGTTCGGTCTACAATGACTCTTTTTCCTTGCCCTACCACTCTCGAGTTCACACTCGAGAGTTTAACTTCACTAGTCAACAATCTCCTTTCACGGCGGAGAAGAAAGAAACCTTTACACTCGCTTCAACACAATTACAACACTAAGCTAGATGTCGAGTTCTTTCCAAGGTAAACTAAGGACTAAAATACTAACCACTCACACGCACAAGTTTATGATGGTTTGGT
>OU343225.1:313668327-313840798 GCA_910596185.1 Chrysanthemum makinoi
TGACCAAACCGAGGAAATCACTCCGATGATGAGGATGATGGAGAAAAGGTTATTTACAACCCCGTGAAGTATTCATGGTTAATTTTGGTTGATTGGGTGTATGATGAATCTAGGTTTGCATGTAATTTGGGGTAAAAGTATGTGAAAGAAGTATGCATTGGGATGATTTTATAGATGGGTTCGAGGTTTAAGTTAATGCGAAAGTTAGTTGGCACAAGAATTTGTAGAATCTTACCAAAGATATCCTAGTCTTGGGTTGGTTTCTAATGACTGTATAACTTCAAATAATGAGTATCCTGTCACTAAGAGTTAAATTGTCTATGGTCAAAGCTAGATGTACACGTAAGCTTAGTCAAACAATACAGTGCTAATACTTTTGACTATTTTTGCACAAACCTCTACCAAACCATCACTCTCATTTTTCACTTCACAAAACCCTTCCCTCTTCTCCTACACCCAAAACCCCACCGTTACGTAGAAACATAACCCTAAAATATCAATTCATCAAATGGATCTTCATTTCAAGAAGGATCACAACAAAGTTGGGCGCTCGAAATGCAAAAGGTGATGAGTCAGGATGTACCTACGGTAGAGTTCTGAAAAGATCAAAGATTCACTATGCCCTAACGCATTCTCCTAATGCAATTTATGAATCGTTGGTCATACAATTTTGGGCATCCGCCCACACGAGTGAAACAGATCAAGGCCATGATTGACGGAACATAGTATGTAGTAACAGAGAGCCTGACAGAGAAAGCTTCACTTGATGATAATACATGGGGTATTTCACACTAGCACCGAGGAAATACTCACGTAATGGAGAGCTGGGTATCAAGGTACCGTGACGCATATGGTTGAAAAGCATTTTGCCCTAAGTGAGATTCTTGGTTCACACGCTGTTTCTGCATTAGCAACAAATCGAGCATGGGATCAATTCTCTTCCCAACCGGCATATGGTATCATGTGTCTATCTCAAGGGATAACTTATAATTTTTCTAAATTTATTTTTGACAATTTGGTGGAAAATATCAATAGGAAACAACATAAGTTTTTAATGTACCCTAGATTCTTACATATAATCATAGACACCTCTACCCAAACCCAAGCCTTTTTATGTCAGAGGAGCTCACAGCCAAACTTTTGCCTCTACGAACTAACTTTGGTGGGGCACATTATCCGCTGACGTATGCTGCTCAAGGCAATGAGAGGTCAGGGATGAGAGAATGTTGCTAACATCCCACCCTCTTTCATTGTTGCTACCGATGGCAATCCATCGCTAATATGATGGTGGCCCTCCTTTTCAAGCAGTTTCATGTTGCCCGTGAGTACCTCCACCAACAACCAACTCTAGCACATTGTCCTAGTCCACCACCAACACAAGATCCTCTTGATGAGTTTGAGTCCGATCTGAACAGGATGACCACACCTAGTCCTCAAAGGAAAATTTTAATGAGGTACCTCCTCATTTGAGCATGACCATGTTTCCACCGAAAGGTCCAATGAAGCTCCCATTACCACAGAGCAACTGGCCGGTGGAGGACCCCATTACTCTCACATCAGGTATGATCTTGTGAACAGTGTATGCAACAGGTGTCTAGTCTCAAAAGGAACTTGCAGAACCAAGTCTACTCTTGGTAGTAAGATTGAAGAACCAGAGTAAAGTTAAGGACCTAGGAGTCGACTTTGAAAAGGGCACCAAAAGGAAGCTTGTGGTTTCTTCTGAGGAGGAAGAAGAAGAACCTCAATATGGGTCTCTCGATATGTTAGCTGATGTGTCTCTTAATGATCCTTCATCAGTAGTTGGAATCTCAAAGAAGAAGGAACCTGTTCTTTATAAAAGGAGAAAGAGATCGTACTTGAATAAAGCATCTACTAAAGTATCCAAGGAACCGAGAGTTTGTCAAAGTCAGCACTCGTGATACCCCAATGGAGGATGTTGCTACTGAACTTGGTCAATCTTCAGTATACAAAACCATCATGTCCCATTCGCTGAAGAACCCTCACAACATGTTTCTTCTGAAGTTGATTTGGGAGTTACTACTGACATTCCTTTAGTTGATATTACTGAAGATGATTGTACTAAGGAGCCTGCTGATAAAGGGAAAGGTTTAATGGTAGAAGATGAGCTTGGTCCAGACTTGGTAAGTGAAGATGAAAGGCGAGAACAAGAGAGAATGCTAGCTGAGTGTAATGAGAGAAAGAAAGATGAAGAAATGGCTAAACAGATTGAAGATCAATCTACGTCTATTTTGCCTCCTGAAAGACAAAGGGAACTAGATGAAATGCGTATCTGCTACCTGACACTCATTGGGATGCTTACACTCATCAAGTCATATCAAACCCTTCACTTGCTCAGAGTATCTTAGGTGCAGACTTCAACAGGAAAGTTTTGTGGAACTGATGATGGCTCGTGGAAGACAAAGGAAGCAAGAAGCAGCTGAAAAGAGGAGAGCCATCACAGCCCAAAAGAACAAAGAGAGCCCTCCCACTAAAGCTCAAATGAGACTTGTGGTGAAAAACCGAGAGTCCACTCTGTATAACTCGGGTCAATGAAGCAAGTCAAGGCTTTCCCTGATCATGTTTTGATTCACAAGTATAATCAAATCATGAAGTACTCTTCATCTCACACTTCCTGCTTGAAAAAGATTGCTGGGAATGAAGTTGCACCAAAGGCCAAAAGACCAAAGTTTGTTGAGGTAGTGGATACTTTTTATGATATTACAACAAAGACGATCTCTCAACTGATTACTTCTAAAGAAATTTCTCAAGCCACTCTTCATCTGACAAGATTCCTTCTGCTGAACCATCTATGGTCTCGCTAAACTCCGAGATTGCTAGCTCACCGACAAGACTCCATCTCACGAACCGGTTGCCATTTCTTCTGAGCACCTAATGTACCAGCTCCCACTCCATCTGTGCATCTGCTATCAGAAGCTGCTACATGCAAGTTTAAAAACTAGAAAGGCTAGAAATTTGCTAGTAAGGATGAATGCCATTCGTGAAGGTGCGTCTCCTTCCTCTAGTCGCTGTGCAATCTAATGAAGAACCTCAAGATGCACCATCTTTAGGAATCTATAAGCCTGGAAGGAGGAAGAAGAGGATGGCCAAAATCACTACCTTGGATATTGAGGCTGATGAGTCAACCTTTATTAAAGAAGGGTCTTCCTCTGATTTTCCTGATGGATATCAAAATGTGTTGATCAATTGGACTTTGACAAACAAAGAGCTGAATGTCATACATCGGAAGGACAAAACTTCTATGGAGTTCACCTTTTTGAAGGAAATACTTCATTTGGTAGATAGGGCGTAACTTGCTTATCTTACACTCTCGTTACCTCCCATTACGCAACAATGCACCACAGGGTTCCGGGATGTTTTTATTAGGAGATCTTCATGTCCTGTTTAGCTCTTAATCTCCCAATAATAAAGGACATTCCATTTGGCGAACTCATTTATGGCGGGTTGAGTCCTGGAGATTCTATCCTATGCCTCGTGCATGTAGTTGAGACGGGGTGGAATCACACTGCATGTTTGCCAAAGAACTTACCCATTGTCCAAAAGACTTATGGAGAGGATGCTGACTCAGAAATTGGAAATTCCTCCGCATCCGTGGGAAATGAAAGACCACAGGCTGAACAACTGGTTAGATTGATCAAGACTCACCTCCTTCAAGATCAAGCTGCTTCTTCATCGTCATAATTGTATCTCTCATGGTCTTTATATTCCTTTTGGTACTATTTGTATTATATACACTTGGTAGTTTCTTTCTTGGTTAATAAAAAAAAAAAAAAACTAACTTTCTTTTGCAGGTTTGTTGTTCATAGTTGATGGTTTTTAACTCACCAGATATACCTTGTGTATATCGAAGAGTTGGCTAGTCCAAAGGGTACCGCTTTGGTAAAGACACATCAAATCTGTTGATAGCTGTAATGATTTGCTCAAAATCATAGGGTCTGTAACCACCCATGCTTTATTGCTGAGTGTTGTATGGTCATCAATTCACCATGGTATATTCCTTTTGGAATCCAAGAATTGGCTAGCCCACAAGTATATGGCTTGTGGTAAAGGCAACAGAATCCATATTTGGTTATCAATTCACCAATTCTAAGAATTGACTAGTCCTGAGCAAACGGCTATAGGTAAAGACACATCAAACCCGTTTATATGGTTTCTGGTTTGCCAATAAATCGATGGTTATCGTGTACCATAGTTTTTGAACTTAAACATTTGGCTACTCCAGTAGTAATGGCTATTGGTGAAGAGACATCAAATCCATTATTTTCAATGATTCACCTCTCACAGGAGTTAACACACCGGATGTGATGAGAATAGTATGCAACTAATGAGTTTTGATGTACACTATGTCAATTGTTGCTGCAAAGACCTGGCGTTTCAAAGATTGGTCATCATAGAGATGAGCTTATTCTTGGTTCTTTGCTACTGATGTTTGAGAACAATCCTCTATTACTGCAGGCTCTAAGATCTTTCAAGTTAGGAAACCGAACTTAACCAAGTCAAATTCCAGTTTAGGGGAGGATTGTTGGGAATTATGCGAAGTAGTAATTCTGCTGTCAATACCGAAGGATTCTCTGAAGTAGCGAATCACTGAAGAAGAGATTCTGCTGAAGATTAAAAGCGTTCCGTTTCTCGCTGAAGGGTGGAAGCTTACTAGGATCAGCATGCGCTTTATTATTTAAATGCTAACCCATCATTATTCTTGAACTGCCCTAGGTTAGCATGGGTATTAATGTATCTGCTCAACTAATTTTACATAAAACAGGGACTATTATTATTTAGCTAATTGAAATCATTAAGCTTCTTCAACTGGATCTTCTTCATCGGCAATAAATAAGTCATTGTTGTCCGGTTCCATCGAAATCCACCTCTAACCAATTCAATATCCATTGTTTCGTCATGTTGAGGACACATAAATGAGTCACCCTACAAATGTGTTTCCACGTCATCAAGACTTGTTTGTTCATCCATGTCATAAACATGTCTGGGCGCTGTCTTGATCACAACTTGCCATCCTTTGTCAACACTATTTACAACGTAAAATACTTGATGTGCTTGAGAAGCTAGTATAAAAGGCTCGTTCTAAGCCTTCAATCCTTCAAAATTCAATATAGTAAACCCGTTGTCATCTTCTTTTTTCCTTGAACCATTCGAAATCCAATCACAATCGAACAAAACTACTTTCTTGTCAATACCATACTCCAACTCAATTATATCATTCAAAACCCCATAGTAAGTTACATCTCCCGCGATAGGATTGTTATCTGTAGCACTCGAGTAACTATTTGTCATGGCCTGAAGATTAACCCCACTATTCTGTGTTTTCCTATTATGTTCTACATCTTTTGTGTGAAATCCGAAACCATTTATGATAAATCCCTTATATTTTTTCACATACTCAGATGGACCACTTGCCAAGCACCTTAGACTTTCTGTGATTCTGTGATCCCTCTAGCATGTAGCTCCTCAACCTGAAATAAGGCAAGATGTGTTAATTGTTTTGTTATTAGTAGGTCGAAAATGCTATGTCATTATAATTATTTTTCAAAAGTAATAAACCTGTGTATATGCCTTACATGATCTTGAAACCACGACTCAAAAGTCTCACTATGTAAACATTGAATGTCACGCTTTACGCTTACCATTTTGATGATGAACCAACGCCAGATGTTCACTGCAGTGTTAACAGATGATAATGATGATAACAACGACAACTATTAATCGTATAATATAATTTATGAAACTCACAACTAATATAATTACTTACGTTCGAAATTCATCAACTTCACTACAATTGAACAACACATATGAATGTGCTTTAGCCAAAATGTCAAGTTCCATCATTTCTACCTTTGTAGCACCAATCGGTCGACCCGCCATAGAAAAGATAGGTAAAACATCCTCATAACCATCGTCATCATTATTTTGACTTGTCTTATTATGTACGGTCTCAACATCACTGGATAAGTACAATGAACAAAACGACACACACTTTTCAGGTAGATATCCTTCTGCAATGGAACCCTCCGGTTATTCTGTTTCGCACGTAAGATTTTAATGTAGCTAAATACCTGAGATATCAAAACCAATAATTTTAGATTCAATAATATTTGTTAATAAAGGTATTTACTATAATAGTAATGTGCACCTCTCGATTGGATACATCCAACGGTAATGAAATGTCCCTCCTAATCGGCCTCTCAAGCAAGATGAACCGAAAGATGAACCATGACATCAAAGAATGATGGAGGAAAAATCCTTTCTAAATCACAAAGTATTTTTCCAATCTCGGTTTCCATTTGAACCAAATCATTTGGATTAAGAACCTTTGTGCATAATTGTTTATAGTAACGACATAGCTTCATCACAGTATAGCGCACTTGCTTAGGCAACACATTTCGCAAGGCAATGGGAAGCAACTGCTGCATCAAAATATGGCAATCATGACTTTTAAGTCCAAATAGTTTTGGAGGTTTTAACTCTACGCATCTTGATATATTAGCTGCATAACCATCTGAAACTTTCACCTTCTTAAGCACACGACAAAAATATCTTTCTTTTTTATCCATTGAGAAACAAGCAGTAAATAAACTTTGTTGTTATCTTGAACTATAGGATGAAGTTCAGGTCTAATGCCCATTTCTTGTAAATCTAAGCGTGCTTTTATATGATCCTTGGTCTTCCCATCTAGATTCATTAGCGTTCCAAGGACCCTGTCACAAACATTCTTCTCAATATGCATTACATCTAGATTTTGGCGTAGCAAGTTATCTTCCAGACGGTAACTCAAAAAATACTTTTCTTCCAATTAAAAGGTAAATTTTGGTTGCTCTTCACAAGTTTTCCAAATTTAACTTCAAAACCATCTAACTCATCGACTACTTCTTGTCCTCTTAAGCCACGGGGTTGCCTGTCTAGTTCTTCTGTGCCATCAAAAGAGTTTGTATCTCTTCTAAAAGCATGATCAATAGGCAAATATCGACGATGTCCCATAAAACATTGTTTTTTGCCATGACTCAAGCGTGTTGATTTTGTATGTTTATGGCAGTTAGGACATGCAAGTTTACCTTTGGTGCTCCATCCGGATAAATTTGCATAAGCAGGAAAGTCACTGATCGTCCATAACAAACAAGCACGCATCCGAAAGTTACTTTTTGTTGATGCATCATAAGTTTCTACTCCTTTACGATCCCACAACTCCTTTAGCTCAGCAACTAACGGTTCCATATAGCCATCTATATTATTCCCGGAGGATGGGCCGTATAAGTAACGTTAGAAAGAAATAAGGTTTCTGCATGCACATCCAAGGAGGTAGATTATATGGCGTCAAAACAACAGGCCATGTACTATTAGAAACACTCATTGTTCCAAAAGGGTTAAACCCATCACTCGCTAAACCAAGCCTGGACATACGAGATTCTTTGCAAACTTATCATACTTAAAATCAAATGCTTTCCATGCCGGGGAATCTGCAGGATGTCTCAAGTAACCATCTTTCGTGCGACTCTCTTCATGCCATCTCATGGAGGCGGCTGTTTTAGATGACATAAATAACATTTGCAATCGTGGTAAGAGCGGAAAATGACGCAACACCTTTGCTCCAATCTTCTTACGTGTATCAGCTGTGGTTGACTCATCTGCACAATCATCTTCACTTGCTTTATACCTTGACGTATGGCATATATCACATTATGTTTTATTAATGTTTTCTTTCCAGTACAACATACAATCATTAGGACATGCATCAATTTTATCATAACTAAGTCCCAACTCTCGAATTATCTTCCTTAGTTCATACAATGACTTTGGTATAGAAGCATCTGGGAAGGCTTCCCTCATTGTATCTAGCATCTTGCTGAAACCATTATCACTACATTTCCCAACACACTTACCATGAAATAGTCTAATGATAAAAGAAAG
Source organism: Chrysanthemum makinoi (assembly GCA_910596185.1). Classification (NCBI taxonomy): domain Eukaryota; kingdom Viridiplantae; phylum Streptophyta; class Magnoliopsida; order Asterales; family Asteraceae; genus Chrysanthemum; species Chrysanthemum makinoi. The sequence continues at coordinate 313,676,263 of OU343225.1, forward strand.
AACTGATAACTTACACCCAGGATATAGTGGTTTCTTTGCCTCTCCCAACACTTTATAAAATTTTTTCGCCTTTAGGTTTGGCATACTCATACTTTAAGTTTGTGTTCCCATGTCATCGGTTAGTGTGTCATCACCAAACCGATGGAAGGCATCATTCACCAACCCTTGCATGTCATCTTCAGCATCCAACATTGGAGCATCACTTGATTTGGAACTGAAAGGTGGAATTGTATAACCTTTCATAAACCCGACACATAACAGATGTGTTGTAGCCTCCGTCCGATCTACCCATATCTGATTACCACAATCAATACATGGACATGAAATCTGTCCATTTTTACCCTCATTATAGAATATATGATCAAGAAAGTCGTCAAGACCTTTTTTATATTCAATGGTAAATCTAGGTAAAGACATCCAACTCGTATCCATCTTAAACCTAATTCAATTAACCACAGAAAACCACATATAATTTCAACAAAAAGAAAGGGAGCCTAATTCAATTAACCACATATGTTGTTTCATAAAAATTTAGCAAAAACGATTAGGGTTTCATTTATGAGGTATTACCTGGTCTTGATGATGGTGGTGATTCCTGTTGGCAATTTTGGATGGTGGAATGATGTGGATTTGGATCTTAAAATTAGAAATACTTTTACAATTTATTTTTAAGCTATTTCTTAATTAATTGCCTAATTATTACTTCAAAGCTAGATAAACTAATTTATATCTAAAAATTAGAAATTAAAAGTGAAAATTGCAAAAGTAATTTTACATAAGCAAAAAGTAATTATTACTTCAAAGCTAGATAAACTAATTTATACAAAATTTTGCTATGAGCTCAAGTATATGTTTGGCCACTATGTTATCTGCAGGGAGTATGGATGCATCCTATATCTGTTATCTACAGTTAGTGGATTATCAGTTATATGATATGATATGTTATGTTTCTGGGCTCGTGTTGGATTACTGTCCTATCTCTGACTTCATGTGAAGCAATACATTCAATCATAATAGTCGGCACTTTATGATCACCTCGCGTATATTGGCCTCGCAAATGCCTAGGACAATTATTCCTCCGTTCAATATGTGTAGAATATAGGCTACAAAGCATCCCCGAATGTGACGCATGGGAAGTCGACTTACGTAAAAACTCTTGAGATATAAATGAACGATCGCATCCGTTACGAAGTTACGTAAATCGACGATATAAATGAACGACCGCATCCGTTGAGAGTTATTCATATTAGCTTTTTCAAAGTTATTATTTTATAAACTTTACGTTTTTACCAAATCAATCCCGAATCCAAAGCAACACCCACCAACCAAACGGCCCTTATTTGATAACCCGAGCAACGACCGGGTAATTATACGTCAAATTATACCCTATCACCGATTCATCCCCGCACCGATACAAGCTACAAGGTGGTCGACCGCCTAACTACTGATTCGATTTTTGCAACATTGGATATGAACCTTTTGATATGACACACTGATTATGATATGATATCTGACTCCCAGTTTCAAACCCGAGCCATTTCATAATTCATAGGGTTCCATGCATGTCCGTCTCATTGATGCACCAATGGCATATATGACTCTAGTGTGGTTTACTGTCCTACATCTCACTTTATCTTTCGGGTCAACTAGATGCGGATACGCTTTAACAAACGTAGACCACGTATGATAAATCCCGTCTGTAAGAAAATAGCAACATTTTAAATAACGCCCGCATAAAACAAATGAACTATCTGGAGCCGCTCCATTTCGGGCAGTAAGATACAACGAGACTGATTACTACATCACATTGATATTGTTGTTTGACCCGGGAAGTCGGAAAACGAATGCCAAATCTACTTCATTTTTAGTTTCACATACAATAAAATACTTATATATTATATATATACAATAATATATAATACATTTCATATACTATATACTACTATTAGTTAATTTAATTATAGGGTCAATTGCATATATGCCCATTAAAACATGCATATTTGCATATATACCCAAAACATGCTTAACTTGCATTGTACATCATGCATTGAAAACTAGTATTTTGGGGAAATATGCAAGTTTTTAAGTTTTAATTGGTATATATGCAATTCTCCCTTAATTATAAATCTAATTATAGGGGAAAACTTATAACCCGCTTAAAATTTAGTTTCAGATACAAACCCACGTTCACAACCCGCTTAAAATTTTTGGGGAAAAATTCAGATTCATAAATAACTTTTGGCGCTGCGAAAATAAAGCATATCTTTTCGGAAATCAAGTATTTGATTCGATTTTATTAATGGAAATCGTTTTTCACAGACGGTTAAAATCTCAATTTTGGTTTAGGGTTGTATGTGGGCAGCAAAACAAGGATCGTTGATTTTCACTTTTGAAAGAAGATCTGACTCAACAGGTAATGCAAACCTCTCTTGTTGTTGTTATTATTATTATTATTATTATTATTATTATTATTATTATTATTATTATTATTATTATTATTATTATTATTATTATTATTATTATTATTATTATTATTATTATTATTATTATTATTATTATTATTATTATTATTATTGTTATTGTTATTGTTATTATTATTGGTATTATCATTGTTATTCATTGTTATTGTTATACACTTGTTAGTGTGGGAATGGTGGGTTGTATGTGTTTGGTTGACTTCTTGTGATGAGTCTCATATGTGATCATAAGTGCTGCTTATTTCTGATGTGGTACAAGTTGTATTTAAGTTGCTCTGTTTAATTTAAATGAATGTTGGTATACCTTTGTAAAGTTGGGTCAATGGATTTGGGTAGTGATAGTGATAGTGATTTGATATCAGTTTCTAGCTAATGTATTTCATTCTGTGACATGTAACTGAAGGATTTGCGTCTATTTTTTGTTTGTTGATAATGTATTTCATTCTGTAACATGTAACAGATAGTGATTTGATTTCAGTTTTGTTGTTCTCAAATGACTATTGTTCTTTGCAATCTCATAATAATTTTATTTGTTTTGTGCACCCGTTATGGAAAATAACAGGATGCAACGCCAAATCACCACGAGAAATACGAATGATTATGAAATGTCCCGAAGGACAAGGATTCAAGAAAACCAACAGAGATTACAAGCTTTGGGAGTGAAAAATATTGCTAAGTCTTTGACAAGTCTAGTAGAGAGTGACAAAACAAAGAAAAAGAAACCAACGGATACCGGTGAGCAAGATGCAGATTATATGTCGGTTCACTTCCATCTTAATGTGAGGAAGATAACCCAAAAGAAGCGGCTAGACAAACAAATAAAAAGGTACGAATAATAAATTTGGCTACTATATTTTCTTTATGTTTGTTTTCTAACAATTCTACTTGCATGAAACAGAATAAAAAATACATTGCTCCACAGTCCATGACTAGATATAAAAATTTAGCAAAAAAACGAATGAGTGCTCCAAATGTCTCCAGTGGGCTAACATCTTTAGAATCTCAATCGCAAAAGGGACAACAGATTGATACAGGGAGGCAATACGTAGTAGGGTACAGGAGTCCGACCAAGTCCAAACGAGAAATGATCAACCAAATTCTGTCAACAGAGGGAGATTAACTGCAACTGAGAGAAACTTAGTTGCAATTGACAACGATCATGACCACGGGGAGCGTGACTTGAGATCTGATGTTAACTATACATAAATTTCAAATACTATATATATGATATTAAATTATAAGTGTATATTCGTTAACTATTTTCGGTGCTTACTTGTTTTTTTTTTTTTTAATTTTATTTTATTTTAATATAGATAACAATGAAGACCTTTATGATGTTGAAAATGATGATATCGAAGACATACCTATGAATGAAGATATTGAACAACAAGCTACTTCAGAAGATGATGTAGATAAAGACATGGATGATTTGGAGAATGAGGATGATTTGGAGAATGGGAACGATTTAACAAATGACGCGATGATCTACCGGAGAAGAGATTCAAGCGAGCATTCTCGAAAATGAAGAAAACCATGTAGTTACACAGCCTCGAAATGAAACAGTTAACATGTCTACTTGATTGCATCGTTTTAAAAATCATATATCATATATTGTGTCATATAAGAAGAATATATAATAAATTTAAATTAAAACAAGACAAAATACAACGCTAAGATATTGCCTCCATTTCATATTATTTAGTATTTTAAATGTATACCTATCTATTGTAAATCATGTTCACTTTTTGTAGTTCGGATTGTAAGCAAAAGAAAGAGAGGACCAACACGTATGGAAAAAGTTTGGGCCCAAGAAAAAAGGGATAGAATTCCTATTTTAGTTAATGAACACGGACAACCTATTAACGACAAAAGTAGTCATCTGACTCATTTCATGGGAACACTTTCAAGGAGTGGAAAGCATTGTCCGATTTATAAACCATGGAATAAAGTTGACGCCGCAAAAAAAAGCTTTGCTTGAACTCTTAAAGGTACACAATGTTAAATTTGTATTTTAATGAATAAATGTTGAAAACTGTGAAGACCTTGATAGATCTTGAGCTTCGTAGATCGTTAGTATCGCTTGTGTAATCACAAACAAACTAAAAGAAAATCTCTACAACTTGTATTCTTTAGCTGAATATAAATACAAGTATAAAACACAGATAACTAAGAACTCTTTGATCCTCTATGGATCGTTATATTAATCAATTATTTAAGCACACCCAAAATACATTCTATTGTGTTCCTTTTATAGACAAGGAACCCTAACATCTTTTCTAAGAAACGATAACTATGAAACTAAATAAGATATACACAATCACTTCCTAATAAAGCTCATGTATATCCTAACTAATTCTAGAATATACGGAATACTATTTCCGCAGAAACCAACTACAACTAATATAACTTCAGCATAATCATGTCTTCAGCAAAATCCACTTCACTTCAGCAATCCATCAGCATTAATATCAGCATGATTCATACTTCACATAATTCCCAACAATAAAGTATTTGTTTTCTAATGTGAGCTATTACATTTTTTAGACAAAATTTGATATTTCGGAAGCTGGAGAAAAATGGATATTGCAATCATTTGGGCGGAAGGTGAAGAACTGGAGGGCAAGAGTTAAGGAACACTACCATGATCCGTCTTTATCAGTTAAGAAACAAATAAGATCTAGGCCAAAGCAAGTGCAAAAAAAACAATGGAAGAAGCTTGTGAAGTATTGGAATAAAGAAAACACTAAGGTGTGAAATACTCTTCCACTTTAAATAACATTACTTAATTTCCCATTATGATATTTTACTTTCCTGCTGCAGAGTTTAAGTGAAAAAACAAGGCGAATCGGGCAAAAAAGAAGATGATCCAAAGAACCGGTAAAAAAGTTATGCTCGCAAAAGGGAAGAGTTAAAGGTAAGTGTATGGAGAAAGTGGGATTGTTAATGTATCCTGTGGATATCCACTGTTAATATTCATTTTCTTTTTATTCATACAGATATATTTGGGACGAGATCCAACTCGATTGGATCTTTTAGTGCATGCTTCTCCAAAGATGGAAATACCAAAAATGATGACACTACAAAAGCGATTGTAAGTAATATGCTTTTGTGTTTGCAAAAGTGTATTAATAGCATAAGTTAAACACAATATGCTTTTTTTTGTAATACATGCTTTTACTGTATGTTGTTCATGTTTATATAAAATGCAGGATGATATGAAACGACTTAGTGATAATCTGCCCGAGGGTTCGATTGATAATCCTGGACCGATGATATTTTTCTACAGTTATGGGTAAAGATCGAAATGGTGATGCAGGCATGTATGGTCTAGGTGTTCGTGCTTCTGATGTTTGGGGTGTAATACCAAGTCGTTCAGCATGTCATAGAGATAACAACGAATTGAAGTCTAGATGTGGAGAACTTACTAGTGAAAATGAAAGTTACGAGCCCAGTTATCCGAGAAGAATGGGTCGACGGATAGTTCCATTGTTCCACCTCTTACATCACAAGATTCTCCTATTGTAACCAATGAACCTCCACGCTTACGGGTATGTTTCTATTATAAATCGTTCCTTTCTAGTTGTTATAGCTTATTTTATCTTTGATAGCTAATGAACCTAGGCTACAAGCTTATGTATCAGTATTATGATTTAGATTGCTCATTTGCCTTTTAAATTTGTTAACTCAGTTATTAAGGGGTGTTTGGTTTTGTGTTGTTTCAACTGTGGTAGTTGCCTTTTCACTTGTTTATCTGCACACTATGACCTCTAGGTGATATTAGAACTAGTAAAACTATAAAACCAATGTTTGAACTAGAGAAAGTCAAAAGCAAATTACCTTCACTCACACCCACTGTTGGGACATGTGAGGATCAAATCTCACCCACTTGGTCTAAATCTTGTTCATGTATCTTAAATTAGTGTTATCATAGCTTAAATAATCATAATTAGTGCATACGGATCAAACAAGTTTCATTAAAGTCAAAGTTTAAGTTAGAAACTCAGATCTTGGGAGAATTTTTGTGAATTTTGTGTTGAGATTCAAGTCTTGAGATTTTTACATGTTGAAATTCCCCATCTAAGCTTTTGAATCCCATAGTTAGCTTATTTTTATGATTTTTTCTCTGGCTTAGGTGATAGTTCAAAGTGGCCTGCAGGGCTAACCATTGCCCTGCACCAGGGCATCAGCTCAAAACCCCAACTTTCCATGTGCCTTAGCTTCTTCATTAGTGGGCCACATAGTGAGCTTATTGGTTTTTTTGAAAGCCAATAAGCTCATCTATAAAGTTCAGGGCTTATTTCAAACTTTTGACCTTATTAGATAGGTCTGCAAATAGCTTTTTGTTTGTCCAATTCCACCCATAACAACTGAGTGATCGTGTTGACCACCCAAGTTCAAGCCCTCATCAAGTGCTTATCTGTGGGACCTAAACCTTTAGTCCTAGCTTTTTAGAAACCTCAATAAGTCACCTTTTCATATCAAGTCTCACTTTGGATCCCTGTCAACCCTAGTGGGACCCACAAGGGCTGCAAGGTTGTTGGTTTTGGCCTGTTTGGCTTGTGATATTTGATCAAGTGATTATTCTGGTCTATAGCTTATTCCTTTAGCTTATCTGGTAGTTTTTAGCTTAATCTAGTTACAACTCATGTAGTTACAGCTTATTTAGCTTATTGTAGCTTATTTGTATCTTATTTAGTATACACCCCTACACACCTGCAGTATTACACTGATCAATTTTTGACCTCCTTTGTATACCCCAACCTCCATACCTGCAGTATTACATCTGTTTAACCTAATACATGTGTCTTGACTATAAATTGATAAATGTTTGTTGAAAACTGAAATCTAGGTCGAGGATGAAGTTGTCCTTAAAAGCATTCTAAACTCAATCGAGACTGTAGCAAAAGGATGGGTGAGGAGCTTGAACCCAAATGATATAGTTGGTGGTACAGAGATTGGACGAGGATGGTGTGAGGTAAACGTTCAAGTACCAACAAAAAGAGATGAAGTGTTGGTGAGACCCTATGGGTTATTTGCCACAATTGAAGACTGTGTTGGTGCAACCATAGCATGGCCTTGTCCCTTTATCTCGGTATGTCTTTGTTAATCTTGTGATACCAATAATTTTACTAACATGGAGCTTAATGCTTATACATGGGTGTTTATTTGTAGGTGGTCCGTGAGGATTGAGAGAGATGATGCATGATGACCACGGACTAAGCTTCTTGTTGCGTTAATGTATTGTTTAATGTTAACAGACTTTATGTTAGATTCTGTCTACCTTATTTATGTTTACTGATTTTGTTATGACAATTGCTAATTTGAAATACAATTTCGTTTTATTCATTTAATATTTAGTTGATGTTTTATTCATATCGTAATAATAGAGTGTGCATGGTGAAAATAGCGTCCTATCATATGACTTGTCCTGACTTTGAAATTGTCCTATTAAACTTATTAACCGTCCTAACAATTAACTTAACATTGTAAAAGTGTCCTAATATGTTGTTATTAGGACGTTATTTAGGTTGTTAATAGACATTTTATACGACCAAAAAAATTGGTTTCATAATCTTCTTTTAGATATTAGAACCCTTTTCTTGGTGCTAAAATAGCTATAATGTTATATGATAAGCGTCCTAACAATTATCTTTTAAGTACGCTTGTATGTGTATCAAAAGATTAAAATTAGGTAACAACGTTTTACAACATTGTAAAAGTGTCCTAATATGTTGTTATTAGGACGTTATTTGGTTGTTCATAGACATATTATGCGACCATAAATTTGGTTTTATAATCGTATTTGGGATATTAGGACCCTTTCTTGGTGTTAAAGTAACTATAATGGTATATGATAACCGTCCTAAGAATTAACATTAAAGGACGCTTGTATGTGTATCAAAAGATTAAAAGTAGGTTACCACATGTTAGAACATTGGAAATAATATGTTTTTATTAGGACGTTATTTGTGTTGTTTATAGACCTAAAATGCGACCATAAAATTGGTATCATAATCTTATTTGAGTTATTAGTACCCTTTTCTTGGTTGCTAAAATAGCTATGATGTTACATCATAAGCGTCCTAACAATACTTTTAAGGACGTTTTTATGTGTCTCAAAAGATTAAAAGTAGGTAATCACATGTTAAAACATTGTAAAAGTGTCCTAATATGGTTTTATTAGGACGCTATTTGTGTTGTTCATAGACATATAATACGACCATAAAATTGGTTTCATAAGGGTTAGGACGCTTTGGACCTATTACAACCGCCTTACATGAAACGCTTTCATCCTTGGTCCTATTAAATGAAAGGTCCTAAAAAGTACCATTTTATGACGCTTATGGGGGTCCTAAAAAGCCACTTTTCTTGTAGTGTCATAAAAACATCATACATTCAATATATGGGTCGAATTATGCAAGAGTTTAGAGAGAGAAAGTGGAAGATGGGAGCCTTTCTAGAGAGATAAAGTAAACAAAAGAAAGAAGGTTAGATTCAGTGAAAGGTCCAACCCTCTACCTTACGAGGTAGAGGGTATTTATAGTTACATAATAAACGTCCTCCTACGGACTGTTGATCAGGCATACAGTGGGTAAAGACCCATCCGTCCTCCACGGTGTTGCACTAAACTAAATAACTAACTAAATAACTAGTAAATAACGTAATGTCTACGAGCTAACTTATGCTAGATAATATTTGGGGTGACCGATACTTCACTATGGAATTTCCAATTCCTAACAATCTCCCCTAAGGGAGGTCACCCCATGTTTTACATTTTAAATCCTAGCATTCAATTATATCTTCAGTCTTGAGCTCGTAGACTTCAATTCTTCAATTTCCGCAATCTTTGTGCTTTAGGAGTGATTCTTCAAAGTCCGATTATTTTGTACTTTAAGTGGAGGTCTTAGAACTGATCCACATCTTTGATGATCTTCGAGCTTTCTTTGAGATCATCAGCCACAGTAAATCTCTGGATCACCCTTTATTGTGTTTCCTTCATGTGATATTGTGACTTTCGGACCGACATTCTCACACTTTTGGATCATGACATCTTTCCATCAGAGTAGCGGAAGCTTTACTGGTTCATGATATTTGCAGCAGCGTAGCAGAAGCATAGTATAAAATATCAGAGCCTGGTTATGTAGCTATGCACTTGTCATGATTTCTTCAATTAAGTGTGGATGCCGCTGAGCATGCGCTTTGGATTGACTTCTCAATTCTGATCAGCTGCAACCGTCCAAATGTACCTGCAAACAACAGTTAGCAATAAAACACACGAAAGTGTCTTTGATCACTTTCTTTGAATTGAGGTACACGGCCTACGGTTCCCCGTTGATCAGTACAAGTACTGCCTGTGATCAGGTATAATTCTGAAGAATCTCCTTGACAGGGTTTTGCAGCTGTTCTAGCTGTTCTCAAACCAGAACGTCTCAAAGAAGACAACACGGAGTGAGTGAACCAGCGAATTCAGATTCACTGATTGATGAAAATTTGATTTGAAAACAATCGCATATTGCTTAGAAGAAAGGTTTTATGAGAAAGATCAATTTTCAATCAAAAATACCTTTTGTATTTGAAAGCGAATACACATTCGATGTGCTAGTGAAAAGAAGAGATTTGCACATCGAACGGTTTTTCCAAAAGTATTTTTTCAATCAGAGATACTTATTGTGTTTGAAAACATGAGTACACATTCGATGTGCTGGAGAAAAGAAGATTTGCACATCGAACGGTTTTTCCAAAAGTATTCGTCAATTCATTTCCTGGACCATGGTTGATTCAAGAATGAATCGCCCCATTGTTTCTATCCAGTTGTCACAAGCTTGATCTTTTGCAAGATCTCACATGTCACCCACCAAGAGCTTGTTTGATGTTGGCTCTAGAAGGATTTCCATCTTCATCGTGAATACTTTACATATCACTCGGATGTTCTGGCAATACCATAAGGATAATGCGTAGGACTCTTAAAATATATTCTCACTTTCCACATTGTGTGAAACAGTGAGTCTTCATAAATTGTGTCCTAATGAGATATTGTGGATGATCTCTTGGCTCTAGACTCAATAGTGCACATTTGGTTTCCTATGCCGGAGACTAGGGAGAGGGTCTCCTTCTTCAATATCAACCATCTCTAAGAGAAAGTCGATAGATTATGTAGGTTCCCCGTGAGAATGAAACAAGCCCTTTTAAGAGGAACTTGAGTAGCTTGGAAAGTTTAGTGTTGTGCGTCACTGGGTCCATGACGTCTTGTCTTCAATACTAGTGTTTCCTTGGTAAACACCAGTAGCATATGTATTGAACCCGGTTTCTGCCCTAAGGTTGAATTATTGGAGGGCTATTTCTTTTCACCCTTTTTCACATTCATTTCTTTTTCATTCTTCAACCCCTTCAGTGCTTACCGAGACTTCATTACTAGAACCTTGTTGGGTTTATTCTAGTACTAGTTCTGTCTCAGTCCAAGACTCTTCCCATATTCTCATTTTTTTCCTTTTTTCAATATTCCTAAGGACTCTACACTATCTAGTGGATTGTCCCTGGGAAGATCCCTCCGGTTCTGACGGATCGTGGGAACTAATACTTAACCCCACCATCCTTATAACTCCATACATAAAGTAAATTGGTCGATCTTTTGGTATTGTTCTTTCCTTCTCGAAACCAATTGAAAAATCATTTGGAAAATCAATCAAGGTACTTGTGATATAAAATCAAAGCATTTTGTACCTTAATTGTTTTGATCATTTTAGAAATGCTCCCCCTCAACATGTGCGTCTGATATTGAAATTGTTTAGCACATGGAGGCAAGAGTTCTTTGAAATATATTCTTGATCACAATTTCCGTAGAAAAAGTCATTTGATTTTCTTTGGTAAATTCTCCCCCTCAATATGTGCACAGGATATTTGAAATCATTTTATCACATATAGGAAAGAGTTCATTTTAAGTACATCCATGATCACAAAATCCATTAAGAAACCATTTAGAAAATCAATCAAGGTACTTATGTTAAAACATAAAAATCTTTGTACCTTGAAAGTTTATTTTCTTTTAGAAATGCTCCCCCTCAATATATGCTTCGAAATTCGAAAGTGTTTAGCACATATGAGACAGCAGTATGCACACTTTAATCAAAACGATCATCTTTTATCAAATTTCATTATTAAATCACAAATTCTCCCCCGATCAAAAATATCAAACCCTTTGAGATTTTGGATCCCAAGTGATTTAATAAGGTTTGGAAAACATGGGAGAATATGTGGCCTTGTTTAAATACTCTTCTGGTTTTTGGTTAAATGCTCCTCCATAATCATGTGCATTATGTATTTGAAATCGTTTTGGCACATGAGAGAATGAGTGCTTTAGAAACAATCACCATTTTTAAAACCGATTTGAGATTTAAATCACGATCTCTGCCCTGATAAAAAATTTCAAACCAATTGAGATTTTGGATCCCGATTGATTTAAATCATTTAGAAAATTTTGGGGAAAGACGTGGCAAGATTTGATTTTGAAAAATGACAGATAAGGACCATTTTAAGACATTAAAGATTGTTAGTGTCAGGTATGATTGTTTTAAGAGATCTTTTAGGTAAAATAAAACAATTTCACAATCAAACAAGAACAGAAAAAAATTCATTTTGAAAGATTTTTGAGTTTTAAAGAAAATCATACCATGACATAACATTAAATCTTTAGATCACCACTTTATTTCGTACAAATCGGAACTTTTGTGAAGAAATATCGTTTAAAAATATTTTATTTTAAATCACTCTCTCCCTCAATCGATGGCCGTAGTCGATGATTGAGTGACTTAAGTTTTGATAAAATGAAATCCGGTGATTTTCAAAATTAAGTCCAATTTATTTTCAAAACCAATATTTTTCCATTTTTCAAAACAATATTATTTAAAAATTGTTTTTAAATGGTATCATTCACTACTTTTCCTGCACAAGATACGTTAGGTGGTTGAGCTGCTTCTGTTTATGTTGTTGTAGGTTTGGAAGAAAACCATCTGCTGATGCAGGGAGACTTCTGACGTTGCATTTGTCATACCAACTCTTCATAGAGGTCCAATTAAGCTCCGTTTCTTCATTTGATGATGAAGAAAACCATCTGCTGATGCAGTGAGACCTCTTACGTTGCATATATGCCAACTCTCCAAAAAAGTCAAATTAAGCTCCATTTCTTCATTTGTCAACCCAAGATATAGTTACCCTTCAATCATCTTCAATTGTGGGATCTGGATCGAGAACATTCTTTTAAACCATGTTATCTACATACGTTAGTGAACACAGATAGACATATATGGTGGTCGACAACACCCAAACAGCAATCGACTAATAAAAGTCAATTCAACATATCAACCAGATCATAAAAGGTATGGGAATAATGTGTTCATCAATCTATAATCATCTAATCCTAACAATCACATCCTAGAAACCTAGTCCTTCAACATAGGCAATTATATTTTTTCAGATAAGCACGTAGGATGATTAAGAAAGCCCGTTAGATGATGTAAATTTGAAAAACATTCTCCCCCTCAATCAATGACTCTTTCTGAAAAGTTTAAAAGCGCTGAAGTCATTGATTGAGTTTTCAATTTTTTTGAAAACTCTGAATCTGATTGATTTACAAGCAACTCATTTTCCACCATTTAGAAAACAACAAATATTTTCCTGAAGAATTTTAGACGGAAAAACATTTTTGTAGGAACAGCAGTCCTTCGACATACTTTCCTCATTTTGTTTTAGGATAAGTGCTCGATATTTAAGAAAATTGATTTAGTGCAGCACTTTCCTCTTTTGAAGAGCGGGTTGCTATCTGAAATAATAGCAAACCATGGTTTAAGCACGGGTCATAGTCAGAAGTAACTGCAAGCCATGTTTGAGACATGTTTTGAAAAAAATATTTACACCTCCTGCTCGAACTTCATCTAAATTCCCGTGCCATTATTGAATGACATTTCTAAGACCGTAGATGTTATCGATATCAGAAGACATGTCTTGAGAAAACATATTTTTGGATTTTTTTTATGGGTTTTTGTTGGTTTTTATAATTTTCTATTTTCTTTTTTGTTGGTTTTGTATTTTTATATTTGTTTTTTGATAAATAATTACAAAGATAGAGAAATAATTTAAGAAGATAATGATACGAGTACCGAGATAAGGAAATCGTTCAGCACTTTGTAGAAGATAGAAGTCATCATCTCTTAAACTTTCACCACCAAAGCATTTGAGGCTCTTGAATCGACGCAAGAACTTGAGCCTTCTAAAAGTGAATCTTTGGCAGCTTCCCCCCAAACCGACAATCCTCGTAAAAATACCATTTCCCCCAAAAAGAAGAAGTGAAGCAAACAGCCTAATTGTATGAAGCTCAGGAACCCGAAGAAGACGATAACAACGAAGTAACAAGTTAACACGGATCATTTATGCGGTTTATCAAACCCGAAATAAATGATTAAGCCCGATCACATGTTCCTGTTGTGCGTTCTCAATGTACACATTACTCCTCGAGTTTGAGCAGTTGTCTATTCGGGAGAACACTATATCAACATCTTCATTTCACCAAATTCAATCCAGTTATCTATCATATAACTAATCAACCCATAATGTACACATGTACCCAACAAGAGTAGAGACGATGACATCCATGTAACATGTTGAGTCACTAATCATCTCTGCGGATGTCAACTCTGGAATAACTGAATTAGCTCGATCAAGTGAACATGTTGTGCATCCTTGATGTACACATATCTCTCCCCTGATGGTTGCGATCTCATCAGAATCATCATTGCATTGTGTACATGAAGCAATAACCGGAAGCACTACCATAAATCATATAGACGATGTCGATAAGCAATATCATCTCACGCTCTACATATTCTTCTCATATTTCTTCCTATTGAAAGCTGAGTTAACACATACCAAAAGTATCCAGAGACCACTTCAATAGAGAAGAAGTACTAAGTTCATCACGTGTACTCGTTGTGTGTTTAGATGTATATCTCCTTCCCCCTTGCTGGTTTTGTTACCTCAGAATCAGCAACATATTATACATGCCAACTACTCTTGAAATAGAGAAGAACAAACAATTAGCTCAACTGAATCCTGTGAGAATCAATTGCTACGGAAAATCTCTCTGACTATCTTTATCAACCCATATGAAGACAACTTGAAGTGACCACTGATGAAGAAAACCCGATATACCAAACTTGAAACTGAAGTCGAATTCCCTGCATTTGTATCTTAATCTTGCACTAATCTTGGAAGAACGGTGTCGAGATCTTACACTCTAAGCAAATCTCTAAGTACTCAATACTCAAACAAAGTATGAGACATTAACACCTCTTGCGATTATCCACAACGTAAACTACGTGTGACACTGAGTAAAACAACGTAACTACTAATAGTGATAGTTAACCAGGTCTTCAACCATCTACCTCGACAGCTGGTTACTAGATAAACCAAGTCTTCAACTCAAATTCTTAAGCCCGAGCAAGTTATCAAATAAGTACACGCCTTTGTGAAAGTCAACCTCAATTTCAAATAAGTGATAAATGATTAACTCCGAAGTAATCAACTTGTGTCAACTCCCCAACCTGTGAATAAACATACAATCGGATGTACATCGATCCATTGAATGAACTGGATCAAATGATTCCTCAACATCAATGCATTCTTCCTAAAGGTATACATGTAGAGACTGATTTGGAAGATTCACCAATAATGACTTCGAGCGGATGAGGTAGTCATTTTCCTTAATGATCATGTGGTGATTTATAGCGTGCATAATGAGAGGAACAATAATCCATGAAGATTTGGCAAAGAAATACCAAAGAGCGGATCATTATTCAATAGTGCAACTACAATATCAAGATAGTCATTATCAACGCCTTGTGAAGTAACTGGAGATAAGGTTTCTTGATAATTCTGAGAAGTACTTCTTAGATGGTGAACCTGTTGATTCAGTAGGAACCGGAGCATGAGCTTCAGAAACTGGATGATCAACATTCGTTGGAGGTTGGAAGTACTCATCAAACATATCTTTGAAAAACAATGGATCCCAAACAATGAATCCCAGTTATCCTTAGTAAATGAAGCATTAGGTGTTGAAGGAGGGTCATATGACCATAATTCAAGCATCCATCAACATGTAGTATATGCACTCTTCTCCCCCTCAAAAATTGGATCCGAAGTTGCCATTTTTGATTTGAACAAGTGAATAAGAATATACACCAATGAACGTAGATCCACTTGAGAGTAGAAAGAGCGTGGGAAAAACATGAAGCTTGTTGATGAAGAATGTCGATGAGAATGGTCATAAACATGAAGATTTCTCTTCTTTTGAAGATAAAGCGCACTGAAGCGTACACCTTTTTTTTCTTTGAGAAATGGGGCCTGAAGTGATATCTACAGACGCCATAGTGATGAAGAACGAGGCCTGAACTGATGTGAACAAATGTCATTGCCGAATGAATATCAAGATTGAGTTACTTGAACCCGTGAATTATGAGATATCAATCCATTTGTAATCCATACTTTAAGCCAGTCCATGTAGTGAAGGATCGAAGTATCTGCAACTAAGTAAGGACAACCTGCACTAATATTACAAACTTGATTGCATATATTTTGGTTAGTGACATTAGTATACAAACCCTTTGGGGTTTCACAGTCAACCTTGATTTTGTCATCGGTAAACAGCTTTCTGGTAGGTATCCACCTAAGTCTAACATCCTTAAATATTCTACCAGACGGCATCCACTTATGGCAAGGTCTAGGATTGTTGATATTCTTATGCAAAGTGGAAGACTTATCATTATTCCTAGACTCCAAAGATTTAGCAGTTGGGATCCATCTAGGCGAAGTTTTAGGTTTGTTTTGCATCATAACATGTTGAACCTTAGCCATGTTAGTAGTCTTAGTGGATTGTACTTTAGCATGTGAATTAGGAAAATGTTTCTTATTCGAAAAAGACTTAGAATTTCTTGTTTCATTTTCTACATGCTTAGCATTCTTCTTCATATAACTACTCTTAGATGCAAGCCAACCCCTAGTCTTTTGAGTGTTCCTAGGTAATGGTTTACAACTACTAGCAGTGCCTTGAAATCTCGTGGAATGCATCACCCTAGGTCTTGCACCAAAAATTCTGTCTTTTCGAATCTGTGCCTTTTTCCTAGCTTGTTCTAGATAATAGTTCTTCCACAAGTCATTCATATCATATGAATTCTTGGTTTTAATGCTTGATTTTGACACTATTTTCGAACTATTCCTAGAGGTGCTGGGAGTAGAAGTGGCTACTTGTTGAGGGTTAATGATGTCGTTTCAAATAGTATATATAAGAAAGTATCAAATTACGAATACACGCGAGAGAATTACAAATCAACCTTTTAGGAAAAAGGTCGACACGCAAAACCCTTGAATACTCGATAAGTGATACCGGGTAAGTGATTACCCGGGTCGTTTCCCAACGAGGAGTGAATTGACGGTCACGTTTGAGGTTTGTTATTAAAGTGCTTGAATGGATCGGGAATTTTAAATTTTGGAATTTTAAATTAAATGACGGGAATTTAAAAAAAAGCAATAAAACTACACTAAGGAAATCTAAGGGAGTCCTAAAATTAATCTAAAATACTAAGGGAAACTACGGGAAACTTAAAGCTAATTAAAAACGTAATTAACCTAAAATCAGGCACGTGCGGGTCTCGCACGCGCTTTAAAAGGTGAAAATGTAAAAATATTAACCCTAGAAACTTAAAATTAATTTTCTTACATTCTAAATGACAAAAAATGATTTTTGGAAAAAGCCGGGTATTTTTTCGACTTTTATTTTATTTATTACGAATTAAAAACTAAATTAAACTAATTTAATTACTAAAAATACTAAACATTTTTAGAAAATTCTGCAAAAATTACAAAAATTACTTTAGACTAAAATGAATTAAAGAAAAAAATAAAAAAGGCATACTGCTTATTGGATTCAGCAATTAAAAAAGAAATTAAGCTAATAATTAAAGTGAAAATGACTATTAAGTATTTAATAAAGTAAACCTTGACACAAGACAAGCACTAGATTAGATGGTGAGTGAGTGTAGGCTGTGCTGCGTCTGTTGTGAGTGGACTGTCCCATGTTCAAACCTGGGCAACCACGCTTTTTTTGAAACTTTTTTTTTTTTGCAAGTTGAAAAATACTTAAAGATAAGACTTTTTAGAAAAACAAACTTTTTAAAACTTAACAATAAGCCAGTTAATGAGCTTATTGCAGCAGCTCTTGTTAAAAAAAAAGGCTAAAGGCTGTTTGGTTTGGACAGCTACAAAAGGGACAAGCTATCATAAGCTACAACTAATGAGTCCTAATCTAATTTATCTTAAATGCAGTAAGGTGATCTAGATAAGCAACAAAAAGGAAGTAAAGAAAAAGCTATTAAGCCTTTGAAAGGCTCCATTGCAGCTGCTGTAACAGTGCAGAAAAACAGCCCACATGTGGAGCTTAATGGCAGTTATGAGTGGCAAAGTTACGCCACCAACTAAGCACTAAGTCTAAGTATGAGCTAAAACAGATAATCCTAGTACTACTAGCTTCTCATAACATCAAGATCAAATCCTACTTCTAACATTAACCCACCTAAATCTAAGCTTAAAAAGGGGGCACTTGGGGGACTAAAAGGCTGTAAGTGACAGATATGCATAACCATTCCACAAAGTAAATTGGCTACTAAAAGCTATTATAAAAGATCATGAAACTAAAATTCAACTAGTTTGAGAGTAAGCTAATTTATTTTGACCCAAACATGGGTCAAAAACTGAAGTTTGACCCAAAAAAAACTTGCTAAACCGTGCACCCCTTTAGGGGCAGAAAACAGTTTTGAAAAAGGGTAAATTGAGACTGTGTAGGCTAAAAAACTTTGAGGTCATTAATCAAAACTCAAACTTAGTTTAAACACACTTGAGCAAACTCTTTAGAAATGCAAATGACAGAATTCAAAACGTCAATACTTCATAAACATACAAACTGTATAAATTTTAAAGGAAAAGGAAATTAAAAACTGAAACTGAAATTTAAATTGCTTTGAAAATTAAAGGGTACAAGGAAAGTAAATGACAATAAAATTAAAGTGGTACTAGAACTTGAAATTCTAGACAAAGTTAAACTAAGCCTATCTCATTCTATTTATACAATGATGTCTAGGGTTTCTTCCAATCTGCTCTTGTGCTTTTCTTGTGAGGAGGAGAGGGCTTGTGCTTTTCTTGAGCAATCTCAGCCGTAGGATACCCTTGATGCCCAATCCAAATAATCTTGGCCACTTGATCTCATCTTGTCTTTAAGCAGGGGAAACGGATTGCCAACGTGGCTTGGTAACATGTGACAATGGTGTTGGAAGTGGTGAGATGAGAGGGACAAGAGGGAAAGTGATGGAGAGAGAGGTGGGAATGGTTGGCCACAAGGATTTTACATGTTCTGGGTTTTTTTGGTTTTGGGTAAATCTGGGTTTAAGGATAAAAAGGGTAGGGGAGGATTTAAGTAGTTAAGGTTTTTGTTGTATTATTATTTTTTTTGTATTTTGTTTTAAGTAACAATGTATTTTTTTGTATTTTTGGTTTAAACTTTTTTTTTTTTTTTTAGAGAGAGAGAAATATTTTTAATAAAAATTAGTTTTAATAAAAATAATTGTCGTAAATCAAAATGGTTAAAAATAAAAATAATTGTTTTTAGTGAAAAACGTTTTAAGGGTAAAAGTGGTAAATTAGGTTCGGGTAAAGGGTATTTCGGGTTTGTTTTCCCATTCTCACTCCAAAAACGTATCCCGAGATTCAAAAATGTAGAATATCCATTCCCGGCTCCATCCGCAAAGCACGTTTTCCATTCCAAGCTCGTTTCTGTCTGTTTTTGCCCTGTTTTCGATCCTTTGTACCTGAAACACATAAAAACACACTCCAAGGATATTTGTAGCATAATTGGTTATATTTCCGTGTTTTTAGACGTTTTCGTGGGTTTTTCAAGCTTAAAATGATGAGTAAAAGGCCACTCATCAGTTAACTGAACTAGAAGCCTTATTCTTAAGTAACTCAGGTGAAGTGACTGGTTTTGACAAAACTTTTATCGCATCAACTTGGGAGGCAAGCCTTGTCTTTAAAGATTTTGTTCTTTCAGATATGAATGCAGTAGGCTGCCTAACAATGGACCGGTCTCTAGTGGGATTAGAAACTGGCTTCCCCAAGGTTGATGGTTTTGTAAACTTAGTGTTCACACTTTTCCCTACGGTTTTTCTAAGCTCATTTTTTAAGGCAACAATAGCGAAACTCTTTTCCTGAAGTTGAGCTTTGAGTTCATCAAGTTTTACTATCAAAGATTTTGTTTGTTCCATTGACTTAGTTCTAGCTTCTTTGACAGAGTCACTTAGTTCTATGTGATGCTTTCTCAAAGACTCATTTTCCTTTAGTAATTTGGCCACACAAACCGCTTATTCATCATTTCTCATTTGAATATCATCAATAGCATTAACATCAGAATTACTTGTAACCAAATTACTTTTCACATGAATATCAGAAATGTGTTTCTTCAAATTGTTGATAGTCGAGTTTTTGGCATGAAGCTGAGCTTTTAAATTGTTTATTTCAAAAAATTCACGAAATTCAGGAAATTCTGGATTTTTACATGGTTTCTTAGTTTGAAAACTTTCCTCCTTTCTTTGTATTGCAATTTCAAGTGAAATGCAATGTTTTTCAAGTTTTGAGAATTTGTTTGAAAGTTCATCAAAAACCTTTTTATCAACCATATCATTTGTTTTGAAATTATTAGACTCAGCCTCAACCAAGGAACATTTATCAGAATCATGTTCAGCATTAAGATCAGTATGTTTAGGTACATTAGCAGATGCACTATGTTGAACAGTTAAGGGTACCTCATCACATGACACATGTTCATTTATCTGTCTGATATCTGCATCCACATCATGTGTAACAAGAGTCACTGAACTACTGGTTGTTTCAAGCTTATCTGCCTCTGAGCCCATGTATTCAGTACCAACTGATCCATCATCTGGTGCTTTACCCATCTCAACACTACAATCTTTTGATTGTGCCCGACATTCATTCCCCTTTCTGATTACTGCATCTACTTCTTGTGTTTTAGGAGTAACTGAACAGCTGGCTACATCATTATTTGTTGTCTCTGACATTCTGCATTCAGCAACACCCGATTCATCAGCTGATACTTTACCCAACTCATCACAACTTTCTCTCAACTGCACTAGACACTCATCTACTTTTTCATCTTTCTGAGTAACTTCCTCAATATACTTCTCCACATTATCCATGAGATAGATAAGTGTCTCTATGAACACGCTAATTTCTATTCCAGTGTGTCTCTTGAAAGACATTTCAGTCATGTCTTGATCATAATCTGATGTGAATTCCCCACTGATGAATGACTGAAATTGGTTGTGGATCACTTGAAGTGCAGCACTGGAACTATCCTTTTAAACCTTTTCTTTATCAAGTTGTTGTTTCAATTGTTCTAAGTTCAACAGTAATGTACCCATTAATGTGGATAAATCTTGACGGAAAAGGGCAATACATGTTCGTTCCATTGTTATGGGTAGAAGTAACATGAGGTGAGAGTGAAGTTGTTGATAGGGTATAATGCAGCATTCTTTTTGCATGGCATTCTCAGAGCATTAGCAGGTGTAATTCATTCTCATTGTACACAGAACATGAAGATCTCACATCCTCATTGATTAATTCAAACATCTTTAATCGTTCAGTGTAGCATACATTATCATTTTTGTCCACAGTATCATACAATTTAAGTACTTCTGAAATCACTGAATTAGGGGTATAAGACATGATGTTGCTGTGTACACGGGATTTTACAAGTCTGTGATTTAAACCGAGAAATTGAATCTTTCACGGGATTTTACTAAAATCAATACCAAACCGTAAGAGAGTGAGAAATAGGATGTAGTAAGGGAACTAGGAGATGATTTGGTGGTAAAGATAAATATGGTGTTATGGTTGAATTTGTGATATTCCCTAATTCTTTATATATACCCCTTGTTCCATGGATCGAACTAGGGTTTGAAAACAAGGGTTTTATATGTTAGGTTTAGAGACAAATCGCAGGAATAGACAAATCTCAGTCCTTGACAAATCGCTTCTGATGAGAACTCGCTTAAGGGACAAATCGCTTAAAGGGACAAATCGCTTAAAGGGACAAGTCACTTAAAGGGACAAATCTTAAGGGACAAATCGCTTAAGGGACAAATCGCTTAAAAGGACAAATCGCTTAAAGGGACAAATCGCTTAAAGGACACAAGTACATCCACCACCTCGTCCTTTTCGTCCTTTTTGTCGTTTTGTCTCAATAGACAAATCGCTTAACCAAAAATAATGACAAATCGCTACAAGACTAAGACAAGTCGCTTCAAGAACAGGACAAGTCGCTACAAAAAACGATCCAAACCAGGACAAATCGCATAGATGAAGTTTTATTCCGTGACACAAATCGCTGCCTAGAAAACTTCAAAAAACACAACTTTTCAATCCAAAAACAACCCAACCACGATGATTCAAGCCTTCCAATTCAAAACCTAAGCACTTATAATGATTCTAAACACAAAAGTACTATCAAAATCCAAACTTTAACACTAGAAATGATCCAAATGATGCAAACTACTCTAAACTCATTCAAACCCAAAAACCATATAAAACCACTAGAAATCCAAGAACATGTAAGAAGGATGATCAAACCATGGCTCTTGATACCATTTGTAACATATTAGATTTCATAAACACATCATACATTCAATATATGGGTCGAATTATGCAAGAGTTTAGAGAGAGAAAGTGGAAGATGGGAGCTGTTAGGAATTAGAAAATTCCATGTTAAAGTGTCGGTCACCCCAATTATAAGTCTAGCATATGTTAGCTCGTAGACGTGTCGTTTGTTACGTTATTTAGTAGTTTATTTGTTTGTCAGTAGCGTAGAATAGTTTAGTGTAACACCGTGGAGGAAGGACGGGTCTTTACCCACGTATCCTCTGATCCACAGGTCGATAGGAGGTCGTGTATTTGTAAGTATAAATACCCCTTCCATCCATGGAAGGGGTGGTGCTTCTCATAATCTAACATTCAACATTTGAGTAAACCTCTAGCAAGAACACCCTCTCTCTCTACTAACTCTCTAACTATGGCAAACATGTATTTCCATCATCCAAGACCACCCGAATCATCAACACAATAAATATATGATCCTACAAATGGTACCAGAGCCAAGGTTTTTGTGTTATGGTGATTTATTGTGGTTTCTACATGTTTTTAAGCTGTTTTTGTGTACTTTTGTGCTCGGAATAATTTTTCCGTCTATTATTTTTGTCAAAACCAGTTTTTAACAGTTTTTGTATCTCCTCGTTTGGTTAAAATATGTCATGTGGTCAAATATCATATCATATCTTGTGTCCTTTTTCAGGTCCAAACAGTGTTATGGTCAAATATCATATCTTTTCACACATACTTTTATTACCAATATCCGTGAATACTTGTGGTCATTTAATGGGTCAAAAGGTCTTCTCATATCATTTTTTATGGGTTAAATGAATCTGGTATGTTATTATGGTCAAAATGGGTCAAATAAAAGATGCACTTTGAATATTTTTCTGGGTTTATTATGAAGGTGGTCGGAAAATACCATAATTCTTGCTAGCGACTAGTTACTAACCAAATTCGATTCAATTTATTTTTCCTAGCGACTTGCTATTTAGCAGGTTAGCGATTTGTTTTTGTAAAACCTTTTACCTAGCGACTTGTTATTTAACAAGTCGTAGCGAGTTAGCTTAGCGACTTGCTAGCACTTGGCTAGCGAGTTGGCTAGCGAGTTGGCTAGCGAGTTGGCTCAAGTCCATTGACACTAGCGACTTGACTCAAAAGATGATGCGACAAAACAGAAAGGTAGAGGAAGAAAAGACTCTTATGACACGACCACATTTACCAATTACCAAATTAACATCTCTCGACCTCAGCCATAACATCATTAGTCCGAGAGCTCCAAAACCAAAACCATCTAACCTACATCTAGACTCACTTCAAGAACCCTCACTATCACTCCCCATCTCTCATTCAATAAAGACTCTAAAAGAAAACATATAACAATATCAGATTTGTTTCAATATTTTTGCAATCTTTTCAAGATTGTTTTAATTGAAACAATTATCCTCACCGATCCATGAATAATTTCCGAACACTTAAAGAAACAATATAACAAATCTGTTATTTGTTTTCTTTCGGTTCGTTCATCTTCAAAAACAAAAACGAAAACATAAATTACAACCTACCTTAGACCCAATGGATCTCAAAGCCGTATGACTCGTGTTCTTGATTCACTTGTGCATATAAAGAAGAAAGGACGAATTAGATATTATTCGTGATTGTTGAATGGGTTTAATTTGTGTTTATATGATTCGGATTGAATTTGATGAGTGAAGATAAGTTGGGTATGATGAATATTTTTTTTGGATCAGTGTTGAGAGATAACCGGTTGTGTGAGAAAAAGTTGGGTGGTAGGCGAATATTTGATAAGTGATGTGTTAGGGTTAGTATAATTAGGGATTATGGTAACTATTATACCGTGACTTTCTCTTCAGTGGTTTTACGTTAGAATGGGCTTGTGGATTTGGTTTTACGTGTGTTTCTGATTTCATATTGGAACTTGGGCTTTGGGGTCTTAATTCATCATTGGGCTCCATAGGATGGACGGTCAACTGATGTAGTATGAGATTGTAAAAATGATATCTAGACTTTCATGTTAATATCATAATTTACAAAAAATTGGATGACATTTCATAAAATGTGTGGTATTTTGGTCTTGCTAAATTTCACGGAAGGATACAAAATTCACGGCTTGAGCAATAATAAAAAATGACTACGGAGTTTTTGTACGGTATTATTGATGTGAATTTGAAGAGATATTTCATGGGTGATCTTCTTTATCTTTGAGACGATGGTTGGTTGGTTGCAAGTCTCAAGATAACTTGTTGGGGCATAACTATCACTTTTAGTGATTATGAATTGACAATGCGGTTATAACTGATATAAGGAGCTACGACGCCGTGCTCACAGTGTATAACTATCATCTTAAGGAAGTTGTAGTACTTAGTGTCACACGGAGTTGTGGATTGTTCAAAAATATAGAACAAGCGGTAAGTCACTAAGTTGGGATGTCTCCTTTTTTTTCAAGTTAGTCGTATCGGGTTATCTCCATATGTGGTCATTACTATTAGCCGATGAATAATTTGAGGTTCAATTTTAGCAATTCCCATAAGATATTAGACACCACATAATGTTAATGATACTTCACAGTCTAAGCAAAATCTTTCAAGAATCTTCAGCGTCAGTTATGATTTATTTCAAGATGTTTGCTTATGACAAGAACTTCTCGTGCAAATGGTCGTACACGTTATAATGCTTCCGAAAGTTCGAAACCATCATGGGGGAGAAACGTGTACTCTGATGTTTTACGGTTAACCTCCAGGGAAAAGGAGTTTAATACTACTTGACTTAGTATGGTTTGTGAAGTTGTCTACATATGGGTTAAGAATTGTTGATGATAAAGATGAACCGTTGACGAACCACTGCATGTTCCCCTAAAACAGATATTCACCGAAACCAAAGTTGTCATAACTCATTCAAGCTGACATTGTTTACGGTTTTGTCTTGATTTTGTAAAATCCCGCGAAAGAACCTATTTCTCGGTTTAAATCATAGACTTGTAAAATCCCGTGACAATGGAAACATCTTGGTAATTGTAAAGTGCATTTCCGGATCTATCTTACGGTTTATTCTTGGTTTTGTAAAATCCCGCGAAAGAAATCATTTCTCGGTTTAAACCATAGAGTTGTAAAATCCCGTAATGATGGAACCATCTTGGAGAAGAGAAAGCGTAATTCTGGATCTTACTTGATGCTGGTGCTACGGTTTCTGCTTCGAAGAAGGGATAAAAGGGTGTACTTCATGAATTGGATGTGTGTTTGGATATTCGTCATGGTAATTTGGTTATTACATGGTTTTACGGGGTTATGTGCTTTTAACCATGGTCGGGATGAAACCATTATCAAAGTTCACTTTTAATGTCAAAGGAGGCTAGATATGAGCAGTTCAGAAGATGTGACAACGGCGTTAATTCAGTATTATTTATTTGAGGTTGAAGTGAAATATCACGGGCGAGTGTACTTAGTATCTGAAGGTATCGGGGATGGATGGATGAAGATTCTTCAAGATCCTTGTTCGAGCTTTTTATCAAAAACGAAGACTTGGAAATCTAGTTATTGTTGGGTGTCTTTTACCTTTTCTTTTACCACTTGGGGGAATTGGGCTCATACCACCACAAAATAACTATCACTTAAAGGAGTTACGTTGTAGTGCTCAGTGTCACATTCAATTGTGGATTTTCAAGAGGTGATACACGTCTAATACTCGATGGTTGGTTGGTTGAAGAGTATAGAGTACTTAGAGATTCAAATGGGCATGAAGTCTCGGCACCGCTCTTTGTTACATATGTGCAAGTTTAAGTCACGAGTTCGGGTTAGTTTACTTCAGGGTCAAATCTATCATATTGGGTTTTCTCCATCAGCTGTCACGACAAAGAGCCTACTGAATGATAATGGGGTTGATTACATGTTTTTGCTAAGAGAGCGAAAGAGAGAGATAATGATGTCTGCGATTCATTCAGCCTCGACTCCAAAGAAAAGAAATGTAATGCGTTTCAGTGCGCATTATCTTCCGAAGAAGAGAAATCTTCTTATGACGTCTGTTCACTTCAGTTCAGGCCTCGTTCTCCAAAGAAAAGAAATGTGTACGTTTCAGTGCGCATTATCTTCAAAAAAGAAATCTTCTTATGACGTATGAACACAACAGTTCATGCCTCGTTCTCTATAGAAAGAAAGTGTACGTGTCATGCGCTTTATCTTCCTGAAGAAGAGAAATCTTCTAATTAATGACCATTCTCATCAACATGCTTCATGCTTTTTCCATACGCTTCAGTCACAAAGTGAACCGGGCTACCACTGATTGTTTTCTCATTCCACTTGCTCGATTATAATGAAGATGGCGACATCATGTGCTTATTTTGCGGAGAGAAGTGTGAATAGAACATTCGGATGATTTCACTTATTTAGTCAAGAATGGCATCTCCGTATGCAATTCTTGAGGGGAGAAGAAGTGTGAATTTTTTGCATTGTTGATTGATATTTGAGAATATAAAATGGTCATACGGCTCTAAACTCATGTAAGAACCGAGCTTCTTCTTATCGGGTCATCTTCACATGGAGTTTTCTCTTCTAAGAGCCGTTGGTTGACATCTTCACTCGGATTGATGAGTTTATCGACAAAGTGCTTCCGGTTAATGCTTCACGTATACATCAACATGATGATTCCGAACAATCTCTGTTCTTGTTTGATGTGATGGGTAGTTTGGTGTTACCATCTTGTGTGTTCGTTGTGGCCCTGATTGCGATTTCCTTGATGAACATCTTCTCGTTCTTGTTTGATTGGGAGGGATTTTAGTTAAGGGGATTTGCAAGATGTAAGTTAATTGGGATGCTTTTTGGTGGATGCTTTTTGGTGTGAGTTGAAGATGTTAACTATCTATTCCCCAACCGCACAATCTTGA
This sequence comes from Chrysanthemum makinoi, assembly GCA_910596185.1. Lineage (NCBI taxonomy): Eukaryota > Viridiplantae > Streptophyta > Magnoliopsida > Asterales > Asteraceae > Chrysanthemum > Chrysanthemum makinoi. The sequence goes on from OU343225.1 coordinate 313,703,392, forward strand.
AGAAGGTCGAGTCTACAGTCTGTTCTACATTTTCTGCTACATGTTAGAAGACTAAAGACGAGTTGCATTTAACGATCTAAAGACTTCTTCTTAATCTGGGCATTTATCAAACAGATTGTCGGTTTAGGGGGGAGCACTAATTGTGAGAAAGTTATAAGTCGATTCAATTCCAATTAGACTTGCTCATATTTTTTAGCAAAGGACTCCTCGAGACGTTGATATTGACTATTGTTGGACATTTGACACAAGGTGATTACTTTGGAGTTAATCATTTATCACTTATTTGAGATTGAAGTTGACTTTCACAAAGGCGTGTTCTTATTTGATAACTTGCTCGGGCTTAAGAATTTGAGGTGAAGACTTGGTTTATCTAGTTACCAGCAGTCGAGGTGGATGGTTGAAGACCTGGCTAACTATCACTATTAGGAGTTACTTTGTTTTACTCAGTGTCACACGCATATGACGGTGTGGATAATCTCAAGAGGTGTTAATGTCTCATACTTTGTTTGGGTAGTGAGTACTTAGAGATTTGCTTGAAGCATAAATTCTTGACACCGTTCTTCCATCATTAGGTGCAAGCTTAAGATACAAATGTGGGGAAGTTGACTTCAGTTTCAAGTAGGGTATATTGGGTTTTCTTCTTCATGAGTCACTTCAAATCGTCTACATAAGGGTTGATAAAAATAGTCAGAGAGAGTCTTCAGCAAGTTGATTCCCACAAGATTACAGTGTTCTTCTCAAAGATTTCATGTATACGGGCTTACATAGAGTTGTTGATTTCAAGTATCAAAACCAAGCAAAGGGGAAGGAGACACACATCTATACGCGAGTAATCTTGACGAGCTTAATACTTCTAAGTGATTGAAGATATCCCGGGAAGACTATTGTCATTACCGCAGAGAAACTCAAGATTTGACTCATAGCGTTCGGTGTTTTTATTCCAACGACGTGGGGAAGAGATGGAAGAGTTAGTTTCTGAAGATGAAAGAGGTACACAAGTGTGTGATGATTTTGATCTTATCACAATCATCAAGGGATAGAGATTATGTACATTGGGGATGCTCACCTTGTTTTACGAGGGCTTAATCTGTGATTCAGAGATATAATCACTTATTCCGGTGTTGACATCCGCAGAGATTGTTACCCGCAGAGATAATCGTGATTCGACCGTGCTTCTTCAATGTTATCGGTTATTCTCTTTGGGCATTCGGGTACTTCGGGTTCTTGAGCTTCATACACTTTCTTCAGGGGAGAGCAAAGTATACATCGGGGTTATTCTTTGGCTATTGGACTTAATCCTGCTACTTCATGGTATAAGTTTCTTTATCTTCGAGTATGTGTATTCGGGTTCGTGAGCTCTAGTCTAAGAGATTGACTGCATCAATTCAACTACTTGGGGGAAGTGCTCTCTTGACACCTTTTGGAATGGATTGCTTCAGACTTCAGTGGAAAAGAAATTTGAGAAGATTATTTAATTGTGGGATGAAACGTTCTTTGGTGTTCTATATGGATGATATAACCTCGAACGAAGAATCACGGTGATTATTCTTAAAAGGAGCAGCAAGTTCGATGATAATGGTGTGCTTCTTTGTGCACTGGCTAAGAGAAGCTTGAAAGAAAGCTTTCAATATGCTGCTCGCTAAAGGATTTTCGGTTTGGGGAAGCGCCAAAGTCTCACTTTCAGATGGTTCTATTTCTTTCAATTCAAGAGCCCTTGGAAGCTTTGGTGGTGGAAGTTTAAGAGATGATGAACTCTATCTTCTACGACGTGCTGCTTGATATCCTTATCTCGGTACTCGTATCATCATCTTCTTATACTATATCATCTACTCTATCTTTGTATATATTTATCAAAAACAAAATACAAAAATATAAAACCAACAAAAGAAAATAGAAAAATATAAAATTTTCAAAAAGCCATAAAAATCAGAAAATTTGAAAAAGACCAAAAATATGTTTTCAAAGACATGTCTTCTGGTATCGATAACATCTACGGTCTTAGAAATGTCATTCAATAATGGCACGGGACTTTAGATGAAGTTCGAGCAGGAGGTGTATATATTCTTTTTCAAAACATGTCACAAATCAAATGGCTTGCAGTTATTTCAGACTGTAACCCGTGCTTAAACTATGGTTTGCTATTATTTCTGATAGCAACCCGCTCTTCAAGGAAGGAAAGTGCTACGCTTAAACGATTTTCACAATTTTCGTGCACTTATCCTAAAATTAATTGAGGAAAGTATGTCGAAGGACTGCTGTTCCTACACAAATGTTTTTCCGTCTAAAATTCTTCAGAAAAATATTTGTTGTATTTCAAAATGGTGGTAAAATGAGTTGCTTGGAAAATCAATCAGAATCAGAGTTTTCGTATTAATTTGCAAACTCAATCAATGACTTCTGCGCTTTTAAATTTTTTATAAAATGAGTTATTGGTTGAGGGGGAGAATGTTTTCAAATCTATATCTTCTAACGAGCTTTCTTAATTATCCTAATATGCTTAATTAAAAATGATGTTAACCTATGTTGAAGGACTAGGTGCCTAGGATATGATTGCTAGGTTTAGATGATTAGAGTTTGATGAATACATTATTCCCATACATTTAAATGATCTGATTGATATGTTGCATTGACTTTTATTAGTCGATTGTTGTTTGGGTGATGTCGACCACCATATATCTGTGTGTGTTCACTAACGTATGCAGGTATATTGGTATAAGAATGTTCCCGATCCGGATCCCACATAATATGATGATTGGATGCCGAAAGGAAAGGGTAACTATATCTTGGGTTGACAAATGAAGAAGCGGAGCTTAATTGGACTTCTGTGGAGAGTTGGCATGGAAAAAATGCAACGTAAGAGGTCTCACTGCATCGTGAGATGGTTTTCTTCAAAGTGATTGAAGAAACGAGCTTAATTTGACCTCAGTTGGCATTCAAAATGCAACGTAAGAAGAAGTCTCACAGCATCTGCAGACGGTTTTTCTTCCAACCCTACAACAACAACAACGGAAGCTTCTCAACCACTAACGTATCTTTGTGCAGGGATAATAGTGATGATACCATTTTTCTAAAACTTTGAATAATATTGTTTTTGAAAATGGAAAAATATTGTTTTGAAAATATATTGGACTAAATTTTGAAAATCACCGGACTTCATTTTATCAAAATTTAAGTCACTCAATTATCGACTTCGGTCATCGATTGAGGGGGAGAGTGATTTAATTTAAAATATTTTCAAACAATATATCTTCAAAAGAGTCCGTTTGTACGAAATAATGTGGTGATCTAAAGATTTAATGTTATGTCATGGTATGATTTTTCTTTTGAATCAAGGTCTTTCAAAATGAAATTTTTTCTGTTCTTGTTTGATTGTGAAATTGTTTTGTTTTACTCAAAAGATCTCTTAAAAACAATCATACCCGACACTAACAATCTTTAATGTCTTAAAATGGTCCTTATCTGTCATTTTTCAAAGATTAAATCAAGCCACGTCTTTCCCCAAAATCTTTTAAATAATTTAAATCTTTTGGGATCACAAATCTCAAATGGTTTGAAATTTTTGATCGCGGGAGAGATCGTGATTTAAATCTCAAATCTGTTTTAATGGAATTGGTTTTAGTCCTTCAAAGGCACTCCTGCCTCCATGTGCCAAACGATTTCAAATACACAATGCACATGTTGAGGAGGAGGATTTATCCAAAAACCAGATGAGTATTTAAACAAGGCCACATTTTCTCCCATGTTTTCTAAACCTAATTAAATCACTTGGGATCCAAAATCTCAAAGGGTTTGATATTTTTGATCGGGGGAGAATTTGTGATTTAATAATGAAATTTGATAAAAGGTGATCGTTTGATTCAATTGTGCAGGCTGCTCTCTCGTATGTGCTAAACGCTTTCGAATCTCGAAGCACATATTGAGGGGGAGCAAAACCATCAAGGTACAAAAGTTTTTAAAAAAAAAGAGAGATTATAAAGTACCTTGATTGAGTTTTCAAATGGTTTTCTTAATGGATTTTGTGATCGTGGATGTGCTTTAAAAGAACTCTTGCCTCTATGTGATAAAATGATTTTAAATATCCTATGCACATATTGAGGGGGAGAATTTTACCATGAAAATCAAATGGCTTTTTCGTATGAAAATTGTGATCAAAGAAAATATTTCAAAGTCCTCTTGCCTCCATGTGCTAAACAATTTCTAAATCATACGCACATGTTGAGGGGGAGGTTTTCTAAATGATCAAAACTATTAAGGTACAAAATGCTTTGATCTCGTATCACAAGTACCTTGATTGTTTTTCCAAATGATTTTTCAATTGGTTTCAAGGAAGAATGAACTGTACCAAAAGACCGACCATTTTACTTTATGTATGGAGTTATAAGGATGGTTAGGTTAGGAATTCGTTCCCACGATCCCTTGCCAGAGCGGAGGGATCTACCCGAGGACAATCCACTAGATAGTGTAGAGTCCTTAGGTATATTGAAAAAAGGAGAAAAGTGAGATATGGGAAGAGTGCGGACTGAGACAGAGCTAGTACTGGAATAAACCCAACAAGGTTCTAGTTATGAAGTCTCGGTAAGCACTGAAGGGGTTGAAGAATGAAAAAGAATTGAATGTGAAAAAGGGGTGAAAAGAAATAGCCCTCCATTTATTCAACCTTAGGGCAGACACCGGGTTCAATACATATGCTACTGGTGGTTACTAAGGTAACACTGGTATTGAAGACAAGACGTCATGGACCCAGTGACGCACTGCACTAAACTTCCCAAGCTACTCAAGTTCCTCTTAAAAGGGCTTGTTTCATTTCTCACGGGGAACCGACATTATCTATCGACTTTCTCTTAGAGATTGTTGATATTGAAGAAGGAGACCCTCTCCCTAGTCTCCGGCATAGGAACCAAATGTGCACGATTGAGTCTAGAGCCAAGAGATCATCCACAATATCTCATTAGGACACTAAATTCTTGAAGACTTGCTTTTTCACACAATGTGGAAAGTAAGTATATATATTAAGAGTCCTACGCATTATCCTTGTGGTATTGCCAGAACATCCGAGTGATATGTAAAATATTCACAATGAAGATGGAAATCCTTCTAGAGCCAACATCAAACAAGCTCTTGGTGGGTGACATGTGAGATCTTCTCGTAAGATCAAGCTTGTGACAACTGGATAGAAACGATGGGGAGATTCACTCTTGAATCAACCTTGGTCCAGGAATGGAATTGACGAATACTTTTGGAAAAACCGTTCGATGTGCAAATCTTCTTTTCTCTAGCACGTCGAATGTGTACTTATGTTTTCAAAATTCAAAAAGTATCTCTGATTGAAAAATACTTTTAGAAAAACCGTTCGATGTGCGAATCTCTTCTTTTCGCTAGCACGTCGAATGTGTACTCATTCTCTAATACAAAAAGTATTTTGTTTGAAAATTGATCTTTCTCATAAAACCTTCGTCGTATTGCAAAACTCTTTCTTCAAGCATTACGCGATTGTTTTTCAAATCATTTTTCATCAATCAGTGAATCTCAATTCGCTGGTTCACTCACTCCGTGTTGTCTTCTTTGAGACGTTCCGGTTTGAGAACAGCTAGAACAGCTGCGAAACCATGTCAAGGAGATTCTCAGGAATCCTACCTGATCACAGGCAGTACTTGTACTGATCAACGGGGAACCGTGGGCCGTGTACCTCAATTCAACGAAAGTGATCAAAGACACTTTCGTGCGATTTATTGCTAACTGTTGTTTGCAGGTACATTTGGACGGTTGCAGCTGATCATAATTGAGGAGTCAATCCAAAGCCGCATGCTCACAGCATCCACACTTAATTTGAAGAAATCATGATTGGTGCATATCTACATAACCTGGCTCTGATATTTCTATACTAAGATTCTGCTACGCTGCTGCAAATATCATGAGCCAGTAAAGCTTCCTCTACTCTGATGGAAAGATGTCATGATTCAAAAGTGTGAGCATGTCGGTCCAAAAGTCACAACTTCACATGATGGCAACACAATAAAGGGTGATCCAGAGATTTGCTGTGGCTGATGATCTCAATGAAAGCTCGAAGATCATCAAAATGTGGATCAGTTTAAAGGCCTCCACTTAAAGTACAAATCTATGCGGACTTTGAAGAATCGCTACACAAGCACAAAGAATGCGGAATTTGAAGAATTGAAGTCTACGAGCTTGGAACTAAAGTCAAAGATAGAATGCTAGGATGCAAAATGTATTTCATGGGGTGACCTCCCTTAGGGGGAGATTGTTAGGAATTAGAAAATTCCATGTTAAAGTGTCGGTCACCCCAATTATAAGTCTAGCATATGTTAGCTCGTAGACATGTCGTTTGTTACGTTATTTAGTAGTTTATTTGTTTGTCAGTAGCGTAGAATAGTTTAGTGTAACACCGTGGAGGAAGGACGGGTCTTTACCCACTGTATCCCTGATCCACAGGCCGATAGGAGGTCGTGTATTTGTAAGTATAAATACCCCTTCCATCCATGGAAGGGGTGGTGCTTCACATAATCTAACATTCAACATTTGAGTAAACCTCTAGCAAGAACACCCTCTCTCTCTACTAACTCTCTAACTATGGCAAACATGTATTTCCATCATTCAAGACCACCCGAATCATCAACACAATAAATATATGATCCTACAGGAGCCTTTCTAGAGAGAGAAAGTAAATAAAAGAAAGAAGGTTAGATTGGGTGAAAGGTCCAACCCTCTACCTTGAGAGGTAGAGGGTATTTATAGTTACATAATAAACGTCCTCCTATGAACTGTGGATCAGGCATACAGTGGGTAAAGACCCGTCCGTCCTCCACGGTGTTGCACTAAACTAAATAACTAACTAAATAACTAGTAAATAACGTAATGTCTTCGAGCTAACTTATGCTAGATAATATTTGGGGTGACCGATACTTCACTATGGAATTTTCTAATTCCTAACAGTTACTCTAAAAATAGTAAGGCATTTAGGGTTTACAACATTAGAACAAAAAAAGTAGAGGAAAACTTGCACATTGAGTTTTTGGAGAATAAACCTTGTGTAGAAGGAAATGACCAAAGTGACTGTTTGACATTGATGTGCTAACAAAATCTATGAATTATATACCAGTTGTTGCAGGTGCTAATGATTTTGTTGGTACAAAAGAAGGTAATGGTACATATCATTCTAATTTGGAGATAGGATCTAGCCAGGACTACCTATTGATGCCACTATAGAAAGATGGTTCTCCATCTGTCACTTCTTCAGAGGATGTCAGCAATGATGGACCACAACCTTCTAATGGGGATGAAAAGAAGGATGAAGAAGGTGTGCATAAAGACAGTGGAGTTGAGAATCAGGAAAATAATGCAAATAGTCCTGATGACCTTAATACTGTTGTGCCAGATATTAGTACTGCTCCACCAGTTAGTACTGTCATCTCACCAATCTTTGTTGATCCTTTTAGTGATGATGAAGCAGTGGATTTGAGCAACATAACCTCATCATATGTAGCTCCTACTACCACACATACCGAAATAAAATAAAAATCATCCACTTGAAAATATAATTGGTGAAGTATAGTTTGGTGTAAAAACAAGCAATATGACAAAGACTATAAGTGAAACAGGTTTTTTTAGTACTGTCTATGAAGGGAAGACTCATGTAGACCTACACACTTGTCTATTTGCTTGTTTTGTTTCTCAAGAAGAACCCAAGAGGATTTCCAAAGCTCTTAAACACTCAGCCTGGGTGGAAGCAATGCAGGAGGAGCTTCTACAGTTTAAGCTATAGAAGGTTGGGTACTGGTAGATTTACCAATTGGTAAAAGGGCAATTGGTAAAAGGGTGATTTTGAAATTTGTTGACAAACACAACATGGTGGCATACTTAGAAAAGCCAGCAGGCAGCGATGACTTCTATCAGATAGTGGATTTTCTTAATAACAGTACCATAAGTTATGCACTTATTATAAACCCCACTATCTATACTTCTCTTATCAATAAGTTTTGGAATACTGCTACTTCCACAACAATTGATAATGGAGATGTAAAGTTACTTGCAACAATTGATGGCAAAACCATAACTGTTACCGAGTCATCTATTAGGAGACATCTCAAACTAACAGATGATGACAATATTAGTTCTTTGCCTACTACTAAAATTTTAGAACAACTCTCCTTGATGGGGTATGTGTGAGATGGTACTCTAAATTTTCAAAAAGAACACTTCCCCTCAATGGAAGTTTCTCATTCGTACCATCTTACACTGCTTAAGTCCAAAGAAAACATTTTGGGACCAATTCAATCGCAATATTGCAACTGCTCATATTTGTTTAGCCACACACAGGACTTTTAACTTTTCAAAAATGACTTTTTATGGTATCGTAAAAAATGTGGATAGTAAAAGCAAATTTATGATGTATCCAAGATTTGTGCAACTGTTTTTGACCGAACACAAATATCTACTTCGGACTCACCAAGATCTTTATCCTGCTCCAACCTTAACTCAAAAAGTTTTTAGTAATATGAAAAAGGTTGGTAAGGGTTTTCCTGGAGTAGATGTACCTTTATTTGCATCAATGATTACTCAGGGTGAAGGATCAACAACCCCAATTGAGTCTCATCACACACCCATCAGTGGTCCATCTACCTCCCAACCACAACTACAACCAACTTTACAAACATATAAGAGAAGGAACAAAGATGAATCTGTGGTTGCTCAACTCAGATCTCCTACTCAGACCATTGTTGCAGATGAGTCTATCCCAGGTGATGAAGGGGATAGAATGGGAAGGCCTGCTACTACTCCCTCTAGCTTAGATGCAGGGGAGGCCAGTGGTAACATAGATAAGACCCACACTATGGCAACATCTAATGCGTCAAGTTCTCATGAGTTTGATTCAGTTGATGGAAACCCCAGCCAAAAGGAAAATATGGGGGGCTCAGGTGAGAAACCTAGGGTTGAGACTGAGTTTGACATACCCCATGATTCACCTCTCCCAAGAGTTAACTTATTAATGAATTGGTGGAAACCCCAGCCAAAAGGAAAATATGGAAGTAATGAAGGCATCATACAACTTATTAATGAATTGATGGAAACCTGTCCACAATTGACACAAAGAGTAACTAGTTTGAAGACAGACTTAAAGGAGACAAAGAAGCTCTATGGGAATTCCTTCACTAAACTAATCATGAGGATGAAGAAACTGGAGCACAAATTAAAATCCAAACAAGCTCGGAAAAGTACAAAGGTGGTGTTATGAGATACTGAAGAAGATGATGATTTGGAGGATCCTTCCAAACAGGGGAGGAAAATTGCTAAAATAGATGAAGATCCAAACATCAGATTGGTTGGAGATGATGCAAATATTCAAGGGAGGTTTAATGCTGATATGGGTGATACTTGTATGGGTGAAATAGATCTTAATGTTGCAAAATATATTGGCACTGCTGATGTAGAAAGAGTTAGTACTGCCAGTACAACCATTAGTATTGCTAGTCCAAGGGACAAGGGTATCAGATACATCAGAAGTGGTTCAGCAGTAAAAGACAAAGGAAAACCCATTATGACAGAATCTGAGCAACCCAGGAAGATAAAGAAGAGTGTTCAAGTTCATATTGGTATTGATGCAGAATTGGCTCATAAGATACATGAGTAAGAACAAGTAAAACTCCTTGAAGAACAGAATATTTCACAGTTTCTGGAACAACAAAGGATGGGAAGAGTTATAGCTGAAGATGAAAAAGCTCAAATAAATTTTGATAGACTGTTAGCTCAGGGGATGCAAGAACAGGAAAGGAAAATTCTAATAAAGAAGATAGAGAGAATGCACTTCAAGAGCTACTAGATGTGATTAGAAAAAATCATAATGAAAAGAAAACTAAAAAGATTAAATCATAAACTAGAGCAGAAAAGAGGAAGTATATGACTGCTTACTTGAAGAATCAAGATAACTAGACTGCTAGTCAAATTGTTGGTAGATCATATGAAGAAATTGAAGACTTATACTGTAAGGCTTACAAGAAGGTTCAAGCTTTCATTCATATGGACACAAAAGAAGAGAGTAGAAGTGTTAAGAGAGCTGGAACATCCTTGGAATCAGAGTCTTCAAAGAAACAAAAGGTTAGTGAAGTTATAGAACAAGAAGAAGAATTGACTGAAGAATATTTACAACAGCTGATAATCATAGTTCCAAAAGAAGGAATGAGTGTGGAAGCCCTGCAGAATAAATATGCAATCATTTACTGGGAACAACAGGAAATACTGGAAGATTATTAGAGTTGGCAACAAAACTGAAGCACATCAGTTCTTTGATGATACGCTGAAGGTATTTGACACAGATGACTTGGAGAAGGTATGGAGTTTAGTCAAAGAGAAGTTTACTACAACAGAACCTACAGATGATAAGGAGAAGGTGTTGTGGGTAGAATTGAAGAGTGTTAAAGATCGTTTAAGCCCATCTAGGATATCGTAACAATGATTTGCATGGCGGAATAACAACACAAGAATCAAAGTAACTACTAAGGTTTTTCTTTTATTCACTATATAAAACCAATACATAGACTAACTACTAATATACACACGATTTCTTTGTGTGTCTAGACTCTCATTGGGAGAGTTCTATGTTTTCTAGATACTAAAAACCTATTCATTTCCTCTCTTTATAAACTAGGGAGCTAGGGTTACAAAATACTACTAGTTACTAAATAATAAATACTATTTTAACAAATAGGCTCCTTGTCTTCAATAGTCCTTTATCTTTCACATATTTTGTCATATCAACTCAATTATAATTTCCAACAATCTTCCCCTAGTTAATAATGACAAAACCAATAAGCACAGACTTCCCCTGAAGTTAGTATGATAAAAGATAAATGAACTTCCCCTTACACTATCAAGGATCTTCAAGTTGCAAAACATCAAATCTTATTCCCCCTTTTTTATTATCGAATAGAGGTATGCAACTTCCCCTCAAGTGATGCATGTAGATGGATTTATGTAGTAATTAATGATGAAGAAAACTAAATATAACCAATTTGATAAAGAAGTTGAATTTCCCAAACTTGTGTTTTATGTCTTGTACTATCCACGTGACTCCGAACTCACACTCCCATAAAAACATAAGTATACCGCAACCTCTTGATAAATCCACAACTACATGAGACACTGAGCACTACAACGTAACTCCTTAAAGTGATAGCAATTGTGAGCATTAAGCACCACTAGTTTATAGATCACACACCTTTGCTAGATTCATCAAGTCTTTGTCACATCATTAACGCACGAACAAGTTATCTCCAAATGTTGTTAGCCATTTGAGATATGATAAGAACACAAACCTGTGAAACTCAACTACAACATAAAATAAATGATATTCAACCTTCTTCATAATCACATCTTCAAATAATCAATGAAAAATATCTAAGTGAAATAACATCATCCTCTCTTATGTGACTGTTGCCTCAGCTGGCGATCTACTTGTAGTCCTAATTTGTATCGTTGCCTCACTTCGGCGATTCTACGAACAAAAAGGGTACTCTTTTCACATAATTGATTAAAAAGCCATTGCACCAAATACGTTTCATAAACAAGCCATCATCGTTCGGGATCCACACATGTGTGTCATTAAGCCGAAAATATGATAATTACTCGGGTTCATCATTGAATCAAAATTCAACTCACCAAGACTAGTAATCAACTAACAGTATTAACATCAGACGACCAGAATTAACTTCCCAAGCGTGAAAAGTAGCAGCACAAATATGGAAGACCAGTACTAACCATGAACGCAACAGAATTAATTTTCAACACGTTCAGTACCAGTACTAATAATTGGATGACCAGTATTAACTTTCGAATATAAACAATAAACCATGCACCACTTATCATCAATTCCAAAATCAATATATCCAACAAGAAAGTCACCGTCCCATGATTGGATCTCCATAGGTCAACAATATCAAGCTATGCCACCGACCAATTAAAAAAAAATACTGACCCACGAGTATCAATCGAGTATATGCGATGAGCAGTAGGGACCAGCACTAACAATCGATTTCAATTAAAAATTTACTTTATGCCACCGACCAATCAGTATTAAATATGTCGGCCAAGCATGAATAGCAGTACACGAATAATATTAATAAAATATGAGCAACCATAAACAACTAGTACTAACCATGCATGACCAATATTAATTTCCAATCGAACAATATTATATTAATATCCCACTCGCTGTTCAAAATACATCACTTTCAAACCGAATCTTGGACCAATTAATATCAAACAATCATGTAGGCTTGGACCAATTGTGTTAAACGACAATTTCAAATTAGGAACTGGCCAATTAAAATAGGGTTGGTCAGACCAGAATAGTCGACCATTTGTAGTTCCAAGCGACAGATCTCAAGAAATATATTGACTGACCCATAATTAATTTATACGAGGAAAGTACCTATTGATATTTTATCGATACCTTAAGTATGGATCTGACCTTCTTCAAAACTGCTTCATGCCAATAAAAAACTTGAATAAACCCCTAGTATCACGAGCCCCCGCTCTAATACCAATTGTTAAAGATCGTTTAAGCCCATCTAGGATATCATAACAATGATTTGCACAACGGAATAACAACACAAGAATCAAAGTTACTACTAAGGTTTTTCTTTTATTCACTATATAAAACTAATACATAGACTAACTACTAATATACACACGATTTCTTTGTGTGTCTAGACTCTCATTGGGAGAGTTCTATATTTTCTAGATACTAAAAACCTATTCCCTGCCTCTCTTTATAAATTAGAGAGCTAGGGTTACAAAATACTACTAGGGACTAAATATGTAACACCCCTAAATCTCGGTACAGCGGAAGACTTAATCAAGTTCTCGGGGCGTTACTATTGGATTGTTATCGCACACAAGTATAGCAAAAGATAGTCATTAATCATTCAAAACCAATCCCGAATTTAAGTATTCAAAACATTTAATCCAAAAGTGCAAATATTAGGCCCAAAACACGATTTAATAAGATAGGTCCCCAAAGTTTATCAGAGTCAGAAATGATCCTTGCACCCCGACTTCTTACCAAGCTTCCACCGATCACGTAATCCAAACATCTCTCAAATTCTTGAGAAATCATGCTAAAAGGTCAGCTTACGCTGGTGAGTTCATAGGTTTAAGTTCAACAAAATCATAGTGGACCAGTAGCAGTTGACTTGCTATGCAAGACCTAAGATAGATAAATACCGATCCTACCCGGATCACCAACCATAAACATGTCCCGCATCCAAGGAATACTCGGGCCCAGCGACTCTAGTCCAGCACTGTCGTGGCAAAATCTAGAACAATTGCCAACCCCGGACTAGGTCGATGTAGAAGTTTATTCTTAGCTAGGCAACAGTTATAGCAATTAGGATTTCTACCCTAGTCTAAGGCAACAAATACCGCACATCTATCTAAACAGTCAAGCATATAAGAAAATCCAAATAGTTTTCACGGTCCGAAAATAGTAGCATGATTCTCACCCCAATATAGTTAAAAAAAGGTAGATAAAAGTAGGGCTATGAAACTCACCTTAGCCCCAACAACGCACTATTCACTATTGACATGACTGGCATCTAAAGTTAATCTCCATGGCATCCAAAAGAATGTACGACGAGTACAATAGAATAGTTGTGACGCAACCTAATGCGTATACGATATTCTTAGAATACGGCTCATACGATAAAGAAATCAATAGAAAGTAATGTGTTGTAGTTTTCGTGGATCATTCACGTCGTTACTTTCAAAAGTACATTATCGTTCCCAAAAGTTCATAATTAATATCTCAAAAGTTTAGTTTTAACGTTTCGTGTGGTGGTAAGAAACATAGACGCGACGTACAACTCACGCGAAGGAAAGAAGACATCGATATAATCGAGACATATAGACCATAACTCACGCCAAAAAGGAAAAGAAATTGACAAAGTCAAGAAATACTGACATTACTCAAGCTAGCCAAAGACTAGGAAATGACGACAACTATTTATGTAACATAAATAGGTTAATTGATAAGTTTTGGCAATTTACTCAACAATTCCCAAACGTACGTGTTCAATAATAAAACACAAGTTTCCATTTATCGCTCAATTAATAAAGGTATCTCAATCGTTATTCATAATCATACAAGTTTACCCGAAATTACTTCATATAAGGTATAGTAAATAGTGTACTATAAATGACACGTTCGTTTATTCTAACGTTCCCAAACCACTACGACTTTAATAAGTTATCTTATCATGATAATATTTCCAAGCAAGTTTATAAAAGCTAACATGCGTTGTGAAACACGAGTTACCATTGTATTTAATAAGGGTTTATATTAGATTAAACCACATCTGTCAATAGTATTTATAATTATATACTTCAATGGTAGCTTAGATGTGAAAACGGAATATTTAGTTTTATCGCAAAAGCAATTATACTACATTCATTTAAACCAACACGTTGAAAAGAGTACAACATACTAATAAATATAATTGTTATCAAAAGTTTATAAAATATATTTTGTGTTTATGAAACACAAGTTATTATCGTAGTTAAATAAAACCATATTAGTCGACAATATATAGATAAATGTCTCATTATTAGTTAAAATATAAAAATGAAATAATTAGACTTATCGCAACTCAAATATATTAAGCTCGCATAATAAATGTTATTCCAAATTTATATTCTTATAACGTATACAAAATATCGATATCGATTACTAAATACGTAGCTTAGTTCCTCTACTATTTCCACACCATTTATAAGCACTTATTAAATCAAGTCTAATATCGTGTATCACGATAGTTCTATCCCGTTATAACATTCTTTAGCTCCAATATGTCAATTTTAGTATCCGTATTATTCAAACCCAAGGTCTTATTTGAAACTTACAAATGTTCCAAGTTACGATAATTTAATAACCGTGTTAAGTCACTTATCCGATATTTGCCATCATTACCTATTTAACTCGATATTAATAAACACTTTTCATGTACAATTTCCACTATCATGTTTTACATTTACCCAAATAACTCAAGTTATTACTTGTTTTGTATTCATTTCAACCCGAGATTCAGCTAAAACGTGTAAGCCAAGATAAACAATCAACAAATGGGTATCCGAGTCAAACCTGACCCGAGCGCGACATAACACATCTAATAACCCTAACTTGACCAATTATTCTCAAATAAATACCAATCGTGACAGATTTGGTCTGTGACCAATAACAGATCCGGACTCCACTTATACCCCATCTAACAAGTCCAATAGACCAAAACTTTGATTAAAATAGAAAATGAGTTCGACACCATTTCTGACCCGACACCAATGACCCCATACAGTACCTTGACCCGAATTTTAATCCATTCGAATCTGTTAAACATGACCAAACCGAGGCTCAAATAGGTTTCGACCCGAGACCTAATCGGACAGAAATATGCAACCCGAGAACCAACAACTATCCATCAATTACCATTTTCGATTCTTTATCAATTCCATTTAGCCATGACCAAGTACCCCCAAAACAAGTCAAGACAACAACATACTTTGACCCGAGGTCGAAGCCAAACAAACACCCTCGAATACAATGAGTTACCACACGAAACTGTTTTTATAAACATTACTTTTAGTTTATCAAAACTCTTTTACCACTAGTACTCGTTTGTCAAGCCACGAAAACACAATAAAGATGGTATATACGATTGTATAAAATCGGTTGTATCAAAATAAAATCAATAAAAACGTGAGATGGGTCGGCTTACCATAAAGATAACGAGAAGAAACGGAGCACGACACTTGGAGGAGGTCTCTTAACGAGTACTACTCGTAACACACCAAGATTTGACCCATAGAAAACGTTTTACCCAAAAACCCTAATAATTCGAATCTAAAAAGTTAGATTTAGGGCGCGTCTTAGCGTTTTGTGGCGCATACGTTGTAGAAAAGGAGTCACAAGGACCCGATCTATCGATTAGAAGTGGCGGTGTAATTATTGGTGGTCGCCGGAAGTTGGCCAGAAAAAGTGACGGCGCTGGAACCCTAGCAATGGGTGACCGGATTTTGTAGAGAGAGAGAGAGGAGAGATGTGTGTGTGTTTTTGTAGAGAGAGAAATAGATATGTGAAATGGGATAAGTGTGAGAATGAGTGGGTATTTATAGTCCTAGGAGGGACTAGTCTTGTACAATAGAAACCATAAGGGCGGCCAAGTAAATTATCACAAGGGCCCTAAGTGAAACTTTATAAAACTTTCGATATACGTGATTCGGGGCTCGTTTTAACTAGCAAACAAGGGATTCGTGACTCGAGAGTTACGCCAATGTTTTTAAAATATTACTTCCAATAAAAACGATATGAAATACGACTCGTGTCTCAAATTAAATCAAACGATCGTTCAAATCGACGTTTCTCCAATTACGACGCATCGAGGAATTTACGAGTTGTCACAGCCTCACCTCCTTAAAAGGAATCTCGTCCTCGCGATTCAATTCAAATTATCCGTTACAGTCTAGAAGGGGTGAGTGCAAGAGCACGAGGGCTTATCTTCACGTTCCCTACGTGAATCAAGGATCTTACTTCGAGTTTCCATGAAATTTCGAAGACAGGGAGGCAACTTTACTAAAGTTGCCATGTCTCATCATCTATGGTTTCGACAGGTCAACAAAGTTTAAACGTCCAAAAATTAGGATTTTCCAAAGGGATAACATTTGCCTCAACGGCAAGTCATTTCTTCCTACCATGCACAAAATGTTGGGAACTCTCTACTGAGTCTCGATGGTAGCTTAAGGCTCTGAGCTACTGGTCTCAATCTAGCAAGGATTTTCCAAAAGATTGACATAGCGGGGATTAAGTTTTCACATTTACTACTCGCTTGACATAATTTCATGTTGGCTCTGAAAGCTAAATTCTAGGTTACCTCGGAGGGTTCAAGAGATTCACATTGTCTATGCCTCCAAATGGTTTGTGAGTAACTTACATATCCATCTCAACTTAGAACTGTTTCCTTGGTATCTTCTTAAATAGGTTCAGAGTTGGTAGGTTGGGTATTCCCATTTCTACCCAACAATCGGGATCGGCACTTACGACCATAAAGGATCTCTTACGGTGCCTTCGAGGTACCAAAGTGATAGGTATGGTTATAGGAGAAGTTGGCCAAGGGAAGGTGTCTATCCCGACCATTGTCAAACTTAACAAGCACGCTACGTGTTCTACTAGGGTTCGAATGGTTTCTCTACTTCTGCCATTTTTCTGGAGATGATACACTGCAAGCATATCCAGATCGGTTCTCTCGGCCCTAGGAAGTGATAGATGAAACATGGGTGTGTGGCGATTGCCATAATCCGGAAAGATAGAAATTTGCATTTCCTAAAGCACACGGTTTCCTTTACGTGTGAAGAAGTCCATTTGTGTAACTTAGGTTTTCCGATCGCGCTTCCTCCTTAAAGAGTATCGAAATGAGTTGAAGGTTAAGGAAGGAGGATCAGGTGTATACTAACCAAATGAATCTCAGATAGGGAAAACGGATCAAGGGAATTTCCCTCTTTCCAATAGAAGTGCCATAGTGGAAAGAAGGTAAGGAGCTAGAGTTCAAAGGTGAGGTCTAGCTTATTGGAGCAAGTCACTTTACCGGAAGGAGAGGATTAGGTACTACCTCACCTCCTTAAAAGAAGATAGCGGGGTTCTCTTGTGTTGCTATAACTATATGAGGAGAGACGAGCAATGTCGTCCATACTTTTCCTTTTTACTAATTCGCGGGAGGTGAATAGGTTGGTAAGGCTACTAACAACCACTTAGGTAAAGGCGGGAATCTTCTTCCAAGATTTTGTCTATGGTGTATCTTATCATTTGGTGAGAGGTCCGAAAGGTTAGCAGGTGCTTCTAGAAGGATGAGAGAAGGATTATGTGATTGTCCTAGTGAACGTGGTACAGGTTCCTCCTTAGGATTTCAAGATTTCTGCTGAGTACGGAATTTCTACTAGATGAGAAGTCTAGGAAGTTCAGAGTATGTCTCTATTAGAAAGTGTTGATTACTACCATCAATCGGTCGGTTGACTTAGCATGATATCTAGGTTAGAGACGAAAGTACGACTCCTAAAAGGGAGTATTGGTTACTAACCACAATCAGTCGATTGACTCATTGGTACACTTAACACTTAACGTAGGAGGTTTCAAGGTTCAACTCCAAAATCATAATCTCCAAAAGAAATTCACTACCAATCGATATCTAATTCATTTCCTAAATACGAGTTAACGTCAACGGCTCTAAGCAGGTATGCTAGAGAATTTCTCATCTATGGTGTGTAAGGTACCATATTGATAAAATAGGGTAGGTATTACCATAACCGGTGGTGTAACGTACCAGACTACTGTTGACAAACAATGTTGAGGGTTCAATGTTGCAAGAGTCAACATTGACGGAACAATATCTAAGGATAATCCTCGGTGAACAACTTCACTAAAACAAGTCGTTAGATCGTTATCGATAGGGGTACCTAAATGGAGGATAAGGTACGCCATCAACAGCATGTAAGGTACTACCTTACTGAAAGCTGTTGGTAAAGCAACGTCGACCAGAAGACGTCGTTAAAATCGACATCGAGTGAATGGTAAGGTTTCGGAAGTTTTCTCAACAATCGGTTCAAGACTAGGCTTGAGGTATATGTGTCGGTAACAGGGTTACCAACGAAACGAGGCTCGATGACAAATCCACGGTGTTACTACCGAAACGATGTGGAATGATATTTCCAACAAGATTACTATCGAAATACGGTGGAATAATAATTCCAATACGGTTACTATCATAATGCGACCGGATGACGTTTCGAAATCGAATACCGACTAAAGGTCGAAAGATGATTTTAACAAAGTTATCAACGAAATGGAGCCGAATAATAATTCAAGGCCAAATAATGTTTCGAAGTCAAATGACGATTTAAAACTCGGAACGAGATCAAAATCTCAAATTCAAAAACCCAAAGACCAAAATCCAAAACCGAATCCAAAATAGTCAAGACCAAATCCAAAACAGCTCAAAACAATTTCAAACTCTCGGATAAGATCAACGAGCCTTATGTCGAAAAACAATTCGGATGAAAAACAGTGCCAATCGGGTCTCACCCGATTTATGGCGAACTACGTTCAAGTGCTACAACTAAGAATTTCACATAAATGGAGACGTATAGTGATGCCAGAAGTGTTACGATTCAAAAGGTGTTACGATGCCAGTGTGTCATGTGTGAGTGCGGGCTTTCGTGATGTTTAGCGAGTGTGAGTGTGCGAGTTCACCTTAAGTTTATCGTTCTTAAAACCAATCTCAAATCCGAACACAATTTCGTTATAACAATTCCCATTATTTGAAAAATTCACCTTTGAGACGGACATAGGTGATCAGTCCATGTCCTGCTGTCTCTGGCTGAATATAGGCGATCATTCTATATTCAATCGAGGTTAGATAAATTTTTATTAAACAAGGCACAACCAGTTTATAACCAACTCTTAGTATATAATCCCAACTTCAATGTTATATGCCCAAAATGTATTCATTTCCTCATCTCAAAAATATCTCGTTGTTCCATTTAGTTATTAGCGTTAGGTATCATCGTGTGTGTGTGTGTGGTATCGACTCGACAAACACCATGAATGCACTCAAATAACCACAATGCGACTCATAATGACACAATGAGACGTCTAAATGATAAACCTTATAGTTTAATAAGTTTCGGAATAAATAGTTAGACCTTATCGAATTCGTCAACTCGATAAACTCAACCATTTGTTCATGTCGCTTACTATCCCAAAACCAAACACATCCTAACGAGTCATAAGGATAATTTTCCCATTAATAACGTTATCCTACGTACATAGCGGGCGCCTATTAGGTTCGTCAACCTAATAAGTCCGTTATCCACGTGGATCGATGCTATTAATGTTAGGTCATCCGTAACCCACGCACAACACATCAATGACATTAAATATTCATTAATGACACCCTTCGATAAACGTGCCCTCGAAACATTTAATGACTCATTTATTACAAAACATTTCTATTTTTAAACGTTGGTTCCCTCTTTAAAATGTCGAATAACAAGGCAAGCCTTGTTATCGAATGCTTAGTACAAAACCATTTATCATCTATATCTTCCAGTACTATTTACTAGTATATATATATATATATATATATATAACAATATATATATACAAATTTCGAGAAAAATCTCAATATAAATTTATTCGTTTCAATATAAATTTCAATAAAATTTTCAATGTAGATTCCAACATAAAATTTTGATATAAAATTGCAATATAAATTTCGATATAAATTTTGAGTCATTATTCGTTTCGAGTTCCCAAGCCCGGGTCATGACTCTCGGCTTTTACATAATCATATTGCCACAAATAAATACTGAAGACCACGTTACGGCGTTGCCAGGGTAGTCGAGACTAGAAAGTCACGATAACACCTGACGTAGCGCAAAGTTGACGTATATACCATTGAATCCAAAATAACAATTTTCACAATTCTAATTAATCTCACAAGCAATCTCATACCAATCTCGCCATCTAGACCGACAATCAAACATACCCAACACCATTAAACACTTCCAATCGACTCTTTCAATTTCCCAAACACAACCGATTAACGGGTATCAAATCTAATGTTTGTCAATAACTTACCAATTACCCAAAACACCACAATTAATTTGTTATTCAATTAAGGCTGTTAATTGAAATGGCACTCGATTCCAAAAATCCGATTCATACCAATGATTCAACGTTAACCAAATAATCACACATTAGTCCAATTTATCATCTGAAAACACTTACTGGTTTCACATATCATTATAACATTAACAGACATGAATTCATTATTAATCAAAACCGATTACCACTTGTTTGACAAATTTTAAAGAATAAAACAACGGTTTACGAAGGTTTCGACTCAAAATCGTGACACGAGACCATCACCAATCGACATCATCAAAATCATTATAATCCATCATCTAGTTATGATCAAGGGCACATAAACATGATAAGATGCAAAACACGTAAACATGATGTGGAAAACTAGAAGGGGGGGTTGAATAGTTTTGCCGATTTTAAGTTAGTTTCAAAAACTTTTAGATTTGTTAATATGTGAGATCTTATGGATGTAGAGAAAGTATAGATCTAATGATAAGCAAGTAAATAAAGTAAAGCGAAGGGAAAGAAAAGACACAACCGATGTATAGTGGTTCGGCTACAAGGACACCTTCCTTGCCCACTCCACTCCCCAAGTCACCTACTCGCGAGTTCAAGCACTATGTCAACAAACTCCTTCACTTGGCGGAGAAGCCTTCACAACGTTGCTTACACTTTTTCCGGTACAAAGCTAGATACCGAGTCCGTAGCACGGTGGACCAAACCAAACGACTATTACACAACAAATATGTGAAATATCAAATACAAGATCTTTGCTACAGAAATCTTGCGGAGTGACAAATCAATCAAGGACCCCTTGCTTGGATGACTTGTAGAATGCTCGTGATTTCGCCTTAGAGAAGGACCTATATGAGGATCACAATAGAAAGAAAGAAGAACAACTCTCTAGATTAAGTGATCTATATGTTAGAAGAGAATGAGAGTGTATGAGAGATTTTGTAAGAAGAGGGGTGAGTTAGAATGAAGAAATGGCTCTCTATTTATAGGAAAAATCTTCCACTGTTCCCCGGATCCCACGGATCCCTTCCACTTGGGTTCCGTCTAGTGTAATCCTAGGGATCCATGGAACGCTCCTCTTTGCCCATGGGTTTTTGGTTATGGGTCATGGGTTATGGGTTGGTCCATGGGTTTTCTTTAGATTCAATGTATCTAAGTATACATTGTATCTATCAACTTGGTATGGGTTAAGATCCATGGGTTATGATCCATGGGTTATGGTTTTTACCCATCCTAATAAACTATTACAACAAATGTTTAATTACTACATTTTTGTATTTAAATGGCTATATGTAAATGCTTTACAAAAATAACATGTATCCTTATAATTATACTTAAGATAACATTATATTTGTTATCAACAAAACACAGAGAGATCGCAAAATATTAATAAACGTTTTTACGGTTTATTTGTATTAACAATCTCCCCCTTTTTGTTGATGACAAAACATAATGTTATGATGAGTAAAACTTAAGAATAGAGGTAAGTTTTGAAAGCCCCTAAGTTTTTCTTCTTCTCCCCCTTTTTGTCAAAACAAAAAGTTAACCCTTGGAAGAAATAAACATAAAAGTGTGGAAAAAGTAGTCCATGTATCGCTAACTCCCCCTTGACGGTAGCTCCCCCTTGTTTGGGGGTCAAGTGAAGAAAAATAAAAATCCTACAAAAAGAAAGGTTAGTAACATGCTTAAATAATCTTGTGATTTCCGAGAATCAAGATTGGAAGCCAAGGTATGTAAACAAGGCCTTGTAATAAAACAACAAATTGTAGTGGTATTTATGCCACTTACAAGCATGTAAAAATAAGAACAAGACATGTTCTTGAAAATGACTTCAAAAGAAAAAAATACTAAAAATAGAAAATAGTAGTAGTGATTCCTTCCATGCTTGCATAAGGTTATGGATGGAGGTTTTGATGAGTGATGGTATTGATGCGATCAAGGATGAGGTCGAGTATGAAACGCATTTCTTCCCTAACTTCTATTGCGATTTCCCTAGTGGATTGGCAATGTTCACAATGTAAATGATGTGGGTAATGAGTGCGGAAGTTTTCGGGTTGTTTTGATTTGAGTTATGCGGAAGATGTGGTGGAAAAATAGGAAAATATGGATCAACATCCGGAATGTTTATAAGTGGTGGTGGAAAAGAACCTAGATGTTCTTGTAATGTGATGGGAGCTAATGGTGGTGATGTTTCAAGATCTTGAAAAATAGTATTTGGAGATGTGGGGGGTGTTGAAAAGACTATTTCTTTTTGTTTAGATTGTTTAGATCTTGTTGGAGTCTTAAGGAGTTCCGAAAGAGTGACTTTAGGTGGTGATGAAGTTGGTGTACTTGTTGGTGATGAGGGAGGTGTTATAAAGGAAGCATCTTGTGGTGAGTTGTTTGTTGAGGATGAACCATTTGAGGTTGGTTTTGCTAAACAACAAGATCGGATACTAATCCGTGCGGATATCCTAGAGTTTGATTGTGGTATTTTGGATGGTGGTAGTACAAAGGTTTGGGTATCATGAAGATGATTGTTTGAACTAGGTGATTCATCTAAAGGGTTTTTGGATGACATGGTGTATTGTGTTTGGGAGGATGAGATGGATTATGCAAGCATTTTGGGAGTTCTATATATACAAAAAAACAAAGTATTGTAGTGAATGCTTGACCCAAAATGTGGATTAAAATCTAATGATTAGATATGAATTCAAGGCATGTGATCATGAGAACACAAGCATTAAAGATCATACTCCCAAGAATGAAACAAATGTGGATTTTTTATCCAAAGTGAAAAAAATAGAAGGTAAAAACAACTTATGTTTCACGGATCCCACAGATCCTTCCCTTGAGGGATCCGTCCAGCATGAAGGCTGGGATCCGTGGGTCTGGTGATTTAGGCAGCACAAATTTTTCTTTTTGGAAACATTTTTGCCTAGTGTGTGCCTATATGTAAACTATTTGGAGTTGCGGTTATCTCGACCCCTAAAAAGAAATAGAAAATAAACTAGAAGTAGAAAAAGTATCCTATTGAGATAAACCGAAAACACATATTTAGTACATGAGTACGTAATTTAGTGTTATCAATGCTCCTAATTCATTGTTGCTTAAATGAATGTACCCCAAAACACATATTAGTTATGTGTCCCCTTTAGCATTCAAAAGACATGAGATGCAATGAAAGCGGGTTTTTACTTTGTATTAATAATGAAAAAGCGATTTGTCTTAGACGTGAGAAATTGCTTTTGTGAAATTGATACGGGAAGGTATCATCCTTTTATAAAACATTTTGAAAAGAGGTTTTCTTTGAAAATGTGTATGTGTTTGAAAACTAAGAAAGCTATAAGTGGAAAACTTATCTTGGGTTTTGAAAATTCCCGTATTGTTTGTGAGTTGTGCGTGAAATAGAGATCCTAGACTCAGAAAGAAGAAGGCTAGTGTTTACATACCTTGTAGAGTCAAATAAGTTACGACGTTTGTTCCATTAGACCAAGACCAAGACGAAGTAGGTTGAATTGTTCCCGCTTCAACGGTTTGGTGAGGACGTCGGCTATGTTGTCTTCGGATGCTACCTTCTCAATAGAGATGTTCCCCTTTTGAACATTGTCTCTTAAGAAGTGATGACGAATCTCTATATGCTTTGTGCGAGAATGCAATACCGGATTCTTGCTTAAGTCGATGGCACCTTTGTTGTCACATAGGATGGCTATGTCGCTTAGATGAATGTCGTAGTCGACTAACGCTTGTTTCATCCATAGTGCTTTTTGGCATGCTTTGCCGCGAGACGTACTCTAGGCTTCGTTGTTGATATTGCTAGTGCCGTTTGTTTCTTAGAAAACCAAGATGTTAAACAACATCCCATGAAAGTACATACCCCACTTGTACTTTTTCTATCAACGTAATCACCTGCATGGTCAGAATCTGCATATACAATTGTTTCTACTTCCGTGCCCTTAGGATACCATAATCCTAATTGTGTTGTACCCTTAATGTATCTAAATATCCTTTTTACGGCTTCTAGGTGTGATGTTTTAGGGTCTTCTTGAAACCTAGCACATAAGCAAACACTAAACATGATATCCGGCCTACTTGCGTGAGGTAGAGAAGACTACCTATCATGCCACGATATTTAGTATTATCTACGGATTTTCCGTCTTCATCTTTTGTGAGTTTGGTGTCGGATGACATTGGTGTCCTAATTGGTTTGACTCTTCTAGACCGAATTTCTTTAACATCTCCTTTATGTATTTAGATTGATTAAAGAAGATACCATCTTCTACTTGTTTAATTTGTAGACCAAGAAAGAAACTAAGTTCTCCCATCATACTCATCTCGAACTCGTCATGAATGATTTTAGAGAAATCATCACACATGTCTTGACAAGTGGATCCGAATATAATATCATCTACATATATTTTTACTATGATTATATGTGACTCTCTTTTCTTAGTAAAAAGTGTGTTGTCAACTAACCCCATGGTATAGTTGTGTTTAATTAAAAATGACTTGAGTCTATCATACCAAGCTTTTGGAGCTTGTTTAAGACCGTAAAGAGCTTTCTTTAATTTATATACATGTTTGAGTTTTTCAAAATCGATGAAGCCCGGAGGTTGAGCTACATATACTTCTTCATTAATGAAACCATTTAGAAAAGCGCTTTTGACATCCATTTGATAAAGCTTTAGATCATTAGCACAAGCATACACAAGAAGTATTCTTATAGACTCTAATCTAGCCACAGGGGCGTAGGTCTCATCAAAGTCTATTCCCTCTTGTTGGTTATCCCCTTGAGCAACGAGTCTAGCCTTGTTCCTAGACACTACTCCGTTTGCATCTAATTTGTTTTATAAACCCATTTGGTTCCTATTATGGTTTGATTACTAGGTGGAGGGACAAGTGTCCAAACATCATTAGAAACAAATTGATTTAGTTCTTCTTGCATAGCCATTACCCAACTCTCATCTTTTATGGCTTCTTGTGTATTCTTAGGTTCTAAGGTTGAAACGAAACAAAACAAGCTACTTTGGTTTTGAACTTGAGACCTTAATGTTCGTTCATTTAGCTTTCCTATGACTTTATCTACGGGGTGATCTTTGGACTCTTTAATGTTTATTATTTCATCACTTAGAGGTTCTTCTTCTTCATTTATCTTTTTCTTTATTACTATAGCTTCACTTTCTATAATCTTGTCATCGACAAGAGGTGGAGAGGGTTTGGGTGGACTTTCATCAAATTTTATGTTTAATGAGTCTTCTACCTTCATTGTTTCTTTGTTTAATATGACGTAATCTTTGCTATTTGGCGAGTAACCTAGAAAGATACCTTCGGTTGATTTAGGATCAAATTTTGTAAGGTAATCTTTAGTGTTAAGAATAAAACATTTGCTTCCAAAGACTCTAAAGTGATTTAACGTAGGCTTTTTGCCTCGGAGTAACTCATATGGAGTTTTTCCTAAGATTGGTCTAATCAAGACTCGATTGAGTGTATACGTTGAAGTATCAACGGCATTACACCAAAACTTTTGAGGTATGGATTGTTCATTAAGCATGGTTAGACTCATTTCTTGTAGGGTTCTATTCATTCTTTCTACTACCCCATTCGATTGTGGAGTGCGTGAAGCCGAGAAGTTGTGAGTAATACCATTAGCGTCACAAAAGGCTCCAAATTACACTTCATTATCGAATTCCCTACCATGATCCGTCCTAATGGACACTATAGGACTTCCTAGTTGTCTTTGGATCTTTTTGCTTAATATTTCAAAATAATTAAAGGTTTCCGTTTTGTTCTTTAAAAATTTTGTCCATGTATACCTAGAGTAGTCATCCACTATGACCAAAGTGTAGTAGTTGCCTCCATAACTTTGGATAGCGGATGGACCAAATAAATCCATATGTAGTAATTCTAGACACCTAGTTGTAGACACCATGTTTTTAGCTTTATGACTAGAATGAGCTTGTTTTCCTACATTACAAGCATCACAAAATGATGTTCATATTTTAACTTAGGTAGATCTCTTACTAGATCTTTGGATGATAGCGATTGAAGAAGTCGCATGTTGGCGTGACCCAATCTTCGATGCCATAAGGTCGAAGTATCATCCATAGAGGTAAGACATAGTTTTCTTTAGGTTCATTACCGATTTTAATGACATAGACTCCATGTTTCCTAATTCCTCTTCCTATGGTTATGCCATATTTTAGTATCTTACTACGGTTTAGGTAAAAGTACATTGCACTTTTTATCACATATTTGTCCTATACTTAAGAGGTTAAAGTTTAGGTTTTCTACGTGACACACATCGTTAATGGTTAGAGATTTGTTAGAAATCGTACCTTTACCAATGATTCTACTTTTGCTATTTCCAAACACCACATTACCTCCATTTACGGATTCATATGTGGAGATAGGGGTGTTAACGAGTCGAGCTTTTATCGAGCTACTCGATTTCGAGCTCGTTTAACTCGATCCGAGCTTTCAAATAGTCGAACTCGATCCGAGCTCGAACAAAAATAAGATCCATTAGTTAGAGTATGGAGCCGAGTTTAAATAACTAATATTGCTAAAAGAAACTCGTTCGAAAACTCGTTTAAATTTTCGAATCGAACGAGCCAAACAAGCAATCGAGTTTAACAAATCGAACGAGCTTAACGAGCCAAAGATTAATAATTTTAGATATTTCAAATATTATATTTTATTAGTTTTCTGGTGTTAATATACTATTAATTTGACCTCAAACCATGCAAAAATCTTCACTAGTAGAATTAGATATTGAAGCAAAAGAATTTGAACTCCCATCCCATGTATGTTTGCCTTTTCTTTTTATAACTTCTCTATTTCCTTTGTTTTGCTTCCTCCTTCGATGTGGGATTAATAAATTTATTAAACTTTTGCATCTATAATGATGCATACAAGTTCAAGAATTACCATGTCTAAAATTAATATCTACAAACAATTTACCACACTCTAAAGATGTACTCGTATATAATTATGTATTCAAAACATTTATGTTAAGCTATTATTATATCAAAGCAAATATTAAATATATGTGTGTGAAGTAAAAAAAATCATGATATCATTTTATGTTAACTAAATATACCCATTAAGTAAGTACTAATCTTGATATACTTAGACTATTAGCGTTTGAAATAAAATAAATTGATGCACAGTAGTGCAATCTAAAACTTGAACAACCTTTTATTTATTTGTTGAGTAGATAAATCAATCTATCTACCTAAAATGGGTATAATTTAATAAACAAACTACTATTGTAGTTAACAACTCATTATTAAACATTCAATTATCATCGATCATACTATAAAGGATTTAATCACCTGGTTGTTGCTTGTAAATATGACCATCTATTCAAGAGATGATATGAGGTGACATCAAGTAAGAACTCTTGTTTGTATGTATATGACGCCTTGTCGAGAAGAGAATTTTATTACTCGTGAAACCCTAATTTAAGGGGTTGATGAATGAGGCGTACCTCCAAAGAATATAATTCAAATAAGAGATAAAACTCTAAATACAAAGTTTATTAAAAATCAATAGTTAAATTATAATGATAATAAGCCCTATATTTATAGGGAATTGTAACTTGTAGAAAATAACCCATAATTACAGTTGTTTAAAAAACGAATTAAACATAAAAAGAAAATTATGGAATTCAATGCTCTACAACTGGCGTAGGGATATGTTTTCCTCTACGACGTAGAGACTTTAAGCCTCGAATAAAATCATATCGACAACTCTACAAGCATAAAAGGAAAAATACCCCTACGTCATAGAGGTGGCAAACTTGAACAATGTTCATATTCGGTGGTCGTGTACCATTGGGAAGAATAGCTATGTTATTTTCATACCAACTAAGCACACAAAAAATCTTCTTACATCTATGTATTGCATCCACATCATGTTGTCACGGTCTTCCTAGCAAAGCATGACTAGCTCCTAAGTTCACGATAAGAACTTCCAATAGCAATGAAGTTTACAAATCTCATTCACTTTACCTTAGGACCTTTCTTTTATCAAACCTAATTCATACTGATTAGGATATTGATTTAGGAGTTGGTAACTTCAAAGCCTTCACTAACTATCTGGAAACTATATTTCCACTACTTCCTCCATCAATGATCAATGAACAAACATTGTCTTCAATGAAGTAATATGTTTGGTATGTGGGATGAGTTCCTACAAAAATATGATTTTTGAGATACAATGGTACACTACTAAGACAAGAGTAAATCAATAGCCTCACCACGGGTTTCCTCGCTCCATGATCACAAAGCTTGAAGGTAAGAGTAAGTAAACCGGACTTGGAGAGAGAATATTATCGTCGTTGCAATGTGATGATAATCCATGCTAACCAAATGGGGTGGGGAAGCATATTTTTTATTTTTTTGCGGCGCACTTTAGAAGGTATCGAGGTGCTGGATATAAGGAATGGTATTATTCCTTGGAGTCCTTCGGAGGAATCTTAACATTAATGCTTGCTCATGTCTTTTACTTGTTGTGTTGCTATTTCAGATGATCCACCATTTCATAGCTTGTTCTTTTCGAATGACGCTAATACCTCTGAAACTTATCGGGTTCTCCCCAAAACCAATTTCGTCAAGAGGATTGTTAGTCTAGTAAAGTTGGTGAGGCAAATGCATTATAGCTTTACTTATTATTATTTTGTTTCTTTCCATCTTTTTAGTTTTTCTATTTATATCAACATTGCATATGTACATGCACAAACACAGACATGTATAAAAAATGGCTATGGTGTGTATCTACATAATTTTAAATGTATCGAAAAAAATTATGAAAAATATTCTTAGTTTATTTTAGTTATTCATAATGCATAATATGTATGAAACATAACGTTCATGAAGAGCTAAATTCGTAGAAACATACTCCGTAATTACTTATTTTGATTTAACATACTAATAAACTAATATTTTGGCATGAGGTATATACAAAATATATTTTGTTAGTATTGTTTTTCATTACTCACTACTTCAAATATAATATAACGTCATTATATATATCTATAACTGTCTATTGTCTAGTTATGTTCTTGTTTGTAAAACAAAATATACTAGACAAATTAGTTATTCCATCCCACATTGAATGAAAGAAGAAAAAAGCTTTCACAAAAACCTTTATAAAACCAAAAACCCATGAACAAACTTTTTGGCTCATCTCTAATAACCTGCTTACTATTTAATGGATCTAAATGGTTAGTTGAAAGTAATTTCAATGGTTCTTAATTCAAAAGGTCTACACCCAAACTTGTAATTATGAATGGCCATAGTCGAGCTTAAGTTAAGAATAAAGGAAATCGAGCTCGAGCTCATAAACGAACATAAGCGAGATTAAGCGAGTTCGAGCTTATAAACGGAGCAGTTGAGCTTAAAAAAAAAAAAAAAAAAAAAAAAAAAAAAAAAACGAGCGTCGAGCACGAGCTCGAACAATAATAAAATATACGATCTCAAGCTCGAGCATGAATTTGAAAAATTATTCGAGCTCGAGTCGAGCTCGATCCGAGTAATAGTCAATCGATCCTAGCTCGAATATCCTGAAACTCGACTCGGCTCGGATCGTCAACACCCCTATGTGGAGAATAGATCCCTATTTCCAGTAATGTGCCTCGTGCACCCGCTATCCTTGACCCATTCATCGGGGTCTAGGTCGACCTTTAAGCACACCTAAAACAATAATAAACTCAAAAGTTTGGTCCCCATTTGTTCATGGGTCCATTAGTGTTAAACATTCCATTCATGTTAGACATGTATGGATAAGATGAGTATGCATTCCATGAAGCAAAGTTTTGAAAAGGAAAACCGTTTTGCATGTTTGGGTTCCATCTCATTTGATGATTACTTTTCGGGTAAAGATTATTAGGTCTCCTAAATGAATTAGGTTTTGAAAAAGATGGAGCTTTATTTCTTACAAAAGTAGGATTATATTTTGGAGGTGGTTGTCTAGTGGTGATGTGAGTTGGTATCTTCCTATTAATGATAACAAAATCAGTTCTAGATGAAGAAGCTACGTTATTGCTACTGTTTGCTACAGCAGATCCAATGATCCCTGGCTGTACACTAGCCGGTTCCCTTATCAAGGGATCCATGGGATCCGCCACAACAGTGGCTGGTTTTTCTAGTGCCCTAACAAATTTTGTTTCTTTATTTTCACTAGTTGATGGATTAAGTTGTTGAACACCTAAACCTTTTTTGTTGTTGCCGGTTTTAACACCATCTAATATTGTATCTAAAGTGTTCGTACTCATTCTAGCAATTTTAGAATCTAGATGATCAACTAGTGTTTGAAGTTGAACGCAAAGTTCACATTCACCACTTGCTATTTTACCCTTTTCCAAACGTTTTAGTTTTGCTTTTAGTTCTATGACTTCTTTGTCTAAACGTTGGTTTTGACTCTTTAAAAGCTTGTTTTTTTTAACTAGTTTTAAGCTAATATTGCATAGTTGATCATATTCATTATGCAATGAGTCGTCATCAAGTGATGAGCTACTATAGTATTCGTGACATACCTCGTCATTTGCCATGAGACAAATTTCTTCGTCCTCCTCATCGCTCATTCCCCACGTGCCGCTCACGAACGCCTTTTGATCATCCCGTTTGGGACACTTACTAATAAAGTGGTTTGGGTCCCCACATTTAAAGCAAGTACGATCATCTTTTGGCTTCTCGTCCTCTTTGCTTTTCCGAAAGCCTTTCTTATCGTCATACGGTTGTTTGACGTATCTTCCCTTTCTTCTAAAGAACTTTTTAAAGTCCCTTACCGCCATGGCGTACTCCTCGTCGTCACTACTTGAAGAGGAGTTCTCTTCATCGCTTGAAGCCTTTTTGGCTTTAAGGGCAAGAGATTTGTGTTTCTCTTTTACCTTTGAGGCTTCGGAGTCTTTAGCGAGGTCAAGCTCGTAGACTTTTAGGTTGCCTATGAGTTCATCGAGAGTGAGGATTGTCAAATCTTTTGACTCTTCGATCGCCGTCACCTTGGATCTCCACTTCGATGGAAGTTCTCTTAGATATCTCCTAACATGGTTACGGCTAGAAAAAGATTCATCAAGTGCTTGTAAAGATGTAATAATAGTATTGAAGTTAGCAAATGAATGATCTATAGTTTCCTCATCCGATATTGAAAATTGTTCATATTGTTGAACAAATAAATCAATTTTATTATTTTTAACTTATTGGTTGCCTTAATGAGTTACAACTAAAGAATTCCAAATTTCTTTAGAGGTTTTAAGCATAGAAATTCTTTCAAACTCCTTTTTGGGTAAGGCATTATATAAAACCATTTTTGCTTCACTATTCTTATAAAGCTTTTTCTTTAAATCATCACTTAGTTTATCATAAGGTATGTTAACTAAATTTCCTTTATCATCTTTTGAGGTAGCCTCAAAATCTCCTTCAACAATAATGTACCAAAGATCAATATCTTTAGATTTCACATATGTTTCGAATCTATTTTTCCAATATATAAAACCATTAGTTTCAAGTAGTGGTGGTCGTTGCATAGACTGCCCTTCCTTATAATTTTTAGAACCTATAGTGATCGAAAAGTTTTTAAAATACAATTTTATATTAAAACTTTTATAAACTTAGCTCTTGATGCCAATTGTGGAAAACTAGAAGGGGGGGTTGAATAGTTTTGCCAATTTTAAGTTAGTTTCAAAAACTTTTAGATTCGTTAATATGTGAGATCTTATGGATGTAGAGAAAGTATAGATCTAATGATAAGCAAGTAAATAAAGTAAAGCGAAGGGAAAGAAAAGACACAACCGATGTATAGTGGTTCGGCTACAAGGACACCTTCCTTGCCCTACTCCACTCCCCGAGTCACCTACTCGAGAGTTCAAGCACTATGTCAACAAACTCCTTCACTAGGCGGAGAAGCCTTCACAACGTTGCTTACACTTTTTCCAGTACAAAGCTAGATACCAAGTCCGTAGCACGGTGGACCAAACCAACACGACTATTACACAACAAATATGTGAAATATCAAATACAAGATCTTTGCTACAGAAATCTTGCGGAGTGACAAATCAATCAAGGACCCCTTGCTTGGATGACTTGTAGAATGCTCGTGATCTCGCCTTAGAGAAGGACCTATATGAGGATCACAATAGAAAGAAAGAAGAACAACTCTCTAGATCAAGTGATCTATATGTTAGAAGAGAATGAGAGTGTATGAGAGATTTTGTAAGAAGAGGGGTGAGTTAGAATAAAGAAATGGCTCTCTATTTATAGGCAAAATCTTCCACTGTTCCCCGGATCCCACGGATCCCTTCCACTTGGGATCCGTCTAGTGTAATCCTAGGGATCCGTGGAACGCTCCTCTTTGCCCATGGGTTTTTTGGTTATGGGTCATGGGTTATGGGTTGATCCATGGGTTTTCTTTAGATTCAATGTATCTAAGCATACATTGTATCTAGCCAACTTGGGTATGGGTTAAGATCCATGGGTTATGGTCCATAGGTTATGGTTTTTACCCATCCTAATAAACTATTACAACAAATGCTTAATTACTACATTTTTGTATTTAAATGGCTATATGTAAATGCTTTACAAAAATAACATGTATCCTTATAATTATACTTAAGATAACATTATATTTGTTATCAACAAAACACAGAGAGATCGCAAAATATTAATAAACGTTTTTACGGTTTATTTGTATTAACACATGACACACACACGATACCAACACACCAGTTTACATGCTTTTTTAGCTTTAACGCGTTTTAGACTCGTGTTCATCAAAACTTAATTGTGGAACTCACGTTCATGAGACAAAAGGCCTCGTTTGTGACTCTCTGACTTAGTTATCATAGTATCATTTCCTTTATATTCCCAAATCATTTCCATGACCACTACTAATGTACAAGTTTTAAATCAAGTGGTGAGATTACGCCAAGAAATTGCGTAACCCTGATACTTTGAGAGTATCCGCATTATTTGATAAATAATGTTGAACTATTGGTTACCACATTCTGTGTACATCTGTTCACTTTAATCTTCCAAATACATTCCAATAGATCCCACGTATTGGTGTATATTCATACAAAGTTTTCTCTTTATTGTTTTGGGACATACCCAAGGCAACTACTTAATATAAGTTAAGTGTTATAGATTTAAGGTTTGGGACTCCACACTCTGTGAAAGGTATAGCGCGTGCGAAAGCATGAGGACATGTTTTCTGTACATGTATAAGCATGAGGACATGCTTATAGGGCGTACATAAGCATATAGAAATGCTTATGGGGTATGCGTAAGCATGAGGACATGCTTATTGTGTGTGTATAAGCATGTGAAATGCTTATAGTGAACTACTAAGATAGGCCGACTTAAATCGTCTACTAACAGGGCACACGCTCAATCAAACCGTTATCAAATCAGCCCTAAACATCTCATCAATCATCTTATCAATCAATTCGTCTAATATGTTCTCAATCATCCATATCAAATCAATCGAGTTCAAAATTACAAAATCATAATATACCGTTTACTCAAATCAAATTCCGTAATATCTCGATAATCTCATCTCATTTACCCAAAATCAATAATCATATCTCCAAATCATAATGTTGCCATAATCAGTTCACAATATCCCTTAACAGATCATCTCATAATTCAAATCGCAGTTCATACCATAATCAATTAAGAAGCTTCGGCTTGGCAAGCGGGCGTACGTCGGTCGAGGATCAATTTTCTTAAAAAGTGGTTGTAGTTTAGGGTTTATAAAATACCTAATTCTCTATAACCTTGAGCTCTGATACCAATCTGTAACACCCCCAAATCTCGGTACAGTGGAAGACTTAATCAAGTTCTCGAGGCGTTACTATTGGATTGGTATCGCACACAAGTATAGCAAAATATAGTCATTAATCATTCAAAACCAATCCCGAATTTAAGTATTCAAAACATTTAATCCAAAAGTGTAAATATTAGGCCCAAAACACGATTTAATAAGATAGGTCCCCAAAGTTTATCAGAGTCAGAAATGAACCTTGCACCCCGACTTCTTGCCAAGCTTCCACCGATCACGTAATCCAAACATCTCTCAAATTCCTGAGAAATCATGCTAAAAGGTCAGCTTACGCTGGTGAGTTCATAGGTTTAAGTTCAACAAAATCATAGTGGACCAGTAGGAGTTGATTTGCTATGCAAGACCTAAGATAGATAAATACCGATCCTACCCGGATCACCAACCATAAACATGTCCCGCATCGAGGGACTACTCGGGCCCAGCGACTCTAGTCCAGCATTGTCGTGGCAAAATCTAGGACAATTGCCAACCCCGGACTAGGTCGATGTAGAAGTTTATTCTTAGCTAGGCAACAGTTATAGCAATTAGTATTGCTACCCTAGTATAAGGCAACAACTACCGCACATCTATCTAAACAGTCAAGCATATAAGCAAATCCAAATAGTTTTCACGGTCCAAAAACAGTAGCATGATTCTCACCCCAATATAGTTAAAAACGTAGATAAAAGTGGGGCTATGAAACTCACCTTAGCCACAGCAATGCACTATTCACTATTGACACGACTGGCATCTAAAGTTAATCTCCATGGCATCCAAAAGAATGTACGACGAGTAAATAGAATAGTTGTGACGTAACCTAATTTGTATACGATATTCTTAGAATACGGCTCATACGATAAAGAAATCAATAGAAAGTAATGTGTTGTAGTTTTCGTGGATCATTCATGTCGTTACTTTCAAAAGTACATTATCGTTCCCAAAAGTTCATAATTAATATCTTAAAATTTTAGTTTTAACGTTTCGTGTGGTGGTAAGAAACATAGACGCGACGTACAACTCACGCGAAGGAAAGAAGACATCGATATACTCAAGCTAGTCAAAGACTAGGAAATGACGACAACTATTTATGTAACATAAATAGGTTAATTGATAAGTTTCAGCAATTTACTCAACAATTCCCAAACGTATGTGTTCAATAATAAAACACAAGTTTCCATTTATCGCTCAATTAATAGAGGTATCTCAATCGTTATTCATAATCATACAAGTTTACCCGAAATTACTTCATATAAGGTATAGTAAATAGTGTACTATAAATGACACGTTCGTTTATTCCAACGTTCCCAAACCATTACGACTTTAATAAGTTATCTTATCAAGATAATATTTCCAAGCAAGTTTATAAAAGCTAACATGCGTTGTGAAACACGAGTTACCATTGTATTTAATAAGGGTTTATATTATATTAAACCACATCTGTCAATAGTATTTATAATTATATACTTCAATGGTAGCTTAGATGTGAAAACGGAATATTTAGTTTTATCGCAAAAGCAATTATACTACATTCATTTAAACCAACACGTTGAAAAGAGTACAACATACTAATAAATAAAATTGTTATCAAAAGTTTATAAAATATATTTTGTGTTTATGAAACACAAGTTATTATCGTAGTTAAATAAAACCATATTAGTCGACAATATTGTGACAACTCGTAATTTCAGGTCATTTTACATACTTTAAAAGTTTCACTAATTCATCATTTATCGTAAACTACGTTTACGAGTATCCAATTCGCGTAACCTTAATGGTTTAGCTGTGAATTCATGAACAATCATCAAGGACATTTCATATAGACTAGGTTTAGTCTACATATCATTAGCATCATTATCATCATATTAGTTCATGCATGGTTTTGCATTTTTTTCGTTAAACGTATAAATTCCTATTAAATAAACGCTATCGCGTAAACATTTATTTTGAGAAATTGATCCGACACTTCCAAAAATTATCCTAATATATTTTTATACTCATTTTAAGACTATAAAAATTATATTATTAGTTTACCCGATGTTTTCAATTTATTTTGTATATAAATTGTTATATATATATTTACGACGGCTTTCGTAAATTCAACCCGATAAATATTTATTCGCTCAATTCTTGTAAGAAATGTATTTTTATAATTTTTATGACTTTGATATATTTTATTTTGTTCCGTTAAAATTATTTCTAGCTAACGTTACCCTAAATACTTAATTATATATACAAGTTACCAACTATACTTAAACAATTACACTTTTACTTACACAAAATACACTATATCATACAAAAAAAAATGCATTACCCTTTTACTTCTATTATGTGTGTCAACAAATATAGATGACACAACAAGTGATCATTTTGATATTTGCTACCTATATATTGTACACTTATCTTTAATTATTAGATATTTGCAAGAAAACACATACAACACACAAAGTAAAAGGTGAACAAGAGTGAAACCTCTCATCTTTTCTCTACAAATTTCGGCCATATCATAAACACCAAGGAGAAACCATAAAATTTTCTAGTTCAAGTGATTATCATGTCCTACTAGTGATCTATGTTAAGGTTTTGAAATAAAAACCTATAGATTAATAAAGTTTTCATCATTTTCTTGCACATACTCATTCAAGTAAGCATTTCATGATCTTCATAACTTTTTCATATTCATCTTTATGTTATTTCATCATTTTTGCAAGAAAACATGCATGTTACATATGAGTCTATACCACTTTTAATGTTTCTATTACATATTATTAGTTATAATTATCCTATAATTAATCCCTTGAAACATATCACTTTTGGTGATTTCTAGGAACCCATGACACCCTAAGAAGGTGTATGGTAGGATTAGAATAGCTTCGGAGTTGTTTTGAATTGGTTAGAATAGGTTTTGCGCAAGAAAAACTCATTTCGAGAAGTTTAATTAAGGGTCTGTCCATATTTTTGAAATCTGGAATTTTCGACAGTAGATAAAAATTTTTGGCCTAGATATTTAGAAAATATACTTTAAAACGAAAACGTGGCCGCTTGAACGGGTTAAAACGGAGTTATAACGAAGAAGATATGAATTTTTGAAGTTTGACGACGAAAACTATTTGTTTCAGAAAATTCAGCATGTATTCTCAACTTTTTACGAGTCAAAAATGGATCTTGAGCGTTATGAAACGCGTCGACTTATCAAAAATATATTAGTATACTTTGATACGAAGCTAAGGATATATAAAACGTAGAAAACGGACTTGTAACGATTAAATTACACACGTTTACACAAAGTTGCTGTAACTTTATTATATAAGAAAAATTAGTATATTTCTATTAGACAAACTTTATGTCAACAAGTGACCATGTTGAGGGTCGTTTTTAACATTGACGTAGTACTTTTTATAACGTGATGTCTTCTAGTAAAAGTAAGTTCGCCAAGCATATTTTCCAAAATGTCCGACCGTTTGTCAAGCGGAGTTGTAATGAATTATATACGGTCACTTAAACTTTGCCGAAAACCACCCTTAAACAATATTTTGGATACAAGTACCATACTTCACCTATACTTTTCCCCATGATCGAGACCTCTAGGATGAAAACTTAAATGCTAAAACTTTGAGATAATGATACAAGCTTCCCAAAACCGTTGAGTTTGTTTCCTAACACTCGACGTGCACCATTTTACGAATAGCTTTTCGAGGCCGATTAGTCACTTTCATGAAATTGTCAAATGACATTATTTTACGACGAAAAGTTATAATTTCATAATAAATCATTAAATGACTATCGTAGGATATTATTTCAACGTATATACTTGTAAAGTATTTTATAACATGACGAGATGTCATAAACATATATTTCGACGATAAATTCTATTTTCAAAAGCGTACAAGTGGTATAGATTACATGTGGATTTGCATGCACGACATTGTTTCATGATTTACATTAGAACATATCATTCATAATAGGTCACGGTCAGAGGTTGCGCCTCATTTCAATATTGCCATTATATCATCATTATCATTGCAAAAGGTGAGTTTTCATAGCCCCGATTTATTCAAGTTTTTACTTTATTTCAAACCTACGGGGAGAATACATTGCACATCATTTTTATTACGATACCAAGTATATCAAAATCATTACATTGCTTAAGTTACCTCATTGCCAGTTAAATGTCCCCATTTCATAATCATGAACCGTTAATTTCATAGAAGCGAGGGTGAGTGGATAGATCTATCGAGGGTGACACCTCCATCCGGTTGGTGGATTCCAACCGGACGGATGCATTTCATTTCATTATCATTATTTGAGTTATTTGGCAAAACACTCTAGCTTAACATCAGTCAAGCTTCAGTGTCATGTGCTTAAGCAATTGTATCATTTTTGTGACATCATTGTCATACATAACTTATACTTGTGGTAGTCGTATTAAACATATACATAAACTCTATGAACTCACTCAACCTTTGTGTTGACACTTTTAGCAATGTATTTTCAGGTAACTAAGGCATTCACTTCATGGCATGCATGTGGACATATCATAGAGTCGCGGTGACGACGCGTCTCACATGGGATTTATACATTTTTAAAACATCGTTTGACTTGTACCAAACTTATTTTCCGCACATAGTAACTTTCATTTGGGACCTATCTTTGTAACTCTGAATGTTTTTAATATATCAAACGATGTTCTTTTCAAACGACACTTTAGGTCATTCAATATAACTGTGATTGTGATGCTATGACAGTCATCCCCCAGGAATTCCATTCCGCTGCAAAAACAGGTAATTTGGGGGTGTGACAGATTGGCATCAGAGCTTTGGTTATAGAGAACTAGGTTGCATCATTGACCCTAGACTATAACTACATCATCATAGCATCTCATCATTTCATCATAAGTGCATAGTCACTATACAAGCGGTTTCATACGCACATTTTGCGAGTTATTTACTTTCATTTCAAAATCGATTGTCACATAGATGCCTTCAAATACTCATCCCATCATACTCACATCACTTTGACATGGAGAATGCCCTGTCATTCCCTATCACAATTTAAACATCAGTTGACTCAACATGATAACATCGATGATGAGATCAACCATTTTAGGAGGACGAAGTTGCACCTACACCATCACGATCACCATTGATTCAATCTGTAGGATCAGACAATTTTATCATTCTGTTGAGACAGATCATACCATTTGGTAGGACTTACAAGCTTAGTCCTAGTGGACCTACTACTCATACATCCTGACTTGCAGCTGGGAAGCGTGCATGATTTAACACACCATTACCATCTATCACTAAGACTATAGACAATACACCATCTCATAGGTTTGAGGACTGTGAGAGTTCTAGGGCTATTGCCACTAGACCACCTATTTGCTTTTACACTTGAGATATGATTAGACTACCAACAGGAACAGATAATAAGTACCTTTCTAGCTAATGTAATCTGTATCATTTATTATCTCCACGATAATTACAACATTTGTTTATTTCATTCTTATTCCAATTGCCCAATTTCCAATCATTTCGCGACAATACATCACTATCTTACTAGGGGTTAGGCCAACTTTATTCTTGACCAATTAAGAGACTATTACCATTTTATGAGGTTCTCCCATGTATCCTACAAATCATTCAACAAATTATATTTCAAGTTATTTTGCTACCATTTCATGAAATTATTTCACTTAATTTTATTTCAAGCTATTCTACACTATCTTAGAAACATTGTTTCATAAAGTTTTAAAACAAGTTGTTTCGTTACCACCCTATCAATTGGCTTTCAGTCATTTTATCAACTATTTAATACCATCATGCGAAACGATTTTCATGTTACTCTGAAAAATTATTGAGCCATTATCTTACAAAACAAAACGTTGAATACCATCTAAAACTTCGGAGGAACATAATACCATTTCAACAAAACCAAGCATCACATCATTTGTCCTCAATTATACATGGCCTGATCACCTATGTATAATTCAGGAAGAATTATGTCATGAAAGTAACAAGCATCATTTCAAATCTCTTAAAACAATCTTCACTCAAAAGCAAAGCTTTGTAATCAGATAAATTGTTCATAAACATTTTTTTTAACACTCTATAGAAGCCCACACCATTCATCCCTCACTCAACCGATAAGTTAGAATTTGACGAGTGACCTTTTTAGGAAAGACTTTCTATACCATCTATGAGGAGGATTCCTCGGTACAAGAAACAATGAAAGGATTTCAGATTTCCCCACAAGGACTAGAAGTATATAGTAAGATGATTCGAAACTCAACACAAAGCTTAAGACATCATGAGACATTCCGAACCACTATTTTGGACTAGAAGTCAAATTATATCATTTCAAAAGTACTAGCTAGACCGAGTTACAAGATTTAGTATGAAGCGAATACCCACTAAGCAACATCATAGGGATAAACCAAGTCTTCTAACTGAGACTGCAGAACATTCCATTAAACATGGCTTCAACAATATGTGAACTTCCCTACAATGAGTTTCCCTTAAAGGAAAATTTTGTTAAATTTAGGTTATCGATATAAACTTTCCCTAAGGCATTGTGTTCTCTAGAAATTACGGATAACCTCACTTTCATATCAAGAGATGCAACAGGTTTGAACATAACAGACAATCAATGACACTCCATCTACAAGTGAAATTAGAACAAACATTCTTCGACATAGTATAAGCTGATATATATGTTTATGCTAGCATGATAACAATCTAAGTGATGAAATAATTTTAAAAGCATTCAATATCGGAACAGATCTTGAAAATCAATCACTACACCACATCACTTAAATATTTAAAGTTTTGTGACTTTACAACATAGAGCATGGAAACACTTCGATAATCAAACAATAAACATTTTAGTCATGGAGACTAAGCACCTTAGGCAAGTAATGACATTCGCTAGAACTAGAAACGCGAGTATCACAACTATTACCCATAATCTATTCCTTCTATAAGGTCCTTTTGACAGATTTAACATTTTGAAATTTGGCATGAGACACGTGGTATCAATTCCAGTTGTACCTATTACAAGCTATTCGATTCACCTTAGAATTCTGACAATCATTTTAAGATTCCTTTGGAATTCACTAGGACCTGATTACCGCTTATTATCCTCAGCTCAATGGTTAGAGCGAGAGAACAATTCCCACATTAGATGATATGTGATGAGTGCTTATTCACTCATCATTTTTACCCATCTAAGACCACTAAAATGTCTAAAAACATCAAATATAACCAATTATGCTGCTGCATATCCTGGAGTGTGTGTTTTATGTATTTCAGTACAAAGGATCAAAATGGCAAAACATGCATTGAGCTAGGAATGGAAACGCAAGCTACTGATGGAGTTTTAAGCCGGATTTTCTAATTTTAAGAGTCCGATTCATATTAGGAGTGAGAGGGGAAAACTAAATCAAAACCGAACACTAAAACCAAATTACCTTTCTACCCTTTACCCGAACCTAGTTTATCATTTTACCCTAAAACGCCACTAAAAAACAATTATTTTTATTTTTAACCATTTTAATTTATTAACCATTATTTTATTAAACCAATTTTTATTAAAACTATTTTTCTTTTTATTTAAAAAAAAAAATTTACATTTAGAAAAATCTTAAAAACAAAATAAACCAAATCTAAACCCCTTATCACACCAAATAATAAACTTTTTCCCCCTTTGACCCATTTTCTTTCACCCATTTTGACTCTCTCAGCCAAACCCCAAACCAGGATACCACAATCCCTTTTTGGCGCCAAATGCAAAAGGCAAAAACCTTCCCTCCCTCCCCGCCTTCACCCCTCGGCCCCTCTCACCCGTACATACAAAAACAACTTCACATGGCCTACATTGCCACTGTGGCAATCCCATCAAATTCCATTGGTTTTCAAGAATGGATGGCCTGACAGAAAATCTTTGGTGCCCAAGATCAAATTGATGGCTACATGGTTCTGAGCATAACAAGCTCAACCGCATTCTCACTCTCTCCTCACACGTAAAGCACACAAATGTAGGCATTAAAGAAGAAGGAGAGAAGACCCCATGTTCAAGAGTATTATAAATAGGATAGGAGTAACAGAAATCTTTGTCTAGAATTCATGTTCTAGTCCATTTACTTTTGTCATTTTATTTAAAATGTAATTTTATTTTCGCTAATGCAATTTAAATTCCGCTTTTTAATCCTATTGACTTTTAATTTTTCGATGTTCTTGAATTATGGTACTTGAGTTTTAAAAAGTGTTTGTTTAAGTTTGTTTAGCTCATATGAGCTTATGTTAAAAGTTTTCAAAGCAAGTCTTTAATATATTAATCTTTCCGCTTCAAAAATTCTTTCTCTTCAAATAGATGTTTGATTAGTAGGTATGTCTTGGGTCAAATTCATCTTTTGACCCATTTTTGGTGCTCATATAATCTCAAAGGTAGTGTAGGATCAATGATTTTTATTGCAATTAGATTTGTTAAAATTAGTTTAGTAGTAGTTTTTAGTTTTAATTTTACCGCCTTCTTTCTTTCGTCACTTTACAAAGCTGTTCTCCATTAAGCTCTTTAAGAGCTTGTTATAAGCTCAAAATTGAGTCCATTTGTTTTCTAGGTACCTTTAGCATCCATAGTTTGTGCTCTCTGATTTTTATGCATTAGCTTAGTTCCTATAAGTTTTTAGATAAGCTGAAAGTACCCCTATGCTTTATTCTCGACAATGCCCTCAGAGGTGCCCATAAGCTTTTTGCAAGCTTCTTATCAAGCTCATTAAAGCCCAAAGTTAGCAAGAATTGAAGTATAAGCTCTTTGGTGGGGTGGGCTTGACATTTTTTAGGTTTCTTGTTTTAGCTTTTAGATTAGATAGTTATTTTAAGCTCAAACTTGCCTTACTGACCTGCTTTGTCAGAGAGTTGCAAAGAAAGTTTCAAGGCATTTGAGCTTATTAGGTTGTTATATAGCTTGTTTAGGGCCCTTGTAGTATGCCTTTTAGTTACTCTCATTTTAGATATGTTAGTGCTTAATTAGTTTATTTTTAAGCACCAAAGTGCCCCTAGGATCAAGCTTTTACCCACTGATTGGTACAGCAATTCAACAAATTTCAGGTTCACACTATTATAAGTCACAAGTATGTCAAATTTATCCTCCATTTGGTCTTTTTAGGAAGACTACCATGCTAACTTTGTTATTGTAGCTTGCATTCGGTTTGAA
This sequence comes from Chrysanthemum makinoi, assembly GCA_910596185.1. Classification (NCBI taxonomy): domain Eukaryota; kingdom Viridiplantae; phylum Streptophyta; class Magnoliopsida; order Asterales; family Asteraceae; genus Chrysanthemum; species Chrysanthemum makinoi. The sequence continues at coordinate 313,747,109 of OU343225.1, forward strand.
GCCTCCTCTTATTTAAAATTAAGTCAAGAACAAAATTTCCATGAATCTGCCCTAGATTTAAATGCTGCACTAACCGATAAGTTCTATAGTTTTTTTTTAGTTTTCATTTAGCTTAATTAGTTTCTTTTGTTACCTTTTAGATAAGTTAGTTTAGAAATAGCTCACTATAGCTTCTTAATGCTTATTATACCTTTTAGATTGCTTATTGTCCATTTGCTAGTTTAGGATCACTCTTAGTATAATTAAATTCCCAACTGTTTTTCCCCATATGTAGGTCCTAGCTAATTTAGATGATTGCGTCCAGGTCTTAGCTTAATTAGTACCTTTTCATTGCTTGTTTTAACTTTATTAGGGCTTGTCTTAGCTTAATTAGTGCTTACCAGCCTGTGTCATTAAGTTGTTAACTTGAATCACAAAAACAAGTATGTTGTTTGCTTCCATGACCTTAAGTGATTGCATAAGAAAGTTTTTTAAAAGATGCTTATTTGTTTTGTATCTATTGTTCAAAAAGCTAAAAAAGAAAAAAAATAATAAGCTTGGCAAAAAAAGGGGTCCAGATTCAACTCAGGACCTCATGGTTCCTCGTGCATGCACACACAAAGACACCCCTGTAACCAATTGTGCCTTGGGTCTTCTTTGTGTAGTTCTTGAACAATAATTCATTTAAGCCTACATTTCCTTAAGCTCTCTAGACTCGTTAGCTTATTAATAGCTTTTATACCGCTTATTTTTCACACTTAGTATTTTTCTCAAAGATAGTAATAGTATAAAGTATTTTAATAAAAGTTTCGAATTTTCGCTAAGTCTTACTATTTTTAATAATTAAATTAGATAAATAATCAAGGTTTTAATTCGTAATAAAAAAATAAAAGTCAAAAATACCCGCTTTTTCCAAAATTATTTTTTTTAGTTGTTTAGAGCATAGGAAAATTAGTTTCACATCCTTAGGCCTTAAATTGCATTTTTTTCACTTTTTGAGGCCCTGATTAGCCCTAAGCTAATGCTTTTGCATATTATCACTTTAGATTTAATTTAGCATCATTTTATCATTTCATTTGCTTAGTAGTAGTTAGTTAATCATTTACTTTGTTCTCTTGCTTTATTTACTCTCGCTTAATTAGTAGATAACGTAATAAAAACAAAAATCCCTAACAATTCAAGCATTTTAATAACAAACCTCAAACGCCACCACCAACTACCCCTCGTTGGGGAAACGACCCGGTAATCACTTGCCCGTATCACTTATCGAGTATTCGCTGGTTTTGCTTGCCTAATTTTTCCTAAAGGGTTGGTTTGCATTCTCTCTCGCTTATTCCGTATTGATATTTTTATATATATAATTGACTTATCAAAATTTGGCCGCTGTCGGAGGTTGTAATGCGACAATATCGCTAAGGTTTGACGATTAGTGACTTGAAGATCCTTCCGTGAAGTTATTTATTTCCAAAATCCCAAAACCCAAAAATATTTTCCTTTTCAAAATTTATTTTTCCTTTTTATGTTTTTATTTATCAAAACCCAAAAACATTCTTCTTCTTTATTCCTCTTATCCGTGATAATTCTATTTCTCTTATCCTCTGCCGCTTGATTCTATTCTTCGTATCCTCTCGATCACTTAATTCTATTTCTTTAACCCTCTACAAGTTTACTTCTCATGGCGACGATCGATTATCGCCGCTTGTTTTCACCGTAAAGGCCGTATGGAAGAGGATCAAGTTTATTGTCTCAACCTGATTGTTTATGTAAGCAGTGTGGAAGGGTTGGTGCAAGCAAATATTGCTATTGGTGCGAATTAGCCAATAATAACTCTCTCGATGATTCTCCAAGTTTTTCCGACCACCCACCAAAACCCGAGATTTGTTCTTCTTGTTTCGAGCCTAAACCGCCTAGAATTGATCAAAATCTTTCGCGTTTACTTGCTAAGGTTAAGAGAAAAGAACAAGAACCGAGACCAAACGGAAGTGGTGGAAATTGCTAGCTCGAGATACACACCACTTGTCCCACCTCCGAATCTTTGAACGAAATCGTGAACATGATTGAAAACTTTAAATGAACTTCGCCAAGATTCAACTGAAATACAAATAATGACTTGTGATATTGTGGAGCCCTCGATCCCTACCCCGTGCCCGAGATATCTTCTTTCGATCAAGATTATTGCTACGGTTGTGGGAGTATGTTACCAAAGGTTTTCGTTGTTTCAAATGTATGTGCAAGTGGTGTGGAAACTATCTTACTAATGGATTTTGTTCGATCAGGCTTCGAGAATTCATTCGCTTATGATTCTAATCCAAATCCTTTTCAATTATCTCTTTAACGATTTCAACTACCTCCATTGAATTATACCTAACCACAACCGCATTCTATCAAGATTTCAATGATCCTTCATTTTGAATTTCTCTCCTCAAATTCCTTATTGTGCAAATTGTGGGGGTCCTCATTATGATTACCAATGTCAATCATGGAATCAAAATTACTATGGACCTGATCCTTGTTATAACACTTCCGCTTTTGATAATTTCCAACCCCCACAATTTCCTCAATATTGAACAATATCCCGTCATTGATCAACATCCTCGTGAGAAAAGTATGCTAGAAGAACTTGCCAAGACCAAACGCTTCAAGAAAACGAAAAAAATCTATGCTAGAATTACTTGAAGAAGAGGAACAGCCGCTAAGATTCAAAGATGTTCAAGAAATACGAATCGAGGAACGAGCACTTGCAAGACGTAAACCGATGGCTCGCTAATTTACATTGACTATGATGATGATAGTGACGATGATGATGAAAGTTTGTCACTAAAACATTACACCAAGAGCCTAACTCTCTAAGTATTGGGGATGACATTTTAGCACTATTCCGAAACCGAACTGTCTTGTGCCGAGAACCTTGTCCCAACCCCAAGTGAAGTGCGAGGGTGTCTCTAATATGATGTGTGATGAGCCGTTGATGATGATTCTTCCTCCCACCCCTAATGATTCGCTGAGATGATCTCCGAAGTCCATAATGACTATACGCCGTTTGACTCCATTCCTTATCGTGTGGAGACATCGAGTATGTTGAGGAATATCCCTCTCGGCTCGCCTTAGAAGAAGGAGATTTTGAACCCAAGAAAGAGAAATCGACCGATTTTGATTCTGATGATGAAGATATTCTGTTAAATCCCGAGGAACCTTTCACTATGGCATTCACTAATCCTCGCTTGACTTCGACTCGATTCACTCGTTTCAAATAACCAAATGTTTGACATCAGAATGAGGATAGTGACCTTTACTCAAAAACCCTCATAATTTTACCCTTGAGCCGAGGACTCTACTTTTGAAGAAAAGAATAGTGGCAATCCCACTCGACAAGTTAGACCTTCTCGGAGTTCGATGAATCGTCTCTTGATCATTCTCCACGGGAGACATGATGTGACTTCGACTTTGAAGCCGACCTTACCGAATTAAAATTTCAATACCTTCATAATTGCCGAGGACACTCTTATGGAGGAGGTCGACCCATTTCTTTATTCGAGCTCTGATAGCTGGTTTTCGAGGACGATTATGGCTTAGGTCCATCATCCACTACCGCTAAACCGACAGATGGAACCTCTTCCAAGCCCGAGCAATTTTAATATTCTCATTGCTTCAAGCAGGATAAGATTGTTGAACATTCGCTTAATGTTCCTCAATCTAATTTTGCCCATTCGACCCACCCGCTGTCAATCCATTGACACTTCTTTCTTATCCCATTTCTTCATATTTATCTCCTACTAGAGGAAGATACCATCTTTGACCCCTATTTCTCATTCTTTGAGCCTGAATATCTCATCGGAGTGGAACTTTCAAAGATATGAATGTTTCTTCAAACCATTTGAATGAAAGTCCGATTACATTTTCTTCCACTTGCCCCCATGGACCAATGACTGGGTCGAAGCAGTTTAGCTACTTAACACAAAACAAGAGCATTTCTGGGTGTCCACCCATGTTTCTATCTTCTTTCTCTTTCTAACACTAAGTGTGGGGAATTTCCCCATCATGTTTGCTTGTTGTGTGTTTGCCTCTCAGGATTCCCGCTGATCGTGATGATTGATGCTCGCTTTCTATCCAAACCTAATATCCCATCTTTTTGCTAACTTATCAGGGATATCTTTATTAATCCTTTGTGAAAAAGATTTCGCTTCCACACTTGGCTAGTAGTATTACCTTTTTCCGTTCTATAGTTTCGCCACGTTTACTTTGAATATTGAGGGCAATATTCAATTCTGGGTTGGGGGGAATTCTAGCGAATTTTGATCACATTGTACCTTCTAGTACCCTAGCACCCCTGCTTGACCAAAAATTTTAAAATTTTTTTATCGCTTTAAGTCAAGTATTTACATTTACAAGAAGTGCTTTGCAAAAAAATAAAGCATTGATGCTTCGGTGTTAATGGTAGTTTAGCTCGTATCTGCAATGAATCCACTGCTAGAGTGTTGATCTAGCTGCTTCTCTTAACATTTAGGCTAAGGTTTTCACAGTTGGCAAATGAAAATGCTAAGCGTGAGTAGTTGGTTCTCTTTAGAGCTTATATATAAGTACCTGGTTTTCTCCCGTATTAACTAATTGGACTTAAATACGTTGCTCGTTGTCAAACTTTTGAACATTCAAAATAGTCTTGTTAAAATAAAAAGTTTTAAAGAAAATTGATTTAGAGTCCGAGTTCAACTTTATTTAAATTTCCGAAAGCATACTTCTTTTAAATCAATAATGTTGCAAAATGAAAGTATCGTAAAAGTGCTTGAATGATGCAAAACTTGCAAGTTTAAAGTTCAAAGTCAAAAAAAAAATGAAAAAAAAAAAAAATTGAAAAAGAAAATGAAAAAAAAAATATGAGTTACAGAATAAAAGCACTTGTTGCTTATGAATAAATGTGCTAAACGCATTTCTTTTTCTTAAATTTAAATCGGAAGTTGAACTGTATTCACAAAGTTGTCTAAAAGTTTGACTGTTAATTTGGAAATCCTTGATTTCAAAGATCCCGAAAGCTCTGATACTATTCTCGAGAGTGAAAACCTAGCCTCCCCAAAAGGACAAGCGAGAAGAAAAGTCTAACATGGAGTGATCTCACCTTTGAATCTCGAATTTCTAAATTGTCGCCGGTTGTAATCCATTAGGTTTAGTTTTAATTAACTGTAGCTTCAGAAATCTTTGAGTCGAATTCCCGCTTTACCCTGCAGACTATTCTCTGTGGAGGTGTCAAAAGCCCGGTCACTTAAAAACTAATGTTTTGGATGCCGAGAAGAAAGCCGCTGGATGGAAGAGGCCCTTCGATCCTTAGACTTTCATCGCTTCCGGTGGGTTAGTACTTAAGTTGATAACAACCATAACAAATGTCGATTTTAATGATCAAACTTTTGGAAATGAGCACACTCACTTAAATTGTATAAATTGCAGGAGTAAAAAGTTAAGTCTCGACCATATATATTATTTCGTAAGTAGAAAAGCATTTTACAAAACGCTTTGCACAATAAGTTTAAGCTTGGTTTGAGAGTATAAAAAAGAGGATGACGATTACACCCTCGAGACATCCCATTTTGTGTGAATCCCGTTCTATGATGCCATGTTTTGATAATCAAGCATGTTATTTATTTACATTCAAGTTTTAAATTTCTCGTAGTTGAATAAAAGTCAGACTAGGTATTCTTTTTTGGTATTTTTGACTTTCATTACTTTATATGATCGATTGCTGTGACTAGCAATTGATAGTGTGGGGGGATTTGATGAGTGCTTATTCACTCATCATTTTTACCCATCTAAGACCACTAAAAATGTTCTAAAATAAATATAACCAATTATGCTACGATATCCTTGAGTGTGTTTTTATGTATTTCGTGCACAAAGGATCTAAAAGGTGGCAAAACATGCGAATTGAGCTAGAATGGAAAACGTGCTTGCTGATGGAGCCTAAGCTGATTTTCACATTTTCGTAGTCCGATTAATATTAGGAGTGTAGAGTGGGGAAACAAAATCAAAACCAACACTAAAACCAAATTACCTTTTCACTTTTTACCCGAACCTTTACATTTTAATTTAAACGCTTACTAAAACAAATATTTATTTTTAACCATTTTAATTTACACCAATTATTTTATTAAAACCAATTTTATTAAAACATTTTTCTTTTATTTAAAAAAAATTACATTTAGAAAAACCTTAAAAACAAAATAAACCAAATCTAAACCCCTTATCACACCAAATAATAAACTTTTTCCCCCTTTGACCCATTTTCTTTCACCCATTTTGACTCTCTCAGCCAAACCCCAAACCAGGATACCACAATCTCTTTTTGGCGCCAAATGCAAAAGGCAAAAACCTTCCCTCTCCTCCTGTCTCTCTCACCCTATCCCTCTCACTCCAGAAGCATACAAAACAACTTCACATCGCCTACATTGCCACTGTGGCAATCCCATCAAATTCCATTGGTTTTCAGAATGCCTCATTGTACCCTTTGTGCCCAAGATCAAATTGATGGCTACATGGGTTCTAAGAAGCATTAAATCAACCGATTCTCACTCTCTCCTCACACGTAAAGCACACAACAGAAGGCATAAAGAAGAGGAGAGAAGACCCCATGTTCAGTAGTATTATAAATAGGATAGGAGTAAATTGTGAAATCTTTGTCTAGAATTTCATGTTCTAGTCCATTTACTTTTATTGTCATTTTATTTAAATGTAATTTTATTTTCAGTTAATGCAATTTAAATTCCAGATTTTTTTAATCCCATTGCACTTTTATTTTTCTCATGTCTGAATTATGGTACTGAGTTTTAAAAGTGTTTGTTTCAGTTTGTTTAGCCTATATTTAGCTAAGTTTTCAAAGTAAAGTCTTTAATATATTAATCTTTCCGTTTCAAAAAAATTCTTTTCTCTCTTCAAATAGGATGTTTGGATTAGTGTATGTCTTGGGTCAAATTCATCTTTTGACCCATTTTTGGTGCTCATATAATCTCGCAAAGGTAGGATCAATGATTTTTTTATTGCAATTAGATTTCAGTTGTTAAAAATTAGTTTAGTAGTAGTTTTCTTAAGCTACTTGTCAGCTACAGCTTCCTTTCTTTCACACTTTACAAAGAGTCTCTGACAAGCTTCTTTAAGAGCTTGTTATAAGCTCAAAATTGGAGTCCATTTGGTGTTCTAGGTACCTTAGCATCCATAGTTGCTCAAGGATTTTATGCATAGCTTAGTTCCTATAAGTTTTTAGATAAGCTTGAAAGTACCCCTTTGCGCTTTTTTTATTCCATTAACAGCCCCTCGTAGTGCCCTATAAGCTTTTTGCAAGCTTCTTATCAGCTTACATAAAGCCCAAAGTTAGCCAAGAATTGAAGTATAAGCTCTCAAAGTGGGCTTGGACCGCTTTAGGTTTCTTGTTTTAGCTTTTAGATTAGATAGTTTAGTTTTTTAAGCTCAAACTTGCCCATTTGGGACCTACAAGCGGCCGTAGTATTGCAAAGAGCCCTTAAGGGCAATTTGATTTTATTAGGTTTGTTAGTATAGCTTGTTTAGGGCCCTTGTAGTATGCCTTTTAGTTGTTTCCTCTTTTTAGATATGTTAGTGCTTAATTAGTTGCTTATTTTTAAGCACCAAAGTGCCCCTTAGGGACCTGCTTTACCACCGACAGTACGCAGTACCAAAGAAATTTCGTGTTCACAGCTTATTTATGTGCTCAAGGATGTCAAATTTATCCTCCATTTGGTCTTTTTAGGAAGACTACCATGCTAACTTTGTTATTGTAGCTTGCATTCGGTTTGGAAGCCTCCCTCTCAGCTTAAAATTAAGTTTGAAATACCTCGCATGAATCGCCTCCTGAAGACACGCAATGTGCGACTAACCGATAAGTTCTATAGTTTTTAGTTTTCATTTAGTTTATTAGTTTCTTTTGTTACCTTTTAGATAAGTTAGTTTAGAAATAGCTCACTATAGCTTCTTAATGCTTATTATACCTTTTAGATTGCTTATTGTCCATTTGCTAGTTTAGGATCACTCTTAGTATAATTAAATTCCCAACCTGCTTTTTCCCCATATGTAGGTCCTATTAGCCTAATTTAGATGATCAAGGCCCGTGTCTTAGCTTAATTAGTACCTTTTCATTGCTTGTTTTAACTTTATTAGGGCTTGTCTTAGCTTAATTAGTGCTTACCGCTTGTGTCATTAAGTTGTTAACTTGAATCACAAAAACAAGTAAGTGTTGCTTTCCAGCTTAATCTTCTGGATTGCATAAAGCTTTTTTAAAAGATGCTTATTTGTTTTGTATCTTCATTGTCAAAAAGCTAAAAAGAAAAAATAATAAGCTTGGCAAAAAGGGGTCCAAAGATTCAACTGGTGGACTCATGGTTCCTCGTGCACGCATTACCAAAGACACCCCTCGTAACCAATTGTGCCCTTTGGTCTTTCTTGTGTGAAGTTTGCAACAATAATTCATTTAAGCCTACATTTCCTTTTAAGCTCTCTAGACTGTTTAGCTTATTAATAGCTTTTATAATCGCTTATTTTTCACACTTAGTATTTTTCTCAAGATAGTAATAGTATAAAGTATTTTAATAAAAAGTTTTCGTAATTTTCGTTAAGTCTTACTATTTTTAATAATTAAATTAGATAAATACCTTTTTTATTTCGTAATAAATAAATAAAAAGTCAAAAATACCCGCTTTTTCCTAAAATTATTTTAGTTGTTTAGAGTAGGAAAATTAGTTTCACATCCTTAGGCCTTAAATTGCATTATTTTCACTTTTTGAGGCTCCTGATTAGCCCGTTTCACGCTACAGATATTATCACCCTGGATTTAATTTAGCATCATTTTATCATTTCATATGCTTAGTAGTAGTTAGTTAATCATTTACTTTGTTCCCGTAGTTTTATTTACTTCCCCGCTCCTAATTAGTAGTAGATACAACGACCAAAACAAAAATCCCTAACAATTCAAGCATTTTAATAACAAACTCAAACGCCACCACACCAATTCTCTGTAGAAACTAATTCGGTAATCACTTGCTCGGTATCACTTATCGAAATTCGCCGGTTTTGTTTGTCGACCTTTTTCCCAAAGGGTTGGTTTACATTCTCTCGCTTATTCAGATTTGATATTTTTATATATAATAATTGACTTATCAAATTGTAAAAGCGGTGAACGGATAAAAAAAAAATGAAAAAAATGAAAATGAAAAAATATGAGTTAAGCGTGAATAAAAGCACTAAGTTGCTTATGAATAAATGCTTAAACTTGCTTTTTCTTAAATTTAAATCGAAGTTGAACTCAGATTCGCCAAAGTTGTCTAAAAAGTTTGATCGTAATTTGGAAATCCTTGATTTCAAAGATCCCAAAGTCTGGATACATTCTCGAGGGTGAAAACCTAGCCTTTAAAAGGACAAGCCGAGAAGAAAGTCGCACATGGAGTGATCTCACCTTGAATCTCGAATTTCTAAATTGTCGTTTATTGGATCCATTTAGGTTTAGTTTTAACTTAACTAAGAGCTTCAGAATCTTTGGAATCAATTCCGCTAATTCCGTAATACTATTCTTCCGTGAGGTGTCAAAAAGTCCGGGTCACTTAAAACTTATGTTTTGGGATGTGCCGAGAAGAACGCCGCTACATGGAAGAGGCCCTTTCGATCCTTAGACTTTCATCGCTTCCATGGTTAGTACTTTAGTTAAGTGGACAACAACCATAACAAATGTCGATTTTAATGGTCAAACTTTTGAAAATGAGCACACACACTTAAATTTTATGAATTGCGGAGTAAAAGTTAAGGCTCGACTTACATAGATTATTTGTATAAGTAGTGTTAGCATTTTACAAAAACGTCTGCACAATAAGTTTAAGCTTGGTTTGAGAGTATAAAAAAGAGGATGACGATTATAATACCCCGGAGACACCCATTTTGTGTGAATCCCGCCTATGATGCCATGTTTTGATGATCAAGCATGTTATTTATTTACGCTCAAGTTTTAAATTTCTCGAGTGAATAAAAGTCTAAACGGGTATACTTGGTATTTTGATCCTTTCATTACTTCATATGATCTGATTGTTGTGGGACTAGCAATTGATAGTGTTGGGGATTTGATGAGTGCTTATTCACTCATCATTTTTACCCATCTAAGACTACAAAAACGTCTAAAACACTGAATATAACCAATTATGCTACAAATATCCTTGGAGTGTTTTTATGTATTTCAGTGTACAAAGGATCAAAAAGTGACCAAAACGCATGAAATGAGCTCGGATTGGAAAGCGCTTTGTGAGACGAGCCGGATGATGATTTTCTACATTTTCGGAGCCCGGGATACATATTTGGGAGTGAGCTTGGGGAATCAGACTCAAAAACCTATCCCTAAATCCAAATTACTAGTTTACCCTTCACCCGAACCCAAATGACAATTCTACCCTTTTTGATAAAAATCCTAAAATACTTTTTCCCTCAAATCTTATTTTTATTAAAACCAATTTTTATGAAAATTATTTTTACTTGCAAAAAAAAAAAAAAAAAAAAAAGTTTTATAACAAAAATACAAAAAAATACATTTACTTTAAAACTTTTTAAAACACTTAAACCCTTTTAAACCTTAACCCTTTTTAACCCAAAAACCCCTTTACCCTTCTTCCCCATTTTACCCAAAACAGAAACACATCCCAACCCCAGAACCAAAATGCCCGCCAAAAACCCTCCCAGCTCACACACTTGTCTTCTTCCCCTACCAGTCACTCTCAACTCTCTGGTCCCCACCACCTTTACCCCACATCCCACATGGTTCTATTGCCATGTTGGCAATCCAACATACCCTCATTGGACATCAAGAAGATGGACGGCTTAGATGAAGCCCTTGGGCTCCAAGTTGAGATGGATGGACAGGATTAAAGCAAAGAAACACAAAATGCATCCAAGAAGCTCATTGTCTCACATCAAAAGCACAAGCAGTGGACTCCAAGACCCTAGCTTACTTTTAGTATAAATAGATAGCACTTGTAAGCCTTTAAGAGGCATTAGGATTTTAGCTTTTAAAAAACTTAGTTTTCTGCTTTAATTTTAGTTGTAATACTTTTTAAATTAATGCAGTTTTTACTCTGTTATCGTTATTAAACAAATAAGCATTCAAGTGCTTATTTGCTATTTACTACTTATTTTTAGTTCTAAAAGTGAACTTTGGTTCTTTAAAGTTGCTTTTTATACAAAAAAATCAAAGCAGAGGTCTTAAGAAAAATCAGCCTCAAATGTTTTTGCCCCATGGGGTGTTTGGTTCAAGCTTATTTTGGTACAATACTTGTTTTTACCCATTTTGACTTTAAAGTCAAACTCACTTTTAAAGCTTTTAGTTAGTTCTACAAGTTTGAAATTGGTTTAACAAGGTTTGAAAAGTTTAGTTTTGAAAAGACAAAACCAATCTGCTCCTGACCTTTAACAAGAAATGTGAGTCACAAAGCCGCTGCCTCTCCACAAGCTTATTTTTGGTCCAAATTCTTTCCAAACTGCTTATTACTCCTTCACTTACCCACCTAGATATAGCATAGCTTCATTTGCACTTAGATTAGCATTAGCTTAGCTTAAATGTGCTTTCAAAATCTGTCCATTGTCCACTTTTACCAACTGCTATGCAAAGATAATGGCCAAAGGGCTCCACTTGTTGATTTTTAATTTGCTTATTACTAGGTTTTAGCATTTGAAAATTGGTATGCTCAATCTAGGCTAGGTTGTCAAGTCATAAGTGATTTTTGTTTATTTTTCCAACAGCTTATTATAGCTTATTTATAAGCTCAAAACACCCTTTAGGATCGCAATCGCAGCAGCTACAGAGTATCAGCACCGCAGACCGCACTCTTTCCACCTTATCTAGTGCTTATTAGTTGCTCCTTTCAAAGCTTATTTAGGTATCTTTAGTGCTTGTTTAGATAATATAGATTAGGTTTAGTAGTATTTAGCTTATTTAGTGCTTATTAATGCTTATTTATCTATTGTAGTTGCAAAAATCCATTTTATGCTTATTTCCCATGTTAGCTTAGAACCTTAAAACCGCTTCTTTTCCCTTTTAGCTACATAATCCAAACTCCGCTATTTCCCTTATCTTGTGTAATTCAAATTTTATTCTTGAACTTAAATTTGTATGCTCACTGCTGGATTAGCTTACTTGCTTAAGAAAAGTGCTTGTTAGAAGGAGCTTGTTTGATCTTGTTTAACTATGTGAATAAGGCTTTCAAACTGCTTATTCTAAGTATTTGATGAAAAGTGCTTTTACAAAAAATTGAGTGTGTTGATCTTAAAAACAAGTTTCAAAAAGAAAATTTTCAAAAAATAGTTTGCAAAAAAGGTGCAGCAACAGATTCAACCTTGGTCTCTTGGCTCACCACACACACCATTCACCAACTTCCCTAGGGACTTTATTCATTAGAATCTTGCAGCACTTATCTCTTAAATACAAAAACAGTTTTTAGCTTACTAGCTTATTTAGCTTTTTAACATCTTATTTCATAAAGCAAGTACCCACTTTTTTATATTTTTCTTACAACCAAGAGGACCTAAAGTATTTTAGTGAAATTTTCGATTTTTCCAAAATCATTTAGTATTTTTATAATTAAATTAGATTAAATTAGTTTTTAAATCATAATAAATAATTTAAAAGTCGAAAAAATACCCGGCTTTTTCCTAAAATTATTTTCAGTCGTTTAGAACGTAGGAAAATTAGTTTCACATCCTTAGGCCTTAAATTGCATCATTTTCACGTTTTTGCATATTATCACTCTAGGACTTAGTATAACTTAATTTTATTGTTCCGTATGCTTAGTAGTAGTTAGTTAATCATTTACTTTGTTCCCTTAGCCTTAATTACTTTAGTTAATTTGTAGAAAACGTAACCAAAAACAAAAACCCGTAACATCGAGCATTTTAATAACAAACCTCAAACGACATTCTCAATTCACACCTCGTTGGGAAACGACCCGGATATCCTTATCCGGTATCACATATCGAGTATTCAGGATTTTGTATTCTAACCTTTTCCTAAAGGGTTGGTTTGTAATTCTCGCTATTTCGATTTGATATTTTTATATAATAATTGACTAATCAATTTTTGGCGCCGCTGCCGGGGAGGTTGTGTCGCGACAATATCGTTAAGGTTTGACGATTAGTGACTCGAGATCCTTCTTCGTGAAGTTATTGTTTTTATAAAATCAAAAAAGTAAAAAATATTTTCCTTTTTATTTTGTATATATATATAAAAGATTAAAAATACAAAAAGATTTTTCCTTTTGTTTTAAATAAAATAGAAGACACAATCAATATAACATTCTCAACTTGAGTGTTATCATTATAAGTTCCCGAACAAAAGATTAAAATCTTGCCTTTGTGTCGCCAGATTTGGTTTATTTCTATCGGTTTAACAAACTGTGTGAGGGGTATAAGGACGGTCTGACATTAAATTGCGGCCAAAAGAGAGACGGTTTTTAATAAGCTTCAAGCTGACCTACTAAGTTCCTCCTCCTTTGTGCGCTTTACTTATAAAAGTGATCATTTCACGTGGGATTATTGGTTTAAGTTCACCGTGTTTTGCCTCGGTCTTGTTTTAATTGAAAGTGTTTTTGGAAGTGCATGCACTCGCTCTTCTAATTCTTCTACCCTCTTCTTGAACTCGCCACACCGCAAGACGAAATAGACGTCCCCCCGCCAATAGTCGAACCCGAGATTCGTACTAATCCCAACCCCATTCCTGAAATGGCGGATACCCGAACCATGTCTCGAAGTTACTTCAAGCTCCCGTGAGACGGCTACGGTGATGCTATCGCGCTCCACCAATTGACACCGAAAATTTTGAACTTAAGACTAATTTGATTCAATTGGTTTCATCTAAACCCTTTTGCGGTCTTGATAGGGATGAGCCCCATGCCCATATCCGTTGGTTTAATCAAGTGGCTTCCACTATTAACTTTCGGGGCTTCCCTCATGAGTCGATCAAGTTGATGTTATTCCGCTTCCATCGAGGGGCAGCCCGATTTGGCTTGAGAAAGAACCCCTCGCTCAATCACAACATGGGAAGACCTCTCTAAGAAATTCGTTAACCAATTTTTCCCTCCGTCGAAAACTACAATGTTAAGAAATGAAATAACCAATTTCCAACAAAGATTCGACGAGTTTTGTGAAGCGGGGATAGATTCAAAGAACTTCTACGAAAATGCCCACACCATGGCTTCTCCGACCTTCATCAGATCGATACGTTCTACAATGCTTTAACCCCATCCGACCAAGATTCGCTTAACGCGGCCGCTGGTGGTAATATCTTGAGTCGTATGCCCGGGGATATTAGAACGATTATCGAGAACAAATGAAAGGTTCCAACCTCCGTAAACAGCAGAGTGTTGCTAAAGTCACTACCAATTCTTCTTCATCCGCTGTGGAGTCAAAATGGAAGGACTTACCGACTATTCATAGCATGATAAAAGAGTTAAAAATTGAAAACGGAACCCGGAAAAGCCGTTATCAAACTTGTGTTATTTCGGTGGTCCCCATCCAGATACAATTGTCAAGCCACCATGGTGACGCCGAAATGCCACCGTGGGGTCTGCTAATCACAATCACAATCCTAATCCGAATCAAGGATACCTTGCTAATCAAATGGGACCACCCAGTTTTTCTCAACCTAACAATCAAAATAGGTTCAATCAAAATCAAGTGAAAGGGCAAAATGTTCCATATCAAGCCCCGATGAACCAATACCCTCCCAAGGGGGTAATCTCAATCATGGTTATCAAGCTTCTAATTACCAAACCCAGCTTGGCCCTCTATTGAACTTTCCAACTACATTAAGTCTAATGAGGTTACAATTAGGGGTTTGCAAAGCCAAATCACTACTTTGAGAAATGATTTCCAAACTTCAATGTCAAAACAAGGTAATGAGTTAAAAATGAATTGAACAAAACAAACAACAAAATTGATCAAAATCAATACAAAATTGAAAATATGTTCAATAGTATCATGTGTCAAATGAATCAAGCTTCAACTTCTAAAACCCTTCCTGCTAATACGATTCCAAATCCGCGGAGAGTTGAATGCTATTGCCACCCAAAGTGGTAAGACATATGATGGACCCTCGATGCCTACACCCTCTCCGGTGAGGGAGGTAGCACAAGAAACCGAGGTGACAAAGGACAAGGTTCATTCTACAAGCCCACAGTAACAAGACACGTCCAACCTCCGGTAGTCCACATCCCCATTCCGGAGCCCGATGTTCCAAAGATTAAGCCTTCAATTCCTTATCCTTCAAGGCTTAATGATCAAAAGGCCCGCGACAAAACTAATCAACAAATGGAGAAGCTTATGCAAATCTTTCAAGATAACGACTTCGAGATTAGTTTCATGAGGCTCTCCTTCTAATGCCCAAGTTTGGTCCTACGATCAAAAGCTTGTTGGGCAACAAAGAAAAAATTTACGAGTTGGCTAAAACTTCCTTGAACGAATTGTTGGCGGTTATCCTAAAAACTTCCCGAAAAGTTAGGAGACCCCGAAAAGTTCCTCATCCCGTGTGATTTTCAAGGATTAGTTCAATGCCCGCTTGGCCGATCTTGGCGCAGCATTAACTTGATGCCACACTCCTGTGGAAAAAGCTTCGTTACCCCACTCACACCTACATGTATGATCCTCGAGCTTGCCGACCGAACGAATTCTCATCCGTTAGGCATAGCCGAGGATGTCTGTGTAAAAGTAGGAAAATTTCATTTCCGCCGACTTTGTTGTCGTGATTTCGATGTCCGATCCCCGAAAGTGCCCCTCATCCTTGGGAGGTGCTTCTTAAAACGGGCCGCATTGATCGATGTTGATGAAGGGGAAATCACTTTGAGGGTAAACAAAGAAGCCGTAACTTTCAATGTTAACCAAGATTTGAAATCTATGCCTACCATTTGTGTATTGATAAAGTTGAAAGCCGTGAAACCAAGGTGACAAAGGACCCGGTGCTTCCTACTAATAACGAAGTACCGAAAAAGTCCAACCTAAGGTTATCCAAAATTCTTCATCTAGGATTGATCAAAGTCTTTCACGATTTACGGTTAAGAGATCTTCGAGTAAACGTGTTGAGCTTAAAACGATTACCAAGAAACCGGAGACCATAACGGAAGTGGTGGAAATTGCTAGCTCTAAGAGCACACCACTTGTACCACCTCCGCATTCGTTAATCAATCGATCTTGTTGAACCTTCTTCAAGTGGCAATCCCACTCCTACTTCCGACCTCATTATTTCCGACTCTTCCCCTTCCCTCACTCCGCTTGAGGGAAGTAACTTGAATTTGAAGAGATCAAGCTTATTACTTTCCGTCGGAATTGATGATGATGAATCACCCTGAGGGAGACCGTGGTTTGTCTTGAACAATTACTTAGTGAAAATGAAGATCCGTTGTCTTCACCTCCTCGAAGAAATTGAAATTAAAGAAGTTGAGCTTTTGACCAAAAATCCTTCGAAGCCCGAGCCCCGAGGATTCAGCTATTGATTTACTTCTCGAGGAGTTTCCGATGAACTCGCCGCCTTGGTCCTCTCCCACCGGAAATTGACAATGAAGTCTTTGACTTTGAAGCCGACTTACGTGAACTTGAATATTTGTTGTATGGAGATCCGTCACTTGATCCTTCAATTGACAAAAAGGAGTTCTCCGATAAACTCGCTCTCACGGACTCGATTCCATCTAAGAATGAAAATTTGAACGATGATCCTTTGGAAAATTTTGATGATCCATTCTTTCCCAAGAAGGAGAAGAACCTTAAAGTTTCAATTGATGAACTTGTTGGTCAAGATGTTCTTCATCCTTTTTTAACCGAGAGTGACTCCCTCTCTTCGAGGATTTTACCGTGGTTGACACTTTTGATTCATGCCTCTCTGAGGATAAAGTATTCAAACCCAGTATAATACCTTCCAAGGGAGTTCACTCTAAGAGAACTCAAATGTTTCAAACTCTTCGACCTAACCATGAACTCCTCTTCCCTATGGAGTTATTTGTGACTAAGAGTGCTTCGATGATCCATCATTCCTCGCCTTCCCGCTTAAACCGCCGGATGATGGATTCATCTTTGGTTTTGAACCCGATACCTATACTTTGATCTCTAAGGCGGTGGGCAAAGATTTTGAACACTATGTTCTCATGCCTAAATTTTTGCCCACCCAACCCATTCAGTTACCTCATTCGAAATGAGGATTTCATTTTCGACCCCGCAGATCTCCATTCATCATTTTTGAGCCCGGATATATCTCATCGAGTGGAACTTTCAAAGCACATTCAATGTTTATCCAAACTATTTGAATGAAAGTCCGATTGAGATTTTTTCTTCCACTTGCTCCCCCATGGACCAATGAATTCGGGTCGAGTCAAGCTAGACTCTTAATTAAACAAAACAAGAAGCATTCCATGGGTGTCCACCCATGTTTCTATCTTCTTTCTTTTCTAACACTAAGACTGGGACTTCCCCACCGATGTTTGCTTGTTGTATGTTTGCTCTCTGCTTTCGTGATTCTCGAGATTGTGATGATTGATGCCTGCTTTCAATCCACCAATATCCGATCTTTTACTAACGATTATCTAGGGATATCTTATTAATCCTTTTTGTGAAAAAGATTTCGCTTCCACACTTGGCTAGTAGTATTACCTTTTTCCGTTTCTATAGCTTGCTAATTTGCCGGTACTTTGAATATTGAGGGCAATATTCAATTCTAAGTGTGGGGGGAATTCTAGCGAATTTTGATCACATGTTTACCTTCTAGTACCCTAGCACCCCGTTTTGACCAAAAATTTTAAAATTTTTATCGTTTTAAGTTAAGTATTTACATTTTCAAGAAGTGCTTTGCACAAAAATAAGGCATTAATGCTTCGGTATTAATGGTAGTTTAGTCTTGATTCGGCTAGAACAAAGGGAATCCCGACTCCGCTAGAGTGTTGATCTAGCTGCTCTCTTAACATTAGGCTAAGGTTTTACGCGTTGTGCAAATGAAAATGCTAAGCGTGGAGTAGTTGGTTCTCTTTAAGAGCTTATATAAGTAATCTATGGCTTTTTCTCCCATAAGCTAACTAATTGGACTGAAATACGTGCTCATTGTCAAACTTTTGAACATTCAAATCGTATTGTTACAATAAAAAGTTTTTAAGCAAAATTGATTTAGAGTCCGAGTTCAACTTTTATTTAAATTTCCGAGAAAGCATACTTTCTTAAAATCTAAATAATGTTGCAAAATGAAAGTATCGTAAAGTGCTTGAATGATGCAAAAGTTGCAAGTTTAAAGTTCGAAGTCAAAAGTGAAAAAAAAAAAAAAAAAAAAAAAAAAGTGAAAAAAGATGAAAAATGAAAAAATATGAGTTATGGAATAAAAGCACTAAGTTGCTTATGAATAAATGTGCGAAACTTGCTTTTTCTTAAATTTATATCGGAATTTGAACTCAGATTCGTCAAAGTTGTCTAAAAGTTTGACGGTAATTTGGAAATCCTTGATTTCAAAGATCCCTAAAGCTCCGATACTATTCTCGAGGGTGAAAACCTAGCCTCCTTAAAAGGACAAGCTGAGAAGAAAGTCGCAACATGGAGTGATCTCACCTTTGAATATCTAATTTCTAAATTGTCGTCGGTTGTGATCCATTTAGGTTTAGTTTTAACTTAACGGTAGCTTCAGAATCTTTGAGTCGAATTCCCGCTAATTCCGTATATTCTCTCGTGAGGTGTCAAAAGCCCGGTCACTTAAAACTTATGTTTTGGGATGTGCCGAGAAGAAAGCCGCTACATGGAAGAGGCCCTTTCGAACCTTAGACTTTCATCGCTTTCGTGGGTTAGTACTTTAGTTAAGTGGATAACAACCATAACAAATGTCGATTTTAATGGTCAAACTTTTGAAAATGAGCACACACACTTAAATTTTATGAATTGCGGAGTAAAAGTTAAGTCTCGACTTACATAGATTATTTGTATAAGTAGTGTTAGCATTTTACAAAAACGTTTGCACAATAAGTTTAAGCTTGGTTTGAGAGTATAAAAAGAGGATGACGATTATAATTCCCCGGAGACACCCATTTTGTGTGAATCCCGTTCTATGATGCCATGTTTTGATGATCAAGCATGTTATTTATTTACATTCAAGTTTTAAATTTCTCAGAGTGAATAAAAAGTCTAAACGGGTATACTTGGTATTTTTGATCCTTTCATTACTTCATATGATCGGATAGCTAGGGACTAGCAATTGATAGTGTGGTGGATTTGATGAGTGCTTATTCACTCATCATTTTTACCCATCTAAGCCTCACAAAAACGCCTAAAACACCAAATATAACCAATTATGCTACAAATATCCTTGGAGTGTGTTTTTATGTATTTCGTGTACAAAGGATCGAAAACAGACCAAAACAGCATTTAAATGAGCTCGGATTGAAAGCGTGCTTTGTAGACGAGCCGATGATGATTTTCTACATTTTCAGAGCCCGGGATACATATTTGGGAGTGAGCTTGGGGAATCAGACTCAAAAACCTATCCTTAAATCCAAATTACTAATTTACCCTTCACCCGAACCCAAATGACAATTCTACCCTTTTTGATAAAAATCCTAAAATACTTTTTCCCTCAAATTTTATTTTTATTAAAACCAATTTTTATGAAAATTATTTTTACTTGCAAAAAAAGTTTTATAACAAAAATACAAAAAAATACATTTACTTTAAAACTTTTTAAAACACTTAAACCCTTTTAAACCTTAACCCTTTTTAACCCAAAAACCCCTTTACCCTTCTTCCCCATTTTACCCAAAACAGAAACACATCCCAACCCCAGAACCAAAATGCCCGCCAAAAACCCTCCCAGCTCACACACTTGTCTTCTTCCCCTACCAGTCACTCTCAACTCTCTGGTCCCCAGCTCACCTTTACCCCACATCCCACATGGTCTCTTATTGCCATGTTGGCAATCCAACATACCCTCATTGGACATCAAGAAGATGGACGGCTTAGATGAAGCCCTTGGGCTCCAAGTTGAGATGGATGGACAGGATTAAAGCAAAGAAACACAAAATGCATCCAAGAAGCTCATTGTCTCACATCAAAAGCACAAGCAGTGGACTCCAAGACCCTAGCTTACTTTTAGTATAAATAGATAGCACTTGTAAGCCTTTAAGAGGCATTAGGATTTTAGCTTTTAAAAAACTTAGTTTTCTGTCTTTTAATTTTAGTTGTAATACTTTTTAAATTAATGCAATAGTTTTTACTTCTGTTACTGTTCATTAAACAAATAAGCATTCAAGTGCTTATTTGCTATTTACTACTTATTTTTAGTTCTAAAAGTGAACTTTGGTTCTGCAAGTTGCTTTTTATACAAAAAAATCCCAGCTAGAGGTCTTAAGAAAAATCAGTCTCAAATGTTTTTGCCCCATAAGGGGTGTTTGGTTCAAGCTTATTTTGGTACAATACTTTGTTTTTACCCATTTTGACTATTAAAGTCAAACTCACTTTAAAGCTTTTAGTTAGTTCTTACAAGTTTGAAATTGGTTTAACAAGGTTTGAAAAAGTTTAGTTTTGAAAAGACAAAAACCAATTCTGTCCTGCACCTTTTAACAGCAGCTGTAGCTGCTGTTTCAGTGCCTCTCCACAGCTTATTTTTGGTCCAAATTCTTTCCAAACTGCTTTTATTACCTCTTCACTTACCCACCTAGATATAGCATAGCTTCATTTGCACTTAGATTAGCATTAGCTTAGCTTAAATGTGCTTTCAAAATCTGTCCATTGTCCACTTTTACCAACTGTTACAGCAGCATAATGGCCAAAGGGCTCCACTTGTTGATTTTTAATTTGCTTATTACTAGGTTTTAGCATTTGAAAATTGGTATGCTCAATCTAGGCTAGGTTGTCAAGTCATAAGTGATTTTTGTTTATTTTTCCAATGTAGCTTATTATAGCTTATTTATAAGCTCAAAACACCCCTTAGGATCAAGAACCGCAGTGCAGCTTGCTACAAGAGTATCAGAAATCTCAAGACCGCCTCTTCCAGCTTATCTAGTGCTTATTAGTTGCTCCTTTCAGCTTATTTAGGTATCTTCAGTGCTTGTTTAGATAATATAGATTAGGTTTAGTAGTATTTAGCTTATTTAGTGCTTATTAATGCTTATTTATCTATTGTAGTTGCAAAAATCCATTTTATGCTTATTTCCCATGTTAGCTTAGAACCTCAAAACTGCTCTTTCTCCTTTTTAGCTACATAATCCAAACTGCTTATTTCCCTTATCTTGTGTAATTCAGCTTATTCTTGAACTTAAATTTGTATGCTCACTGTTGGATTAGCTTACTTCTCTTGCTTAAGAAAAGTGCTTGTTAGAAGGAGCTTGTTTGATCTTGTTTAACTAAGGTGAATAAGCAGTTTCAAACTGCTTATTCTAAGTATTTGATGAAAAGTGCTTTTACATAAAATTGAGTGTGTTGATCTTAAAAACAAGTTTCAAAAGAAAAATTTCAAAAAAAAAAAATAGTTTGCAAAAAGGTGCCAAGCAACAGATTCGAACCTTGGTCTCTTGGCTCACCACACACACCATTCACCAACTTCCCTAGGGACTTTATTCATTAGAATCTTGCAACACTTATCTCTTAAATACAAAAACAGTTTTTAGCTTACTAGCTTATTTAGCTTTTTAACATCTGATTTCAAAAAGCAGTACCCACTTTTTATATTTTTCTTACAACCAGTAGGACCTAAAGTATTTTTAGTGAAATTTTCAGATTTTTCCAAAATCATTTAGTATTTTTTATAATTAAATTAGATTAAATTAGTTTTTAAATCATAATAAATAATTTAAAAGTCGAAAAATACCCGGCTTTTTCCTAAAATTATTTTCAGTCGTTTAGAACGTAGGAAAATTAGTTTCACATCCTTAGGCCTTAAATTGCATCATTTTCACGTTTTTGCATATTATCACTCTAGGACTTAGTATAACTTAATTTTATTGTTACGTATGCTTAGTAATAGTTAGTTAATCATTTACTTTGTTCCCGTAGCCTTAATTACTTTCCCTTTAGTTAATTTGTAGAAAACGTAACCAAAAACAAAAACCCGTAACATCGAGCATTTTAATAACAAACCTCAAACGACATCCTCAATTCACACCTCGTTAGAAACACCGATATCCTTATCCGGTATCACATATCGAGTATTCGCGGGATTTGCGTGTCGACCTTTTTCCTAAAGGGTTGGTTTGTAATTCTCTCGCTTATTTCGTATTTGATATTTTTATATAATAATTGACTAATCAATTTAAGCATGTATGATTTTTAAAAATGATTAGGCAAATCATTCTTCATCGAACAAGTTGCTTTACAACAATAGTTATTACATGAACATATTGACTACACCAATTGAGGCACTCTATGGTTGAGGTGTCAATCACTTATTCACGGGCGAAAATCAAGAAAGTCTAACTCATTAGTCCATGACTCATTCATGAAACAACAAAGTGATCGTACAGATCAAAAATCAGTTACAAGCAACAACAAATAGCTACATAAGCTACGTCGATATACACAAAAATATTGGAGGTATGTTCCATAAGTCGCAAACCATTAGAATTTCAAGTTGGCAACAGATTATGTTCAAAGTCCCGTCTTGGAAAGGTGTGGCACAATTTAGAAAACATTGACCACCCAATGCACTCAAATACCCTCATCTTTTCACAAGTAACATCGAGAACCTAACATGGACAATTCGTGGATCAATTCCTTTTGGTTGGGCGAATGTGACAACTCGTAATTTCAGGTCATTTT
This sequence comes from Chrysanthemum makinoi, assembly GCA_910596185.1. Lineage (NCBI taxonomy): Eukaryota > Viridiplantae > Streptophyta > Magnoliopsida > Asterales > Asteraceae > Chrysanthemum > Chrysanthemum makinoi. The sequence continues at coordinate 313,769,867 of OU343225.1, forward strand.
ACAAACATTAAAATTTTCACTAATTCATCATTTATCGTAAACTACGTTTACGAGTATCCAATTCGCGTAACCTTAATGGTTTAGCTGTGAATTCATGAACAATCATCAAGGACATTTCATATAGACTAGGTTTAGTCTACATATCATTAGCATCATTATCATCATATTAGTTCATGCATGGTTTTGTATTTTTTTCGTTAAACGTATAAATTCCTATTAAATAAACGCTATCGCGTAAACATTTATTTTGAGAAATTGATCCGACACTTCCAAAAATTATCCTAATATATTTTTATACTCATTTTAAGACTATAAAAATTATATTATTAGTTTACCCGATGTTTTCAATTTATTTTGTATATAAATTGTTATATATATATATTTACGACGGCTTTCGTAAATTCAACCCGATAAATATTTATTCGCTCAATTCTTGTAAGAAATGTATTTTTATAATTTTTATGACTTTGATATATTTTATTTTGTTCCGTTAAAATTATTTCTAGCTAACGCTACCCTAAATACTTAATTATATATACAAGTTACCAACTATACTTAAACAATTACACTTTTACTTATACAAAATACACTATATCATACCAAAAAAAAATGCATTACCCTTTTACTTCTATTATGTGTGTCGACACATATAGATGACACAACAAGTGATCATTTTGATATTTGCTACCTATATATTATACACTTATCTTTAATTATTAGATATTTGCAAGAAAACACATACAACACACAAAGTAAAAGGTGAACAAGAGCAAAACCTCTCATCTTTTCTCTACAAATTTCGGCCATATCATAAAAACCAAGGAGAAACCATAAAATTTTCTAGTTCAAGTGATTATCATGTCCTACTAGTGATCTATGTTAAGGTTTTGAAATAAAAACCTATAGATTAATATGGTTTTCATCATTTTCTTGCACATAATCATTCAAGTAAGCATTTCATGATCTTCATAACTTTTTCATATTCATCTTTATGTTATTTCATCATTTTTGCAAGAAAACATGCATGTTACATATGAGTCTATACCACTTTTAATGTTTTTATTACATATTATTAGTTATAATTATCCTATAATTAATCCCTTGAAACATATCACTTTTGGTGATGTCTAGGAACCCATGACACCCTAAGAAGGTGTATGGTAGGATTAGAATAGCTTCGGAGTTGTTTTGAATTGGTTAGAATAGGTTTTGCGCGAGAAAAACTCATTTCGACAAGTTTAATTAAGGGTCTGTCCATATTTTTGAAATCTGAATTTTCGACAGAGATAAAAATTTTGGCCTAGATATTTAGAAAATATACTTTAAAACGAAAACATGGCCGCTTGAACGGGTTAAAACGGAGTTATAACGAAGAAGTTATGAATTTTGAAGTTTGACGACGAAAACTATTTGTTTCAGAAAATTCAGCATGTATTCTCAACTTTTACTAATCAAAAATGGATCTTGAGCGTTATGAAAGGTGTCGACTTATCAAAAATATATTAGTATACTTTGATACGAAGCTAAGGATATATAAAACGTAGAAAACGGACTTGTAACGATTAAATTACACACGTTTACACAAAGTTGCCGTAACTTTATTATATAAGAAAAATTAGTATATTTCTATTAGACAAACTTTACGTCAACAAGTGACCATGTTGAGGGTCGTTTTTAACATTGACGTAGTACTTTTTATAACGTGATGTCTTCTAGTAAAAGTAAGTTCGCCAAGCATATTTTCCAAAATGTCCGACCGTTTGTCAAGCGGAGTTGTAATGAATTATATACGGTCACTTAAACTTTGCCGAAAACCACCCTTAAACAATATTTTGGATACAAGTACCATACTTCACCTATACTTTTCTCCATGATCGAGACCTCTAGGATGAAAACTTAAATGCTAAAACTTTGAGATAATGATACAAGCTTCCCAAAACCGTTGAGTTTGTTTCCTAACACTCGACGTGCACCATTTTACGAATAGCTTTTCGAGGCCGATTAGTCACTTTCATGAAATTGTCAAATGACATTATTTTACTTACTAAAAGTTATAATTTCATAATAAATCATTAAATGACTATCGTAGGATATTATTTCAACGTATATACTTGTAAAGTATTTTATAACATGACGAGATGTCATAAACATATATTTCGACGATAAATTCTATTTTCAAAAGCGCACAAGTGGTATAGATTACATGTGGATTTGCATGCACGACATTGTTTCATGATTTACATTCGAACATATCATTCATAATATGTCACGTCAGAGGTTGCCTCATTTCAAGATTGCCATTATATCATCATTATCATTGCAATAGGTGAGTTTTCATAGCCCCGATTTATTCAAGTTTTTACTTTATTTCAAACCTACGGGGGAGAATACATTGCCGATCATTTTTATTACGATACCAAGTATATCAAATTCATTACATTGCTTAAGTTACCTCATTGCCAGTTAAATGTCCCCATTTCATAATCATGAACCGCTAATTTCATAGAAGCGAGGGTGAGTGGATAGATCTATCGAGGGTGACACCTCCATCCGGTTGGTGGATTCCAACCGGACGGATGCATTTCATTTCATTATCATTATTTGAGCTGTTTGGCAAAACACTGTTGGGGCTTAACATCATCAAGCTTCGTGTCATGTGCTTAAGCAATTGTATCATTTTTGTGACATCATTGTCATACATAACTTATACTTGTGGTAGTCGTATTAAACATATACATAAACTCTATGAACTCACTCAACCTTTGTGTTGACACTTTTAGCAATGTATTTTCAGGTAACTAAGGCATTTACTTCATGGCATGCATGTGGACATATCATAGAGTCGCGGTGACGACGCGTCTCACATGTGATTTATACATTTTTAAAACATCGTTTGACTTGTACCAAACTTATTTTCCGCACATAGTAACTTTCATTTGGGACCTATCTTTGTAACTCTGAATGTTTTTAATATATCAAACGATGTTCTTTTCAAACGACACTTTAGGTCGTTCAATATAACTGTGATTGTGATGCTATGACAGTCATCCCCCAGGAATTCCATTCCGCTGCAAAACAGGTAATTTGAGGGTGTGACAAATATATAGATAAATGTCTCATTATTAGTTAAAATATAAAAATGAAATAATTAGACTTTATCACAACTCAAATATATTAAGCTCGCATAATAAACGTTATTCCAAATTTATATTCTTATAACGTATACAAAATATCGATATCGATTACTAAATACGTAGCTTAGTTCCTCTACTATTTCCACACCATTTATAAGCACTTATTAAATCAAGTCTAATATCGTGTATCACGATAGTTCTATCCCGTTATAACATTCGTTAGCTCCAATATGTCAATTTTAGTATCCGTATTATTCAAACCCAAGGTCTTATTTGAAACTTACAAATGTTCCAAGTTACGATAATTTAATAACCGTGTTAAGTCACTTATCCGATATTTGCCATCATTACCTATTTAACTCGATATTAATAAACACTTTTCATGTACAATTTCTACTATCATGTTTTACATTTACCCAAACAACTCAAGTTATTACTTGTTTTGTAGTCATTTCAACCCTATATTCAACTAAAACGTGTAAGCCAAGATAAACAATCAACAAATGGGTATCCGAGTCAAACGTGACCCGATCGCGACATAACACATCTAATCACCCTAACTTGACCAATTATTCTCAAATAAATACCAATCGTGACAGATTTGGTCCGTGACCAATAACAGATCCGGACTCCACTTATACCCCATCTAACAAGTCCAATAGACCAAAACTTTGATTAAAATAGAAAATGAGTTCGACACCATTTCTGACCCGACACCAATGACCCCATACAGTACCTTGACCCGACTCTTAATCCATTCGAATCTGTTAAACATGACCAAACCAAGGCTCAAATGGGTTTCGACCCGAGACCTAATCGGACAGAAATATGCAACCCGAGAACCAACAACTATCCATCAATTACCATTTTCGATTCTTTATCAATTCCATTTAGCCATGACCAAGTACCCCCAAAACAAGTCAAGACAACAACATACTTTGACCCGAGGTCGAAGCCAAACAAACACCCTCGAATACAATGAGTTACCACACGAAACTGTTTTTATAAACATTACTTTTAGTTTATCAAAACTCTTTTACCACTAGTACTCGTTTGTCAAGCCACGAAAACACAATAAAGATGGTATATACGATTGTATAAAATCGGTTGTATCAAAATAAAATCAATAAAAACGTGAGATGGGTCGGCTTACCATAAAGATAACGAGAAGAAAAGGAGCACGACACTTGGAGGAGGTCTCTTAACGAGTACTACTCGTAACCCACCAAGATTTGACCCATAGAACGTTTACCCAAAACCCTAATAATTCAATCTAAAAGTTAAATTTAGGCGCTTCTTAGCGCTTTTGTGGCGCATACGTTGTAGAAAAGGAGTCACAAGGACCCGATCTATCGATTAGAAGTGGTGGTGTAATTATTGGTGGTCGCCGGTAGTTGGCCGGAAAAAGTGACGGCGCCGGAACCCTAGCAATGGGTGACCGAATTTTGTAGAGAGAGAGAGAGGAGAGATGTGTGTGTGTTTTTTTAGAGAGAGAAACAGATATGTGAAATGGGAGAAGTGTGAGAATGAGTGGGTATTTATAGTCCTAGGAGGGACTAATCTTGTACAATAGAAACCATAAGGGCGGCCAAGTAAATTATCACAAGGGCCCTAAGTGAAACTTTATAAAACTTTCGATATATGTGATTCGGCGCTCGTTTTAACTAGCAAACAAGGGATTCGTGACTCGAGAGTTACGCCAATGTTTTTAAAATATTACTTACAATAAAAACGATATAAAATACGAGTCGTGTCTCAAATTAAATCAAACGATCGTTCAAATCGACGTTTCTCCAATTACGACGCATCGAAGAATTTACGAGTTGTCACAAAATAATAAATACTCCCTCCGTCCCATTTTTATTGTCTTGTTTGACTTTGACCAGTCTTTCTTGTTCAACTTTGACCATTAATATATTTATTTGTGTTATATAATACTTGATGAAAATTATACCAATGAAAAATACATTTAAAACCCAATACATTCATATAATTTTCATCAAGTATTATATAACACAAACAAAAATAATTATGGTCAAAGTTAAAGAAGAAAGACTAAAAAAGTCAATAGTGGACAATAATTTTGGAACGGAGGTAATACTATTTTAACAAATAGGTCCCTTGTCTTCAATAGTCCTTTATCTTTCACATATTTTGTCATATCAACTCAATTATAATTCCCAACAAAGAGGTTGTTTGAACCAGATGAAGCTGATACACTATGGAAATTTCAGACTGGTCAACAGAATTTAACATGGAAATTGTATGACTCGTGTAGAGTACATCATGTGTCTACAATGTATGGAGCTGATATTTACATGCTAGTAGAGAAGGATTATCCTTTGGATAAAACAACTCTTATTGATGATAAGTGCAAAGCTTCAAGTAGAAGAGGAGAATGAGATGGCAAGAGCATTACTGCAAAATATCTTCATTCAAGTAGACAGACCTAGAAGATAAGTGTTTGGAAGAATCCTCTTAGAAGACAAGGTATAGATTAAAAACTTATAATTTGGAGGTAAACCACAAGTTTAGGGGAGGATTGTTGGGAATTAAAGGTCTGCATACTTAGTACTGCCAAGACATTTTCAAATTATACTACTAGTACTAACTTCGGTTAGTACTGCTAGAGTAAAGTTAATACTGCCAGGTTTAACTTAGGACTACTGAAGATATTTTATACTGCTGGATGAAGATAAAGACTGCCAGTGGATAGAGACGTGTGAAGAGATATGTACCAAGATATTTAACATATATCTTATGTATTTAGAAGATATGTATATTTGTAACAATATAGAATATACATAGTTATCTTGTAAAGGACTCCTTAGTGTATAAAAGGAGATCCTAGGTTATACGTTATATATCATATAGTTGCATAGAGTTTTATATAGCTTCAAGGTTGTAAACCCTAGTACCAGAAAGAGCACTCGTATTATTAAGATTAATAATATTGAAGCTTTTGGTGATATTACTGTTACATTGTTTTGTTCATAATCTTCTAAGTGTTATTAAGCAGATTCCGCATACTCCTTAGCATTAACAAAGTTTCTACCATTGTTGTCTTGAATTTATTCAAAGCAACACAATATTTACAAGCTAGAGAATCGATCCGTAGTTTAGAATTCCACAATCTTGATTCGTTATAATTGTTTTTGGCTGTTTGTCATGTGCAGTCATGAATGACGTTAGTAGCCATGTGTAAGCTTCTTCATCTTCTCTTAAAAGCATTCCCAGACTGAGTGTCACACACTTTCTGTGATTATATATATCGGTGAATGGAACAAACACCATGTTGTACCTGAATATCAAAAGTTTCACACAAAAACTTGTTAGCTGTTATCCTTTGTTATAACAATCACCTGTAATTTACATAAAAATCACATGTGATTTTCATGTAAATCACATGTGATTCATGAATGTATCAAATTTTGATAAAGATAGAATAGCTTTGAAAACGGACTTACTTGTTAGTTCTGAACGTTGCGTCAAATGACACTATATCTTCAAACTCTTTGTAGTTGCATTTGAAAACTTCATCCACCCAAAACATTGCAACCAACTGACTCTTTTCAACATTATACGGAAATGTAAAGTTTGGCACATACTTCTTTCGGTTTTCCATTTTGTTTATTAGCATATGCGAGTCACTTTCACCTATGAATGCATTTATATCCCTTTGATGATTCTTAAAACACTAGTACAAATTTGGGATTTCGTCACACATTCTGTTTTTTGAGCGGCCACACAGTCACGTATTTATGTGACTAAATGTACCATAATAAAATAAACATCCTCACTTGATCCGACTTGTGTGACCATTTCGGAATTTCATTTTCACACATTTGAATATTTATGTGACTACAAGTAACTGGTAATTTTTTTTTGATTATTTAGTCACTTATATTTTGGGACGTGTGACAGATACAAATAAGTTTAAAATATTAGTCACACTATACATATACATATGTGACAAATATATGTCATACAATTGAACAGTGTGACCAAAATCCATATATGGTCACATGAAGTAATTGTGTATGTGGCTAAATCATATAGTCAAGTTTGTCACACATTATTTAAAAGTGACTGCTATTTTTTGCTGAATATTTAGCCACATATGAATTTGAAATGTGTGACAACTGAAAAGTAAGTTTGAAACATTAGTCACGATATGCATTTAAAAGTGACAAATATATGTCACACACTTGAATAGTGACCAAATGTCATATATGGTCACACTACCATAGACATACATGATTAAGTGTAACCAAAATTCGATACATATGGTCACGTAAGTTAATATGTGTGTCTAAAGTTTAGTTTGTGTTTGCTTGCCAAAACCTAATGTGTATAGTCACATTTAATTGTAGCACGATCATGTGACTATAGCCTTTACAATAGTCACATCATATCACAAATGTATACCGAATTATATTTATGGCCACATTATAAGGGTATTATATGTGACCAATATAGTAAAAATAGTCACATTGTGAAATATTCATGTGACTATTATTTATAGCAAAATGTGAACTCAATTATCATTTACCTTGATATTGGTCACATTGAGTGTTTGTGTACTAAATTCAAGATGTTATATATGGTCACATGAAGTATTTATTTAGGTGTCTAAATCATAGAGTCATATTTTGTCAGACATAATTAAGTGTAGTCACAATTTAGATGGTGTTAATTGTAGCTAGAAGTTCATTCTGATAATGGATTTGTATGAAGAAGACTACGATATGTAGTGTTTGGGGTTTTATGCATTATGTTTGTGTTTTTTGCGGATGAAGCTGGTTGGCTATATATGTGGGCGTGTTGTATGCCCAGGTTTATTTAGTACTAATCTTTAACTTACTGTCAATCTAAGCATATTATGTAGTTCTATTCACTTGCAAAGAATATGTAATGGATGGTTAAATAAAATGGAAATTTATATTATGTGGGCATCTTAAATTGTTCTTCATTTTATACATTATGCTAGCTTTTTTACTATTGTGATTGCCATTTAATCAGTATTCTTGTGATTGCCATATCTATTAAAGAACCATTTTCAACTGCGGCTCATATTTGTGTTAATGCTGCACAGCTATAGTTAGTGCTGTTCATGAACTTCAATGAAAAATATGCCAAGTGTTTACTACTACTAGTACATAGTTAATAATGCTAGTACACAATTAATGCTGGTAGTACCTATAGTTGTGTATAATCTGGAATCGCATTTAGTAGTATCTACAATGATTCTGCAAGGCCTTTGTATTAGTGATTTGAATGTGTTAAATAATGACAGTGTCACCTGGTTTATGAGTTATGAGTTTTGTTTTCATATTAGATATTGTGCGAATGTTAATGTATAAATAAAATTAATAGATAAATTGAAATCCTTTAAAAGAGTATTTGCAGCAAAACAAAAGCTTAAATAGGTTCTGCAGACAAACATAAATCCTTAAACAAAGTGTGACAACTTGAGCATGACATGCTTCACTTGGATTTTCGTATAACAATACCTTCATAGTCGGTTCGATAGTAGTCATTTCGTGATTCATTTCCCGAGTCACGTTGATTCACACGTGTCAATATGTTATCATTGTGCTCGTGAATGACTGTACTAAATTTCTCATCGACTTCGTCATATGTTCTTTGTAATTCTTGGTAAGGTGTTTTAAAGACAATAGACAACTTATTTATCACTGATTTTAGGATCCAATGTGTTTATATTTATGTCTTTTGTAACCTCTTGCCTGTTACAAAAGATGTGTTTAGATTTTACCAAACCACCTTTATTTTTAACCAATTATTTAACTTCAAAGCCTCCTATTTTAGCATAATTTTTATACATTTCAATACATTCCTCTATCATATTAAATGTTTTCCCCTCAACAGGTAAATAAATATCTTCAACATTAGATTCCTAATGTATCGATCATCTAGGTGTCTTAGTATGTTTGTATAAAGTTGCTCTCTATATGATCTGATTTTGATCAGAGTCATGTTTAATAACAAAACAGAGCAAATGTCATTTCATTTTTTATTTAAAGTCACATATTATTAAAAAAATGATTTGTGATTTATTTCGTTTAAAAGCAAAGAAAACAAAAGAGGATCAAACGCGATTCATATAAGAAATAAATTAAAATATAACTCACGTTACAAGAAGAGCAGAATCACATGTGATTTACCTTGAACAACAACTATATTTTCTTCTGCATTTGGATATTCAACAACTTCATCAATAACCTGGATTTTAGAATCCACCACACGATTTTCAGCAGTCGCAACTTAAACAACAACTAAATTTGTTTCGTCTAACAGATTATCGTCCATTTTTTACAAGATCGCTTGTGATTTATGGTTCAATCAATCAAAAAACCGATCAAAATTTGATCAAAATCAACATTTTTAAACGATTAACGATCTGAAATTGATAATTTGGAGGTGAATTTGGAATGAAATGGGAGTGTTTTTTATGTTGACTTGAAGGTGTAATCGAGGTGTATTTGTGTATATTTTTGCCTTAATTTTTTTAAGGAAAAAAAATGAAAGTTGATTGTTTTTTGGGGTTATATAGTATGTCTTTTTTAACTTTTGATGTGTGATTATCATATTTGATCTCAGCTTTTGGATTAAATTAGAATGGATGGTTCACCGGATCTATGGAGTGGGTCTAGAGGGATCCGAGCTCATACAATTGATGACCATGCGTGTTATATCTTTTGTGGAACTATTGAAACCCTTGCACTTTTAATTAACTTAAGCAACACCCTTTTAAGTTATTCTAATTTAACTATTGCTATTCAACAACGTGGATCTATGGAGTGGGTCTAGAGGGATCCGAGCTCATACAATTGATGACCATGCGTGTTATATCTTTTGTGGAACTATTGAAACCCTTGCACTTTTAATTAACTTAAGCAACACCCTTTTAAGTTATTCTAATTTAACTATTGCTATTCAACAACGTTGAATTGCCAGGCAATTTGGTCATAGGATTAGGTAACTTGCACCTCTTTTCCATGCATCTATTCACTCTATATAAACTCATACAATACATTCATTTTTCACAAAACATTTTACTCACTTTGCTAGCTATATCAAACTGAATCCACTTGTTAGTTTGTTCATTTTAGTATTTAATGCACATGCACACATATATATACAACTAAAACCAAATTTGACCCTTTATATGAATTTAGGAATAAATTCACCAACCTATCGAGTATGATGTTCGAGTAACAATTTATTATATTGTATTTAGTCTACACATCCCGATAATTTGAAACAACATTCATTGTTATAGCACATACAGCATTTTAAAATTCGAGTACCAATGGTTGATTTCCAAGCCTATTTGTTTCTTTTTTTCATATGCATAATCTCCACCATCTTGCTCTGGGCAAGGTTCTTGAGATCTATTGGTGCTAAATCTCAACATCTGCCGACCCCCTTTGGCCTTCCAATCATTGGACATCTCCATCTTCTTAATCCCAACCCTCATCAAGCTTTTCACAAGCTTTCCCTTCGACACGGGCCGATTTTTCATGTCTTTATGGGTTCGGTACCTTGTGTTGTTGCTTGCTCACCAGAAATGGCAAAAGAACTCCTTAAAACCAACGACGAAGCATTTTCAAATCGACCCAGAAGCTCAAGTCTAGATTACATTACTTATGGATCAAAAGACTTTGCGTTTGCTCCTCATGGACCCTATTGGAAGTTGATGAAGAAGATAGTTACGTTACAGCTGCTAAATGCCAAAACACTCGACTTGCTCAGCTCAGTTAGGCACGATGAGATTAACCGTTTTATTTATTCGTTATCTGTAAATGCAAACATTGGCAAGGCGGTCGATTTAAGTGGGGAGTTTGTTAAGCTGGCTAACAATGTAATATCAAGAATGCTTTTGAGTAAGCGATGTACGGACAAGGAGGGTGAGGCAGATGAAGTGGGCAAAATAATAGCCGATATAGCTAATATAGGCAGTAGCTTTAACCTTTCAGACTATATATGGCTGTTTAAGGCTCTAGACTTGCAAGGATTTGGTAGAAAGGTGAAGGATACTCGATTAAGATTTGATTTAGTTATAGAGAAGATAATGAAAGAGCATGATGAGGCAAGAAAGCATAACGTGACCGGAGAAGTAGTGAAGGACTTGCTCGACATTTTACTTGAGATCGAACAAGATGAGAGCTCAGAGATAAACTTGACCAGAGAGAACATCAAAGCCTTCGTCCAGGTAACATTAACTCTTTCTTTTGAATAAGGCAATTTAATTTGATTAATAGAGCATGCTATGATCATTAATGTACTATCCACGTTATACCAATATATGAAACGTACTTACCCGTAACCATGTAATGCAACAAAGTATGCAATTTGTTCAAGTAACATGTTGCATCAAATAGTTAGAAGAATATTTTGGCACATATCCATAAAAGTGAAAAATATATTGCATAAGCTAGTTGTTTGTATATATATGCAAATACCAATTCAATTATTTTTATCTTTTATTTTTCAGAATATTATTGTTGCGGGAACAGACACTTCCGCAAGTACCCTAGAATGGGCTTTAGCAGAGCTTATCAATCATCCAAATATCATGAAAAAATTAGCAAAACAAATCTATCAGGTTGTTGGCAAAGACAGACTTGTACAAGAATCAGACATACCAAATCTTCCATACCTGCAAGCAATTGTGAAGGAAACATTACGTCTCCACCCAACTGTCCCAGTGATTCCAAGAAAATCATCACATGATTGCACAGTGGCAGGATACCATATTCCAGCAAATACTAATACTTTTATCAACGTATGGGCCCTCAACAGAGATCCCAACCATTGGGAAAACCCGCATGAATTCAGACCTGAAAGATTCGAAGAGAACATGTTGGAAGTGAGAGGGCAACATTTTCACCTGCTAACATTTGGTAGTGGGAGGAGGATGTGTCCTGGGATATCGCTGGCACAACATGTTGTACACACGACACTTGGTGCAATAATTCAGTGCTTCAAGTGGAAGCCGGGGAAAGATGGAAATTTGGCGAGTGTTGAGATGGAAGAGGGAGCAGGGCTTACACTTCCTAGAGCCAGCCGTTTGGTTTGTGTTCCTGTGGCTCGACTTGATCCAATCCCGTTCTCAATGTAACATCTTATGTATCTATCGTTTCCGTTCATCCAATAATGCTTTTGATGCAAGGGCATTGGATCACAATGTCAACTTGGTTGCATATCTCACTTTTTAATCAAGTTATTTGCTTTCCTTTTTTTATTTGAATTTCTTGTGTGATAATAAACTTTGATTAGGAAATTATATTCCTAATCAGTTACGTGTTTAGAAATAGGAAAGTATTGCCCAATCTTTATTTAGGTTGATTCTACTTTTCTATAAGCATGGGTTGTTTTTGTTTGTATGAGGACATCTTTGAGTTTAATAATAATACAAGAAAACCTACGGGTATTTTCTTCTTTGAGTTGTTCTCAATTCTTTTGTGTTCTTGGCCATTGGATTATCGATCCGCAACAGCTTTATCCCTTTATGTATGCTTTTGTTAAACTTGGTCTGAATTTGCTTTACTGAATAAATGGATCATCTTCCCTTCGTTTATCTATGAACTATGTGTATGAAATCTCAGTTAAATTGTCAGTTTATCATCATGTGGGTCTCAATGGATTCTGGATTTTGTATTATCAACTTTTATAACTCTAGAATAATTTCTATAATAAATTTTACAGTAAGGATGCAAAATAGACATTCAATAAACTTTCTAAATTGTCCTAATCATATGGTAGTTCGTTTAGAATGGGAAAAGATAAAATATTTATATATATGTACTTTAAAACATCAAACAATAACAAGGGAACTTGTAATCAATAATGCTACCTAATTGGATGAACAAAATTTTACGTATGCGGAACAAACAGAATTAGTCCAAATCAATGGGTCAAAACTCAAGAAATAATTACCGGAAAAAAAATACTTTTAAATTTTACTGTACCAGCGCTACGCGGCGGGATTTTCAACGATGACATGATACGAAGATTTTATGATTTATAAACAGTATCATAATTTCATTGTTAATTAACGTAATATATTAGGGCTCGTTTGGTTCGCAGAATGTTTTTGACGGAATTAAAATCTGTTTAAGGAATTGGAATATGAAGGAATGGAATGTTAGAAATTGAAATCCTTAGGATTTAAAATATGACGGAATTGAAATCTGCAAATACTAGCGCCTGTTTGGTTGGAAGAATGCAATGAGAAAAAACAATTATATTAAAATATTTAAAATTTAATTTTAGTTATTATTTAATAAATAAATTACTTATCAAATTATAATAATAATTTTCTAAATAATATTGTATAAACTAATATATAAAATAAATAACTTTTTTATATAAAATACAATTGTATTTTTTAAAGTATAAATTAAAAAAGTATGCTATAAATAAATTATATTTAATTTTAAAAAAATAATAATTTTTAAATATAATAATAATAAAAAAATTTAAATAAATAATAATTTTTAAATCTTAATAACATGGTTGTTTATAAAAAATAATAATAATAACAATAATGATTAAATGATCGTTTATAATAATAATAATAAAAAAATTAAAAAATTAAAAAAAAAATAAAATAAATAAATAAATAAATAAAACAAAAAATTAAAAATTAAAAAAAAATAATAATAAAAAATAAAAACTAATAATAATAATAATAATAATAATAATAATAATAATAATAGCAATGATAAAGACAATATGAATTCTATGGAATTGTAAACAATCATTCTCATATTGTCATGGAATGTTGAATTCCATATATATGGGATTTTGAAGGAATTTCATTCCATTCCGTTTGCCAACCAAACACAATAAGGAATGGAATTCAGATTCCAAATTCTTTAAATTTTTCAACCAAACACGTTATAAAATGGAATTGGATTCCAATTCCACCAGAATCCTTAGGATTCCGCCGAACCAAACGGGCCCAGGGGTGTGATCCTATGGAAAATGAAGAAATTTTAAAACGTATAAAAGGTGAATCATATTGTGACAAGTGTTTCTTTTGCTTTTGGCATCTCCTCTTTTGTTATTTTCACTTTTAACCGTTAATCATTGTCAATTTTTTATTAAGAAAAATCATGAATAACATGATCGTTTCTTTATTTTTTTTATTTTAAAAATTGATAAATATTATGATAACAAAAAAAAAAGTTTTTTTAAAAAGAAAACTAACGACTGGATTTTATAAATCCTAGCAATCTCCCCATAAGGGAGGTCACCTCAAATTACACAGAATACAAACAGATATTACATTAAGATTGTTCTTGGATTCTTGTTTAAGTTCATTGCTCTGTAGCTCGTAGTCTTTGATTCTTCATGTTTTGCATGTTTGGATAATTTGAGTGAAGGTCTTTAACTAATCCACGTGATGATGAGTTTTGAGCCAGCTTTGAGATCATCAGCTTGCATAAATCTCTGACTCTTCCATTGCAGTGTTGACATTATGTAATGTTGTGACAGTGGACCGACATGCTCACATTCTGGATCATGATTTCTTCTCATCAAAGTAGCGGAAGCTTTAGTTGGTTCATGAAATTTGCAGCAGCGTAGCAGAAACATGGAGTGAGAATATCAGAGTCATTGATGAACTAATCATGATTTCTTTTGAAAAGAATGTGATGTGTGAGCATGCGGCTATGGATTGACCTCTCCATTCTGATCAGCTGCAAACATTTGCTGTACCTCCATACAACAGTTAGCAATAAATCGCACGAAAGTGTCTTTGATCACTTTCGTTGAATTGAGGTACACGGCCCACGGTTTCCCGCTGATCAGTACAAGACTGCTGTGATCAGGTATAATTCCTAAGAATCTCCTTGACAGGGTTTCGCAGCTGCTCTAGCCGTTCTCAAATCGGAACGTCTCAAAGAAGACAACACGGATAGAGTGAACCAGGGAACTTGAGATTCACTGATTGATGAAAAGAGATTTGAAAAACAATCGTGTACCGCTCAATATAAATTGTTTTTGCAATACAACGAAAGTTTTAATGAAAATCAATTATCAATCATAAACACCTTTTATTTTGAAATATTAATACACGGCCGATGTACTAGAGAAAAGAGTTTTAAGCACAATGACCGGTTTTTGATGAGTGTGTAAATACTCATCATTTTTGGCTAAATCTGAACTGCAAAACACTTAAAAATGCTTAGAAATGCATCAAAATACTGAAAATATCTCAAAATTGCATTTTATATGTTTCAGATGCAAAATGTTTAAAATCAGATGAAAAATGAGCAATGTTTGCATAATTGGCAATTCTCACCCCCAAGTTTCAAAAGTTGTCGAAATAGTCCCCGAAAGCACTTATTTCAAAAGTAAAATCACCAAAGATCCTTTTAAAATCATAACTTGTCAAAATTAGTCCTTTGGTGAAAATATCAAAAGTTTTGAGAAATTACAAGTTTGGTCCTTCAAGTTTCAAATTTGGCAAAAATAGTCCTTGGAATTTTGAAAATGTCTAATATGGTCCTTGAACTATTGAAGCTTGTCACTTTTGGTCCCTTGAAACAACTTTGAGATATTGGCAGAATTGGTCCCTCAAGAATCTGAAATTACAAAATGGTCCTTGAATTAACACCCTTGGACCTTGAACCCTTTGTGACCTTTGAACCCCCTGCCATATACCTTTTTGAACCCCCTGCCATACACCTTTTGACCCCCTGTCCTATTATATACCTGGTCAAATCCCAAGTCAAACAAACACCCTTGTTTCCCTCCTTTTTCCTTCTTCCCCAACAACTGCCCTGCATACACCAGGCACAACCATCCCTCCACATCAACATACCTCCCTTATCACTCCACCTCTCCTAACAATCCAAATAGCATTTAATGCTGCTCCTTCATTACACTCAATCCCTCCCCACTAGTTAAAAAGTTTTCCGCCAAAAACTAAATCAACGGCTAAAAAGGAGTCAGATCATCCAACGGCCAATATTATTGGTGGGAAAGGTTTAGAATCTCAAGTGAAAAGCTTTTTGTTGACTATATAGAGGGAAGGGAAGCAAGGAGATAAAAGGGGGTGTAATCTTATTTTTACTTATGTCGCTTTTAAGTTTTAAGTTTTCCATTGTAAGGTTAAGCTTTTCAATACTTTGTAATCATATTCCAGTGTGTTATAAACCGCTTTCGTTATCAATTTCATGTTCTAAGTATAAAGTCTGTTTATGCCATTTTTTCTCAAATCAGCTTATTGTTGTTATTAGTGTTGTCAAAGAACTCATAAGCTCATATAATTTCATTATATAGCTTCTGAGAGCTTTTAGTAAGTCTAAAACTTTGTTTAGTATCAAAAACAGAAAATTCACAAAAATCAAGAAAAATAGTGAGAAAATAAAAAATCTATGGAAATGAAGTTCAATGACTGAAGCAGTTGGTAATTGATTGTTTTTTGGTTTAGAGCTTAGTGGTAAGCATATAGGAGTGATCTTATGTTCTCAGTTCTCATCTTTATGCCTAAACTCACTTTGTAAGCTATTTCTTTGAAATTTGCAATTCATAGTATTAGTGTTTAAATGTTGCTAATTACAAGTTTTATCTTATCTCATTATAGTTAATAGAAGTTAATTTATAGCTTTTATGGTTTAAAAAGTTGTTTTAGTACAATAAGCTTCATAACAGTTTAGTATAAGGGTGTTTGGATTAGCCTAGTTAATTGTGTTAGAGGGCATCTGTGTTATTACTTGTTGTTGTTTCATATCACCTTAGTGTTTAATAGCTCAGTTCTAGTATAAAATTTGGTCCTTGTTTCATAAAAAGTCAAAATCATCTTGATTCTGTCCTATATTCATAACTGTTAGAAATTTATGTTTCATAATCATGCATACTAGTGTAAAAGTTGTTTATATAGCCTGAATAAGTCTTGTAGTAGCTTAATACATCAAATTAGATCATCTAGGATCATTAGAAGTTCATCAAAGTCAAACTGGTTCATTATTTTAAAAGTCAAAATTTCCTAGAAGCAGTTTTTGAATAAACTTTACAATTTCACTATGATCTTATCATTAGGATTTAGGACTTAAGCCTTTGGGATATTAAAGTTTAACTGCTTAACTAAATTAGAAAAATAGTAGTTCACTCTTAATCAGCTTATTAAGTGCTTTTCACTTAGCTTCTTTTGACCCTTTTTCTCAAAAACTCCGCCTGCAACATGATAAGCTTATGCTTATTTGAGTTTGTTTAAGAGCTTATTTCTAATTCATTTAACTTTCTCAGTTGTAACATTAGCTTATTATAAGCTGCTTAGCTTCTTTTTAGTTTCCTTTTGCTTATTGGATAGCTTATTAACCACTTAGCTTAAAATTTGTTCTTATTCCTTTTCTTACCCACTGTTGAAATTTTAAGCTAATTCAAAGCTTATTAGTGTTTTTCAATAAAAGTCGTAGCTTTAATAATTGCTTATTTCCTTGTGCTTAATTGGTTTGTAAAAGAAAAATCCAAAAAAATAAAATATTTTGCAAAAAGTCATTGCACAGATTCGAACTCAGGACCTGGTGTATCCCAGCCCACGCTTCACACAACCAACACCAAACCAGTTATGCCCTTGGGACTTTCTTGTTATGCTTTGCACAAACAACTCATTTAACTCCTTTTTCTTTTTCTTTTTTTTTAAAAGCCTCAGCCACTGTTTTGCTTATTAGTAGCTTATCTCATTTAGCTTTTTCCAATTTCTTATTTTTCCTTAGTTCTAATCAAGTTAAAGTATTTTTCTGAAAATGTTGGCATTTCTCGTAAATGTTTTAGTATTTTTAATATTTAATCTCTTAGTAAATAGTTTTTAATTCGTAATAAAAAATATAAAAGTAAAAAAAAATACAAATCTTTTTTCTAAAATTTTCTTTTGTCATATAGTACGTAAGAAAATTGTTTTTACATTAGTAGGACTTTTATTTCATAAATTTTACGTTTTTACTTGTGCACTCGCGTAATTTTTATACTTAACGTACGTTTTCATTTTAAGTCACGTTTTTAGATAATTTAAGTTTACGTTTTAATTAAAATAGTTTATTTAAATTATTTTGTTTTATAAATCATAGAAAAACATCAATTTAAATATAGTGATAGCGTTTATTTAATATATTTTATCTTTTTAATTTTCTTTAATTTGCATTTAAGCCTCTGTAATTTATAAACTTTTTCTTTAGGTATAATTGTTCATAATCAATCAAATCCCTTTTTCCGTTCAAATTCTCTCAATCACTATTCATTTGGTGATTCATCGCACAGCTCGTTGGGACATAACGACCTGGGGAAACACTATACTCTCCTGATCTTCATTGCATTGCCTCCTGAACTGTTTTAAGTTCCTTACGGTTAACCATTCACAAGTGGCTAGCTTGTGTGAGAAAACTTAACGGTTCGGGAGCGATCAAATTTTTGGCGCCGCTGCCGGGGAGCTGTGCTAATTATCTTACGTTTAGCAGATTAGTGATTTGAATATTCACTGCTTGTTCATACCATCTATATATGTTTATATTTTCTTATAAAAATCCAAAAACCCAAAAACATTTTAAAATCAATTTTCAACAAACACAAAAACCCAAAAAGATTTTCTTTCTTATTTTTACAAAATGTTTTTTAAAATACCAAAAATATTCCTCTTTACCCTCTTACCCTTTTTGATTCTTTATCCCTTTACCCTCTATCCATTTGATTCTAACTTCTTCTATTCTCATGTAATCTCTCGACTACAACGAACTCGAACGAATTTGAAAACTTCATACTTTATCACAAATGTCAAGAATTCGTGTTGTTCGTGATGATCCATTAATTATGCGTAGGGAAATGGAACGAGAAATCGGGGTGACAAAGGACCGGTACTTCCCTCCGATAATGGAAGTGCTAATACGTCCAACCTACGGTTATCCAAAGATCTAACCCCTCAATTGCTGCTAAGCCATCTAAAATTGATCCTAAACTTTCACAATTTACGGTTAAAAGCAATCATGCAGAATTTAGACCGGTGACTAGCAAGAATGACTTGCCTAATCTTTACGTTTCTCAAGAACCGAACCGAGACCATAACAGAGTGGTGGAAATTGCTAGCTCTCGTGAGCACACCGCTTGTCCCACCTCCGGATTTTTCAAAATGTTCTTCGAGATTTGATAGTCATTCAGATCACCATATTGGTTTGGTTGATTCTTTGAATAAACTGATTCCTTCTCATAACTCTCAAATGAAATCGTTTATTCCTTGTGTCGGTTGTGGTGAGCCTCTTTTTGGTTCACCCTGTCGTTGGTGTACGTGTGTACAGTGTGGTAATGATATTCGTAACGGGAGTTGTTTGTTTTGTGGTTCGAGGAATTCATTTGATTATGATCATAATCCGAACTCATTTAACGACTCCTCAAACTTTTCCAATTACCCACCACAGCCCGACTTATCTTCAGATAATCAACATAACTACTGTGAATTTTGTGGAGGTCCTCACCAAGGATTTGAGTGTCAATCCGGAAACACATTTGTCTATGAACAGTTTTCCAGTGATGCTCAGAACTTTGGTTATGACCAATATCCATATAATTCACCAGTCCAGACTCAACAGTTTTACTGTTGTGAGAACTGTGGAGGTCCCCACTTCAGCTCTGATTGTCAAATAGGGAATCCATTTCCTTGTAACAATCATGACTCTTACGGGTTTGAAAAATTCCAACCTCCACAGCACCATACGGTTCAAACTCCACCTGAAGCCGTTTCTAAAGAAATTTCCCAAGATTTTGAAACCGCAATGAAAACACTTGATGATATGATTCAAAACTTTAAGAATCAAGTGAGTGGTGAAAAAACCATGGAAAATTGCTAGCCGAAGAACGAGAGGCTCGCAAATCTAGGGAAGAATTATTAGTCCTAGAGCATGCAGCTCTAAGGCGTTCCCAATTTCTTAAGGCAGCTCTATATGATGATGACGAGGAGAGTTTTTACCCTTTTAAAGATAATATTTCTCAACTCCCTCAGTCTGTTGTTATCACACCCGATATTCCCACTCACTCTCTGAGCATGGGGGATGAGCATCTTGACACTGTTCTTGAAAAGGAATCGGACGAATTCATAAAGTCTAGTGTTGAGAACCTTGTCCCAATCCCGAGAGAGTCACAGGGAACTTCTGATCATATGTGTGATTCTTCTTCCCATCTTGAGTGTTCAAAAGATCATTTTGAGACTTTCTCCAATTGTAGCGAAGATTGTGCATCATATGGAGACATCGAGTATGTTGAGGCATCGCTTCCACAATCTGATGCTGATCATCCTCTTGAGGAGTTCACCAATGAACTCACTCACATCAATCCACTTTCATCAGAAAGTAACGATGTTCTCTTTGATTTCGAAGCCGATCTGGGAGAGACTGAAAGTCTCCCTTCTAATGATCGTTCACTCACTTCTTATCCCAACAGTCCAATAGAGAATATTGATCACTTTGTTCCTGAAGCATTCAAAACAACTCTCACTAATCCTCTATTTGAATTCGACTCTGAATTCACTTTAATTTCTGAGAATCCACTCTTTGATACTCAGACCGAGGATAGTGATGAGCCCACAATGGAACAAGAGTTCACAATTTCACTTCATGTGAATGATTCTTTTCATGAAGAGTTCTCCGGTGAACTCTCTCATGACATATCTCCTCCGGAACATGATCATTTCTATTTTGATCTTGAGGATGATATAGGCTCGGAGGAAGGTGTACTCTATCATACGAGTTTGCCTATTAATGATACTACCCTCACCCTTCCTCCCGATATGTCTACATTTGAGGATGAATAATGGATCTTGATTGTTATCAAAATCTTTCTTCCTTTCCTCAAATATCTTGTGATTTCTCTTCATCTTCACTCCTTCGGGAATTAAGACACTATCTTTGACCCCGGCATTTTCATTTATCATTTTTGAGCCGGTTCTATGTATATCTCATCGGTGTGGAACTTTCACGTGCTTCAAATGTTTGTCCAAACATCTTGAATGAAAGTCCGATAGAGATTGTCTCCTCCACTTATTTCCCCATGAACAAATTAATTCGTGGTCGAGTCAAGCTAGCGACTCGGTAATCAAAAACAGTAGTTAAACATGGGTTTTCACCCGTGTGTCCCACCCTAGTGTGGGGGAGTTGCCCCGCTGTTGTATATAAAGTTTTCAAAAAAAAAAAAAAAAAAAAAAATTCAAAATAATGGCCGTAGTATTTCCCTTTTACGTTCTATGTTTCGGCATAACCGCGGTACTTTGAATATTGAGGGCAATATTCATTTCTAGTGTGGGGGAAATTCTCACGAATTTTATCATGTAATTATACCGCCAATTCCCCATTTTGGCCAAAATTTTTTTTTTGAGTAAGTGTTTTGCACTTACTCACTTACGGTTATCATCCGCCATGTCTAATAAACAAAAGGATTGGCTAATCCAAGAGCAAACGGCTCTTGGTAAAGATATCTCAAATCCGTTGACGGCTTGCAATTTGCCCAAAATTGTATGGTATTCAACTCACCATATCCTTAAAAGTGAAGAGTTGGCTAGCCCGCAAGTTTATGGCTTGTGGTAAAGGCAGTGGAAAAACCATAATTGGTAATCTACTCACCAAAGATAATATTGATAATTTATCTAAGAGTTGGCTAGTCCAGAAGCAAACGGCTTCCGGTAAAGACAAATCAAATCCGTTGGAAGCTGGTGGTTTGCTCAAAATCACATGGTTATCGGTGTACCATGGTTCTTACTTGAACTGAAAAATTTGGCTACTCCAGAAGTAATGGCTTTTGGTAAAGAGATTCAAATCCATTAAGTTTTTATCAAAAGATTGCTAGGGACTAGCAATAGTTTAGTGTGGGGGATTGATGAGTGTGTAAATACTCATCATTTTTGGCTAAATCTGAACTGCAAAACACTTAAAAATGCTCAGAAATGCATCAAAATACTGAAAATATCTCAAAATTTCATTTTATATGTTTCAGATGCAAAATGTTTAAAATCAGATGAAAAATGAGCTAAGTTTACATAATTGGCAATTTCAGTCCCCCAAGTTTAAAAAAGTTGTCAGAAATAGTCCCTGAGCACTTATTTCAAAAGTAAAATCACCAAAGGTCCTTTTAAAATCATAACTTGTCAAAATTAGTCCTTTGGTGAAAAATATCAAAAGTTTTGAGAAATTACAAGTTTGGTCCTTCAAGTTTCAAATTTGGCAAAAATAGTCCTTGGAATTTTGAAAATGTCTAATATGGTCCTTGAACTATTGAAGCTTGTCACTTTTGGTCCCTTGAAACAACTTTGAGATATTGGCAGAATTGGTCCCTCAAGAATCTGAAATTACAAAATGGTCCTTGAATTAACACCCTTGGACCTTGAACCCTTTGTGACCTTTGAACCCCCTGCCATATACCTTTTTGAACCCCCTGCCATACACCTTTTGACCCCCTGTCCTATTATATACCTGGTCAAATCCCAAGTCAAACAAACACCCTTGTTTCCCTCCTTTTTCCTTCTTCCCCAACAACGCCTGCATACACCAGGCACAACCATCCCTCCACATCAACATACCTCCCTTATCACTCCGCCTCTCCTAACAATCCAAATAGCATTTAATGCTGCTCCTTCATTACACTCAATCCCTCCCCACTGGTTAAAAAGTTTTCCCGCCAAAAACTAAATCAACGGCTAAAAAGGAGTCAGATCATCCAACGGCCAATATTATTGGAGGGAAAGGTTTAGAATCTCAAGTGAAAAGCTTTTTGTTGACTATATAGAGGGAAGGGAAGCAAGGAGATAAAAGGGGGGTGTAATCTTATTTTTACTTATGTCGTTTTTAAGTTTTTAAGTTTTCCATTGTAAGGTTAAGCCTTTCAATACTTTGTAATCATATTCTAGTGTGTTATAAACCGTTTTCAGTTATCAATTTCATGTTCTAAGTATAAAGTCTGTTTATGCCATTTTTTCTCAAATCAGGTTATTGTTGTTATTAGTGTTGTCAAAGAACTCATAAGCTCATATAATTTCATTATATAGCTTCTGAGAGCTTTTAGTTAGTCTAAAACTTTGTTTAGTATCAAAAACAGAAAATTCACAAAAATCAAGAAAAATAGTGAGAAAATAAAAAATCTATGGAAATGAAGTTCAATGACTGAAGCAGGTTGGTAATTGGATTTTTTTTGGTTTAGAGCTTAGTGGTAAGCATATAGGAGTGATCTTATGTTCTCAGTTCTCATCTTTATGCCTAAACTCACTTTGTAAGCTATTTCTTTGAAATTTGCAATTCATAGTATTAGTGTTTAAATGTTGCTAATTACAAGTTTTATCTTATCTCATTATAGTTAATAGAAGTTAATTTATAGCTTTTATGGTTTAAAAAGTTGTTTTAGTACAATAAGCTTCATAATAGTTTAGTATAAGGGTGTTTGGATTAGCCAAGTTAATTGTGTTAGAGGGCATCTGTGTTATTACTTGTTGTTGTTTCATATCACCTTAGTGTTTAATAGCTCAGTTCTAGTATAAAATTTAGTCCTTGTTTCATAAAAAGTCAAAATCATCTTGATTCTGTCCTATATTCATAACTGTTAGAAATTTATGTTTCATAATCATGCATACTAGTGTAAAAGTTGTTTATATAGCCTGAATAAGTCTTGTAGTAGCTTAATACATCAAATTAGATCATCTAGGATCATTAGAAGTTCATCAAAGTCAAACTGGTTCATTATTTAAAAAGTCAAACTTTCCTAGAAGCAGTTTTTGAATAAACTTTACAATTTCACTGTGATCTTATCATTAGGATTTAGGACTTAAGCCTTTGGGATATTAAAGTTTAACTGCTTAACTAAATTAGAAAAATAGTAGTTCACTCCTAATCAGCTTATTAAGTGCTTTTCACTTACCTTCTTTTGACCCCTTTTTCAAAAACGCCCTGGCAACATGATAAGCTTATGCTTATTTGAGTTTGTTTAAGAGCTTATTTCTAATTCATTTAACTTTCTCAGTTGTAACATTAGCTTATTATAAGCTGCTTAGCTTCTTTTTAGTTTCCTTTTGCTTATTGGATAGCTTATTAACCACTTAGCTTAAAATTTGTTCTTATTCCTTTTCTTACCCACTGTTGAAATTTTAAGCTAATTCAGAGCTTATTAGTGTTTTTCAATAAAAGTCGTAGCTTTAATAATTGCTTATTTCCTTGTGCTTAATTGGTTTGTAAAAGAAAAAATCAAAAAATAAAATATTTTGCAAAAAGTCATTGCACAGATTCGAACTCAGGACCTGTGTATCCCACGCTTCACACAACCAACACCAAACCAGTTATGCCCTTGGGACTTTCTTGTTATGCTTTGCACAAACAACTCATTTAACTCCTATTTCTTTTTCCTTTTTTTAAAAGCCTCAGCATGCTTTTGCTTATTAGTAGCTTATCTCATTTAGCTTTTTCCAATTTCTTATTTTTCCTTAGTTCTAATCAAGTTAAAGTATTTTTCTGAAAATGTTGGCATTTCTCGTAAATGTTTTAGTATTTTTAATATTTAATCTCTTAGTAAATAGTTTTAATTAATAAAAATATAAAAGTAAAAAAATACAAATCTTTTTTCTAAAATTTTCTTTTGTCATATAGTACGTAAGAAAATTGTTTTTACATTAGTAGGACTTTTATTTAATAAATTTTACGTTTTTACTTGCGCATTCGCGTAATTTTTATACTTAACGTACGTTTTCATTTTAAGTCACGTTTTTAGATAATTTAAGTTTACGTTTTAATTAAAATAGTTTATTTAAATTATTTTGTTTTATAAATCATAGAAAAACATCAATTTAAATATAGTGATAGCGTTTATTTAATATATTTTATCTTTTTAATTTTCTTTAATTTGCATTTAAGCCTCTGTAATTTATAAACTTTTTCTTTAGGTATAATTGTTCATAATCAATCAAATCCCTTTTTCCGTTCAAATTCTCTCGATCACTATTCGTTTGGTGATTCATCGCACAGCTCGTTGGGACATAACGACCTGGGGAAACACTATACTCTCCTGATCTTCATTGCATTGCCTCCTGAACTGTTTTAAGTTCCTTACGGTTAGCCATTCACAAGTGGCTAGCTTGTGTGAGAAAACTTGACGGTTCGGGAGCGATCAAGGTTTTTCAAAGGTATCCGTCAATCCATAACCTGAACCAGGATTGATTCAAAATTTTGAATCGCCCCATTGTTTCTGTTCAGTTGTCACATGGTTGATCTATTGGATTGATCTCACATGCCACCTACCAAGAGCTTATTTGATGTTGGCTCTAGAAGGCTTTCCATCTTCATTGTGAATGTGTTTGCATATCACTCAGAGGTTCTGGCAATACCACAAGGATAATGCGAAGGACTCTTAAAATATATTTTCTCTTTCCACATTGTGTGAAACAGAGAGTCTTCATTGTTTGTGTCCTTAATGAGATTTATTGATGATCTCGTGGCTCTAGACTCAATTGTGCACATTTGGTTCCTATGCCGGATACTAGGGAGAGGGTCTCCTTCTTCAATATCAACCATCTCTAAGAGAAAGTTGATAGATTATGTAGGTTCCCCATGAGAATGAAACAAGCCCTTTTAAGAGGAACTTGAGTAGCTTTAGAAGTTTAGTGCAGTGCGTCACTTGGTCCATGACGTCTTGTCTTCAATACCGGTGTTACCTAGGTAACAACCAATAGCATATGAATTGAACCCGGTTTCTGCCCTAAGGTTGAAATTATGGAGGGCTATTTCTTTTCACCCTTTTCGCATTTATTTCTTTTTCATTCTTCAACCCCTTCAGTACTGAGACTTCATTACTAGAACCTTGTTGGGTTTATTCCAGTTCTAGCTCTATCTCAGTCCGTACTCTTCCCATATCTCACTTTTTCTCCTTTTTTCATCATACCTAAGAACTCTACACTATCTAGTGGATTGTCCCTGGGTAGATCCCTCCGGTTCTGGCGGGATCGTGGGAACGAATATCTAACCTAACCATCCTTATATCACCATTGATAAAGTAAATTTGGTCGGTCTTTTTGGTATTGTTCATCAGCCATTGGAACCAATTGAAAACCATTTGAAAATCAATCCAGGTACTTGTGATATATTATCAAAGCATTTTGTACCTGAATCATTTTTGATATTTTAGAAAACGGCTCCCCCTTAACATGTGCATCGTATATTTGAAATTAGTTTGACACATGGAGGCAAGAGAAAGAATTCACTTCTTTGATAAATTATTTTCTAAAAATATTGACATTACTTTCTCGATCAAAATCCGTGTTTCACATACAGTTAAAGATATTTTCCGGAAAGAATGTGGTTTTCAAAAATTTGCTCCCCCTCAATATGTGCATCTGATTTTGATATTGTTTAGCACATTTTAGGGAAATCCTACACTTAGAGACAAATCAATCACGTTTCACTCCATTTTGGTTTGATATAAATGCCCCCCCTTAACATGTGCATGGAAACTTTGAAATCGTTTGGCACTTGCAGGGAGGAGAGCTTGTTAATCACATATAAAACCATTTATCGAATTATCAGATTAAATCCAATTTAAATCACAAATTCTCCTCCGATCACAATTTTCAAATCCTTTGAGAGTTATGATCTCGATTGAATTAAATTAAATTTTGAGAGCTTTCGAGGAGAATAGTGACTTGCTTTTGAAAGACATTTTAACTGATAAGGATTAGATTTTGAGACTTTAAACTCCATTGACCAATCATGCATAAATATCTTTTGAAAACATAACATTAGCCAAGGTCTTGAATCAATTGTATAAAATTTTTCAGAAGAATCATTAGACGGAAAAATATTTGGAAAGACAACATTTGTCTTTTTGGTGACAATCATTTGTATTAAGAATCAGAGCATGAGATTTGAGAAATAAGATTAAGCATGGCTCTGTTCTTTCCTTTTAAAACGGGTTACTGCCTGAAATGACAATAAACCACCATTTTTCTCCGTCTCATTTTTTTTAAAACAATTTATGTACATTCGAAGAACATCTAAAAACCCGTGACATTCTTTGAATGTCAACACAAAGTCCGTAGATGATATCGAATAAAGAAAAACATGACAAAATAGCAATATTTATGGTATTTTTCAAGATTTTCTAATTTTTATGGATTTTAAAAATTTTATATTTTTCTATTTTTTTTTGTGGTTTTTGAAATTTAGTATTTTGCTTTTTGAAAAAATATATACAAGAGATAGATGAAGAAAACAATTTACTCCTCGTCTTCCTCTTGAAGACGTTTGAGTGCTTCCGGTTGTAGGCTCTTTAGACCAAGTCGTGGAAGGATAAACTCAAAACGTTCTCTAAGAAGAGCTTTGGTGAAGATGTCTGCTAACTGGTATTCAGTCCTCACAAAATAGAGTTCTACCACACCTTTTCCACTTGTTCCCGAATGAAATGATGTCGAATGTCGATGTGCTTTGCTCTTGAATGTTGAACGTTGTTGCAAGAGAGAGCAATGACATTTTTGTTATCACAATAGTAGGGATTTGTTGAATTCAAAGCCATAGTCAGATAATTGGGATCTCATCCATAGGATTTGAGCACAACAAGATGACATGGCTATGTATTCAGCCTCTATAGAGGATATAGAAGTACTCATTTGTTTCTTTGAAGACCAGCTCACAAGCTTATCACCCAAAAACTGAACACCTCCAGACGTGCTTCGACGTGTATCTTGACATCCTGCATGGTCAGCATCTGCATAGGCTGTTAGTGACATACCGGTGTCCTTCGGGTACCAAAGTCCTATGTTGATGGTTCCTTGGAGATACCGAAAGACCCGT
Organism: Chrysanthemum makinoi; assembly: GCA_910596185.1. Taxonomy (NCBI): domain Eukaryota; kingdom Viridiplantae; phylum Streptophyta; class Magnoliopsida; order Asterales; family Asteraceae; genus Chrysanthemum; species Chrysanthemum makinoi. Next base: position 313,797,831 of record OU343225.1, read on the forward strand.
TTAACCGCTTCAAGGTGCTTTTTGGTAGGCTTAGCCTGATATCTAGCACACATGCATACAACGAACAGAATATCAGGTCTACTGGCTGTGAGGTACATCAGGGATCCAATCATACTTCGATATTTTGTTTGATCTACCATGATCCCTGAGTGGTCCTCATCCAGTTTGGTACGTTCTACCATAGGAGTGTCAACGGTGTCACAAGTGTCAAATCCAAATTTCTTTAAAATTTCTTTTGCATATTTAGATTGACTGATAAAAATGCCTCCGGGACTTTGTGAAATTTGTAATCCCAAGAAAAATGACATTTGTCTCATCATTGACATTTGAAATTTGGAGCCCATCTCCTTAGAAAAACGGTCACATTCATTGGGGTCAGTCGAGGCAAAAATAATATCATCAACATAGATTTGAACGTGAATTAAATGTTTGCCTGACTTTCTGGTGAAGAATGTCGGATCAACTGCTCCTTTGCTGAATCCAGTAGATAGAAGAAACTTTGATAGCGTATCATACCATGCCCTTGGAGCTTGCTTCAAACCGTAAAGAGCCTTTTCAAGCGATAGACATGAGTAGGATTCTCTGGATTCACAAAACCTTCAGGTTGGCTGACGTATACGACTTCTTTAAGATCTCCGTTAAGAAAAGCCGCCTTTACATCCATCTGATAGACTACCATGTTCTTACTTGCAGCATTAGCCAATAAGATTCTGATTGCCTCGATACGAGCAACTGGAGCAAATGATTCTTCAAAGTCAATACCCTCCTCTTGACGGTATCCTTTTGCAGCCAATCGAGCCTTGTTCTTTAATACATCACCATGCTCATCAAGTTTACTTTGAAGATCCACTTTAGAGCAATGATCATAGCACAGTCAGGAGCATGTACTAATTCCCATTCATCTAGTCGATCAAACTCATGAATTTCTTCTTGCATGGCATTGAACCAGCTGTCTTCATTCATGGCAGTTTTAACGTCTTTTGGTTCGACCTTGGATAGTACAGAGTTGAAGAAACACCATAAGGCATCAGTTGCAAGTTGTTTCCGAGTGGATACTGGACGAGAGGGATTTCCAATGATGTTGTCCAATGGATGATCATGTGTCCATTTTCTAAGGTGTTCATGTGGTTGTTGTTGAGAAACTGAAGTAGCAGAGTCGATTTCTCCTGATGAAGATGGTTCTGATGATGGTTCCGGAGCAAATATGTTCTCAAAGAGAGCATCTTCGGGAGTATCAAAGGGATTATCTTCATCATAGGTGCCAGACACAATTCCATGATGTACACTCGATGATTGAGGATTTGATGTTGAGACAGAGTGATCATCAGCAGGCGCTTCTTGACTAACTGACATAGAAACTGAAGGGTTAACTTCATTGACAGGGATATGAGCAGCCTCTGTTGATGGATTTGACAGATCATTAGCAATTGGCTCATAGTGTTTATCAAACATTGGATCAAACAATTTCTTCAAATCATCTTCTGAAGGAGGTACATATGGAGTTTCTGGTGAGGGATGGTGTACAAGAGTAGAACTGATGGGACTACTTGATGAAGGTTGTGATGCGGGTCCAGAACTGGGTTGTCCTGGAGCCATTTGACCGGTCAGCTAATCGAACGTAACGTGAATTGTCTCCATGATATTTCGGGTTCTTTTGTTGTAGATTCGGTATCATTTTCTGCTTGGTGCATATCCTACAAATACTCCAATGTCCGCTTTAGCTTTAAGTTTGCCTAAGTCTTGGACCTCATTAGTTGGATAACACAATGCACCAAACACACGAAGGAATGAAAGATTAGGTTTTCGATTGTGGACAAGTTCATATGGAGTTTTTCCATGAGAAGTGTAAATTAGGGATCGATTTTGACTGTAGCATGCAGTGGCAATGGCTTCAGCCCACAGAAACATTGGAACCTTTGAGTAAATCAGCATTGTTCTTGCGGCTTCCACAAGAGTTCGATTTCGTCTTTCAACTACACCGTTCGGTTGAGGAATTCGTGGAACACTTCTTTGATGACTGATTCCAACACTTTCATAAAACTCACTAAGTTCTTTATTAACAAACTCAGTTCCATTGTCTTTTCGGATGATTCTGACAGTTTTGTTAAGTCGAACCTGCACTGTTGATAAGTTTAATGATGATATCTGGAGTTTCATCATTTGTCCTTAAGAACTTAACCCAAGTAAATCGAGAGTAATCATCAACCACAACTAACACATATTTCTTCCCGTAAATATTTTGCACTCTCATGGGTCCACATAAATCCATGTGAATGGTATGAAGAACTTCCATAACTGAGTTTGTAGGTTTGGGTTTGTGGGCATACTTCTTGCTTTTTCCCAATTGGCATGCTGAACAAAGATGATCCTTGTAACCACCCGCATTTTTAGGTTACTTTTCATTTTCGAGAATTTACTATTCACATTTACTATTCACTTTCACTATTCATCCCGTAAAATTTTTATTTCACATTCTCGTAAGATAAATTATTTTAGTAATGACCTGAGAGTTCGACAATCGTTAGATCATTTTCGCAAAAGTTATTAAGAAAACATCGTTTTAAAGTTTCGTTTTGGACGGTCTACCGTTTAAACATCACGCGCTTAACGAAAATCAACCCTGATAATTTTCCTCGCATCAATAAATTTTAGATCACTCATAATTAATTTGAGAATTTTTAAGATTTATTTTTATGGTACCAAATAAACCCTGCGCTGACAAAACTAAACTTACGTTTTAAACAATTCTACTTACATCCAGACTTAACGATTCATGCACTGCGTTTCTAATATGTTTTTGACACTTTTACATTTTTTGAAAAAGTCAAACATATTTCCCTCCTCCTTTGACCATAAAGAAATTAACCTTGTACGTTCTACATTTTTGCTTAAATCGCGTAACTTTTAAACTTCACGAATAACTATAAAGTTATCCCGCGTATGACGAAAACCACGTTTTAACATCTCATATCACTTTTATACTAATTTTAGTCTACTCTAAATAAATTCACGGTCGTTTCCCTGAAATTTCGTTCTTTTCCGATAAACTGCGAATTACGCTTTTTTGACCCGTATTTCCAGCTTTAAGCAGCGTTTTTGCACCCAATGAGACTTACCACCCATTTTATATTTTTATATGGAGTATAATGATGAGTTTCATCATTCATACAAGTTTCATATTTTTACGATACCCGTTTTTAAGTTTTATGATTTTACGATTATCGTTAGCGTTATCTGACTAAACGACCTCCGTAAAACAAGATAATACCAAAAATAAGTACCTAGTCACCCTAAATATGATATGAACGTGTATATAGGTGATTCACCATGCCATGTACCTAAGTGATAAGCCTTGGACTTTAGGATACATTCATATGTAAGTAAACTTCTAAGCTAAGCTTCCAAAAATATCCTAACCTTACACCTCCTCATTTACACCTTCCTAACCTCCTCAAGACCTTATATAAACCCCTCCCCTCTCCTTAGGTCGTTCATACCATCAACATACACAAAACACAATTCATTTACTTTTTACTTCAAGTTTTATTCAAGAAACATAAGCTCCATATCTATTCCAAAGTTCATGTTAAGCTTTGATTGATCCAAGTCCTAATTCCTTCCTTCCATTGGTGATCTCCAAGCCACACAAGAAGTGTTCTAGTAGAAGACTTCAAGTGCTTTCCTAAGTCATCTCAACTTAGTATCAAGAGGTTGAAGAATTTGGAAGCTAGGGTTACTAGTTCTTGTTCTAGCTCTTGATCTTTGATGTTCATTTCTTATGTTGAAAGCCAAAAGTTGTAAGAATAACTAACCACCACTCTTGCTCTACATCATTTACATGTTTCATATTCTTAAATCTATGCTATATATGCTCATATGTTGGATCATTATGTACAAAAATCTTTAAAACAAGTTATAAGAACCTATATGTTAAACTTGGGTTAGTAAGTGTTTAAATGCTAAAATTTTGTACAAAGTTTCCATAAAATCGACCACATATAGATCTGATACTTTTCATATTCTTGTAGATAATATTAAAACAAAAACGTAGCAATTTGAATCACCCGAAATGGACACACGAGTCAAAAGTTATGACAAAAAGAAATTAGCGAAACTAAAATATGAAACTGCCAAAATAGCTTTCTGCTAAATTCCGGATTTTTTAGAGGCGCTTCTAGTCCGTTTCATCAAAAAGTTAAAACACAAAAGTTGTCCGGAACGACGTTTTCCTTCAACATCAAAGAAGCTTGGACTTTGGAAACGCATAAATAGGCCAAAATCTTTCAAAAACAGAAACTGCCGTAAATATAGTCTCACAACTATACTTTTGTCACAACTACAAGCAAACCAAGAGGCCTAATGGCCATAAGCCAAGACCACGGCTACGGCTAAGGTCAAGGTTGAGTCTCAAGACCATGGTAGTCAAGACCAAAGTCACGACAAGGCCATGGCTAAATCCTCAAGGCTTGTTTGCCCAGCACCATTAACTATGGTAATCATATATATGAAACGACGAGAACTTGTAAAAACATGATAAACTTATTTATATAACAATCTCCACTCAAAACATATGTTGTATCTCCTAAGTGCTACAAAAGTAGGGAGCTTCATGTGAGGGGTTTCATTTGAGTAAAACGTATCGACGAGTTGTTGCATTTACGATTTAAAGTGTCCTAGCTCCTTGAACGTTTACTGCATGACCTTTGAATTATGATGGCCCTAACCGAGTAATACGATATCTATAAACTAAATACATTTTCTCATAATAAAGATCTTTCTATAAACATCAAATGATAATTGACTACATCATGATCAACATAGGAATATATATAGGATGGTTTATGTTTCCTTAAACATTATTCCAAACCTAAGTCGCAACATCGTATTCTAAGTTGCTAGTAGAAGTTCTCACGGCATATCCATCATTCTCATTATACATTTGATATCATTTACTCTGAGGTGAGTTCATAGCCCCACTTTCTATTACTTAATTGTTTTACAAACCCTTGGGGGAGATACATGCTTTATTTTAAATCGAACACATTGCTTTCAAATTATACTTGAATATATTAGTTGCACTAAGTACCACTATTGCCAATCTTAAGTCCCTATTATCATGAACCATTAATCACTTGCGAGTGAACGCGAATAATGTGGATAGATCTATCGGGAATGACAAATCCCGTTTGTTTGACCAGGTCCGGCAAACAAACGCACTCTATTTGAAGATCCATAGGTTTAATGGCAAATTACCTATTAGGGCATAGGTTACTATTTTATGACAGCTGTTAACGTTTTTGTATCATGAGCTTAGTGCAATAATATCTGTTTTGTTTTCAACATTATGAGTGTATAATAACGTAACTCACACAAACATTATGTGTTCAACTGATTTCCAAAACTCTATGAATTTCACTCAACCTTTGTGTTGACAGTTTTAAGCATGTATTTCAGGTCCATAATGTCGGAAGCTGGCACGAAAGAGCAAGGATACTGAAGAAAGCTATAAATTTTATTATCATTCGAAAACCCATTTAATGTATTTTGTAAACAATGAAACCAACTGGGACCTCATTTTTGTAAACTCTGATATTTATATAAATCGAATGAAAAATCTTTTAAAACGACTCCATTAGAGTTCGTTTTCTATTGTTATGACTGTTGTGCCATGAAGTAACACCCAGTTTGAATTCCGCTGCGTATCACGAAATTGGGGGTGTTACAATCCTTTTCATACTTTAGTCTAGGTAAGCATATTACTAAGTCCTTTCTGGAAAGATCATTTATGGTGCCGAAGTTCAGGTGATTTAGACGACGATGCCATAACCATGACTTTGTTTTCGAAGCCTTTGACTATAAACAAATTGGAGAAGACTTCATCATATCTTCGATAGAGATGGTGTATAGGTTTGAACCACGTGATCCTCTTAAAAGTTCTCTACCATCAAGTTCTTTAACGAAACAAGTATGTTTTCTGAAGGCCACTTCTAGATTAGAATCACAGAATTGACCGACAGAGAATAAGTTATGACCAAGACCTTCAACGTAATACACTCTGGAGATTACACTATCACCAACAACATAGTCTCCATAACCTATAATTGCACCGAAATGATCATTCCCGAATCTAACAGTCCCGATGAATTTACTTACAAAGTTCATGAGCCGTGACCGGTCTCCAGTCATATGCTTGGAACAGCCTGAGTCCAGGTACCACAGAACGATTTGAACGATCTGCAATTGAACACAGACAAGAATGGATAACTGGATAATTGGGATCCCCATGCAAGAATGGGTTCCATTTGGTTAGTTACAGTGATTGGAACACCCACATCAGAAGTAGAAACAATGGAATCATCAGGGATAGATGCAGTGCTAGTGTCCGTATTTAACCTATTCAAAGTATGTTCACTTCTTAAAGGAATAGTTCTACCAGTAGGCATCCATTTCCTAATGGTTATTGATCTAGATAATTTAGGGCACATCTCATTAAGATTGAATTTGCGGCCAGTAGGTATCCACTGATAACCTATGTTACTAAATTTCCTTCCTGTGGGTTTCCAATGTTCTCTGACCTTCTTCCGCCATTGCTTTCTAGCCTTCTTAGCTTGATTTTTTGCTTTAACTATCTTAACAGGGCATTCAATAGCATTAATCAAATCATTCACACCACATTCATGATTAGTAACAGAAACCAAGCAATCATCATTACATGTTTTGCCAAAAGTAGCAGAATTCGAATTAATTACAGGACGCTTATAGCTAATACTAGAATCAACACGATTCATTTTATTTAACTCAAACTTAATGATCCTAGGGTGGTCTTCTACTCTTTTCCATTGCACATTCTTAGCTTGCGAGGTCCTATCTTGCTTTGTATTTCCTGGAGGCTTTGACCCGCTTGCTTTTGTGTCATTGATTACTCCTGTAGAGGGAATTATGGGAACATTAGTTGGTTGGGCTACCTTTTGCATTCCTGAACTAGAAGTGCATGGTTCTGTACTACTTGAGGGCACTTTAAAGTTCACTTTCTTAACACTGGGCATAGAATGGTTTGCATACTTAGCACTAGGCATAGAACAAGGCATCACAGCTTTATCTTTTTCACATAAGGATTTTAGACATGTTGCTCTTAAACATTCTAACAACTCCTGAGATCGTTTGGCCTGAATGCAAGCAAACCTAATTTCACTATCAAATGGCTTGTTAATGTAATATTCTTCTACAATCTCACGGAGACATTCTAGACTATCCTTAAGGTGAGCGAAATAGTTATGAAACACCAGTTTGTTATTTCTAAGATGAGGAGGAATGTATTTAACGGTCACAGTATATTTACAGTCAGCAGATGACTTTGATGCAACATTCTCATTAAAGACAAGTGGCATTTTCCCTTTTACCTGACTCCTCAGATTCTCAACTTCCTTTTGTAAAGACGTTATTTTTTCGTTGTTCTTGTCACGAGTGACTTTGATTGAATCATATAACTCTTTAAAGTGTCTTTTAACTTTTTTATTTTCTTCTAGAAAACTCTCAGTTTCCTTTTGTAAAGCATTAACCAAGTTTTGAAGATGAAAAGTTTGAGAACACTGAGAATCTAAAGGAGGAGGCATTTGGGAGCCAGTCACATTGTTCTTTTCTCCCTTTAATTGTGAAATTTGGGCTTTCAACTTTCTGATCGTGTTACAGTGAGCATGAATCTGTTCGTCACTTTGTTAGGAATTAGAAATTCCAGGTATTAAAGAGTCGGTCACCTCAAGTATATGTAATCGTTAGAAAGCTCGTAGTCATAGTTATTTTATGTTAAGTAGTATTTTGTTAAGTAACACCGTGGAGGACGGACGGGTCTTTACCCACTGTATGCCTGATCCACAGCCCGTTGTGTGGCATTTTATTGTAAGACTATAAATACTCTCTACCTTCCAAGGTAGAGAGTTGGAGCTCATAATAATATTTTCTTTCTCTCACTATAGTTCCCAACTCTCTTCCTTTCTCTCACTAGAACTTTCTATCTCTAACATACTTATCGCCTACTTTGATCATGGTTTAGAGTGTTTGTGAAATCCAATATCCAACAATTGGTATCAAGAGCCATGGTTTGATCACTCATCTTTCATGCTCTTTGTTTTGGTGGATTTCATAAGGTTTTTGAGTATTAAGGGTTTAGGAGAGTTTGATTCATTTGGACAAATTCTAGTGTTAAAGTTTGAATTTTGCTTGTACTTTTGTGTTTAGGATCATCATATGTGTTTATGTTTTGAATTGGAAGCGTTAAATCATTGTGGTTTGGTTGTTTTGGATTGATAAAGTGGTTATTTTTGAAAAAGGACTAGCGAGTTGTGTCTCGGACTTGTGTTTCTTCAAAGCGAGTTGCTTTGTTATTTAAAGCGAGTTGGTACATGCGACTTAGCTGTTTAGCGAGTTGATATTTAAAGCGACTTGCTACTTAGCGAGTTGTAACGTTAGCGAGTTAACTTAAGCGACTTAGTGTTCAAGCGAGTTGATTGTGTTGCGAGTTGAGACTAAAGCGAGTTGGCTATTTAGCGACTTGATTAATTAAGCGAGTTGAGTGTGTTGCGTGTTGACTGCTTATGCGAGTTGTGTGTTTAGCGACTTGTTCATTTAGACCTTTTTTTTCTTCGTGTTACGTTCTTACGGTTGTTCTTTTGGTTTAGTAAAATCCCGTGAAAGAATCAATTTCCGGTTTAATCAAAGAATTGCAAAATCCCGTAGAGCTTGAAACATGTCTACAAACGTTCCTACTATCATCTCCACTATTGCCGAGGATGTTCAAGCAGTTGGTTCAGATACTCGTCCACCCATGCTTGACAGAACCGACTACGACTCTTGGGCTCAACGAATCAGTTATGCTACTGCCTTGGAAAGGAAAATGGTGTCAACATTCTCAAATCCATTGATGAAGGACCGTATCGAGTTGAGGCGACTAGAGATGTACTTGATACTTGCGAAGATGGAACTCGATTTACGGAATGGACGGACCAAAGATGTATGATGAGCTTGACGATAAGGAGAAAAAGAGATTCGATCTTGATATCGGGGCTTCAAACATTGTTCTTCAAGGTCTTCCTAAAGACATCTACAAGCTGATCAATCACAACACGAAGCAAAGGCGTATGGGATAATGTCAAGATGCTTCTCTCAGGTTCAGAATTAACTATGGAAGACAGAGAATCACAACTCTATGACGAATTTGAACACTTCAAGATGAAACCATATGAGAGTGTCTATGAGTACTATGTGAGATTTCATAAGTTGGTGAATGACATGAGGAACATCAGAATGACTATGCCTAACATTCATTTGAACTCAAAATTTGTGAACAACATGAATCCCGAATGGCACAAGTTTGTCACCTCTGTGAAGCTCACTAAAGGATTGAAGAATACAAACTATGAGCAACTCTATGCCTTCCTCCTTGAGAATGAGAGACATGCTATGTTTGAAAAATTGGTTCTTAATCAGTTCAAAACCAACCAGGGAGAGACAAGCTCATCTAATGACTCAAGCTGCCTTCTACTCAAACATCGGAATCACAACCAAAGCCTCACAAGTCATACCCATGGGAAATGGTAATCACAAACTAATTCCTGATCTTATGTTCAAACAAGCGATCTTTGATGCACACGTGGGTAATTTCATTAATCAACTAGCTCTTCTGATTAGTCAAAACATGAATTCTCTCCCACATACCAACAACAACCTCGAACGACATCTAACCCACACAATCAAGCTACTTGTTAAAGATGGGAGGATCGTGGTGCAACAGTTCAGGAAAGACAAGTATGATCGGGGAAGAGGTGGAGCTGGTAGAGGTTATGTTGGAAATCGAGAATCGAGGAAGGAATGGTAATCAAGGTCAAGCTAAGCTGATCAAATGTTATAATTGTGGTGGTGAGGGACACATTGCAAGGCACTGCACATCTCCAAAGCGTCCACGAATCGATTACTTCGAGAGATAAGATTTGCTTGTGCAAGCTCAGGATAATGGTGCTGCTTTGGATGAAGAGGAATTGTTGTTTCTAGTTGAGGGCAATGCCAAGACCTATGATGCAGATGTGGATGAGCGGCCTATTCAGGAGATAGGTCACAATCATCAGAATGCCTTTCAAGTCGCTGATTGTGATGCATACGACTCCGATGTGGATGATGGACCTACTGCACACACAATCTTTATGGCTAGCATTTCTCCAATGGTTTCTCCCAAGGTCTCCTCGTCACCACAAGCTGGCCCATCCAAAGAAACACTCATCTCAGAGGTACTAAAACTATACGATGATCTTGATGTGCAAAAGATGCATGACAAAGTACTATCAACTGAAACTTTTGTATCAAATATTGAAAATATGGGTAATATCAATGTTGTCCCATATGATCAATATGTGAAACAAAGTGAAAGTGAAGTTGTACCAAGTGATGCATCTCCTGCGGTCAACAATGACTATATTTTTGATGAATACACTGTGCCCTGATGAGTCTGTAATATCTGAATTAAATGCCTATAAAGAGCGTGTTGCTATTTATGAACAACGTGCTAAGTTTGAGTTGACCACTCGTGGCGGAAATGGATGACCAAGTGTGTACAATTATTAGAAAAAGTAATTTTTTAGAAGAAGTATTAAAACAAGAGTTAAATTCCTTGCAAGAAAAGCTTTCTAAAACCGCTAAGCAAAAACAAGAACTTCAAGAAAATGTGAAAATGCTTAAGCAAGAATTTAATGCAAAGGAATCAAAACTCTTGAAAGATTTTTCTAATCTGAAAACTTTGAAAAACAAACTTGAAAACAAGTTGTACATATAAGGGAACACCATTCATTTGCTCACATGATCACTAAGCATAGGGTCCTAAGCGATAAGCATAGCATTCCCCTTGTTGAGGAACCAAATCCAGAGGTCATTAAAAGGGCTAGAAATGCTCATAAGGTTCTTTATGATGGCAATGAAATCCTTAAACCTAGACAGAAACCTAGTTGCGTTGAGTGCGCTGAGGAAGATAAGAAATCCGATGAAGTCACTAGGGAAAAGATGAACAAGAAATTAGATGATCCTAAATGTAGAGAGAAGAAAATAAAGATCACACCCCATGATTACAAGAAGGAAAACTGGATTTCCTTGAACATGTTTAAACCTGAGACATTGTTGACTCCCGAACAAGTTTTCTGGAAAATGGATTTAGATAAGCGGAAAGCTGAAAATATTGTTGAAACAAACCCTCCTCTTTGGAAAATGCCTAGAGCGACTGTGTATCCTCCTAATACACCAATGCATCTTGTTCCTAGAACAATTGCCACTAAAAGCAAGACCTTAATTAGCCAATATGTTATACTTCAACTATTTGTTGATTTTGAGAAAACTTGCAAGAAAAGGATCACACCCCCTGGTATTACGGAAGGAGAAAGGGGTTTTGAGCAAATGAAAGAATGTTATTTAACCGAGGTCATGCCTTTCTTTAAACTTCTAAAAGATCACTTTGAGAGTCTTAAAAAGGGGATAGAAACCGATATTAAGGGAATGGAAAAGGAATTTGATGCAATGATAGTTGAAGTTAGTGACTATGAGCGAGCACTAAAATATAATGAGATTGAGAGGAAGAACTTGCTTACACTAAATGAGAACTGATTTCGAATGTATTACTCAGGATGTGTTTTTCAATGCTACAAATTGTTCCATTAATGCTTCCAAATTTCATGAATTATCTGTTGCCTGAAAGTCTCCCATGATCGTGTCATTGAGCTTGAAAAAACTAATTCTGAACTAAGCGAGAAAATTGAACTGGATGATCACGACAATTTGGTTAAACATTTTTCTAAACTGGAAGTTGAGCATTTTAATTTACAACTAAAATATCAACATCTTAAAGAAAATGTCAAAACTTCAAATATCAAGACATCCTCGGATGCTCCGAGTTTGATGCGTTTTCAAATTAACAAACGTGATGAACAGATTCAAGCTCAGTGCAACACGATGAGAAAGTTGAAAGCCCAAATCTCTCAATTAAAGGGTCAAACGAACAATATGACAGGCTCCCAAATGCCTCCTCCTTTAGATTCTGAGAATTCTCAAACTTTTCATCTTCAAAACTTAGTTGATGCCTTACAAAAGGAAAACAAGAGTTTTCTAGAAGAAAATGAAAAAGTTAAGCGACATTTTAAAGAGTTATATGATTCAATAAAAGTCACCCGTGACCAAAACAACGAAAAAATAACGTCTTTACAAAAGGAAATTGAGAATCTGAGAAGTTCGGGAAATGGGAAAGCGCCACTTGTTTTCAATAAGAATGTTGTCTCAAAGTCACCCTTAGGCTGCAAATACACTGTGACAGTTAAATATATTCCTCCTCATCTTAGGAATAATAAAAATGCTTTTCATGAATCTGTGCTCACCTTAAGGATAGTCTAGAATGTCTCCGTGAGATTGTCGAAGAGGATTTCATTAACAAACCTCTTGATAGTGAAATTAGGTTTGCTTGCCTCCGGGCCAAACGATCTCAAGAGTTGCTAGAATGTGTAATTGCAACATGTCCCAAATCCTTAACCTTAGGTGCAAAAGGCAAAGCTGTGATGCCTTGTTCTATGCCTAGTTCTGAGCCTTCAAACCATTCTAGGCCCAGTTTTAAGAAAGTATACATCAATGTGTAGATCTAGTAATACAGATCCTTGCACGTCTAGTTCAGGAATGCAAAAGTAGATCAACCAACTAATGTTCCCATAATTCCCTCTACAGGAGTAATCAATGACATTAAAGCAGGCAGGTCAAAGTCTCAAGACAATACAAGGAATGATAGGACCTCGCAAGCTAAAATGTGCATTGGAAGAGAGTAGAAGACCAATCTAGGAACTTTAAGCTTGAGTTGAATAAAGCGAATCGTGTTGATTCTAGTATTAGCCTTAGGCGTCTTGTAATTAATTCGAATTCGATACTATTTGCAAACCTTGTAATGATGTGCTGCTTGAATTACATTTGCTAATCATGAATGTGGTGTGAATGCTTTGTCTAATCTTGTCAAATGCCCGATTAAAATTGTTAATGCTAATAATCGTGCAAATAAGGCAAAAAGGCAAAAACGAAAGATTGTTAGAAAGCAGTGGAAACCCACAGGAAGAACTTTTATAAAGATAGGTTATTATTGGATACCTTTTGGCCATAAGAATAATCAGTTTGTTCTCAAACTGCTAAGATTATGCCCACTAGAAAATGGATGCCTCTTGGTAGAACTATTCCCTTAAGAAGTGAACATACTTTGAATAGGTCAAATCTGAGACACCGACATTGCATCTATTCCCAATGATTCCATTGCTTCTACTTCTGATATGGATGTTTCTATTTCTGATGTGGGTGTTCCAATTCCTGTTACTAACCAAGTGGAACCCATTCTTGCATGGGGATCCCAATTATCGATTATCCATTCTTTGTCTCGTGTTCAACTGCAGATCGTTCAAATCGTTACGTGGTACTGGACTCAGTACATTCCAAGCATATGACTGGAGACCGGTCGCGGCTCATGAACTTCGTGAGCAAATTCATCGAGACAGTTAGATTCGGTAATGATCATTTTGGTGCAATTATGGGTTATGGTGATTATGTTGTTGGTGATAGTGTTATCTCTAGAGTATACTATGTGGAAGGTCTTGGTCATAATCTGTTCTCTGTCGGTCAATTCTGTGACTCTGATCTAGAAGTAGCCTTGAGAAAACATACTTGTTTTGTTAGAGAACTTGATGGTAAGGAACTTTTAAGAGGAACTCGTGGTTCAAATCTTTACACCATCTCTATAGAAGATATGATGAAGTCTTCTCCAATTTGCTTCTTGTCAAAGGCTTCAAAAACAAAGTCATGGTTATGGCATCGGCGTCTCAATCACTTGAACTTCGGCACCATCAATGATCTCTCGAGAAAGGACTTAGTTGTAGGTTTACCTCGACTAAAGTATGAAAAGGATCATCTTTGTTCACCATGTCAATTGGGAAAAAGCAAGAAGTATGCCCATAAACCCAAACCTACTAACTCTGTCATCGAAGTTCTTCATACAATTCATATGGATTTATGTGGACCAATGAGAGTGCAGAATATCTTTGGGAAGAAATATGTGTTAGTTGTAGTTGATGATTACTCTAGATTCACCTAGGTCAAGTTCTTAAGGACAAAGGATGAAACTCCCGATATCATCATCAAACTCATCAAGCAGTGCGAGTTCGACTTAACAAAACCGTCGAATTATCCGGACGGACAATGGGCGAGTTTGTTAACAAACAACTTAGTGAATTTTATGAAAGCATTGGAATCAGCCATCAAAGAAGTGTTCCACGAACTCCTCAACAGAGCGGTGTAGTTGAAAGACGAAATCGAACTCTTGTAGAAGCCGCTAGAACAATCCTGATTTACTCAAAAGTTCCAATGTTTCTCTGGGCTGAAGCTATTGCCACTTGCATGCTACACACAAAATCGTTCCACGATTCACACTTGTTCATGGAAAGACACCATATGAACTTGTCCACAACAGAAAACCTAATCTCTCTTTCCTTCGTGTGTTTGGAGCATTGTGCTATCCAACTAATGAGGGTCAAGACTTAGGCAAACTTAGAGCTAAAGCGGACATTGGAGTATTTGTAGGGTATGCACCAAACAAAAAGGGATACGAATCTACAACAAAAGAACCCGAAACATCATGGAAACAATTCACGTTACGTTTGATGAGCTGTCCGGTCAAACGGCTCTGAACAATTCATTCGGACCGCACTTCAAAAGCAGTCCAATTGGTTCATCCCTTGTTCCAAACTCTTCTCAAGAAACTCCATATGTACCTCCATCCGAAGATGATTTAAAGAAATTGTTTGATCCTATGTTTGATGAACTTTATGATCCATGTACTAATGAGGTGTTGATCCCTACAGAGGTGCTCATATTCCGTGAATGAAGTCAATCCCTCGGTCTCAATATCTTTAAGTCAAGAAGCACCTGCTGATCCTTGATCTCATCAACAAATCATCATTCTTCAAATGTACATCATGGAACTGTTTTTGGCTTCAATGATGAAGTTAATCCCTTTGCTACTCCTGAAGATGCTCCATTTGAAAACATATTTGCTCTGAATCTTCATCGAGAACCATCTTCGGGAGACATCAACTCTGCTACTTGGTCCCTCAACAACTACCACATGAACACCTCGGAAAATGGACTCACGATCATCCATTAGACAACATCATTGGAAATCCCTCTCGTCCGGTATCCACACGGAAACAACTTGCAACCGATGCCTTATGGTGCTTCTTCAACTCCGTACTCTCTAAGATCGAACCAAAAGATGTTAAAACCGCCATGAATGAAGATAGCTGGTTCAATGCTATGCAAGATGAAATTCATGAGTACGATCGACTAGATGTATGGGAGTTAGTACCGCTCAGATGTGCTATGATTATTGCTCTAAAATGGATCTTCAAAGTGAAACTTGATGAGCATGGTGATGTGTTGAAGAACAAGGCTCGATTAGTTGCTAAAGGATACCGTCAAGAGGAGGGTATTGACTTTGAAGAATCTTTTGCTCCAGTTGTTCGAATCGAGGCAATCGAATCTTTTCGGCTAATCTGCTAGTAAGAACATGGTAGTCTATCGGATGGATGTGAAGGCGGCATTTCGAGCGGAGATCTTAAAGAAGTCGTCTACGTCGGCCAACTGAAGGATTTGTAAATCAAGAGCATCCTACTCACGTTTATCGTTTGAAGAAGGCCCTTTACGGTTTAAAGCAAGCTCCAAGGGCATGGTATGATACACTGTCAAAGTTTCTTCTATCAACCGGATTTAGCAAAGGAGCAGTTGATCCAACATTGTTCACCAGGAAGTCGGGCAAACATTTAATTCATGTTCAAATTTATGTTGATGATATTATTTTTGCCTCGACAGACCCAATGGAATGTGATCGTTTTCTAATGAAATGAGTTCAAAATTTCAAATGTCAATGATGGGACAAATGTCATTTTCTTGGGATTACAAATTTCACAAAGTCCAGGAGGCATTTTCATAAATCAATCTAAATATGCAACTGAGATCTTAAAGAAATTTGGATTTGATTCAAGTGACCTGTTGACACTCCCATGATTGATCGAACCAAACTAGATGAGGACCACTCGGGGATCATGATTGACCAAACAAAATATCGTAGTATGATTGGATCCACGATGTACCTCACGGCTAGTAGACTAGACATCTTGTTATTTGTTTGCATGTGTGCTAGATACCGGCTAAGCCTACTAAAAGCACCTTGAAGCGGTTAAGCGGGTCTTTCGGTATCTCCAAGGAACCATCAATATGGGTCTTTGGTACCTGAAGGACACCGGTATGTTACTAACGCCTATGCAGATCTTGATCATGCGGTGTCAAGATACTCGTCGAAGTACATCTTGAGGTGCTCGGTTTTGGGTGATAAGCTTGTGAGTTGGTCTTCAAAGAAGCAAATGAGTACTTCTATTTCCTCTACAGAGGGTGAATACATAGCCATGTCATCTTGTTGTGCTCAAGTCTTATGGATGAGATCTCAATTATCTGACTATGGCTTTGTATTTAACAAAATCCCTCTGTCTTGTGATAATAAAAGTGCTATTGCTCTCTCATGCAACAACGTTCAACACTCAAGAGCAAAGCATATCGACATTCGACATCATTTCATCAGGAACAAGTGGAAAAAGGTGTGGTGGAACTATATTTTGTGAGGTCTGAATATCGGTTAGCGGACATCTTCACCAAAGCTCTTCCAAGAGAGCGTTTTGAGTTTATTCTTCCACGTCTTGGCTTGAAAAGTCTTCAACCGAAACACTCAAAGCGTCTTGAGGAGGAAGGCGAGGAGTAAAGGTCTATCTTCATCTATCTCTTGTATATATCTATTCGAAAAACAAAATACAAAATTATAAAACCTTCAAAAACCATAAAAATCGAAAAAAAAATTCGAAAAATCTTCAAAAATATTGTCAATTTGTCATGCTTTTCTCGGTTCGATAATATCTACGGTCTTTGTGCTGTCATTCAAAGAATGACACGGGACTTTAGATGTTGTTCGAACTCTTAAAAAAAAATTATTTTTGGGAGAAAGAGAAAAAATGGTTTATTGTCATTTCAGGTGATAACCGCTTTTTCAAAGAAAGAACAGAGCCATACTTTATCATGTTTTCAAAATTCCATGCTCTGATTCCTTAAACATTTATCTTGAAAACTAACGCTTTGAAAAATAACTTCGGTCTCTATTTTTGATAATCATCTGGACTTATTTGTCAAAATATCAATCTCTCAATCAACAACCTATGTCATTGATTGAGGGGAGAATGATTTCAATTAAATTAAAAAGTTATTTGGCATTCAATTGTTTTCAAAAGATATTCATGCATGTTTTATCAATGGAGTTTAAAGTCTTAAAATCCGATCATTATCGGTTAAAACGCTTTCATAATCAAGTCACAATTCTCCTTAAAAGCTTTCAAAATCAATTTAAATCTATAAGAGATCACAAATCTCAAATGATTTGATAATTGTGATCGGGGAGAATGTGTGATTTAAATTGGATTTAAACCGATAATTTGGTAAATGGTTTTATAAGGATGTACAAGCTCTCCTTCCCACATGTGACAAGCGATTTCAAATTTTCCATGCACATGTTGAGGGGGAGCATCTATCTTAAACCTATGATTTGAAGCGTGATAACTTATCTCAAGGTGCAGGTTCCCTCTAGTATGTGCAAAACTCTTTTCAAATCTCGAGGCACATATTGAGGGGAGCAAAATCATGAAAACCTCATCCTTCCCAAAATGCTTTATCTACTTGATTCGATTAGGGAAGTGATGTTGATATTTTTTGAAAATGGTAATCAAAGAAGTTAATTCTTTCTCTTGCCTCCGTGTGGAAAACTATTTCAAATACTTGATTCACATGTTGAGGGGAGTTCTTCTTCTAAAAATATCAAAAACAATTCAAGTACAAAATGCTTTGATAAAATATCATAAGTATCTGGATTGATTTTCAAATGGTTTTCAATTGGTTCCTATGGCAGATGAACAATACCAAAAGACCGACCAACTTTACATTATGTATGGTGATATAAGGACGATAAGGTTAGGTATGTGTTCCTATGATCCGCCAGAACGAGGAGGGATCTACCGGGACTATCCACTAGTTAGTGTAGAGTTCTTAGGTATGATGATAAAAGGAGAAAAAAAAGATATGGGAAGAGTCGGTGAGGCGAGCTAGTCTTGGAATAAACCCAACAAGGTTCTAGCTATGAAGTCTCGGTAAGCTGAAGGGGTTGAAGAATTAAAAAGAATTGAATGAGAAAAGGGTGAAAACAAATAGCCCTCCATTTATTCAACCTTAGGCCAGAAAACGGGTTCAATTCATATGCTCTTGATGGTAACATCGGTATTGAAGACAAGGCGTCATGGACCCAAGTGGCCTTGCACTTCAACTTTCCAAACCACTCAAGTTCCTCTTAAAAGGACTTGTTTCATTCTCACGAGGAACCGACATTATCTATCGACTTTCTCTTAGAGATTGTTGATATTGAAGAAGGATACCCTCTCCTAGTCTCGATATAGGATCCAAATATGCACAAATTGAGTCTAGTGCCACGAGATCATCAATAAATCTCATTAGGACACTTTCAATGAAGACTCTCTGTTTCACACAATGTGGAAAGAGATTATATCTTGAGTCCTACGCATTATCCTTGTGGTATTTCCCGAACATCCGAGTGATGTGTTTACATATTCACTGTGAAGATGGAAAGCCTTCTCGAGCCAACATCTAACAAGCTCCTGGTAGGTGGCATGTGAGATCTATTATTTAGATCAACCATGTGACAAGCGAGCGAAACAATGGGGCGATTCAATCTTTTGAATCAATCACGGTTCGAGTTATGGATTGACGGATACCTTTGAAAAAACGGTCTTTGTGCTTTAAAACTCTTTTCATTAGCACGTCGACCGTGTACTAATTTTCAAATCAAAAGGTGTTTTATGATTGATAATTGATTTTCATTAAAACCTTCGTTATATTGCAAAAACAATTTCTATTGAGCAATACATGATTGTTTCTCAAATCTCTTTTCATCAATCGATTGGCGTAAATTATTTGGTTCACTCACTCCGTGTTGTCTTCTTTGAGGCGTTCGGTTTGAGAACGGCTAGAGCATTTGCGAAAACCTGTCAAGGAAATTCTTGAATTATACGATCACGAAGCGTACTTATCTTGATCAGCGGGAGAACCGTGGGCGTGTACCTCAATTCATCGAAAGTGATCAAAGACACTTTCGTGCGCTTTATTGCTAAGCTGTCTTATGCGGTACACCCGCGTTCGGTGATCGGAATGAAGCGGTCAATCCATAGCCGCATGCTCACCTAACACATTCATCTCAAAAGAAATCATGATTAGTGCATCAATGACTCTGATATTTCACTCCATGCTTACGCTTCTGGCGCGCCAATATCATGAATCAACTAAAGCTTCGCTACTCGATGAGAAGATATCATGATCGAGAATGTGAGCATGTCGGTCCGAAAGTCACAACATCACATAATACCAACACCACAATGGATGTATCAGAGATTTTCTATTTGCTGATGATCTCAAAAGTTGGCTCAACATTATTATCACGTGGATCAGTAAAGACCTCCACTTGGATTAACCAAACATGCAATGAGTGGAATCAATGACTACGAGCTTTTGAGCAAAGTACTACATCAAGAATGCAAGATCAATTGTTAATGTAATATCCGATTGTATTCAATGTCATTTTAGTATATGTTTGAGGTGACCTCCCTTAGGGGGAGATTGTTAGGAATTAGAAATTCTCAGTATTAAAGAGTCGGTCACCTCAAGTATATGTAATCGTTAGAAAGCTTCGTAGTCATAGTACTTTTATGTTAAGTAGTATTTAGTTTAGTAACACCGTGGATGACAGACGGGTCTTTACCCCTGTATGCACGATCCACGACCCGTTGTGTGGCGTTTTATTGTAAGACTATAAATACTCTCTACCTTCCAAGGTAGAGAGTTGGAGCTCATAATAATATTTTCTTTCTCTCACTATAGTTCCCAACTCTCTTCCTTTCTCTCACTAGAACTCTCTCTCTCTAACATTCTTATACGCCTACTTTGATCATGATTTAGAGTGTTTGTGAAATCCAATATCCAACAGACCGAGAAGTCATCCATAAACACCTCCATTGTTTCCCCGATCATGTCGTGGAAAATTGCCGTCATACATCGTTGGAAGCGTGCGGGAGGCGTTACATAGGCAAAAGGCATAACGTCATGTAGGCAAAAGTTCGTATGGGCAGGTGAATGTGGTCTTTTCTTGATCCTGTGGATCAATGGGGATCTGAAAATACCTCGAGAAACCATCAAGGAAACAATAGTATTAGTTTTCTGCTAGTCTCTCAAGCATCGATCCATGAAGGGTAGAGGAAAATGGTCTTTCACGGGTGGCCGTTTAACTTGCGATAGTCAATACACACACGCCATCCGTAACCAATCGAGTTGGAATTAACTTCGTTTTCTTCAGACAGCATTATGCCACCATTTTTTGGAACACGCAGTGGATGGGACTAACCCAAGGACTACTCGGTCTGCAATTAAACATCGAAGTTTGAGAACCTCTTGTTTGATAACCTCATGAATCTTAGGATTCAGATGTTGAATTTCCTGGTTTGAAGTCATCCTCCATCAAGATTTTGTAGTACAAAACTCAAGTTGATACCCTTAATGTCGAGTTTCCAAGCAATGCTTGCTTGTGTGACTTCAAGACCTATGAAGCGATCTTCTCCTCCTCAGATTAAGTCCTTACTTAATTATGACGGGTAATTTATCATCACCCTCCAAGAATGCATACTTGAGATGAGGAGGTAGGTCCTTAAGTTCGACCTCGGGAAATTCTTGATAGATGTTTATGCGGATTTGATTTCTTCAATCGTGATCTCTTTAGGAGGGAGTGAAGGTAATGGATCTTCATTTAACAATTGCTCAAGATAAAGGATATCTCCCTCCGAATCATAAACACCATCTTCAATTCCGCGGAATCGATTCATCATTAGAAAGAAACTCATCCGATCTCATCCAAAGAAGTCACCTCCCTCAAGCGAATTGAGAGAGGGAAGAATCGGCAATAATTGGTTGAGAAGATGTGGTGGAATCAATTTCCCACTCCGAAATTATGAAAATAACCAAGAAACTCTTGAGAAATACTCTGGGAAGCAATATCAATTACATCGATTAGATTAACGATTGACATCATAGTTTCTTGGAGTACCTCGAAGTTTGATCAAGGTTAAAGGTGACGGCTTCATTACCCGCACGTAATGTGATTTCTTGCTCAAATACATCAATGAGAGGAGCAACGCGGCCCGTTCTCGGGAATCCTCGTCCAACAATGAGGGGAACAGATATCGACATCGAAATCAACAACCACAAAGTCAATTTGGAAAATGGAACTTTCCTACTTTCACGAATACATCCTGGCGATGCCAAGAGGGGCCTTGATATAGAAACGATCTGCAAGCTCAAGAGTCATGCGGGTAGGAATAAGTTACGGAAGAAAAGTTTATTCCATCTTTGAATAAGGCATTAGATTGATACTTGCACCAATATCGTGAGGGCAAAGCATTCAATCATTCTGGAAAAACACAAGGAAGAAGAAATTTTCGGGATCTCCAAGCTTCTCGGGAAGCTTCTTTACGAAAGCTTGGCGGTTCGTTCGAGGAGTCTTAGCCATTTCAAACAGTTTTTCCTTGTTGCTTAACATGTGTTTGAGAGTTGATGCAAACTTGGGCATCAGCATGATAGCATCCATAAAGCTTATGTCAAAATGTAGTTCTTGGAAAATTTGAAAAAATTTTTCCATTTGATGTAGCTTTTTAGCGGAGCTTTGCTCATTAGCGTGATGGGTAAGGAATAGGCGTTTTGGATTTGGGGTTTTCAAGCTGGAGCTCTGGGGAGGTTCAAAAACAACTCTGGTTTGGATTTGGGTTTCGGGACAACTTGAGGATGGACATGTCTTTGTACTTTGTGAGCTAGTAGGTTGCACTTGGTCCTTTGTAAGCCTCGAGGTTCACTTTCCACCTTGGAGAGAAGAAGAAGAGGTAGTAGGAATAAGCGGGTCCATCATATGAAGCACCACTTACGTTTGTGATCGCCTTTGCATAAGCCCCTCGGATTAGCGATCGTGTTGCTAGGTAAAGTACACGAGCAGGGTCGATCATTTAAAGACTTCTTAATGTCGAAATCACGGCTTACCAACAACCTATTCATTTCCTCTTGGGATTTCATGAATTGCTTCAACAATTCATCGGATGATGGTCGGTTGGAACAATGGCTTGATTTTGTGTAGGAAAATTCTGGCCTCTATTGTTTGGATTCGGGCCTTGATTTTGGAAATTTTCTTGATTATTGCCATGAAAATACCTACGAACGAAATTTCACGACCTTGGTTTCTATTAAAATTTCCTTGGTTTTGGAAATTTTGACTTTGATTTTGAAAACCGTTATTATGACTAAAATTAACTTGGTTTTGAAAACCTTGGTTCGTTCTATTAGGATTTTTATTACGGTTTTGGTTTTGGTTGAAACGGGTGGTCTGGGTAGTGGTTAGGGCGGTGGTTGGTCCATAGACCACTTATTATTGGTTACCTCCTGGAAATCCGCCCATGGCGTTTGCTTCAAAAGGGTTACCATAGGTGGCCATCTGATTGTAATAGGCATGGGGGCCATAAGTAACACAAACTTCCACTTTTGACTTGGCGAGGAGGTGAAGTTTGTGGAAAAAGAAACTTTCTTTTGGTTGGAGAGAACAAAGCTTGAATTGCTTAGTGAGTTTGTCAATCTTGGCATCGGTGCTAGATTGACTCATGGCGATGAAGGACCAACTGCGACTTGGGAAACAACCGGTTTGCTTAGTGCAGTCTTGGACTTTAGACTTGTTTTCAATTATTGTTAAGGCTTCTTTGACAGTTTTGCTCAAGAAATTTCCTCCGGCCAATTAGGAAGAATCTTGATCAGTTATTGACTCACTCCATTATAGAAAGTATCGAGTTGCGTCAACTCGGAGAAACCATGGTGAGGACATTTCTTGGAGCAATTCCTTAAAAAGCGATCCACGATTCCTTTGAAGGATTCATCAAACTTTTGTGTGAACTTGATGATTTAGTTTTTAAGACTCGTGGTTTTTGGAAGGTGGATATAACTCGTTCACAAATTTCTTCACGGGTCTTCCCATGTTTGACGTCGATTGAGGGGTTGTTTTCAAGCCAAATCGGCTTGTCCTAGGGAAAATGGGAAGAGAAGAAGTTTGACGGCATCGGTAGGGACATTCTTGTATTTGATGGTAGATGCAATCTTGTTAAACCATCGAATATGAGCATGAGGATCATCCCTCTCAAAGCCATAGAATTGACTTGAGGTTACAAGATTTAGTAACCCGGTTTTAAGTTCAAAATTTTGACCACAATGGTACTGGAATAACTATAACATCTCCATACCCATCGATGGGTGCCGGAGAAGCTTCGCACATAGGGCGTTCTTCGCCATGATACCGAGTAGTATGCGGCACTGACCGGATCTCGAGATCCGACTGATGGGCGTAACGTCTACGGATCGCCTTCTTGGAATCTGACAAGCTCACGAAATGGGCTCACAGACCTAGAAGAGCGAGTGTGCATACACTAAAGTTGACTCTAAGAAATCGAGAGTCAAGGGAATTATGAAAATGGGGAAAGAAGAATCTTTTTGGGTTTTATGGTTTTAAGATGTTTTTGGATTTTTGGATTTTTATAAGGAAATATAAACATATATAGATGGTATGAACAAGGAGTGAATATTCAAATCACTAATACGCATTAGGCGTAAGATTGTTAGCTACACGGCTCCCGTGTGGCCAAAATTTGATCAGCGGTCTATCTTTTATTAGTCAACCACTTGTGAATGGTCAACCATAAAAAGTCAACATTTCGAGCGAATGCAATTAAGTCCAGAGGAGTTTAGTGAAATTTGATCCGCTCCGAACAGTCTATCTTTTATTAGTCAACCACTTGTGAATGGTCAACCATAAAAGTCAAACAGCTCGAAAGCGAGAATGCAATTAAGTCGGAGGAGTTTAGTGTTTCCCGAATTCGTTAAGTCCCAACGAGGTGTGTAAAGCGTAATACAAGCGAATCTGTGTCGGGTGAATATTGAGCAGGAAAAGGTTATGATTGATTTTACACTAAGGAAATTAGATCTAATAAAGACTTTGAAGTCATTTTAATTCTATATTTAAAATCGTTTTACGATTAAAACCTAAAAGCAGCGATATGTTTCTTGAATTTTTACGTAAGCGTAAAATAAATAAAACATAAATTTAAAAGAATAAAACACCTACGGATAAGAAATTGATATTTTTACAATCCTAATAATAAAAGAAAATTATTGGAAAATTAAAATTATTTTTATAACTATTTATTTAATTATTATTAATTAAAATGATTTAAAATACTTCAAAAACTAATATTAAATAAGAAAATTTGAATGAGCTAGGAAAAATCACGGAAATTTTATGGAAAATCTAAAATATTATACTAAGCACGGGAAAAATATAAAAAAAGTTAGATAAGCCCACTAATAAAATTTGAATTGGGCAAATAAGCAGCGATTTGAATAAGCACTTGAAATAAGCAATAAGCTATCAAAAGCTACCATAAGCTACTACCGTTGACTAAATCTAACCTAAATTGAGCTAATGCAACTGATTGGGACCTAAAAAGCACAAGCTACATAAAAAAAGCTCGAGAACCGGTTTCCAAGTCTCAACACGCCAAATGGCCCTTATAGCCCTACTTTAAGCACTAATTAAGCTACCTAGAAAAAATCACAAAAATAAACTGAAAATGCCTACTTAACAACCACCAACCCAAGTGCTATAATCCAAAATTTCAGCTAATAAGGACTAAAATTGAATCTATGAAAATTCCACAAAGTTTGGTTAAAAACTGACTTGACACTTTTTTGAAATCACAATAGGAAACTAACCAAACACCCTTTTTTGCTAAACTTTGAACACAAAATAGCATGAAAGGCAATAGAATAGCACCATGATATGACAATTAAGCGAAGATATGCATAAATAAGCTACAAGTAAGCATAAACAAATAGGAAAAAGCAGTAGGCTAAAGATTACACTAGGGAAATCCTAAAGCTAAAACTTTGAAATAATCACTATCATGCTAAGGCTATCTAAGCTAATCTAAACAAATAATTGAGCAATCCTACTGAGACAAGCTAAGTGATGAGTGCGTATTCACTCATCATTTTAGGTCAAATCACATTTTGCAAAACATTTAAAAACACTCCGAAATGCATCAAAATATTGAAAATATCTCAAAATTGTGTTTTATATGTTTCAGATGCAAAATTATTGAAAAAGCGAACAAAGTTTGCATAATTGGCGTTTCAGGTCCCCGACTTTCAAAAATTGACAGAAATAGTCCAACGTATTTTAAAAAGAAAAAGTCAGCCAAAGGTCCTTTTGAAATCATAAGTTGTCATAATTAGTCCTTTGGTGAAAAATTTAAAAAGTTTGAGAAATTACAGTTTTGATCCCTGGATTTTTAAAATTGTCAAGTTTAGTCCTTGGAATTTCACAATTGGCAAAAATGGTCCTCAACTTATTTGAGATTCACAAATTTGACCCTTGGATCACTTTTCAGAAGTTACTTGATTGGTCCACTGAATTTTCAGATTTTGCTGATTTGGTCCCTATGTTTGCCTTGGATTCAAAACTTATCCTAGTCCAAGTAATATCTCAACCCAATAACAATCCATTGGCCCAATATCCAAGCTTTTACCCGATCCATACCCACCCAAACCTGTTACCCATGATTATTAATAAACAAAACACACCCTCGTCTTCTCCTTTTTCGCTCAAACAAAACCCTAGATACCCTAATCCCCTTTTCCTCAACCCCAAAACACTCAACCTCATCTCTACCTTTTACCCAGTAGCACCATACCCCAAAACCACCTTAATCCCTTTTACCCAGTATATCCCAACTCCCAAACCCACTAATCTTTTCCCCCTCTTCCCCAAATGCCACCATGGCAATCCCAGCTTCAAAAAGACCCAAGGGGTGGCTTGGATTCATTCTCACCTATACCTAACTTGAGTTGGGCCGGTGAGATTTATTCAAGAATGCACAAGTTTGGTCCTTAAACTTTTGCACTCACACAAGAAGCACAAGAGAGTGAAGATGAAGACCGGGATCGGTAGTATAAATAGGAGTTATTGTAGCCATTATAAGGCACCCCTAGTTTTAGTATAAAAAGTTCAGTTTTAGTTTCTCCTTTGTAATCTTTAATTTTAATGAAAAAGCCGTTTTAAGTTTATCTTATTCTCTTTGTTGGTAGTTATATTTGATTCTTGTTATTAGTTAAATATCTCAGCTTTCAGAAAAGAAAAGAAAAGGGGGTCAAAACATTTAAAAGTGTGTTTGGATCAAGCTTATTAAATGGGTCAAAGTGGTTTTTACCCACTTTGACCAATGCAGTCAAATTAGTTTTGATACCATTAGTCAGTTTCACAAGGTTTCCATTTGGTTTGAAAAAGTTTTGTAGCATTGAAAAGAAATTGGTTTTCCATTTCTAAAACGAGAAATGGCTGATTCTTTGTTAAATGGTCTGCTGTTGGGCTTAATTTTCAGTTCAAGAGGTTGTCAAATTAAGCTAACTCAGCTTCTCTCAAATCCTTATGTGCCCAACTTAGTGTAGGTTTAATCTATTTGCATCTCATTTACTTCTAGCTTAGTTAAAATCTTAGTTAAAAATGTCCTCTCTTAAGTTTCTTGATACGTCTCACCGGTGAAAAATACCCAACACCGGTGATACTTGATTTGTGATTTTAAGCTGTTAAAAGCTTCTTTTTGTCCCAAACTTGGTTTATTTTGCATCTCCACTTGGCTAACTATGTTTTTGCAGCTTGCCCTTGGTTTGGAGGTCCATGTTTCAGCTTATAAATAAGCTCAAACAGTAGTCCCTTGGCATTTGCGACTGCTGCACCAGCAGTCACCATTTGCTTTTCACTTTAGCTTATCAAGTTTTGTCATTTGCTTATTAGTTATACTTTAGTTAGTTTAGCTTAGTAGTTAATTTTAGCTAATTAGGCATCCCCTTAGAGCTTATTAGAATAATCTTATTGCTTATCAGTTAGCTAGTTATTTATCTTAAACTTGTTTTAGCTTTAGAGTAATTTTAATTTCCAACTGCTTATGCCCCTTTACAACTAAGTTTGGTGTTGAATGTGGCTTATTTTGAGCTTAAGATCACAAGGGTGTCATAAACAATCACTTGATGGCTTAAGGCTTGTGTTTTTAGTTGCTTAAAAGTGCTTAAGGGATGTTTGGTTGTAGCTTTGTTGTGATTTCAAAAGGGGTGTTTGTTTGTTTTACGCCTTTGTTGGACATAAGCGGTTGTCAAACTGCTTATTCAAGTTTACATAGTGTTTTTACAAAAAGTCTTGTTTTAGATCTCATAAACAAAGTGCAAAAGAAAAGTTGAAAAAAAATAATTTCCAAAAGGGTACCAAGGGATTGAACCCTGGTCCCTAAGCTCAACACACTAACACTCAACACCTCAACCAACGCGCCCTTGGGTCTTGTCTTGTTTTATTTTACACAAACAATCCTTTTACCCTTTCTTAGGCAGTTTGGTCTTTAAGCTCTTTTGAGCTTATTTCCAGCTTATACCTCAAAGCACCACCACGACTTTTTATTTTTAATAGAACCTGTAATACTTGAAGCATTTTCTGTGAAATTTTCAGATTTTTCAAAAATGGTTTAGTATTTTTAATCATTTAATTAGTGTAAAATCGTTTTTAATTCGTAATAAATAATTTAAAAGTCAAAAAAATATTCCGCTTTTTCCTAAAATTATTTTTAGTCAAATAGAACGTAGGAAAATTGATTTCACACCCGTAGCCCTTAAATTTCAAAACTTTTACGTTTATGGCTCGGGTTGTTTGCCGGTTTTTACGTTTTTGCGTTTTTGCACCCTAGGACTTAGTGTAGCTTCGTTTTATCATTCCTTAGGCTTAGTGATAGTTTATTTTTAGTTTATTAGGGTTCCCTTTCCTTAATTACTTTCCCGTTAATTAATTTGTAAAATTCGTAATCAAATCCAAAAATCATTTTAAAAACCAATTCAAGTTCAAATCACGAAACTCAAGGAATCCTTCCATTCACACCTCGTTGGGACACGACCCGGGAAATCACTTTTCGGTATCACTTTATCACACCCGTGAGGTTTGGCACGTTGACCTTTTTCCTAAAGGGTTAATTTGTCGAATTTTACGGTTATTTTGATATACGTTGATATTGTGTTTTCACACACTCACTTCACAACGAATCAAATTTTGGCGCCACATTTGCCGGGAGGTGTGTTGCGACAATATCGTGAAGTTTTTGCGATTAGTGACTTGAAGAACCTTCCTCGTGAAGTTATTGTTTTATAAAAATACAAAAATACAAAATATTTTTCTTTTCTTTGTATATATATGTAAAAGATTAAAAATACAAAAAGATTTTTGCTTGTTGTTTTAAATAAATAGAAGACACAATCAATATAACATTCTCAACTGAGGTGTTATCATTATAAGTTCCCGAACAAAAGATTTAAAACTTGCCTTTGTGTCGCTCGTGTTTTGGTTTACTTCTATCGGTTTAACAAACTGTGTGAGGGGTATAAGGCGGCGACATTAAATTGCGGCTGAAAGAGACGGGTTTTAATAAGCTTCGCGCTGACCTACAAAGTCTCTCCGCTCCTTTGTGCGTTTTACTTATAAAAGTGATCATTTCACGTGAGATTATTGGT
This sequence comes from Chrysanthemum makinoi, assembly GCA_910596185.1. Lineage (NCBI taxonomy): Eukaryota > Viridiplantae > Streptophyta > Magnoliopsida > Asterales > Asteraceae > Chrysanthemum > Chrysanthemum makinoi. Next base: position 313,826,712 of record OU343225.1, read on the forward strand.
TTAAGTTCAGCTTGTTGTTGCCTCGGTCTTGTTTTAATTGAAAGTGTTGTTTTGGAAGTGCATGCGCACTTTCGCTCGCATAGCTTCGTAGACGTAACCGTAACCAAGCAAACGTGCCGAGATACGTACCGTCGAACAAATCACAATGACACATAACCAAGGGAACGGACCTCGAGTCCATTACGATCCACAAGATCCAGCTCCCGATCTCCGAACGATGGAGGAGCTTTGCCAACCCACGATGGATGGACGGGGCGGTCCAATTGCCCCGGTCAACATCGAGGCCACGGATTTTGGACTTAAGCATCACATGATTCAACAAGTCCAAAGGTTTTGCCAATTTCACGGATCACCGGGTGACGATGCCAACAAGCATCTCGACAAATTTCTCACCGTCACCCAAAGTATGAAGCAAAATGGGGTCACCGATGACGCCTTTCGCTTATACCTCTTTCCATATTCCTTGACGCTTCATGCCACCGCATGGTTTGATCGTCTTCCCAAGAACTCAATCCATAGTTTCGATGAAATGATCTCCAAATTCTTGGCGAAATATTTTCCACCGTCGATGGTGACGAAACTACGGAATGAAATCAGTAATTTTCGGACATCCCGATGAGTCCTTATTTGAGGCATGGGAACGCTATAAGCTTTCGATTGATCGATGTTCGAACCACAACATGTTGCTTGTCACCCAAATAGATACATTCTATAACGGGTTAACATTGAGATATCGTGACACAATCAATCTTTGCTGCCGGTGGTACCTTTATGAAAAGGCGACCCGAAGAGTGCTATGATCTCATTGAAAACATGACTGCCCACCACAATTATTGGGATTCCTCAGCTGAGAGGAGTGAGTCAAGGAGATCTACCACTCTTCCATCTTCGAATACGACTCTAACCAAAAGATTGAAGAAATATCCACTGCCGTACTTAAAATGAGTCAAAATAACAACAATCAACAAGTGAATGTCGTAAACAAGAGTTGTGAAACTTGTGGTGGTCCACACCCTTATTTTGAGTGTCCAGCCTCTGGTGGCTTCACTCAAGAGAGCGTTTATGCCGCTTCTGGTTCCTACAATACGAGGGAGGTAATTCCTACCAACCGCAAGGGGACGAAACCTTCTCGCTATCGTTAACAATTTCCTTGGACCAACCGGGTTTAATCAAAATCAGAACAATCAAAATGTGCAAAATAGAAATAATCAGTTCAATCAGAGTCAGAATCGGAATTTTCAAAATCAAAATCAAGGTTTTCAAAATCAAGGAAATTTCAATCAAAACCGATTCCAAGCTCCTCAACAAAATGTGCATGCCCAGCCTCCTCAAGCTTCCATTGACATTGCAAATTACATCAAAAGCAATGAAGCTAAGATGGCATCCATGCAAAATCAAATTACCACTTTGAAGAATGATTTCACTTCCGAGCTTAGAGCTACTAGCAACAAAATTGATCAATCTCAAAGCAAGATTGAAAGCATGTTTGCTAGTCTCATGAGTCAAAAGAATCAAGCTTCAACTTTGGGTGCTCTTCCGAGTAATACCATTCCCAACCCAAAAGGTGAATTGAATGCTATTGCCACCCGGAGTGGTAAATCTTATGAAGGACCCTCGATGCCTAATCCTTCTTCGGTGAGGGATGTGGAACGAGAAACCGAGGTATCAAAGGACAAGGTGCATAACTCAAGCCCACGAAGTACCGCACAAGTCCAACCTTCGGTGGTCTTACCTCAAATTCCGGAACCCGTTGTTCCGATGACCACTCCTAAGCCTTCACTTCCTTATCCTTCAAGGCTTAATGACCAAAAGCTCCGTGATAAAACTAGTCAACAAATGGAGAAGCTTATCCAAATCTTTCAAGATTTGCACTTCGAGATTAGTTTCGCGGACGCTCTTCTTCTAATGCCAAAGTTCGGTCCAACAATCAAAAATTTGTTGAATAACAAAGAAAAGATTTCTGAAATGGCTAAAACTTCTTTGAACGAAAATTGTTCGGCGGTTATCCTTAAAAGCTTCGAAAAGTTAGGAGACCGGAAAATTTCTCATCCCATGTGATTTTCAAGGCATAGTTCAATGCTCGCTTTGGCGATCTTGGCGCTAGCATTAACTTGATGCCACACTCCATGTGGAAAAAGCTTTCATTACCTCCGCTTACACCTACATGTATGATCCTCGAGCTTGCGGACCGTACAAGTTCTCGTTCGCTAGGTATAGCCGAGGATGTATTTGTGAAAGTAGGCAAGTTTCATTTCCCCGTCGACTTTGTTGTTGTCGAATTTGATGCCGATCCCCGAGTACCCCTCATCCTTGGGAGGTGCTTCTTAAAAACAGGTCGGGCATTGATCGATGTTGATGAAGGGGAAATCACTTTGAGGGTAAACAAGGAAGCCGTTACTTTCAATCTCAATCAAGTTACGAAATACTCCCCAATTATGAAGACAATTCCGTCAACAAAATTGATGTCCTTGACATTGTGTCGGAGGAGTATTCTCAAGAAATTCTTGGATTCTCGGGTGGCAATCCCACTTCGGTTGATCCTATTGTTGCTCTCTCTTCCCCTCCCCTCACTCCGTTTGAGGGAAGTGACTTTATTTTGGAAGAGATTGAAGCATACTTGGCTAGTGATTCTGTTCCATGGGAAATTGATCACGCTCCCATCGACATTGAGGGTGATATTCTTCTCATCGAGGTTGCTCAATGAAGATCCTTCATCACTCCCTCCTCAAGAACTTCATAAAGAAGAAATCAAAACGATTGAAAAATCTAATGATCCTCCCGAGGTCGAACTTAAGGACTTACCACCTCATCTCGAGTATGCATTTTTGGAGGGTGACAATAAATCACCCGTCATCATTGCTAAAGACTTGAGTGAGGATGAAAAATACGCTCTCATAAAGGTTTTGAAGTCACACAAGCGAGCCATCGCTTGGAACCTTTCCGACATCAAGGGTATTGACCCGAGATTTTGTACTCACAAAATTCTCATGGAAGATGACTTCAAACCGGCGGTTCAACACCAAAGAAGGGTGAATCCTAAAATTCATGAGGTTATCAAAGCGGAAGTCATAAAACTTCTCGATGTCGGATTGATTTACCCTATCTCGGATAGTCCTTGGGTTAGCCCCGTTCATTGTGTGCCCAAAAAGGTGGCATTACCGTTGTTGAAAATGATGAAAACGAGTTGATTCCTACTCGATTGGTTACGGGATGGCGTGTTTGCATTGACTATCGAAAGTTAAATGAAGCCACCCGTAAAGACCACTTTCCATTACCCTTCATGGACCAAATGCTTGAGAGATTAGCGGGAAACGAATACTATTGTTTTCTCGATGGTTTCTCGGGTTACTTTCAAATTCCCATTGACCCACAAGATCAAGAAAAGACCACATTCACGTGTCCTTATGGAACATTTGCTTACCGACGCATGCCTTTTAGCTTGTGTAATGCTCGATGACGTTCCAAAGGTGTATGATGGCCATTTTCCATGACATGATCGAAAAGACTATGGAAGTCTTTATGGATGATTTTTCGGTCTTTGGGGATTCTTTTCAAACATGTCTCTCCCATTTGGACAAGATGCTTGAACGTTGTGAAAACACGAATCTTAGTCTAAATTGGGAGAAATGTCACTTTATGGTTAAGGAAGGAATTGTCCTTGGCCATAAGATTTCTAAGAGCGGGATTGAGGTTGACAAAGCTAAAGTCGATGTCATTTCAAAATTACCTCCTCCCACAACCGTCAAAGGAGTTAGAAGTTTCCTTGGTCATGCCGGATTTTATCGTCGTTTCATTCAAGACTTTTCAAAAATATCCCGGCCTATGACCCGACTTCTTGAAAAGGACACTCCTTTCATCTTCTCTAGTGAGTGCGTTGAAGCTTTTCAAACTCTTAAGAAAAAGCTCACTGAAGCACCAATTCTAGTTGCCCCCGATTGGGAATTACCATTTGAGCTTATGTGCGACGCAAGTGATTTCGCCATAGGTGCCGTTTTGGGGCAACAAAAATCAAAACATTTCCAGCCTATACATTATGCTAGCAAAACTTTGACCGAAGCTCAAGCACATTACACTACGACGGAGAAAGAATTACTAGCCGTGGTGTATGCTTTCGAGAAATTTCGGCCATACTTGATCTTGTCCAAAAGCATAGTGTATACGGATCACTCGGCTCTCAAATATCTTTTTGCTAAGCAAGATGCAAAGCCGAGATTGCTCCGATGGGTTCTCCTCCTACAAGAATTTGATATTATTATCCGTGATAAAAAGGAGGAGAACCTAGCGGTGATCATCTCTCGTCTTGAAAATCCACATCAAGGTGTGCTCGAGAAAAAGGAAATAAATGAAACGTTTCCTCTCGAGACTCTTAATGTGGTATCTCATCATGAAAATTTGAGTACCCCATGGTTTGCCGACTTTGCAAACTATCATGCGGGTAACTTTGTTGTGAAAGGGATGTCGTCCCAACTAAAGAACAAATTTTTCAAAGATGTTAAGCATTATTTCTGGGACGACCCTTACTTGTTTAAGGTTTGTGCGGATCAAGTCATCCGGCGGTGTGTTTCGGCCAAGAAGCCGATGAAATTCTCAAGGCTTGTCATCATGGACCCACGGGGGACATCATGGCCCGAACTACACCGCTAAAAAGGTGTTTGACTCCGGTTTCTATTGGCCCACGATTTACAAAGATGCCCATGACCTCGTCAAATCTTGCGACTCTTGCCAACGTCATAGCAACATCTCTAAAAGAGATGAAATGCCTCAAAATGCCATTCAAGTGTGCGAGATCTTTGACGTATGGGGCATCGACTTTATGGGTCCGTTTCCGTCTTCTCGAGGGAACAAGTATATACTCGTGGCGGTCGATTACTTGTCCAAATGGGTGGAAGCGAAAGCGCTCCCTACCAACGACGCCCGAGTAGTTGTGAAATTCTTGAAGTCTCTCTTTACCCGTTTGAACTCCCGTGCCATCATTAGTGATCGCGGTGCGCTTTTGCAACGACCAATTCGCAAAAGTCATGCTTAAGTATGGTGTCACTCACCGTCTTTCTACCGCGTATCACCCCAAACTAGTGGGCAAGTGGAAGTTTCGAATCGTGGTTTGAAAAGAATCTTGGAGAGGACCGTAGGTGAAAACCGTGCCTCTTGGTCGGACAAACTTGAAGATGCACTTTGGGCCTTCCGCACCGCTTACAAAACACCCATCAGGTGTACTCCTTACAAGCTTGTGTATGGAAAGGCGTGTCATCTCCCGATCGAGCTCGAGCACAAAGCCTATTGGGCCTTGAAGCATGTTAATTTTGACCTTAAGTCCGCGGGTGATCAACGGAAAGTTCAACTCAATGAATTAAATGAACTCCGTGATCAAGCCTACGAGAACTCGTTGATTTACAAGGAAAAGACAAAGAAGATCCATGACTCAAAGATTAAGAACCGCGTTTTCAACGTTGGTGACCGAGTCCTTCTTTTCAATTCTAGATTGAAAATCTTCTCGGGGAAACTTAAGACCCGTTGGAACGGTCCATTCACCATTGCCAAAGTTTTTCCATATGGCACCGTCGAGTTATCTCAAACTGACGGACCAAACTTCAAGGTGAATGGACATAGATTGAAACATTATTTTGGAGGAGACATACCATCCTTGGTTGTCGGATCTACAAACTTTCCCCATGAACCAATGAATGCGGGGATCGAGTCAAGCTAGCGACTCGGGTAACAAAAACAGTAGCACACTATATGGGTTTTCACGTATTTGACTTCTTTCTACTTTCTACCACCCTAGTGTGGGGAGTTGCCCCTTGTTGTATAAAGGTTTAAAAAAATCCAAATAATGGTCGTAGTATTTCCCTTTATGTTCTTAGTTTCGGCATAACCGCCGGTACTTTGAATATTGAGGGCAATATTCATTTCTAGTGTGGGGGAATTCTCACGAATTTTATCATGTAATTATACCACCTAATTACCCCGTTTTGGCCAAAATTTTTTTTTGGAGTAAGTGTTTTACACTTACTCAATTGGTTATCAATCCGCCATGTCTAATAAACAAAAGGATTGGCTAATCCAGGAGCAAACGGCTCTTGGTAAAGATTTATCAAATCCGTTGACGGCTTGCAATTTGCCCAAAATTGTATGGTGTTCAACTCACCATATCTTTAATTAGTGAAGAGTTGGCTAGCCCGCAAGTTTATGGCTTGTGGTAAAGGAAGTTGGAAAACCATAATTGGTAATCAGCTCACCAAAGATAATATTGATAATTTATCTAAGAGTTGGCTAGTCCAGAGCAAACGGCTTCTGGTAAAGACAAATCAAAACCGTTGGAAGCTGGTGGTTTGCTCAAAATCACATGGTTATCGGTGTACCATAGTTCTCACTTGAACTAAAACATTTGGCTACTCCAGAAGTAATGGCTTTTGGTAAAGAGACTCAAATCCATTAAGTTTTCTCAAAAGATTGCTAGGGACTAGCAATGTTTTAGTGTGGGGATTTGATGAGTGCTTATTCACTCATCATTTTAGGTCAAATCTGAGCTGCAAAACATTTAAAAACACTCCGAAATGCATCAAAATACTGAAAATATCTCAAAATTGTGTTTTATATGTTTCAGATGCAAAATTATTGAAAAACGAACAAAGTTTGCATAATTGGCAGTTTCAGTACCCCGACTTTCAAAAATTGACAGAAATAGTCCCTGAGCACGTATTTTAAAAAGAAAAGTCGCCAAAGGTCCTTTTGAAATCATAAGTTGTCATAATTAGTCCTTTGGTGAAAAATTTCAAAAGTTTGAGAAATTACAGTTTTGATCCCTGGATTTTTAAAATTGTCAAGTTTAGTCCTTGGAATTTCACAATTGGCTAAAATGGTCCTCAACTTATTTGAGATTCACAAATTTGACCCTTGGATCACTTTTCAGAAGTTACTTGATTGGTCCCCTAATTTTCAGTTTTTGGCATTTGGTCCCTATGTTTGCCTTGGATTCAAAACTTATCCTAGTCCAAGTAATATCTCAACCCAATAACAATCCATTGGCCCAATATCCAAGCTTTTACCCGATCCATACCCACCCAAACCTGTTACCCATGATTATTAATAAACAAAACACACCCTCTGTCTTCTCCTTCCCCAATTTCCCGCTCAAACAAAACCCTAGATACCCTAATCCCCTTTTCCTCAACCCCAAAACACTCAACCTCATCTCTACCTTTTACCCAGTAGCACCATACCCCAAAACCACCTTAATCCCTTTTACCCAGTATATCCCAACTCCCAAACCCACTAATCTTTTCCCCCTCTTCCCCAAATGCCACCATGGCAATCCATTTCAAAAAGACCCAAGGGGGTGGCTTGGATTCATTCTCACCTATACCTAACAGTTGGGCCATGAGATTTATTCAAGAATGCACAAGTTTGGTCCTTAGCTGTTTGCACTCACACAAGAAGCACAAGAGAGTGAAGATGAAGACCTGGGATCAGTAGTATAAATAGGAGTTATTGTAGCCATTATAAGGCACCCCTAGTTTTAGTAGAAAAAGTTCAGTTTTAATTTCTTCTTTGTAATCTCTAATTTTAATGAAAAAGCCGTTTTAAGTTTATCTTATTCTCTTTGTTGGTAGTTATATTTGATTCTTGTTGTTAGTTAAATATTTCGACTTTAAAAAAGAAAAAGGGGTCAAAACATTTGTAAAAGTGTGTTTGGATTAAGCTTATTAAATGGGTCAAAGTGGTTTTACCACTTTGACCAATGAAGTCAAATTAGTTTTGATACCATTAGTCAGTTTCACAAGCTTTCCATTTGGTTTGAAAAAGTTTTGTAGCATTGAAAAAGTTGGTTTTCTGTTTCTAAAATCGAAAGCAGCATTCTTTGTTAAATAGGTCTAGCTGTTGGGCTTAATTTTCAGTTCAAGAGGTTGTCAAATTAAGCTAACTCAGCTTCTCTCAAATCCTTATGTGCCCAACTTAGTGTAGGTTTAATCTATTTGCATCTCATTTACTTCTAGCTTAGTTAAAATCTTAGTTAAAAATGTCCTCTCGCAAGTTTCTTGATGTTACTGTCTCCTGAAAAAATACCCAACACCGGTGATAACAGTTGTGATTTTAAGTGTTAAAGCTTCTTTTGTCCCAAACTTGGTTTATTTTGCATCTCCACTTGGCTAACTATGTTTTTGCAGCTTGCCCTTGGTTTGGAGGTCCATGTTTCAGCTTATAAATAAGCTCAAACAGTAGTCCCTTGGCATTTGCGACTCTTTGCCAACAGGTCATTTGCTTTTCACTTTAGCTTATCAAGTTTTGTCATTTGCTTATTAGTTATACTTTAGTTAGTTTAGCTTAGTAGTTAATTTTAGCTAATTAGGCATCCCCTTAGAGCTTATTAGAATAATCTTATTGCTTATCAGTTAGCTAGTTATTTATCTTAAACTTGTTTTAGCTTTAGAGTAATTTTAATTTCCAACTGCTTATGCCCCTTTACAACTAAGTTTGGTGTTGAATGTGGCTTATTTTGAGCTTAAGATCACAAGGGTGTCATAAACAATCTGCCACTTGAGCTTAAGGCTTGTGTTTTCGATTGCTTAAAAGTGCTTAAGGGATGTTTGGTTGTAACTGTTGTGATTTCAAAAGGGGTGTTTGTTTGTTTTCTGCCCACTGTTGGAAATAAGCAGTTGTCAAACTGCTTATTCCAAGGTTTTACACATAGTGTTTTTACAAAAAAGTCTTGTTTTCGTCTCATAAACAAAGTGCAAAAGAAAAGTTGAAAAAAATAATTTCCAAAAAAGGGTACCAAGGGGATTCAACCCGGTCCCTAAGCTCAACACACTAACACTCAACACCTCAACTAACGCCCTTGGGACTTGTCTTGTTTTATTTTACACAAACAATCCTTTTACCCTTTCTTAGGCAGTTTGGTCTTTAAGCTCTTTTGAGCTTATTTCCAAAGCTTATATACCTCAAAGCACCACCACTTTTTATTTTAATAGAACAGTAATACTTGAAGTATTTTCGTGAAATTTTCAGATTTTTCAAAAATGGTTTAGTATTTTTAATCATTTAATTAGTGTAAAATCGTTTTTAATTCGTAATAAATAATTTAAAAGTCAAAAAAATATTCCGCTTTTTTCTAAAATTATTTTTAGTCAAATAGAATGTAGGAAAATTGATTTCACACCCGTAGCCCTTAAATTTCAAAACTTTTACGTTTATGGCTCGGGTTGTTTAGGTTTTTACATTTTTATGCTTTTTGCACCCTAGGACTTAGTGTAGCTTCGTTTTATCATTCCTTAGGTTTAGTGATAGTTTATTTTAGTTTATTAGGGTTCCCTTGCCTTAATTACTTTCCCGTTAATTAATTTGTAAAATTCGTAATCAAATCCAAAAATCATTTTAAAAACCAATTCAAGTTCAAATCACGAAACTTAGCGAATCCTTCCATTCACACCTCGTTGGGACACGACCCGGGAAATCACTTTTCCGGTATCACTTTTATCACACCCGTGAGGTTTGGCACGTTGACCTTTTTCCTAAAGGGTTAAATTGTCGAATTTTACGGTTATTTTGATATACGTTGATATTGTGTTTTTCACCACTCACTTCACAACGAATCACTAAGTAAAGCTACTATTAAGCTAATGAAAAAAAAAACAGAAAAAAAGGAAAAGGGTGACCTGTTAATCACAGGCTGCAGGCCAAGTCAGCCTTGGGGTGACCTGTTGGGGCTTATTATTAAGCTAAAAGTACCTCCAGGGTAGTTAAAAGCTGCAACAACAAGTAAGGCCAGTATAGAATGATAAAAGGTTAATTAGGGACCAAGAAAACTCTTTTTACATGGTGAAAATAAGCTCATATCAGCTGCCCTTGGGCTGATACAGAACCAGTCTTGAGAAAAACAAAGTGAAAAGGCCATTCCAATTTAGATCAAGCTAAAGTGAACCAATTATCAAACAACATTGACCACAACTGAGTTGGTAACTTGGTAACTTAGTAAACACAAGATTTTCTTATTTTAGATATCAAAGAAGCATTTGAATGGCACCTTTTGAGTTAGTACCCATGATGAACCAAATAGACAGGAAAACCACCTTTTTACTTCCTAAACTCTTTGACCTTTCTTAAAACTCTTTTCATTTATTAAAACTAGCTATACAATAAAAGACAAACCTAAATTCTAACATATGCTACCCTACATTCTAGCAAAAAAAAAAATACAACAAAATTTTGCTATAGCGGTATGAGAACCAACAAGAGAAAAAAAAAAGGAAACAACAAATTGCTTAAAACCGTTTATATCAACTGAGATGTTAATTTGACTAATTGATTTTAGAGCTAGATAAACTACTTGAGACCAGAAATGGATCAAAAACTGAATTTTGACCCACCAATTCCCCTGATCCAAACAGCCTTTTTCGAGCAGTCACTAAGGAAAATGGTGAAAGAATAAGATGAATTAATTGGTTTCGAACAACTGACTTCGAAAATAACTTTTAACAAATCTTAGCACATAAAGATGCAAATTAAGTGAACAAGAATTAAGCTGCATAAATTGAGTAAAACTGAAAATTGCATTAACTGAATATTAAAGATTACATGAAATTAAAAATGACAATGAAAATAAAGCTGAGCTAGAAAAGTGATTCTAGACTAGTTTTACACTAGTTATCTAATGTCTATATATACTAAAAAGATAAAAAGTCTTCCTTTCTTCTCTTGTGCTTCTTTGGATTCATCTCAGCCATTGATTTGGCTTGGACACAAAGGGAGTAAATCTGAGCTGTCCATCTTGAGAGCTCCAATGGGGTGTGTTGGAGATAGCCAACGTGGAAAACTGCCCCATGTGGGTTGTGGGGTTTCACGCCGTGGTTATCAGTGAGTTGAGAGTGACCATGGTGAAGGGATTAGGTAATGGGGGTTGAGTGTCCGGGAGGAATCAGAGAAACAGGGGAAAAGGGAAAAGGGTGGTTGAGTGTTTGGTGGTTTTTTATTTGTGTTGGTTTGGATTTGGAAGTAATACACAAGGACCATATTTGCCATTTGACCAAACTTGAAGGACCAAAACTGTAATTTTCCAAATTTCATCATAAGGACTAATTATGACAAGATTAATTTTCCCAAGGACCAAAAATGATAATTTTCAAATTAAAAATGTCCCGGTAATTTTGTCAATCTTTAAAATTCCAAGGACTCAAGTTGTCATTTTGCAAAACTAGACTTTATAAGGCTAAATTTGACAACTTAAAAATTCCTGGGGGCCTTTTATGAAAAATTACATGTTTTGAATAACCAGGGACTAGATTTTGACAATTATTGAATAAAATACAGTCTAAATATTTTTCGTCTTTTGAGACTTTTAAAGTGTTTTTTTGGTTTTGCAGTCTGAAGGAACAAAAATGATGAGTATTTACACACTCATCGAAGCCTTCACAGCGTCGCAACCTTTTTCGGTACAAAGCTAAATACGAGTTCTTTCACACCAAGGCGAACCACACCTAACACAACGTCGCCTACCCTTTATACGGTGCTAGGCTAACCGCCGAGTTCTTTCACACCTTAGGAGAACTAATCCTATCACAACGTCGCCTACCCTTTATTAGGTACTAGGCTAAGTACCTAGTTCTTTCACTCCAAGGTAAACTACACCTTCACAACATCGCCTACCCTTTATTAGGTACTAGGCTAAGCACCTAGTTCCATTGCAATGGATGAACTACTACCACACTACACCAACGACTAATCCCAAAGGAGATCTACTCCTTTACAACATCATCAAGGATATCAATATCCTTGGATCTAATTACTAGTCTATCTTGTACATCGAAACACACCATATCGAATGTACATCTAAGGCACCTTTCACTAATGTCTTTGACTAGATCTACAAGACACCTTTCACTATTGTCTTGTGTCTTCACTTCTAAGCACCTTTCACTAATGCTTCTTTGTCTTGACTTCTAAGCACCTTTCACTAATGCTTCTTTGTCTTGACTTCTAAGCACCTACCACAAGTGCTTATGCTATAGACTATAGATACCCTTCACTAATATCTTCGTCTTGACACTTGAGACATCTTTCACTAATGTCTTCAACACTACACTTCTTTGAAGAAAGAAAGGAATCATCAACAAGAAGACTTCAGTAGCCTTGATGATGAGGATGCATGGCAACTCATGGACTTGAGCTTGCTCGACTTCAAAGGTGGTGATCTTGCCTTTAAGATGAACCTAAAAGATCACACAAAAACAAAACTACAAACATAGATCTCTTGGATCTAAGGTTAGTGAGATTTAACTCAAAGGGGGAAAAGTGTGTTAGAAAGGGATTGAAAGGGGTGAGAAATAATGAAGAAATGGCTCACTATTTATAGTGGAAAGATCCTACTGTTCCCCGGATCCCACAGATCCCTTCCACTTGGGATCCGGCTAGCACAAAGCTAGGGATCCGTGGAACGCTCCTCTTTACCCATGGGTATTTTGGGTTATGGGTCATGGGTCATGGGTTATGGGTTGATCCATGGTTTTCTTTCTAGATTCAATGAACTTGGTTAAGTGGTATATATAAAACCATGGATTATGGGTCAATACCATTTGCTAGTTTTTACCCATTTTAGTATTTACATGTTTTTACCTATTTTAGTATACTTAGTTTAAGTATATGTTAACCCAATATGTAAACACTAGTTGTTGTTCATATATATCTAAATCATAAAATCACTTAAGCTTGTTTTAGTGTTTTGTGTGAAAACGTAAGTGTGTTAGAAAACTATTAACTCAAACTATTTACGTATCCTTTTTGTTTTAGTTAAAATGATTTTATGTTTGTTATTGACAAAACATTAGAGGATCGTAAAATGTAAATCAACGTTTTTACGACTTATTTTTATTAACAATCTCCCCCTTTTTGTTGATGACAAAACATAAAATTATTTTAAGGAAAAGCTAAAATTAGTAAAAGTTTGAATTTGTAGTTTTTACTTTCTTCTCCCCCTTTTTGTCGAAACAAAAAGAACTTTGAAAGAAAGCAACACATTGTTTTTAAGAAAAATGTGTGAAAAATAGAAAAGAAATAAGAAATACATAGCAAGTAACGGGAAAGGATCTCGTCGTTACTCCCCCCTTGACGAGTCCATCCCTAAATAAGGGCGTCAAGAAAGTAATATTAATCTAGTTTGTTTGCAAGTAAGTTTGCAAGAGATTACGTCTATGTGACGGGTGTGCTCCCCCTAGATGATTGCAATTTTGCAACGGGAAGTCATGAAATATAATTCTAAGATTGCAAGTAATTTTGCAAGGTATTGTTTTGACACCAAGCTCCCCTAGCTTTAGGGTGTCAAATTCTTCATGTGTTAATTGAATAACTACAAAAAAAGGTTTGAAAACAAGTATAATTCACATTTTCCTGCAAATGTGGTCCAAGTTAGTAGGAAAATAGTTTCCTGTCTCACGGATCCCACGGTTCCCTCCTAGTAGGGATCCGTCTAGGCAATTCTGAGGGATCCGCATTAGCTAATCAATTTCAGCAATGGTGATATAACAAGTAATGTTATCACATAAATGAGATATGAATACAAAGTAATCATATGCTCAACAAAATAACAAGTAGCATGTAATTCCATTTAATGAAACAAGAGTTATGGTATACATGACTTTAAAAATAAGAAGATAGACAATACATGATTAGGAATTTCTAGACCAACTAACGCTTGATGCTAAGACACCACTATAATCTTCTAGCTCAAGTTTTGTTTAGGTTTAATCTCGTCGAAACGTTCGAGGAGATGATAGAACATGAAACGTTGGTCTTCTCGTACTTCATGTATCAAACTTTCAACATGTTGACAATGATAGCAATCTTTGTCATGGCTAGGTAGTGGTGGTGGATGAAATGAAATGGCTTGATTCAAAGGATCAAGTGAAGCGGCTTGTGGAGCTTCAAACGATGGAAGGATTGGTGGAGGCCCATTTGAGAATGGTTCGACCAAGAAGGATGGGGGTGGTAAGGAAGTGTCAACTTCCATATGGTCTGGTGGTTGAATTTGATGATTTCTTATAATCCAAATAGGATTATATGATGGAAACGGCGAAAAGGAAGCCGGAGCAAGTGTTGAT
>OU343225.1:313840898-313850939 GCA_910596185.1 Chrysanthemum makinoi
GTCCACCCCGCCGGGATGAGGGATGAAGAAGATAGGCGGAGTAACTTTGTAGGTGGTTCTCCCATCGTTAAAGTACTAGTGTGGAAGACATGTAGGGGGTTATTCCAGCGGCCTACTATGGATGGGTCACATTTTCAGTCCGGTGGCCGTTCGGTGTCAACGTCCGACATGAATATCTAGTATAGACGGGCCGTATGAATCGTCCGGTTTGATTTCCTCCGTTCTGTCACATGGTCTCGTCCGGATGTTATGACGTCGAGAGCTTTGTTTCTGGGAAAAAGATGGGTTTACGATCGAGTTGTCACACTCTAAATGGCGGGGAAGCTTGCTTGTCTGATTCGGTTTCCAGAAAACAGGTTTACTCTTGTTTTGCATCAACCTCATTGCGGTGAGTATCTAACTTTCTTTATGCACTCTCCTGATTACCCATATGCGTTTAACCCGAAATGAATTTTTATATGTTTGGATATCTTAAAGTAAAACTTGAAACTGGGCAATATTGTGTCTTCACAAGATTTGATTATTGCATGGCATGTTGTAGCATGGGTAGATCTTGTATTCACGATTAACCAATTAGCGTGTAGAATATTGAGAGTTTGGGATTATAGAATGGAAGATGCATGGTACCATTGATTTAGTTTTGTATAAATTTAATAACAACAAAATCTTTGGGAAGATTGCATTGTGGATTTGCTATGCTTGTCTTTAAGTTATGCAATGTACTTTTTGTAGATGTACAATTGCATATACAACTCTATATTTTACTTGCTATGCCTATCTACAAATGCATGCATAAGGTACTTGTTACCTTTGACTTTAGAGTAAGCATGGGAAATGAAAGTCTAATACAAATAGCTATTGTTCATGCCTAGTTGACAGTGACTACACAAGTAATGTTACAATATCTTTTCTTTTAGATGAATAATAAGTAAACTGTTTATAGAGTGAATAAAGGTTTTCCGATGCCCATCCACTTTATTGAATAAAGCTAAGGCTATTAATAGGCCTTACAAGAAAAATGTTCTATCCTAAAGAAACGGTAATATTAGGCGTTCCTAAACGTGTATAGACCAAACGTACATAATACCCAGTCAAACTAATACCAAGTCAACCCATCAAGATTACCCAAAAAAAAGAGCGAATGCATGTTGTAAAAAAAAATGAGACTTGAAGTAGATAAGCACTCCTCTAGCTTCTTCTATAATTAGAACTTCAATAAACTTATAATAGCCTCTCATGTTAGGTTTTTAAGCCTTGCTTTTTATCTTTGAAATTGAGGCAGTCATTAAATTTTTATATATACGCAGTTACGGGCATAGTATACTTGTTGATCGTAATACTTTCGTCTACAAATGGTGATTTGAAACTTAGTTAGGATCAAACTCACATGTGGTTTTAATAAATGTACTGGTTTTAAACCTCATCACATGCATGGCTTTGGTGAATTTGTGGCGCATGAGGATATAATATGTATACATGTTTGTGGTTATGGGACCCGACTTTGTAAAAACTTGCGAACCACATGATTGATTGAAGTGCCAGATAAACTATAAGAGTTGGGTTGTATGACTTACACGTAACAAAATATGGTACAAATGAGAAATGAGTAGTATGGATAAGCACATCTAAGATGTCTCCTTTTAGAAGAGACATAACATTTTTCCTTTTTGAAAACTATAAACCTCACATGCAAAAAACCTTAGCAAAAATACCCGACGAATGCTTTCTTGAGGGTGGAGAGTTGAAATACTCTCTACCTACAAAGCTAGACAACTCATTGAGAGTTGAAATAGACTTGTGACTTCACATCGCATTGAATATCCTTGGTAAAAACGTTTGTAGGACTATGTCCTACTCTGAATGCTTTCTTAAATTTTTAATGTATAATATTTCTCCTCAAGCATACTTTTGATTTTTTAATATATATATATATATATAAAAAAAGAAGAATCTTTAAAGAACTCAAAAGATGCTAGCTCCATTTTTTCGTATGTTGAGATAAATTCATAAACATATAACCAAATATTTGTATTTTTCAAAATGTGTATATTTCTAAAAGATATTTTTGTAAGAATAAGAATTATACATTCTTGTTGTCATATTGCTTTCATTATCTTTTGGACTACGATATAAAATAAATCGCAAAGTTTGTTAGTACTTAGTAGCACAAGTTACATGCTTTCAAGCATGTTTTACATCTTAACATGCATTCAAAATATATATGTGAAAACGCCTGATAGTATTATTTACTTATTACCTGTAAAATACATACGTTATAGAGGTTTACAACTTGATCATGCACATTAACAAGTGTTTTCTTTCGCAACAGTATTATAAAAATTTATTGTGACATATACAAGTCAGTACGTATACTCCGATACACTAATTATGTACCATGATACAATAAGATGCTTGGGCAACAGGTAAAAATGATAATGCCTAATGGTCTATTACTTTTTGGGCAAGCCGCTATTCGTTTTGTGCCTTATACATATCACGGCAGTTTTAACTCGGCTTATAATATTTCTTGGTTAAGTATTGCGCTTGTATGCTAGTCTAGTGGGATGTCACTGAAAGTAGACTAAGGTAAGTGATGGGCCTCTTTTATGCCAACTCATATGTAGAAATATTGACTATTTTAAAAGCATTTGCAATTTTCATCAACACAAAGACGTAAGAAGCCTACTCGACATCACGATCACTCTCACAGGCTATCACAAAAATTCAAACTTCAAAGAAAAATATATTTGTTCATGGAGAACTAGCACAACATACTTGAATGATTTTTTCACACATCATTTTACATCACTATTAGAATATTGTGGGAGCACTTTATAGAAGATAAATGTGCAGACTAAAACACATAATATTAAATTACTTGAATAATATTGGGACAGTATGATAGAGATCGTTAATGACAAGGTCTGGTCACTGGATTTGTCATAGCATTAAATTGCCAGTTATTTTCTGCCTATGACATCCGGATCATTAATTGTCCGGCTGATAAACCTTCGTCTATTGTCGGTACAGATGACAATTGCTTTTGCCCTTACATATTAGGCTTCAAGTGTTAACATTCTTAACTGCTTCTTACCGGAAAACAAGTTGCTCCACATAATCCTATATTCAGGATCAAATGTGTTTTTTGGCACGGCCCAATCTTATGAAACTGAAAGGACTATATAAATGCTTTTATTACGTGATAAACGGACATACACCTAAAAGTTTTGCTAAAAACATTGCTTTTCACCTCTGAAAGTTTTTGTCTTTCAGCCACCATAAATCACACGAGTGTCTTGAAATATGAAAGGAAAATTAAAAGATCTTATCTGGATATTTAAGTAATATGGTGGTACAGATTTAAAATATTAAGGCAACAATGTTTGATCAATGTCTTAAAGTATTGTGACATAATAGCCAAATCCGAAGAAACACCGCATGTTTGATAATTCACATCCATGGGTAAGCATTGTTGTTATTTGTCAATAATGTTTTACTTGAGTTCAACGGTACTAGTGAGTTATAGCACCGCTGAACTAGGGGGAGTGTATAGTGGTATGGCACCTTCCGTCGGTTGCGTTACGGTTTCGTTGTGACCTATTTTGTACTAATACATGTGAAATATTGTATATGTCATAATTAACGGGAGAAAGCAAAAGCTTTCATGTTTTATTTGGCAGAATTAGCAAGCATGAGATAATGACTTTGTGGGTATCAAAGTGTGATCGAAGAAAGCAATAAACACCAGGTTTGATACTTAACATCCATGGATAATATTGTCATTATCGGTTGACCAAGTTATCTAATACCATGTTCTATTTAAGTTTAATAATACTAATGAGATATAGTACTGTGTGAAGTTCCACGTTCGTAACAAGTACAAGGATAGAAAATCAAAGATAGAAATTAAATTCCCGAAACACACGATGGGATGCGAAACATCTTTGGATGCGGATGAAATTTCGGATGCCTGGACACATCACTGCGGATGCCCGAGCAGCATCAGGATGCCCGAATGAAATGAAATTTGGATGCCCGAGTGCAAAGTCACAACGGATGCCGGATGTTACGACATTCGGATGCCCGAATGCAAAGACATTACGGATGCCGGATGTGACGACATTTAGGATGCACGAGGAACATCAGTGGATACCCGAGCAACACCTTTCGGATGCCCAAGTGCAAAGCATTTTGGATGCTCGAGTACAAAATGATCTCGGAAGCCCTTGTACAAAATGATCTTGGGAACTCCATAGATAAACTAAAAGCGGCCGGTGTGTCGATGTCTACTCCGTAGATAAACTAAAAGCGGCCGTGTGGATGTCTACTCCGGAACCTTGTGTAAGCATCTCAAACATATAAACTTGTACCTCCAGAGCTATGTAAGTAGCAACGGTAATAAAACACAAGTGTCTGGTATAGGTTTGTGATTAATAAACAAACGATATATGACGGCGCATCACCAAATAATGATTATGGTAGAAAAGCTATGTTTTATTTGTGCAGGAAACAAAGGGATGATGGAAAAGACATGTCTCGCTTTCGGATCTAACGATGTTTAAGTATAGCATCATTGACCATAGGTCAACAATACTATACTGGGGGGACAATGACGGCATATGTGGTCTAATAGACCAAACTCGCTTTATGAAGCAACGGCTTATATGCCACTTAGTAAGGTCATTGAATGGAAGGCATATCCGAATGTTAAAGACTGAAAGGTCATAAGGTACTCTTTAAGTATTACATCATTAGTCTTTTACTAATAATGCAAACGTCTGGGGGGCATGTTGACGTATGTGTCCGGACGACACGTGCCGGACCGAAGAACCTCCATCACTCCGGAGGTCATTGCCGGAAGGTGGTTCCCGGATATTACGGGATTATCCCGCCTAACCCAGATATTACGGGATTGTGTCTCCACGTGACCTGACACCAAAGCTTGGCTATAAATAGCCAACCCCATCTCCCACATAAAGCAGGTTCTACACTCTCTCTCTACATTTTACTTCGTCTCTCTACAAACAAGACACAATGCATACACAATTACACCTACTAAATCCTTTATAACGGAGGATCTGACTAGACCGTCGGAGGGTGGTTCCCGGGGCTTCGGCCTCGGGACCCCTTCTAACGGGTTCTTTCATGTTTGACAGTATGCTTTCAAGATCGGGACAAGAACGGATGGCACGTGAGAGCCGTCAGGATTGACCCGGCGGAAAAATGCTTCAACAGGTGGTTCCCGGGGCTTCGGCCTCGGGACCCCTTCTAACGGGTTCTTTCATGTTTGACAGTATGCTTTCAAGATCGGGACAAGAACGGATGGCACGTGAGAGCCGTCAGGATTGACCCGGCGGAAAAATGCTTCAACATTTGGCATCTTCGAAGATAGATTAACAATTAACCCATTCGAGACTTGATGTTGGGCTTGATGCCATATGCGACTGATGGTTCGTGGAGATACACCGTACATCCGTGCTACAAGAGTTATTGATCCTTTTTTTAATATTCCATTCATACTCTCTTGCAACAACAAATGATAAATAGTTTGACGTTGGGAATCAGTTAAGTTGGGTTTATGGCATGAGATTCTCAAGTCTTCCATTATCAAGGAAGACAATAAAGGAGAATGTTTAAATGAAAATATGAAAATCTATTTTAATGTATATGTGCATGGTGTATAGAGTGTTACTGAGTTCAATAAAATTGGTGGGATGAAAGATTTCAAACTACATGGAAAAATTTTGATTGGTATGTGTAAAAAAAGTGGCGCCAATATTCCCTCCAAAGTTTAGCAAAGTACAGTAAATCTCAATCTTAAAAGTTAGACTTTTTTCCTTTTTGATATTTCCACTTTCCTAAGTTAACAGTGATATGGAGTAGTAGTACGTAAAGTATGCTAAGGTTAAATTGGTCATTTGGTCCTTTAAACTCTTACTACCTAAAATCTTGTGCATTATTGTGGTGGACAATTAATAAGGGACAGAGGGAGTAGTTATTATAGTAAGAGCACTGGGTACAGTGGTGCCAAAGTGTGGTGCCAAGCTCGTGCCAAACTGACACGTCAGCAGTTTTTTGAGTTTGGCAGAAACTGTTTGGCACCACATTTAAGTATCTGTGGCACCGAGAATTTTCGGTGCCAACATTTTAATTTTTATTTTTTATTTTTTTATAAAATTTAAAAACAATATATCCTAAAATTACTTTATTCATAAAAAAAAACATTAAAAGAAATAAAAAAAACAATAAACTTTAAAAAACATAACATAATTATTCTTGTGAATATTTTGCGGATCCGTCTTGTTGGGCTCTCCGCGATTGCCCAGCGTTCATCGGATCGGCGTCTTGTGTCCATAGATAGCACGCATATCTTCGCTATCCTTTGAGTTCGATTAAATCGACCCTCGCTTCGAGACTCCCGCTCAAGAACATCTTGCTTCATTTTCGCTCCAACTCGTATTGTTTTCCATCATTTGTGAAAACATTTCGGGTTTGAACCGGAACTGCGGTCGGAGTTAGACGAGCGTTGGCTCTTTGCGATCCGGTACACCGTCCGGCCTTGCAATCGTCGGGTCCAAAATGCTCGGGATCCTCTTCCGTAACCCGAAGACGATTACGTCTTGCATTTGTTGAGTCCGGATTTTTCCACTTATGCTTGTCCTTCAAAAACTTCCAAGCCGACGAATGTTTAAAATCGCCATGATATCGTTTGTACAAAGTGTGGCAACGTTCCATGAAATCCATATCGTTCTCCCTACTCATAACAGCCGTTTCATTCACAATCGAATTAAACTTCCCGACACCACAACGATTCATGAGTCCACTTCCGGTAAGCATGTTCTTGGTACGAGTTACAAACTTTTGTTTTTTTTGCTTCCTTGTTGTAAGCTTCCAAAACTTTATACCAAAACGTTTCATTACCTTGATCCGCACCGACTTTTGGATCCTCGGATACTTCAATGTAAGTTTGCGCCAAAAGTAGTTCTTCTTGGTCGGTCCATGCGTTACGCGATCGTTCTTTGGGTCGGCTTCCTCTTGGTTGTTGGTTGATTTTTTTCGTTTTCTGCCGCCGCGGTTCCTTCATTTTTGTTTTTTTGGGCGTGGGGGTGGGATGACCGCTTCCTCTCGGATTCGATTCGTCAACAGGTGGAACGATTGGTGGGGCGATCTTGGTTGTGATTGTTTGTTGTTGTTGTTGTTGCATTTTCCATTGAGAAAACAAAGCGTATTCGTCGGGATTGACGCATGAGTTTTGTTGAAGCGAAGGAAAGTATTGTTGTTGGGTGTTGGATTGGATTCGAAGCGAACCGATCATTTGGTTCGATGGATCGTTAAGCATTCGATTGATCCAATGGGTGTTGTTGGGATTCATTTTCTTGAAAAAATATTGAAGTTGAGATGTATTTGAAGTGTGTGTGAAGTGGTATAAGTGATAAGGTTTATATAGGATTTGAAAGTGGGTAAAAGTGGTAAAAAAGAGGTCAAAAATCAAAAAACACAAAACTAGCGTTTGCAACGGCTATATTTTTAGTCTACGGCCACATTTAAAAAAAAAAAAAAAAAAAAAATGGGCTTAAGGCTTTCTTGGCCTGGCGTGTGTGATCGTGTGCGCGCAAGTCATGCTTCGTTCTTATACAGTTTGGCACCATTACTCCTTGCTCTAAAGGTGCGTTTGTTATAATGCCATTAATGACAATATGTATGAATTTGATAGTAATAGTGGATCTCTCACCTATAAAAGATCCATACTTAGTCTTTTTAATGTATATGAAGTATGGATTATATCTATCATTCATTACAATAGTTGTGAGCCTCATCTTAATAATAACATTTAATCACTTTAATATTAATAGTATCATTCCCTTAATAAAATACGAAACGCACCCTAAATTTTAACAAATGGACAATAAATGAGCTGAGAAACACATGCTGACATGCATATTTCAAGGGTCTTACGTTTAGTTTTATCTATTTCTTTTAATGAGCTGAGAAAGTTGACAGATATATGAGGTAAACTCTAATCTTCAACCAATAATAATATCATAAAGTCGTTGTAGTATAGTGGTAAGTATTCCCGCACGCATGGGTGACGGGTTCGATCCCCGGCAACGGCGTTTTGCACTTTTTTTAGTTATTTTTATGCTTTCAAACTTTAAAGTGTATACACTAGAAAGTGAGAAATCCATATAACGGACTGTAAAACTTTTTTTTGTGGGGCTAACTAAAGACGTCTGGTTTTTTCTCGTCTTGATTTCTGATCTTTATAGATCGGTAAAAGGATTGTAGTTATCGGTCTATCAATTAAACTTGAGAGTTATCGAGTTTAATTTGAGGCAAATAACCTGGATATGGACATGCTAACCTTCCCAAAAGGAGAAGGCTTTCTATACGTGTGACGGTTATATCAAACCTTTTGTACTATTTGATCAAAAGGTCGAAAGCTATAGTTAAAAGAAAATTCAAATTTTATGCTACACAATTTTTCTGCCCTGTGAACTAGAAAAAGATGATATCACGTAGTAACAGGTTTCTGATTTATTGCTATTTCATTTCCCTTTTCCAACTTAATTTGTTGCCTAAAACCTTTTATAGCTGTTCACAGAATTTCGTAACTTGATTCTTTCTTTATAAAAGCATAGATATTTGTTGAATACTCCATATTTATATCAAGTTTCACTTTCAAAAAGTCTAAACGCAAAAGCACAAAACAAAAATGTTGCTCACAAACAAATGCCTGTATTAACTTGGTAAAAAGGATCTTGTTTGTGTTAGGCTATTATCTTTTATATAGTTTTAGCGGTGGCAAACTGCGATACTGTTTCACTTTCATCTCAAAAGCTTTAGTGTTATGATTTGGCATGTGCGAAGTATGACAACGAACTTAAGATAATGATAGCTTTTGTAATATCGACGAGGCCCTTTAGATGGTAAAATTATTTTATGAACTATAACTAGGTAAATAGGTGTTGGTAAACTTCACAAGTCAAAGCTGAGCTATCACGAGGTAAATAGGTGTTAGTTAAGAGCTTGAGCAAAAAATATGTGAGCTCAATTTATCAGCCTAAATGCTTGGCCAATAGTTCTCATACAAGCTCAAATTCAACTTTGGGATTCTAGATACCAATAACTTTCGAATGACTCGAAACTGAAGTGCAAGCCTGAAACTGAAGTGCAAGCGCAAACAAACAAACCGCTTAGTTAGCTGCCCACAACCAGATGCATAAACATCTACATCAACTATCAAGACTAAATAAACCTGGAAATTAGTCATTTAATAAAGCTCAAACTCATTTACATCATTCAAGATCATATTTATATTTCAAAATATCAATTTCAAACTATTCAGCCTTCAAAGAACAATCCACAAAACACAAGTCTGGAATTCAAAAAAGGAGGGAAAATACAGGGAATCAACAATCTTGCTTAAGCACAAATTTAAAGTAACTTCATTTTTTTTCAAAACATAAGATCAAACAACCATATTAATCCTCATCTTGCTCTTCTTCATCTCCATCTTCATACAACTCTTCATCCACAGTAGCATCCTGATACTGCTGATACTCCGCCACCAAATCATTCATATTACTCTCAGCCTCAGTAAACTCCATTTCGTCCATTCCCTCACGGTATAATGCAAAAGCGCCTTTCTCCTAAACATAGCTGTGAACTGCTCACTCACTCTCCTAAACATTTCTTGGATCGAAGTTGAGTTTCCAATAAATGTGGATGCCATTTTCAGTCCGGTTGGTGGGATGTCACAAACACTTGATTTCACATTGTTCGGGATCCACTCAACAAAGTAAGACGAGTTCTTGTTTTGAGCGTTCATCATTTGCTCATCTACTTCTTTGGTGCTCCATCTTACCTTCCGAACATGGCTGAGGCTGCTGAGATTATGGCCGTGGATGGGTCTACTGCACACATCATGTTTTGGAGTCCCACATTTGCTGAGTCAACTCTGGTTGACACTAAGAGATGTATTGCTGCGAGCCACGAGAAGTGAGGTGCAAACCAACCATGAAGAAATGGAGGCGTGGGAAT
>OU343225.1:313851039-314185230 GCA_910596185.1 Chrysanthemum makinoi
TTGTAATTATGTTTTAATATCGTAATTTTAGTCTTAAGTACATGTATCTTCAAAACAATTATGTTTAATCATCTCAACCAGCTTAAATCTCAGCATTGGTTCCATTGAACGTTGGAATGTAAAGTGGGCAACTAGACTCCTCTGATATCTCTTTTGATTTTTCGAGTATGTATATGTTGACAATTTTGGACAATTTCTTTGGATCATGTTCATAAACAAACGGGTCAAATAAAGAAAGTTAAAGTTAAAATCAAACGGATCATATTGAGACGCTATGCAAAGAATGCGTGATGTCTAGTATAGAACCAGTGGGATCGCTATTAATCAATGGGTCCTCGAGACTATGCACCCTACTCAAAAGAGGGCAGTTCTGGATAATACCCTACTCAATCCAAGGGCAACCACTAGTCTAGAACTCACATGTCTTAGACTCACAAACATGTTATACGCCAGCTTTTCAAACCAACAAATCCTAAAAGGCCATATGATTAAACTAAATATCAACCAGATGAGAGTTATAGTACACGCGCATCTATCCACAAAGAAAACAATGATTTTTCTGTTCTTTGTATGCACAAAGTAAATGCTTAAACACTGCATAAACAATACAACAATAACAATCAAATCAAGCCCATTAGCATCAACCTAAAATTCGCTTCAATTCCCAATAAGCGATTAGAGTGACATTTACTGATGCAAGACATAAACCCCTAAAATTAACCTACTAAACAAACTTTTGAAATCATAACTTAACCCTCAACTACCTAATCTCAGAACTAAAACCTAACAAATCATGTACTACAACAATTCCTAATAACTAAGTAATCGTTCCATTCACAATGCATAAAGTATAAGCTCCAAATAACATAGTGTCAGAAATAGTTAAAAAACCATAACATCTGCACTAAACTTGAACCTCAATATTTCTCTGACAATTTTGCATACCATACAATCACATTTAATTTCATCCAATACAACATTTTGCAACTCTGCTACCATAGAAAATCTATCAAGCCATTGTTGTGGCCAATTCCAACTTCCATTCACCACCATCTCCCTAACCTTTATATATGTTTTTAGTCTATCATTTTTCTAAAAGTCTATATAAGAAATAATTTTATTCGATGCTCCTATATTACTCCATTTGTCAAACCATATAGATGCTTTCCTCCCATCACCAATTTCCATTACAATGTGATCACTTACCTCATGTCTTACCTTGGTAAATTTTTCAATCCCCAACTATCTAAAGCCTCCTCATTAACAACCCAAATGCTTATGCCCATAGTGTAAGGATTTTCTATTGTAAGTTTCATATATCTAAAGTACCTGATAGATGAACTCGTGAAGCAAAAGCAATAAAAATCAAAATACCAAAGCTGCAAAGTAAGTCATATATCTAAAGTACTCAAAAAAGAACACCGAAAACATGGGTCAAACATTTATAATCCTAAAGAACACAATGCATAAGAAAATTTTCAAAACCAAAATAAACAACATCTACACTAGAATTGCGTAAACAAAATTGCAACAAATTCAATTAGGATAAACTAAATACCATAATGATTCATTACCCAAATGTTGATCAGATAACATTTTGTTCATGCCTTTACACATGCTATGTAGCTTAGCACATAGTCGACACACATCAACACATCTTTAGTACATAATCAAGATCCAAACAAGTACATATTCATTAGGCCTAACTTAAAAGAGAAACTGCATACCCAAACTATATGTACATTAAAGTTATACATAACTAAACCATAGAAACCAACTTACTTACATTATCCAAAAAGACATTCACCTACACCAACTATCGTGATACCCAAAAGCTAAAACACATCTTGCCGATCACACTAACCATCCGACAAGTCTTCATCAATTTCCATGAGTGTCACGTGCCCTTCCTGCTCTCTATCCCCATGACTAATCAAATCAACCGAGGCTTCAAGCCCTTGCAAAATAACAGATCAACAACATCATGTTCACCAGATAGCCTAAAGCATCCACCCCTTTCTCATGGAAAGGACCAAGAAAATGGACCTCCCTAATTGTCCTTTCACGCTTCTCAATCACTTTCGTTAGTTGTCGCAATTTCTTCTAATTCGAACAGCGACTTTGCCCTTTCGATCACTTCACCGTTAAAGAGAAACTTGAACATGGTGGAAACATCAATCGAACCGTGAGGCCTTCAACTCATCGAGATTTGGAGTTCCCGCCATAGATGTGCAAGAAAGTAGATCCGTGAAGTAAAGAAAAGCCGATCAAATGATAATTATGGCTTTTAATAATAATACGCTGTGATAAATAGCCCAATCCAACTCATATTTACACACCCCAAAATTAATTAAAGCATAAAACCGCGATCAAGAGAATGATAACAAAACATAACCTAAAAACAGAATTGAAAAAAAATGAAACTTACAATAGAAAATCCTTACACTATTGTGAAAACGAGGGGTGAATACGTTACCGCTTAAAATCAAGTAGATCTTTTGTATCAAATCACTTATGAAGCTTGTTATTATATGAAAGTATCAATTATTGTTTATGACTAATATAAAGCATAGTAAACCAAGTTGTCACACAAGCATCATTATCAAACCACATCATGCTAAATTATAAAGATAAAGAAAGGAAAAGCAAACCAACACTAGGATTTATAGTGGTTCGGTCACCTCTTATTCTCCGCCTACTCCACTCTGAGTACCCAACTCAGAGTTACCACTAAATCAACAAGATCCCTCGAGAGAGAAAACCTTACAATTGTCGCTACACTTTTTCTCGTACAAAGCTAAATAACGGGTTCTAGTTCGAGGTAGAACCAACCTAACATTGCCTATACAATATTTCTGACACTAAGCTAGATGTCGAAGTTCTTTCCGGTACAACCACTCCGCTATGTTTTATGGCCCAACATAACAAACCTTGTGTTTTATGGTACAAACACATAACCCATCTAATCTAGCTCGTGAAAGTGTTGTTGATGATGCAATATGTTTAAATGATGATCCATGACATAAATGTCTAATGGATATGAATGACTAATCTAAATGATCTTCTTAAATAAGAAGTCTTCAATCAATGAGGATATCAAGAGATCTTGAATCTTCATATGTTGATATGTTTTGGTGAATGAGGATCGGATCTTCAAGCCTGATTGGATGTAAACAAAGATGAATGTTAGAAGCATTATGATCATGTGATGATGAGGGTTATTAATGTATGTTATTACATGGTTATCTATAGATCTAAAAGATGAAAGAAAGATAGAGAGAATGTGTATTGGAAGGGATGAGGAAAATGAGAAGACAATGGGCTCTATTTATAGCCAAAAATGTAATCTAAAAAATAATACTTTATTAGATTTGATATCTTAGAATATCTTTCAAGATCTTGCAAATCTAACCAAATATTGACCAAATCTTCTAAAGATATGATGATGCATGAAGTGATGTAAAATTTCATTTTCATTTAGTTAAACCGCTCATGAAAATAAACTTGTAAAATGTATTATGTAACTAGTTGATAAAAGTCTAGTTGTCTTTATAAAATAAAATATCTAGTTAAGTGCTTGTCAAATAAAATATATTTTGTCAAGTGTAAGTAAACTTTAGTACTTGTATGAATATTATAGTTAGTTTACTTGTACAAATAAAAGTATATATTTGTTAGACATTTTACAAAAGATGTATTTGTATAAAATACTTGTGAATGCAAAATGTAAAATGAGGTTCGAAATAGAATGGTTAACCTATTAAAATTCTTAGCGACTCTAAACGTATTTTAAACATTCTAAATGATTTGTTAATGGGTTTGATCATAATACCACATAACAAACATAAATGAACCCGGTTGTAACATACCGTGACTTGAGACATCGAGAGGTGTTGAATGTATGTTGAGACAAAATGTGATTACAAGTAACTTGTACATTTTACGCTATGTATTACAAGTTACATGTTTGTCATCAATTAAAACAAACGATCTGATAGATTAAATATCGTAATATTTGCACTAACAACTATGAAGTAAAACAAAAATAAAAGAATGACACAAAGAACCTTATATTTCAGTTACTTTCAACCCCCAAATTGGTTATCTAATACAACCAAAACGACATGTGACGTTACGCTTTTATATATAACCACTTTTTTAGAGTATAATAACACGAAATTATCTATATCGTTACCTTATTTCATAATTTTTATTTTTTTCTAAAATATTCTCGGCCTAAACTTAAACTCGTAAAAAATATATAATATCCGCTTCAACGCAATGGCTATAATCCTTGTTAGACACCATAATATACTGATAACATTAAATACCAACTAATACATTACACGATCTTGGTTAGCAACAAGAATTAACACATGTTAACTAAAAGAAGGCAACCTAAATTACAACAAACAAGCCAATGAAACATAATCATCATTAATTACAATAAAAAAGTGCTCATCATAAATTATTGTTAGACATATAAGGAAGAGCACTAGAACCTCCATCAAAGTCATCATGAGCTACATCCTCAAAATCATCAAAAAGCATCCTTCCTTTAAATAGACTAGCTTCTTTAAATGGCTTGTCATGCGGTGATCTTAAGTAAGCTGGTGATTGAGATTCTTCCTTTTCCCATGCACTAACCTCTTCTAAGGACATACATTCAAAAACTTTCTTTCTCTTATCATGATTTTTTAATTGTGAGGTCACCTCCTCATCAAACTCATCTTTACACAAGTTTTTGTGATAGTAATCAACTAGGAATGCTTGAGGAGTATGGGAAACATATGCCTCTAGTTTTCCATGGAGCCGGCCAATTCATACATCTTCTCAACATCTCTATCACTTTCCACTATAGTCAAACCTTCTTCTAAGCTACATTTTGGTATACAATAAAACCAAGCCCAAATATCCTCTTTTATTTTTTTCTAACAACATATCGCATATTGGGAATACGACAACCTTTAGACATAGATAATTTCATTTCAAGAATTTTCCACCAAGGACCTTAGGGGAAAGACGTAGAATATGCTTTTATTGAAAACTTCAAATACGAGATCATTAGAATTATTAGACATCGTTTGTCAAATTGGAAAAATCAAAATAAACAAAAATTATTGAGGCAAAAATAAATGTGTAAAAGTTACCGAAATATTAGTGAAATGTACACAAATTCTTCAAGGAGTAAATCACCAATGCCTTGTTAAATGAAAATTTTGATATTCAATGATGTGTTTAAAACCCGAAAATAACAAAAAGGGTTAATATAGTGATCAGAAGGATACACCGATGGATAATAGATCTAATTCAAAGTCGAGTGGTCGAGTAGCTGACGGTCGAGTATCCTAACATGTATTAATTACAACAACTAATTTTTACAACTAACACCTATTAATTGATTACATTTATATTGATGTGAAGTTGTGAACACTTAATTTAACCTTTTCCCAACTACTAGTCGAGGAGCCGTCGATCGAAGTAACCTTCATCGAAAGTATCATGAGTAATAATAACAATTAATATTTACAACTAACACATAATAGTTGATGATATAATTAATGTAATGAGGTAGATGATAAATATAAATAGAGGTGAAAAACATATGGAAGCCCCTACCAAATCTTAAAAACGATACAATGAATTCACCATCAAATTATGAATGAGAAGAATTACTTGATATAGATGACTCGATCTCGATTATCCGCCACAACCCAAAAACATTCCTCTAGAATCTCTCAAGTTGATAATTATGTTGAAAATCCTGTTAGAAAAATACCGATCCTGCGGTATTAGGGATGGTTGGACGCGATGGTTTAATGATGACACAAGAGTTTATTAGGAAAGTTGTTGATGATTTGGGTGAGGATTGAAGTGGGCCATGGGTTAACGCTGGGTTGAGTTTATGAATGCCGATGGAGGATCATGGTTGGGTGATTTCCGATATCAAAAATTTCTTAAGAAATGGAAACTTGACAAGGTTGTGCGATAATCAAGTCTTGTACCCGAATGTTTTGGGTGATCTCAAAGTAACATTGAAAGACGTTTCGGATTTATGTCGTACAATACATCACAAAGTTGTTAATGATGATAGGTTTGGAAAGCAACTTACCGTCGAATCGTCTTGATACTTCAAAATATTTTTGTATTTTCTCTCAAACAACGGCAATCATTATCTTAACATCACAATAAAATATTTGGTCAAGGTTTTTTCCAAGGATGTGGTTCTTGAAAATGGCAAATGTGTTGGTGACTGGAAGTGAAATTTGTGTGTAACGATTGGTGTTTGCTCCTTTATATTTCATTTCTAAGTTAAAATGATGTAACGAGTGGTTGTAGTTTGTTAATTGTCTAGTTACTAGTTTGGTGGTAGTCGAAGCGAGTCGCCAATAACTTATGATAACTATTACTAATCTATTGAAAAATGCATGAAAACTGCCATTTTCCAATATTGTTGATGTTGTGCGACAATTAGTTTTTGCAAATTAATTATACCAATGTAAATTTTGATCACTTGGTTAAAACTAAAAATATTTTTACCAAAAATTAAGATTTAACATATTTTCACCACACTATAAAAAATCATATTCACACAAAACACTAAGAAAACGTCATTATATCACTAAATTTTACCAAACACTATTAAAAACAATAACAAATTTTCACCATACCAAAAATATGTTAACTAGAAAACACAAAAATAACATAAATATAGAAACCATGCATATTTTGATTGTGATGACATCATCAAGCCAAAAATATTGATGCGTTTTCTTCACCGTGTTTTAATATTTATAAGTGTCTCGTTTACCTATGGTCTACCTTATGCACTAACGGGCAGTGTACCCGATAGTGTGTAGTGTAGTAATCGGTAAAACCGAGGTCGTCCCAATAGCTATGTGAGCGGATTCTAATTAAGTCTAGGTGTCACAGATTTTAATTGGTTTTAGGTTGGAAATGATTAATTAACAACTAAAGTAAGAAATGCAAGAAAGCGAATAAAGACAAGGGTTGTGATCAATAGAGGAGAAGTGTGCTAACCTAGTTACTCATCCTATCAAGTTATGTTCACGTCTAATTACTTCCAATTGCTTCAAGTGGGGGTTTAAGTCGTTAGGGACGAGATTTGGTCGGTTAGTCCTAACATATCAACAAAGGTTTCCACTGGAGATCAAGCTACCACCCTTGAAAGTCCCGTTGTTTTAGTCCCCTAAGCCAAGTCATTAAGTTCCACTACATGCAAGATTCATAATAATGAGTGCGGGCTAGCATCTTAGACACTCATCCCTAACTTTAAGTTCATCCAAACGGCATGTGATCATTTGTTGCATACAAGCCGGGTAAGGGTCGTCGGTTGTTCAATTCTTACCCTTCCCACTAATCTACCTACTTAGGGTCGGGTCAATTCTCCTAAGCAACTAGACACTATCGCCATTCAAAACTACCGACACAAGGGTAGCTACCAACATACTATGCATGCATACACTAGAAACAATTATACGAAGCAATGTAAACATAAACATAACAATTAAAGAATCATAACTAGGCTAGAAACCGTAGTGCTTAGTCGATCATATTAATCGAAACAATCGATTCAATGTTTGACATAATGAAATACATGAATTGAAAGTAAAAGAAATGATAGATCACTAATGCTTATCGTTAGGGAGTGATTTCCCTTGGATATGGTCTCCGATGCTCCTCAAGATTCTTTAGTCTCCTACCACGTTCTCCGCTTTGTGTGTGGAGTGAATGATGTGAAATGCAGAATTTAGGGTTTATAGGCAGATCTAGTTACTGCGTAACTTAAGTTAGAGTTACCGTAACATCAATATCTCGTAAATGCTTGCTCAGAAAAGCTCGGTAACACATGGAATTAGTTACGCCAGTATCTTCAATATCGTTACAAAATCATGATTACGCCATAATCGTAAAAAGAGTTAGCGTAGCTGCACGGGCGTGGAATATCATTTGACCTAATTGGTTACTGGTAATCCTATGATGGAGTTACCGTATCGCTGTTGAGTTGGTCTGAGTCACACTTTTGTTACGCGTAATGTGAGAGAGAGTTACCAACTACTACATAGTGGGCATACTATCATATATCTTCAATAAACTCTCCAAATCCGCGTCTCATTAGCTCCAATGCTCGTAATTTACCCGAAAGTGAAATATAGAGGAAAACAAGCGTAAATCCATATAAATGATATAAAATACGAGCATTATCGGGGAGAATTGACACTTAATATTCGTGATTATTTGATGTTATCAAATATCCCCCCAATTGAACTCTACTTGCCCTCAAGTAGACCTTATTAGATAGATTTCTAAAAAGATATCTCCCATTACTTGAAAAATATAAGTTTACAAATCCCTTATGCTAGAATAAAACAAAGCCGAACACCTCACTAAATGGGAACAAAACACTCAAATCTCTCAACTATTCTAAGTATCAATTTCGGGTAATCAATCAACGGCACGGTCATTGCATGTATTCTATCATAAGCTTGGCGGTTACACAAATCTCCACCACTAGAGTTAAGAAAAAAACAATTCTCGAACTCACAAATAAGGATAAAATCAATGATATATGACCAAATCCATGTCCAAGACACCAAAGATTGCTCGCTTCATCACCTAGACACGCTTCATGACTAAAGGGTAGAATAAGACATGAGATATAATTGGTGTAAAGTAAAAATAACAAGCAAATAGTCTAAATCTATAACCAAGTCATCACCGCTACCGCTCATCCAAAGTTCAAGTTTCAAAGCTAAGAAACCGATCATGATATACCGTAGATGTGCCATTAGAGGACGCCATGATGGGCACATTACCTTTTCTTCAACTGTTGGCACAATGATTGCCAACTTCATTCTTCAAATGTGACCGAGGTGGCCTCCTCGATACTAAATCTATGATGAGCTTTTAAACACAAAGCTTATAACATCGCACTTTACAATCAACAACTAAAACTATGACAATATATATATATATATATATATCGTATTGAAAATGTGACAATTGTGTGTCAATTAGAAGAACGTATGTGCAAGTGTGTCAATATATTTAGCTAAAAAATCAATGCTGTGTCAATAATACGTCAATTATGTGTCAATTACAATAAGTTTTGTGCAAGTGTGTCAACATATAGAGTTATGTGTCAAATGTGTCATTAATATCTCAATTTAATATCATTAATACACCAATTTAATCTCATAATCCTATGGTTAGAATTTCTTCCTATACTTTTTACCATTAGTGACTTTTCACAATAATATACTATATATATATATATATATATATATATATATATATATATATATATAGATATATATATATATAGGGCGGTTAAATGAAAAGATGGTTAATAGAAACATAGCGTATCGTAAAAGAAACTACATATCGACATTGAAAACCAACTACCAAATTAAATGGCGCCATCCTCAAGATAAAACCCATATCGATTCATTTTCACCCAAATTTCACACACTTTTCTCATTTACACACACTATATTCACGCAAAGAAATTCACAAATTAAAATCTATTGAATCTACCCCATCTTAAACTC
This sequence comes from Chrysanthemum makinoi, assembly GCA_910596185.1. Classification (NCBI taxonomy): domain Eukaryota; kingdom Viridiplantae; phylum Streptophyta; class Magnoliopsida; order Asterales; family Asteraceae; genus Chrysanthemum; species Chrysanthemum makinoi. Next base: position 313,860,612 of record OU343225.1, read on the forward strand.
AGAAGTTGATTTATGAAGCTTAAATTTTTAGTGCATCGTTTTTTAGTTTTGGTTTACTAAAATCTTGTATTTTTCATCAATTTATGTTCGGTATTTGGAATATGATGCAAGAGGCTATCAAATCTCTTCAAGAGTATGTGTTTATGTATGTTTATAATTGATGCATACAAGGTGTTTGATAAAATGTCTCAATGAGACTTTATACCTGTGATGCACTAACTTTACATTCTGATACACTTGAAATGAAACCGTGATGCGCTAAATTTGAACCGAGATGCGTAGGAGTTTAGTTTTTGCGCATACGGATGAAATATGCTAGGCGTAGGTTGTTTTATGTGTGTAAAATTATTTGTATGCTTGGTTGTACGTCGATGCACTAGAATTTGAAATAAAATGCAGAGGTGTTTAGTTGTTGCGTGTATGGATGAAATAGGCTAAGTGTAGGTTGTTTTTATGTGTAAACTTGCTTGTATGTCCGATGCACCGATTATGATCAGAGATGCTAGTAGGTGTTCGGTTATCGTGTGTAAGGATGAAATAGACTAAGTGTAAGTTGTTTTATGTGTGTACATGTGTTTGTATGCTTGGGGTGTGCGATGCACTAGAAAATGAAATGAGATGCGAAGTGTTAGGTTATCGCGTGTAAATGAAATAGGCTAAGCGTTTGTTACTTTATGTGTGTAAATGTGTTTGTATGTTGGTTTTAAATGTGATTCAACGGAATTTGAACCGAGATGCAGATATTCACTTGTAGCGTGTAAGGATGAAATAGACATCGTGAGGGTTTATGTGTGTAAATGTGTTTGTATGCTTGCTTGTATATGTGATGCACTAGAATTTGAACTGAGATGTTGTAGGTATTTAGTTGTCGTGTGTAAGATGAAATAGGCTAAGCCTAGGTAGTTTTTTGTATGTTATTGTGTTTATATGCTTCGTTGTATATGTGATGCATTGGAATTGAACCGAGATGCATAGGAGTTTATATGTTTTAGTATGATGAATTGATGAAGTAGGCTAAGCATAGGTTGTTTTATTTGTGTAAAACTTTTTGTATGCTTGGTTGACGCTCGATGCAATGGAATTTGAAGTAATATGCGAGGTGCTCGCTTGTTGCATGTAATGATGAAATAGGCTAAGCATAGGTTGTTTTATGTAAACTTGTTTGTGCTTGGTTGTATATTTGATGCATTGGATATTGAATTGAGATGCAATAGGTGTTTAGTTGTCACTTGTAAAGGATAAAGTAGGCTAAGCGTAGGTTGTTTTATGTATGTAAATGTGTTTGTAGTCTTAGTTGTATGTATGATGCATCGGAATTTGAACCGAAAGAGGGAGTTTATATGTTTTAGTATGATGAATTGATGAAGTGGGCTAAGCATAGGTTGTTTTATTTGTGTAAAATTGTTTGTATGCTTGGTTGTATGTCCATGCAATCGGAATTTGAAGTAATATGCAGTGCTCGGTCGCATGTAATGATGAAATAGGCTGTTGGTTATGTGTGTAAACTTGTTTGTATGCTTGGTTGTATGTCTGATGCATTGGATATTGAATTGAGATGCAATAGGTGTTTAGTTGTCGCGTGTAAAGGATAAAGTAGGCTAAGCATAGGTTGTTTTATGTATGTAAATGTGTTTGTAGTCTTAGTTGTATGTATGATGCACCGGAATTTGAACCGAGATGCGAGGTGTTCGTTGTCGCATGTAAGGATGAAGTAGGCTAATTGTAGGTTGTTTTATGCGTGAAAACTTATTTGTATGCTTGGTTGTATGTAGGGGTGAAAACGAGCGGCCGCAGCCCGAAATCGCGAGCTCCTCGGTTCGCCGCTTATATACTCCACAAAAGCTCGAGCTCGAGCTCGTTCGCCGCCTCACCTTTTTCTCGAGCTCTACCGCGGAAATTTTTCAAGCTCGAGCTCGCTGTTAACACAAAGCCGCTCGTTAACACAATGCTCAAGCTCGTTAACACGCTATCATTATAGAAAATATATATACGTATATATTTCTGGGCTCGCTTAGGCTCAGCGCATAAACGAATTTTTTATATAGCTCAAGCTCGAAGCTCGATTATTAAATGAGCCCAAACTTAGGCTCGACCTCGGCTAACTCGGCTCGTTCGAGCTTTTACCGATCCGATCGAGATTTTCACTAGCTGCTCGCCTCGCTTCCACCATAGTTGTATGTATGATGCACCGGAATTTGAACCGAGATGTAGTAAGTGTTCGGTTGTCGCGTGTATAGGATAAAGTAGGCTAAGCGTAGGTTGTTTATGGCGCGAATGTGTTTAATGCTTGGTTGTATATGCGATGCACTTAAATTTGAACTGTGATGCAATAGATGTTTAGCCGTGATAATGATGAATTAAGCCAAACGTAGGTTGCATTATGTCCGAGAATGTGTTTGTTTGTTTGGTTGTATGTGCGATGCACTTGAATTTGAACTATGATGCAGTAGATGTTTAGTTGTCTCGTATAATGATGAATTAGGCTAAATGTAGGTTTCACTATGTGCAAGAATGTCTTTTTCTCGCTTGGTTGTATGCACGATGCATTTGAATTTAAACCGTGATCAGAGGGTGTTAGGTTGTGGCGATAATGATGAATTAGGCTAAACAAAGGTTGCATTTGTGAGAATGTGTTTGTTTGTTTGGTTGTATGTGTAATGCACTTAAATTTGAACTATGATACAAGAGGTGTTTAGTTGTCGCATTATACGGATAAATTAGGCTAAAGGTATGTTGCATTATGTACGTAAATGTGTTTTTCTCGCTGGTGATGCGCTTGAATCTAAACTGTGATGTAGTTGGTGTTTAGTTGTCATGTATAATGATGAATTAGGCTAAATGTATGTTACATTATCTGTGTAAATGTGTTTTTATGCTTGGTTGTATATGCGATGTGCTTGAATCAAAGCGTGATGCAAGAGGTGTTGATTGTCTCGTATAATGATGAAATAGGCTAAGCATATTATGTGCAAAAATGAGTTTATATGTTTGGTTGTTTTTTGATTCACTTGTATTTGAATTGAGATGAAGTAGATGTTTGGTTGTCGCGTATAAGCATGGGTTAGGTTAAGCGTAGGTGAGTTACGTCTTGAAAATGTGTTTGTATGTTTGGTTGTTTATTCGATGCAATTGAATTTGAAATGATATGTAGTAGATGATATAGTTATGCGACATGGTAATTTTCAAATGGCTCGTAAGTATAATAAATACATACAATTACTTTTCTACTATAGTCATCGAGCATTTTCGATGATCATCGACTGCATCAAAAAGGATAATGACTAATTCGATTGATTCCGATCCAGGGAAAGAAAAAATCACCAAATGCATTGAGTTTTAATGTCCGAACCTAAACACGTGAAGATGCCTTGGAGGACAACCTACCAACAATGACGTATTTGTGATGAGGCATATGGAAACATACGTTGGTCATGATGATTTTTTCGGAAGAGTTGAAGAAATAAGGCCTAGGTCTAAAAGCACAACTAAAGGTGTTGTGAGTCAAGTACTCTGCAAAGATGATACTTATAAGTATTGATGAGAAAAAGGCAAAAATATTGAAAGAAGCAGAAGCATACATGAAGAAGAAACCAAAGAGTTCTAAACTTGTAACATATAATGATGTTAGAGTGGATCAAGATTTATTGACAAAGTTTATTGAAAGCGTATTCAAGACCAATTGAATGATTATTGAACAATTTAAGTTTAAAATAATTTGGATGTTTAAAATTTCTTGTATTTTGATTAGTGTTTGTTTAATATTAAGTACTTTACTTCTTAATGATCAGTGTTTGTTTAGTACTAAGTACTTTTGATTAGTGCATCACATATAAAATAAATTATAAATTATGATGCACTAAATTATAAACTGTGATGCACTTAATTGTTAACTGTGATGCACTAGATTATTAATTATGTCTACTAAAAATACTAGTGCACCAGAGTGTATAAAGGTAGTACATCATAGTGTATATAATTGGTGCATTATAATGTTTATATCTAGTCCATCACAATGTAAAAATTTGGTGCATCTCAGTGTATATATTCATTTAAATATAAAGAAATTTTGAATTACAACAACTAAACAAAAAATATCAACAATATGATGTTTTAAATTTTGATGTACTAACAAATAATTATGATACAATAACACAAATAATTTTACTGCATCACAATGTTAATTTACTACATCACAATGTTATACATATTGTTGCTACTCAATGTTATCATATTGCTAAATCAAAATAGAATTATATTGCATCACAATACCGTTTTCCTGCATCGTAATGTTATCATATTACTTTATACCTTGAATTACAAATATAATTTTATTGCATCACTATGTTAATTTACTGCATCAAAATGTTAACTTACTACATCACAATGTTATACACATTGTTGCTTCTCAATGTTATCATAATGTTGCATCAAAATAATACTTATCGCAGATCGTATTATTTTACTGCATCACAATGAATATTGTATCACAATGTAAATGCTACAAACATGAAAATATATTTCTTTGCATCATAATATACTAAACAAATAACATAAGGCAATAAATATTATTCATAAAATAGAAAGATACTAAGTACATTTGAAACACCAGATACTATTGTATTGATGTTTGGTAATAAAAGCTATAGATCTTTGAACCGAAAACATGTCTTGGATGATGACAATTTCTATGAATTATGAAAACTCGTCAAAAGAATATTCATATAAAAGCTCATTTATGGAAATTCTCGAGCCCAAACTCTTTCGGCAGATGTTGTTGCTTTGGTTTCTTGGATGTCGACAATTTTTGTGAATTATGGCCTTTGGATCCATCTTCCAAAACTTAACATCAGGAGGTGTGACCATATCGGTATTTTCTAACATACTCGGCCATAATTGTGTTAAGTCTTTTGGATCCATTTTCCAAAACTGAACATCGTGGAAAGGTATGCCTATGGGCATTTTCCAATATACTCATCATAAATTTCTGAAAAAAAGAAAAAGATAATTAGGACGATTAATCAAATAAAACCCATTAAATATACTACTAAAATTCATATGTATCTTCACCTCCATTTAGATTATCAAAGACAACATATAGATTTTGCAAATAGTTGAATAAATAATATAGGCACGCTATAGATGCAACACGAAGCTAAACCAGATATGCCAAACATCCGCCTCATCAACTAATACTATAACAACCATCTAATATCTATTTTAATACTTCATATTCACACCAAGACGATAAAAAAAAAGCGAACTTTACCCGAACAATAAGCAACAACAAACATAAACAATAATTAACATATAATCTACACTAATGATAATACGCTGGCCTTATGTCCTTTTAGAAATATAAACAAACTCATAAACAAAATAAAATTAGGCAAGCTAAATACAATAATAATAAACAAAAAACCTAATGCATCGTTGATGTAAAACAACCCATCAAGCATCAAAAGCACATATTGCATATCACAGCTCTAAAATCAACTTAGGTCAATTGAATACAACAAAACCAAACAAACGCTACTAATCAATGTTATAAAGCAACTAAATAACATAAGAGTACTAAATTATTTAAAATGAACAAAAAGATATTGAGTATATTTCATAAACACTTCCATTAAAAGTAGCTACATCAAAGCATGAAAAGTAGTTGCATCAAGGGTTGTTTTGTTACCTTTAGACATTTCATTATAATGGAACCAATTACCCATAACAAAACTATAGAAAACCTATTAGATCTATATTCATCACACATAAACACTTTGTCGATCACATTTCTAAGCAACCGCATCATGCCTACAACTACGATATAAGCCATTTCTACCGAAAATGAAACGTTAGCTAATAGATTCTCGGTATAAAACAAACACCCACTCGTATCAAAGTTTCATAATAACTACTAATTACACGACAATTACACTAACAAATATTTTCTACTCATAACATAAATACAAAATAAGCCTTTTCTAGTACATCAAGATTTCATAACAACCGTTACACATACAACAAACAAACAAGCCTTTTCTAAAAAAATGACCAAAACAAATAAAGACTAAAACTGATGCATCACAAAGGTAAACTTAGTGCATTAGAGGTATAAAAATCGAGACATGTTATCATACATGCACCTTTACAAAACACGCTTTTGAATTTTTCTGATCTAAACACTTATATATAACATATCTAGATCAATAACAAGACAAAAAATGTTATTCAATATCGTGGGCATCACTGCTTTTTAGGAACAAGTTAATCACAAGGTGTATGAATAACTAGTACATCACGTTATGAAACAAGCTTATCACCAGACGTAAACTAATCGCATCACGCTTATAGAATATCATGTAGACATTCTATCTAACACATGGTAAGCAGTTCCATATATACTCGCTTAATGTAGTTTTTCTCTAAAACTCATTCTAGATGTAATGAAAAACTTGATATATTCTAAATCTAACTCTCTAAACTTTGTGTAAGTGATTAAACAAATAATAAAGTAAGTCTAAATTTCATCAACAATTCATTTATCAAAACAAGATATTGTGATAAAAAGATCACAAGCAAATATAGAGGATATCTACTTAATCAAAAAAGAAAAAAAGAAAAAAAGAGAAGAAAAAAAACTACATCAGACATACTAAAATAAAAACATCAAAGATACAAAAAAACAATAAAACTAAAATAAAAAGAAATATCTCTTGAATTAGATTCTTACTATGAATAACAGTGGATGAACAACAATCAATAATCTTGTTGATGATTCTATAAACATCTTCAAACTCATGTAGAATTAGGCTTAACGAAATCAAAATGTTGAATTGTTTAGTTTTAGATAATAGGAACAAGTATTATCGATTGAGGATTAAACGCCGACGGTGGCGTTAACTGGTGATGATGATGGAGAACGATGGTGATGGCGTATGGAGATACCGCGGTGATTTACAAAAGCCGAGAAACGTGTTTCGCAGGGAGAAAAGAGAGGATATACGTAATAGATGAGAAGGAAGAAACGTGAAAGAATAAGGAAAAAAAACTATATACTTTTTATTTTGTGGTAAAATGACAAAAATGCCCCGAGAGTAAAAAAAAAAGGGAGGGAGATGGACACATGGCTGCATTGTGGTGGCTTCTCATACTTTTCATTCTAAGCATCTTTTCATAATAACTAAGTTTATATATTGTTATATATATATTATATATATATATATATATATATATATATATATATATATATATATATATATATATATATATATATATATATATATTACATAACAACTAAACATAGCACCCCCACTGAGATGAACAATATGAGAATTTGGGGGTCTTCATTGATCATCGAATATATGTCTTTGAAAGCGTGATTCCCGAACCTTTCCACTTGAACCTTTAACATAGGCAAACAATGACTTCCCGATCACAAATAAAGACTACATGGTAGGCTAAGGTGTATGGGTGTAACTAAACAATATGTTGGGTGAACAAAATGAAAGGAATGACTCATATGGGTGATCTAGGGTATCTGCAAATGAAGTGCAAACAAAAGGTTTAAATACGGGGTCGGAAGTCGAGGTGACTAATCGATAGACACACAATGGATAGGCTTTTGATAATCCTATAATATTGCCTTCTTAAACTGAAAAATCCAAATACATTAAGCTAACTCAACATATCTCGTCTATGGTCTCGAAATGATGCAAAGGCCAAGTTCTAAAGTTTACAATCTACCGCACACCTATAATTTGGTGAATTTGGGGTAAAAATTTGGAAACGGATAAGACTAATCTCATCACATAATATCAAGGGTTATAATGCTCATAAGGTTTAATCTAGTTAGGTTAAGAAAAACATGTCAAAATTTTAAAAATGACATAATTTTTCAAAATAAACTAAAAAATCGAGGGCAAAATAAAGTTCAAGAGATAATTCTACTCCGCTCCCACTTGAAATGTACAAAGTTCCTTTTGTACTAGACATTAAATAAAGGTTGAGAAAGTAATTAGAAAGAACTTCCGAATTCGGCCTAAAAATAAAGAAGGCCTACTTAAAGAATCGCTCTCAGATAATCATCCACGAGCAAACTTCATTCCCCCAAATCACACTACCAACAAGCATAATTCTAAAAAAAAACAAAAAAAAAAACAAAAACTTAACTCACTTTTGTAGGAATAACGGTTGCATTTAGCATATGCAACAAGCCTTTTAAACTACTTGGTGTCCCAAGTGGACGAGTGAAGTCTCGTGAGGGCTAAGTGAAACATACCCACAAAGTTCATTTAAAAACTAATACAAGGTTATTGTGTTTAAAAAAAAGAAAGAATTAATAGAATAGTTACTGCGTCTTACTCATGTAAGGAGTTACCGCAATTATTGCAAAACCTGGCGATGCTATTGAGTGTAGCTACTACGTAACCATTGCATGGGATTATGCCGTAATTGGTAATGCTCGAAAGAATTGTCGCTAAAGATCACAATGCATATGGTGAGTTATGCGGAAAAGCCGATATGCAGATTCTAGTTGCTAAAGATCTCATTCCTGGCCCCGAAAATTTAGCAAAATGTTTTGAAGATGCGCTTACTTAAAATGAGAAGCCACGGAACAAATACGAGAGATCCCTTTAGATTTCTTCAAAAGTATAGAAAACTAGTCGAGTATTATTTGCTATGTTTACGCCATGTGATGCGTAGCATTCTCACTTGGCAAAAACATAGACTTTAATCCTCTGCAACAAGAATATCCGGTTAGCTTGTCTATCGGTTATCGCCTAGCGATATTCATGTATGATAAATGTAACTAAGATAACTTCTTAAACCAAAAGGTTAAGTGTTTAATATTTTGATTAAGTCATTTTCAATTAAGTCGTAAACAAATACTTTTTCAGATGACTTTTAAAGAAACGCCTTAACGAACAAACATAAGCAAACACAATAAATCTCATTTATCTTAACGAATGAACATGCACAACTAAAAGAACGAACACCTAAAAGGGCTCCATATGTGTTCAGCCAGGTCGTTACTGCCCTAGTCTCGATTACTTGATCGTTTCAAAATCTTGACATGGAAGTTCCAAAAACGGGCTAGGACAAAAGAATCGGATCTCACCAACAGAAGAGATCAGACCAAAAGTAATTATCAGACCAGCATGTCTGTCATAATCTCGCTGATATTTACTCATTACTCATGCAAAAAAAAACCAAATAACAAAAAGAAACAGCGGGGAGCCATAAAAATATAAAATATTCAAATCCGAAAATAAATAACGCAAAGAGCAATCCATCAAAGCCAACAATCTTCAACAAATAACATCCAAATCCAACTATCCAAATCCCAAAATCAAGTCAATCTTTCACCGTCTTACTAACCAACCAACCAAACTAACATCAAGTCTCGTCACAAACATTCCAACTCCATTCCTTCTGAAACGCCACTGCAAATTTAGGAAACAATGCCGTCATTCAACGAGAGGCCTCCCATTTGGTTTGCCACACCACTTGCCTGGTGCTGTTGAGACACATTCCTCAGAACCTCCATAGCCTCTGCAACCTTTGCTTTCAGAGCTTTGGAGACTCCAGCAAGTGAAGAACTTCGGTCTGATCCATCTCCAGAAGCATCCCAGTCACCTTTGCTGCAGCTTCAGGCTCAAGCTGTTCTACTAGAGGGTACAGATTCTCTCCCAACATCTACAAATTGTTTCACAAGAAACAGCGTAAAATTAGTACCCAAAAGTGAGATTATAAATGAGTTATAAAGACAGTGACTGTATTAGATTGGGAGAAACCAATTCCGTAACTTTGAGCAAACAAGAACCGTTAATAAAATTTCTTTCCCAATGTAAAACCGAAATTTTTCTGTCATAATCAATTCTGAAGCAATTATTGCGAACTTAAAGAGAATTTGTCATTTTGTGGATATGAACAAAAAGTAAAATAAACATACCGTCCGCTGTTCAGTAGGAGAAGCATTTGCAAGGGCAGAAGCCAGAGCACCAATAGGAATTGGTTGTGAGATTTGCATCACGCAAAGGCATGACTCCACCCATGTCATATGGAACAGGAACCATTCCTCCGCTTCCAATACCAGTCATGGCACCATCAGGTGCATTACGCCCAGGAGGGTATCGATACATCCTCCCGCGTGGCATCATCTATAATTTGAATAATAAAATGAAAATCAAACAGAGGTAAACATGTCGTAAGTATGCACTAAAACATGTTTTGGTGTAACAAGTCATCTCCAACCAAGACACCAAATTTGGTGTTAATTTTAATGGCATACTATTCCCCACGGCTTTCTATGCCAATGTTGTTGTAACACCATTCTTTACACCAAATTTACGAATCATATGATAGTTAAATAAGCTGAATAAAAGTTCAAAAATTCATTTATAAAATAGTATTTTATTAAAAAGATCTCTTTGATACCTTCAAAATGAATCCAATATTGATATGATACTTGGTTTAGTCTTTCCTCAGTGTTTTTAAATAAACAATTAGCCAGTAATTTAAATAGTTAAGTTATTATAAGGTGGCAACAAAATATTTTGTAAAAATGTAATAACAATAAAGTAACATATAATATACATTAATCAATTGCAAAGGAAAAGTGGTGATAAACTGATAATTACTGGAAATGCCCTTGGATTTGACACGTAATGAAACAAGATGAGACTGGATCAAACCTGCTGTTGCATAAGGGGAACTGGCGGCTGGTTTTGCTGACCAGGACCAGTAGCACGTCTGCCACCTGGGCGCTGTCCTTGCTGACCTTGCTGAACCATTGGCATGAAAAAGTTTGGCATTGGAGCCCCACCTGGCCTCATACCTGGCACAAGTTGTTGTTGATATCCAAATCCAGGCTACCCAAGATACAAAGAGGAATCCATAGTAGGTACACGTTGTACTCTTAAATTGCCATACAATATCGAATCTAAAACTTTCAACTATGTTTAACGAAAAATCAATTTATGAAGCATCAACAAAATATAAATCATGCAAGAGGGATTACTTGTGGAGGAATGAATGTAGGTTGTTGACCATAGAATAGTTGTTGTCCCATGCCTGGACCACCAGGTGGGTACAAAGGCATACGAGGTGCAACAGCAGGTGCCATTGCCATTGGGCGCATCTGTGAGAACTGAGCCTGCATGGAATCAACTTGTCACACGAACATTTATTTGTACAAAAAAAAAAAGCATTGGTCACCTACATTAACACCTGCTACATTACATCAAACCATTGTTCATTCAGATACATATGCGGATATGCCCATTAAAAATGGATTGTTGAAGTCCATTCATTCATACTACAATATCTAGTAGTAGTTTTCAGCTAATAAGGTCACATTACCTTGACCCTTCCCATACTGTTAACATAAAAATACACTGGGAACATACCTGTAACCCTGTCTCCTCTTCCTTGTGTGCAAGTGCGACATAGAGAGGTTTGCTACCAACCATCTTCCCATTCATCTCAAACAGCTATAAGAACAGAAAAGAAGTTAGCGTTTTATACTTTAGATAAAATAAAATGAGATAAAAAAAAAAGGGTGATTGAAGAGATGTTTGCTTACAGCTCTAGAAGCTTCCTCAGAGGTCGAAAATGCAACAAAACCAGACCCTTTGCTAGCTCCATTTGGATCTCGCATAACCTGTTTAAAAAATTAGAGATATTGGGCAAATTTCAGAGTGGCCAATTCTAAAGCCTAAAGTTTATGTAGAATAAGATGCTTTCAGACCCACAAACCTTGCATGAAGTTATAGTACCATAAGAAGAAAACAACTCTTTCAAGCCTTCATCGTCAACTGTATCATCCAAATTTTTTATGTACAGGTTCAGCCCTTGTGATTTGTCTACTGCCTCCTTCATACTCTGCTCGAATCGTTGTTTTAATTCCTGTTCCCTCTCATGTTTTTTCTGGGCTTTTCCAACATACCACTCTTTATTATCAATCTTCTGACCATTAAGAGCTTCAACGGCTTTCGCAGCATCCTCAGCATTCTCAAAGTTAACAAATCCAAAGCCTTTGGAGTTTCCATCAGCATCTCTCATCACAACAGCACTTGTGACAGGTCCATATTCACTAAATATCTTATTAAACTCCTCATCTGTGGTCGACTCTGACAGGTTTTTGACATAGATATTGGTAAACTTTGTCTTGTCCACAGCCTGATCTCTTTCTTGTTTGCGCAAGAAGGGTCCCACGTAGACTTGTTTGTCGTTCAGAAGCATGCCATTAAGTTTCAATAGCTTTTGTGCACCTTCCTCACTGTCATACTGCACAAACCATACCCCTTTGACTGACCAGTTTGGTCTGTGGCTATCTTGCAAGAGAGAATGTTCCCAAATGCAGAGAAGGTGTCATGTAGTGCCTTCTGGTCGACTTTATCCAAATTTCGTTATTCATATTTGCCAACAAGAGTCAGTCAGTAAAGAAGACCATAAGTAAGTTGACACTGATCTGTACATGAAGGGTTTTAATACCTTGATAAATATATTCCCAGATCCACTTTTACGTACACTAGGATCTCGATGAGAATACATTATTCTAATGGCCTTGCCATTCAAAGGTGTGAAGTTCAGAACCTCTATTGCCCTTGCAGCTGTCAGAAACATAACAGAAAGAGTAAGGAAACTGCAACCGCTTAAAATGCAGTTAATGATCAATGCCTCTCATGCAGATATTGCTTTCGAAAAAAAATGGAAAAAATATAAATATATATATAGAGAGAGAGAGAAAGGGAGATGGATTGTATTGCATGAACCAAATATCTGAATAAATATCATAAATCCATTAGCAAAAGCATCGATAAAACATGTGGTTTTAATAAATTATTTTCATAGTCATTCCGCCTCTCTTTAGAGTGCTTTTCTTACTCTTAATTTAGAGACCTAATGTAACCATGCATCCCTAGAAGTGGATCTAAAACCCGTGTCTCAAGATGCTATGAGTCAATGACAACCCTGCTATTATCCAGCTTACATGTAAATCATTTCAAGTTAAACTAAGAATCTCATATGTTTTGACTTTCAGAAAAATTACATCATAAAGTTCATGTTCTAGCCATAAGTGAATTCTAGCCCAATTTGGGTATATCCAGATCTTAAGGTCAACCACCACTTGCATCATCAACTAATAATTGCTAACTTAATCATGTGACTCACAACAACAACAATACCCAATCCCGCCAGAGCGAGGTATGGGGGAGGTGGAATGTAGACAGTCACACCCCCTACCTAAGGTAAAGGGACTGCTTCCAGAAAGACCTCCGCAAGTAACGCGGTGCAAGCCGGACGAGCATAAAAATAAATAAATAAATAAATAAAATAAAAATAACTTAATCATGTAACTAATGCATCAAAAAGTTGCCACTGAATCCAGACAATAAAGTTGGTAGAAAATATAATGGTCATTCAATATTACCATTTTTATTATATTCTAGGAGTAGATTCATGTTCTGCCCTCTAGTTTTAATAAAATAATCTCCTCAAGAAGTCAATATATAGCATTATTAAAAAAATGGAAACTTAGGTCATATAAGCATCCACAAACTGAAGTTTTAACTGGAGATGTTTCTAAGCTTTAAAAACTAACTCATAAGATCTGGTCTTTACCCAAATCAATAATTCGTAAACGAATCGGGTCATAGAGGAAAATCCGTGATAAAAACCCATATTACGGAATTCCATTGAATTCATTAAAATACCCCTTGTCCCTTTTTCCAAGATGATATTAGAGAAACGTGCAGACCAAACCTAGCTGGCTAGCTTAACGTTCTTTATATAGAAATTTATTAAACGGTTGCACCTTTTGTCGTTCTATCTAAAATAAGTTCCTTATCATACTGCTATATGGTTGTTAACACCTTTATGTTGTCGGTAGCAAAGTAAATAGATGTCCTTATAATTAAACAGAGAAGTAGTATTTGTTCTTTTGAGCCTTAAGCAAAAATCATGCAAATTTCAACATCTTAACCGATTAATCATGCAAACATACCAGTATCAGTACCTGAACACACAATATTGATTAGAATAAAAGCGACTCAATTGCAATACAAAAAGCATATAAATGTTTCTACGAAAAACTAACCATCTTGTGGTTTGTCATAATTAACAAATCCATAACCAAGTGACCTTCCAGTTAAAGAATCGCGACAAACTCGAACTGAAACAACTGGACTTAACTGACCAAACAAATCATACACTTGCATATCAGTCACAGTTGTCTCCAGATCACCAACATACAATGCAGTCGGCAAATGATGCTGAGCAGCACCACTCACCACTGAGGTTGAACTTGATCCTGGGCGCCATTTTTCAACCCTAGAAAACTAAACTCCAATTTTATTTGTTTTTGTTTCTTTTCTCCCCTTATTGATTTATATAAATACCTAAATATACAAAATCCCTTTAAAACAACCACTAATCGATCCTAAAAACTTCAAAAAATATATATTTTTTGGTTTTGACAGATAGATAAAGAGGAGAGGGAAGGGTCTGATAAAAGGATAGATATTAGTCGGCGATACAACCAAAGATTCCGATGATACAAAATATTTGAATAACGAGAGGGTTTGAATGAGCAAATGTTTATTAAAACTGTATGATCAGAAGTTGAGGGGTTAAGGCAGTCTCGTATTATAGTGGGGCCCTAAGTTGAAACGTATGAGATAAAGAAATGATCTCACAGCCGTCTGATCTGTTGACAGTTGGGATAATGACCTCACTTTTACTTGGTCAACGATATTTTTCTCAAGAATTAGTCTCCTTTGACAATATAACCTTATCTAACTTATTCTATTACGAAGTAATCCTATATTTCATAACTGAATAAATAAGTGCACTTTCTTATTTAACTATTTATAACCATTCACCCTCATATTCACTCTCCCATAACCGAGTGCAGCGATATACGAACATACTAACAATGTATCATCTCCATGTTATGTCTGCAACCATGGTTTCTGTCCTTTTGGCCGACTCATCCACGGGGTTTGAGCCCACTGCCACATACTCAAACCAGGTATAACCCTCCCCTTTTTAGTGATGAAAGTCACAAGGTTTTTTACCAATAGGCCAACCTGAGTAGTTTGTCTTTAACCCTAGCAATTATTTTAGTAATAAAATGTTATTGCCAAGTGTTTCTAAGGTTTGTCTCTAATCATAGCAATCATTCTTAAAAAATGACAAGTCATACACAAGTCCTGAAAACGGATAAGGTATTTCCCTCTTCACCTAACCAAGATATTCCCATAACTGTCTACAACCGTTTCCCTAACTACCCCCAAATGTTTACCTAGTGAAGTTTAACCCTAGAGTACAAACATATTAAAAATGTATGATCTCCATTCCCATGTTACATCCGCAAATTTATTTGTTTCAATAACCACGGTTTCCAACCTTTTGACAGACTAATACAAGGAGCTTAAGCATACGGCCACACAAAGGGTATGTTTGGCGAAATGGGCCGGAGCTAGGGCTAGAGCTTATAATATAAGCCAGAAGCCGGAGCTTATATTTTTTTTAAGCTCTTTGGCGAATTAGTTAGAAAGTGAAGCTTATTAATGTAAAATGGCATAAAAATACATCAACTTTTGCGTGATAGGTAAAAATACATTTTTTTAGCTTTTGCGTGATAATCCACTATATTTTGAAAGGTATTTAAGTAATTTGACTAACTATAAGCCCTCATAAGCCCGTTTCAAGGTATGGGCTCATGAAGACTTGTGTCTTATAAAACCTTTCATAAGCCAGTATGAGCGTATGACAAAGCAAAGCTTATTTAATAACTCAAGCCTCTATAAGCCCTTATAAGCCCCGGGCCAGACACAACCAAAGACACATGTCGGCTAAAACCCTCCTTTCTCAAGAAGGTTTGTGTGGCAACTTCTACTCGAGACTTCTCACATTTCAGTGATGATGGGTATGTTTAGCAGGAAGCATTTAGGAGCGTTTTGAAACAACTAGAGACTAGCGTTTAGCATTTTGTACACAATGCTTGTTTGGCAACAAGCAAATAGCCGTCCTAACTAACTTTTCTAAACGCTCCAAATCAAAATGCTACTTAAAGAAGCATTTACTAGCAACTAGCGTTTACACTTACGGCATGTTTGGCGAAGATAACAGTAGCAAGAAGCAGTAACCAATAGGTAGCTATTTGCTTTGATAAAGTGTTTGGTAACATTGTTGTATAGTCATAAATAGTATGTGGAAACACTAGTTGCTCGTAAATGCTACTAGAAGTAGCATTTTGATTTGGAGTTGGTTGTTTCCAAACAAGCTTTTTGTTCAAAACGCTAACCACTAGTTGCTCGTAAATGCTACTAGAAATAGCATTTTGATTTGGAGTTGCTTGTTTCCAAACAAGCTTTTTGTTCAAAACGCTAACCACTAGTTGCTCGTAAATGCTACTAGAAATAGCATTTTGATTTGGAGTTGCTTGTTTCCAAACAAGCTTTTTGTGCAAAACGCTAACCGCTAGTTGCTTCAAAATGCTCCTAAACGCTTGCTACCAAACATAGTTTTAATAATTACAACCATACAACTATGATACCGGACGCTTTCGCTACAGCTAACTACTACTGATGTTATTTTCGCCAAACATACCCGATATAATAACATTAAAAAACAATAACTACCTAAACACACAATGCCAACTATTTTATTAAAAAACCAAAAAAGGCGTAAACAAACTCACCATCTTGCGAATTAGCATAATTAACATAACCGTAACCCAACGACCGCCTCGTACTCAAATCGCGACAAACGCGAACCGAAACAACTTGCCCCAACTGATTAAACAAATCATACAACTGAGAATCAGTCACATTCCACTCCAAATCACCTACGTACAACGACGTAGGAACCGGCACAAACTGCTGCTGTCCATTACCACCACCGCCGTTCACCGGCGCACCTGAGACTTGGACCGGAACTTGCGCCGCCATTTTTGACTTTTTGACTTTTTTTTCTTTTATAAAAAACAAACAACTTCCCTCTCCCCTTATTAGATAGTACTAATTTTTTTTGGAGCCCTAATTTTGACTTTTTTAGTTTGACTTTTTTTTTTTTGGGTTTTTGATAAAGGGGGAGGAGAGGGAAGGGTAAAAGGGTAAAAAGGGATAAATGGGGCGGAGCTCCGAAAAGGGTCGCCGGATAAAGAGATGAAGATGGAGATTGTGAAGTTTTTTTTTTTTTTTGTGTGTTTTTTTGGGGTGAGAGGGTTTCAATGGGGGGTGTATAAAAATGGAGTGTTTTGGGTTAAAGTGGGGCCCACTTGTGTCTGTATCTGTATGTCTTTTATGGGCCGTTGGATTTTGGAGACCAAAACACCTGCCGGGTAGTGTGGCGGCGGTGGGCCTGGCCTCGGGAAATTTTGTGTCATTTGTTTTGCTTTGCGACTAAGAAGACATGTGCTGCATTTGTTGATCATTACCATGGCCAATTGTTGGAGATAATCCCACAGGCAGTGGATTCAACGACTCTCCTAAGTTACCGCTTCTCGTTCCCTAAGTAGACCGTCAACAAAGAGAACTCGTTAGGAGTGGACCCGGGCCAGTATCTCGGGTCCACCTCCGACCAAGCAAGTATGCTACGTGTAGATATATCAAAGTTAGTTAGATAACCTGTCATCCATGTATTTATGGGATGGATTGGATTTGACAGGCGAAGTGAATGGCCAGACTACGCTCGACCCATTCCTACTTCAAGCCGGACCATATCATTGCCCCCAAGTCTAGTATGAATAACAGGCGCATGCATGCTAGACTTAAGTTCTATTCATGGCCACAGAGTGAAAGTTTCCGCATCCTGCAAAAGTAAAGCGTCACTTTTTATCGATAGCGATGATCTCATCCTGGGCGACTGAAGATCGATCTGACACTGTCGACATTGATCGATAAAAGGCCGCTGCGACAAAGAGTGCTACTGTAAGACGGGCTTCAGAAGATAAGCGCTACCGCGCGACAAAGTAGACGTGACGCTGCGATAACGAAACGGTATATACCCGGTAGCCCCAAGTTTGATGGTGCTACTCAGTGAGCAAAAACTTAGTTATGCCGCTAAAACACTTAATGCAAACATTAAAAGTATAGCCGAATCGCAACATATAAAACCTAATTAATCTGAAACAATAAAGAAAGATATAGCATGAGTAATATATTGCGCATAGCATAAATAATATTTAGCACATAATAAAATGGCGGCGCACCCGCGGGACGCGTACCGAACGAAATAATTAATGTATTTTTTTAATGTATAAAATAAAACTCTCGGATGGATGTACGCGTAATCGCACTGCTAGACGCAGATGGATTTATCGTAACCGCATAGACGCGAACGTTTGTGGATGATCGCAGATGTTTATACACCCTTTGGTCCGGTGCGCTCATGGCGATGACTAGCATCGTGGTGTTCGCTGCGGCACGCCGCTCGCGAAGATGTCCAACGCACGCTGTCATCGCGCGGTAGATTTATCGCGACCGCTGTTCGAGCCGAACAAGCCGCACAACCGTAAAAAACAGATCTGGCTGAATTAATTCGGCTAAAAGATAAAATAGCTCCGATCGTGCGGATATTTTCTTAGGTCCGATCGTGCGGACTAAAATATAAAATAGGTCCGATCGTGCGGACTTTTCTTTTCTTGTATCTTATGTAAAGAAAATCATAAATCGTATACATGTGATATTAGATGTTGGTTCACGTGAATTAAACAACTAATAATGATAATTATAATATTATAAAAATAATAACATCATGATAATGGATAGTTGCCTTACTAGAACTTGTCGTATTGCAGAAAAGATACCATAAAGGTGTAACAGTCAGTTATCTTGTTAATAAAATATTTACGCATCTAAATTGTGCGCATCGAATAACGAACATCCCATTTAATAAAGTGATGATGGTAAAGCAAGTTTTACGCATGGCAGAATGCAAAGGTTTTTAGAGTTACCGACTTTTAAATTGATTGCGGTAATACGGAGAACACGAAACAGTTTATTCGTGGTCCCACCGGATGACGCCAACTGTTGGGCATAATCCGCGCGGCGTGATTCAACGACTCTCCTTGGCGTTAGTCGCCTACTCGAGCCTAGTAGACTGGGTCAACAAAGAGAACCGTTAGAGTGGACCCGGGCCGTAGCCGGGGTCCACCTCCCGACGGTCAAGTTAGTATGCGATGTAGCATATATCAAAGTTAGTTAGGGTTAGAGATAACCTGTCATCCATGTATTTATAGGGGATGGATTATAAGGTGTAGAATGGCCGTGATCTCGGGCCGACCCATTACGGCCCGGCCCGACCATACGTCCACACCAATCTTACCGCCAACATGCCAAACTTGTGCCAAATGCACTTTTGTTTTGAGCCACTCCACTAGCTCAAGTCAAATGCATCTTTTTTTTTGTGTGTGTTTTTATTGTAGTGAGTGGTATATTTGGTAATGTATTTTGGGACCTACGGTGATGTTAGTGTGTTATGTATAGGGTTGTTTGAGTTATTGATGTGTTATGGGAGGTATTATATATGACCGATGCAAGATATACCAATAACGTGTTATCGGGTCCTGATACCTTGTGCTCTAAGGCACTAAAACATTCTTACGACATAACATCGCTTTTCCGATGCCGTCATGCACTCTTGAACATCACATATATATATGCTAGGTAGTTTCATGGGCCGTGCTTAAGTTAACATTTGTTGTTAAATGATATTTATATAACCGTTATTTATTAGTTTTCGCCGGCATTGAAGCAACTCATGAATTAGAAGTAGTTAAACATTAGACACACAAATCTTGAATGTTTGAAAACATGGACTTTTTTTTTGTTAATCATCATGATTTATCACATAGTAGATAATAGCATATAATGTACTCGAAAATGGAGAAAGATATAAAAGATTAGAAAAAATTTCATCTTTATGACACTTACCCTAATTACCTATGTATGGGCATATATTTTTTGTTGCGGTTTTTTTCGCTTTATAGCCTCATGTAAGTTGAATTTATTTGACCTTTTAATTTAGATCATTGTCTTTTCTAAGAAAAAAAAAAATAATAGAATTTTATGCTCACCGCATAAGCTTTCACTGATACAAAGATAAGTTTGAATGAAAAGAGAGAGTTTCGTTCATGCTTTTTGAGAATGTTCCGCCTTTTTTTAAGAATGTTCCATTCATACTCATCATCACAATTATTTTTAGCATTTGATGCATTCATCCTAACTCGTCTATATGACTTTGGTCAAACAACACAAGTATACAATCATTTTACACCTCTAACCTTGCCACGGTCATACCATAATAGTATGACAAATCCACTCATCTCATAAACACACCCTTCTGCTTATCAATAATTCAATATTCAATCCCATCAGTTTAAACAAATTTATACAAAGAAAAACTTTATTTATTTTTATTTAACTTATAAAGAACATTGTAAAAAGGAGTCACGTTTAGTGTTAAAAGCTTCAAACGGATTTTCGCAATGGTTGCGATTGTTTACCCTTATTCTCTATTAATGAAATAAAGGACTTATCAAAACTACAATTTTCTTAATAAGTGGCTAATTAACACCTTTATATATAACCGACCACTTAATTTAATAAACACTCATTTAATCAAACTTGTACAACTATAAATAAGCAAATAGTTGATCACACCGCCTAAAGAATCGAAACCCACATGTGTATACATGGAAGACACTATACCCAACACTCCTTTTGTGAAAAGTTACAACCCACCACGCAACCTCTCTCATGAGCTCCATGCCTATTTAGTTTATTAGTGCTTCTTTTAACCCATTTTCATCAATACACAAGCAAACCCAACTTCCTAGGAAGATGTCCTAATACGTTTTTCACAACAATAGTATTAGGTAATAGTTACTATTTTTTTTAACAATTTGATGTACATTTAAATTGTACTTGACTACTTATCGTAGTAATGTCTTTACTCTCTAGCAATATATTCATTGAATAATTTATCACTTCAGATCAGTTGGACCTTTACTTGCCACTGCTCCCTCCATACCTTCACCTGCCACCCATTACCTTTACTTGTACACGATTTTGAGACACCATCGAATAAAAACAGAGCCATGTGAAGAAGTTAAGGTGTTAAAGGCGTGCATTTGGGCCATCCATTCATCGAAAAAGATTGACTGGTCGATGGCTTTGTAGAGAAGAAGTAAGAAAGTGGAGGGTGTAATTATTTGGTTTGTGTGATTGAGTATGTGTAAAAAAGAGAAGACAACTTTGAAAACAGGACAACAGTGTCAAACAATTTAGGCCTATGTGGCTTTATTTTAGAGCTCAACAATTATAAGAAGCTACCGACGTGTCATTTTTTTTATTTGCCAAATACGACGCGGTCATCTTTTGAAGGTGCTATTGTCACAAGAGGCTTATTATTTATATAATAGGTAGATACTTTTTTTTCATTTATTTAAATAAATAACATGACCCAATTTAAATATTAAACCTAACTTTTCCTTTCATTTAAACACACTTCTGGCTTCTTCACGACCTGGAAACACAAAACAAAGAAAAAAAAACCCAACACATCACATAAACACAACACAAACACATTTCATCCCATAAACCATACTTTATCATCCATTGGCTTGAGGTTGTCAACTGATTGTGAGCGATTGTTTCTTGGTTCATTGGATTGAAAATTGCTTTTAACGCCCATGTAACCACGCTTTTTATTCACCGATTATCAACTTGACTTTAGATAATAAAAAACCATCCAAACAAAGACATTAAGACACACACACGCTAGTCGCTTCTGACTCTCAGCCGTGGTGGCGACTAAGTCATTCTCTACAACATAACTAGTGACTTGACTATTTGAGTTGTGTTTAGCTATCTTTAAGACATTTGTTTGTCTCTCTTTCTTTTACCAACTATAGGGTCCAAGATCTCGCCATGGATAAGGTTATCAAGCGCATGGGGCAACCGTGAAATCTCTCGATTTTCAACCTCTAAATGTGTTTAACCTTACCTTTTGACATAATATATGCACTTTACAACTCATAATTCATTGAAATTGTTCCCCTGTTTCATTGCTAAAATTCTTTACCTCAACGGTTGGTGATTCAAATTTTTGGTGACTAATACCATAATCAAGGGTTACTTCAAGCATGTTATTTTAAAAATATGATTGCTATTCAGGAAAGGTTAACCGCTCATTGTTGTACTCAAATCGATGGTTCGTTTATATGGTCGATAACCTTTGCCATGTCGTTCCAACCAAAAATATCGAAAAAACCTTGTTCCCCATTTTTTACTACTAACATGAAAGGTCGATCATGGAGGGTCACAAATTTATGTATCCGCTGATCATAGTTGTTGTTCATTCCATGAGTGTGTAATGTGTTCCCTGTTGATATCTAGTAAATTTCTTAAAGCTATCGATGAGACCCTGATCTCCTTACGTAAATGCCAATAACACCATGAATAGTCTAATTATGTAATTAGTTTCTCCAATTTTCAATTGACCCAACATTTTTCCACTTATAGCAAGATTCGTGTTTCTTATCCTAATTTGTGTATCTTCTTTAATACTTTAACAAAGATCAATAAACCAAAGTCAAGAAAGATCAAATATATATATATATATATGTGTGTGTGTGTGTGTGTGTGTGTGTGTGTGTGTATATATTTGTGATTTTAGTGTTATCGACTATTTCAAGTAATTATGATTTTGTTTTATTAATTACTTTGATTAATAAATTTGTTAATTATTATTTTTATTACTATGATTAACTTTGTTTATTTAAAAATAACTATATTTTAAAGAATAATATAGAGCATTTAATTCTTTTAAACAAGTGTCATGGTGGCACAAATTAAAAATAATAATAATTTATTGAGTATAAGGATATAGCATTGCTCTATGAAAAATATTAAATGTTCTACTTGTATGCCTACCCATAAAGTTATGACACATGAAAAACTAATTAAATTAAATGATGCGAGAAAATAAGTGAAATCCACTTATCATGTTTTTAAGTGAGCAGGAAAATAAGTAGGAAGAAAATGTAGGATAATATAACAATACTCATTTTTGTTTTGATATATAGAAATGCCCATTATTCATCCTATTCGATTGTTTTGCTAGAGAAAGAGAGCAGCCCCTTTGCGGTAAGTAACCAACCTGCTAATTAGTTTGGGTCACCCGTACGACTTTGGAGGTTGTTATCATATGCGGATGCCTCTGCGTCGTTTTCATGAGAGTTTTCCTTCAAGGTGGAATTTGTGGGGTTCCCTATATATGCGTTGATTTGTCATGAACTACCTTCTTATGTGATCGGAATCAATAAATAATTATTATTCGGTACACAGGAATACCTTCTAGGTAGTAATAACTAACTTTAGTATTGTACTAACTCGCCTTTAAAAAAAAAAAAAAAAAAAATAATAATAATAAAAATTCTCCAATTAATTGTAATCCTATGATTTAATGAATGTTTTTTTTTAAAAAAAAGTTATGTTTAGTTTTTTTATTTTTTGATAATATATTAAACTTATACTTTTTATTGTTTATGACATGTTATTTGTTATAGTAGTCCAAAATATTCCCTCTTTATGAGTGCTTAGATTAATGAATCTATTATGATTATCAATTGATTTAAGTTTAATTATTTAATTATCTTGTTGGATCTTTTTTATATGTGTTTGTTGCAAGATTAACTCGTTGATAAAATTATTATATTTGGTTTATTGTTGCGTAGTGAATTATATAAAACCAACTTAATAAATATGGAAAACAATTGCATTCATGTTTTGTAACTTTCAATACATAAGAGGTGTAACAAAAGGCAAGCAACTGAGGGTCATTTTGAAAGATGTTCATGTCTTGCTCTCTGAGGCATATGACTGTTTAATACCATCGTTGTTTGGAGTATCAATCAGTATGAAAGTATTCTGCTTTACATTCCCTCCAACAGTTGTTTTACGGGTTTCCTACCAAAGTCGATGTCATATGCAGGTAGCCCACATAAGCTTGAACATACATAACGTACATCGAGTTTCCTTTTATGTTCTTTTAAAACACTTTCTGAAGACATTTCGGAAAGCATTTCAAACATAGTTTCGATATTTCTAAACCTTTGACTGCATCTTTTGCTTCTTTAGCTCACTGATGAATACCCGGCCCAAGTCACTTTCTTGATTCGTATATCTCCATTCCGTGAAAAGGTTTCCAATCTGCCTTATCTGGCAATGGCTCGATCATTCTGGCTCTCATGCTTACTAGATGAATAGCAAGCGTGGGTTTGAAAGAGCCTGAATTATTATTCTTGGTAGCTGCTGACACGGAACACTTTATAAAGTAGCCAATTCAAAACTTGAACGAGTAGGGTTGTGTGGGTTGTCCAGATTTGCCTGCCATTTTTGCTTAAGGTCATTTAACTTTGAATTTGAAAATATAAAACTTTTTGTGATACAATCGCCTGGATACCTCAATCGAGAATCCTGGAAAGTTTATGTTCCTCTCTGGAAGCAAGAAAGTGAGGATCAATGGAAAGAGCTAATTTTGTCATTTTAGCCCAATCGCAATAAACTGAACCAAATTACTTCCTCGCCCGCTAACCTTGTGGGATAAACGACACTGCAACTGCTACTCCTCCACATTCAAAATGGTTGACTTGTACAGCCAACGGGATCACTAGTTTGTCACTTTGAAGATCAAGATATTCACGGTTACATCTATAATGTACTCGACCATATGGAAACAAGTGGTCAAGATGTTTATTATTCTTCTGTAGGAAATCCGAGAGGGTGCTACAAACACTTGCTTCATGAAACAAAGCTCCCTCATCGTTGCAATCTACATAAAATGGTGCAAATTTGGCGTACCTACCAGCAAACGGGTAATACTTGGTTAATGTTTGGGATAGCGACTTCTTGAGAGCCAGTGTTTTCTCACGGGCACTTCCACTATCCGCTCTGTTTGGGTAGAAGCTAACGATCGGCATAAATGAGTTATTAAAGGTTTGATCAATCAAGGAAAGATTGCGAGTTTTAGGGTGAGAAGGTGGGAGGAGGGTTTGATGATTTCTCTCGATGATACGATTGTGTGCTGCTTCTACCAAATCGAACAATCGACATATTTACTAAAATGATCAATGTACGCGTTTTCGATGATATTAGGTTTGTAATTGTTCATATGTTAAATAGACGGCTTGTTAAAATTTATCAATAGTTTATGTGCAATTGATACACTTACCATTTATATATATCCTAATGGCGCAGCGGTCACCAAATCTATCTATATTATATTATGCACCTTTATTTTATATTATGCATGTGCCTTGGGCCTTCCCCTTTCCTTTGTTGGGGTACATTGCAAGATCTTTTTTGCCCGTTTTCTTTGATACTCTAGCATCGGCAGACACATTTCAATTTGGAACCTTTCGGTCTTTTGACCTCTCTCTCTCTTAATCCTCATCCAAATAACCGCATCCTCATCAGTCAGCGTGTTTCCTTCTTACGCCTCTTCCTCACTGAATATGTTCCGCCTAAAAACACACACACTTGAGAGAATCTTCGGTAAAGAGAAAGAGAGATGGAGGATGACGACGTATACAATTTTTTTTATATAGATTGAAGATTGAGGAAAGAATTGAGATGTGTGATTCCTTTTGTTATATTGATTTGTATCATGTTTTAATGAATTGGGTTTATTTTAAGCGATCGTTTTTATTTATGGGTTTTGATTATAGCTTAGTGAAAATGATTGCATGGGCTTTTTATGATGACACAACTGGCGAAGGAGATAATCAACCTAAATCTGGGAGAAGTGATAATCCTGACATTGTTGGTGTTGTTCTTGACGCGCTTACGAGGTTTTTTACGATTTTTTTCCATTCGAATATGTGTGAAAGTAATGATTTTAATGTGTGGAATGTGTAGATAGTTGGTGTTTGGAATTGGGTTTTGAAAGTGATTGTCTGGTATGAAGATTTGGAAAAACATCACCATCTTCATAGTTTTAAACATAACAATCACTTACAAACAAACTTATTTTTTTGCTTTGTGTATTTCACCATTTAGAAAAAAATCCAAATACGTATGCTTTTATTTAGTATTCGCATTAAAATGATGACATATTCTATTTTATGACTTTTATCTAATGATGTGATAGTATCACTTGGGCTTTGTTTGTTTTTGACATTTCAGGGGATGCCACTTGAAACATAGGCTGCTATTGATGCTCTGGACATGAGGTTTGTGGTACTTACAGCTAGGTTCTAATCTCGATAAAGTCAGGACACGGCAAAATAGGTAATTGTTCAGCGGGTATGTTTCCATTTATTTGGTCTTATAAAATCTCAATATGGACCTCCCATTGATTTATAATTGACCTCCCCGATTTCTTGGACTCGATGTAAAGAATGAATAGAGCTTAGCTCAGATTTTGTAATGTTTCTTTATTTTGATCGTTGAAGGGTCAAATTTTTAATCAAGAAAAATATGTTTCAGTTGTAATGTTTAGTTATTTGGTGTTAGCGTATTGTCCAATGATTAGTCACGATAAATTCATAGAGTATCTCTCAAATATGAAAGTCAAATCGAAAGAAAGAACTTGGGCGATAGTTTATAATAAATGTTTGTTATTTCTGTCGTTAACCATAATCATTGCTATCACAAGTTTTAGTTTTTGTAACACATATACTAATAAACATATACTAATCACGTTAATTTTTTAAGGTTGTGAACAATAGGATATCGACCGAGTTTTTGGAAGCGAAGAAGATTTCAAAAGACCATTACAAGAAGCGTATGGAAGGTATGCTATTATTAAATTGATTTTTGGTGTTTTCATCTTACTTCTATTTGTTCATGCTGCAGCTATTAATGAAGGTCCACAAAAGGGTTTTAGCGTGCTGCGTGGTGACAATAGAGAATGGCATCCGCAAGTGCCAAACGTAAGACGGCCACGGTTTGTAACACTCAGTTGGTAAGGATTCGTCATGTTCATGCGATTTCAGATAACTCGGAGCCACAACACTACACTAATTCTTATAAATTTGCTCCTGCTGTAGGAACTAATGAAGGTTCAGAAAAAACTTCAAGCTGATGCGGCGGCAACAATAGACAATTGCAAACTCAAATGCCAAAACCAAGTCAACCACGGTTTGTAACACTAAGTTGGTAGGGATACATCACGTTCATGCGAATACTCTGAATTTGCGAAATTAAAGGTTTTTTCCTTTATTTTCCTCGAATTTCCACTTTTCATCTTACAGTAGTTTCCGTTTTCTAACCGATACTATGGGTACAATATGATTCTTTATCACTTGCGGGGATCCAACGTTCGAATCTGATTTACGTTAGTGGAACATTTGGCCATGGATATAAGAAATATCAGGTAAGCAAACAACTTCTAAAAACACACACCATTTTTCTTGCTTAGAGCAATGAATAAGTATTTATATGGTAATATCATGGAATTTACAATGTAGCGACATCGGTTTTTGTAGATAGATTAATGTCACCGTCGGATCACTGATCTTTGGCATTGTCATCACGAATCGGATTTCTTTTGATTTGATATCAAAGGGTGAGATATCGTAAATGGTATGCCCTTATCTCTA
This sequence comes from Chrysanthemum makinoi, assembly GCA_910596185.1. Lineage (NCBI taxonomy): Eukaryota > Viridiplantae > Streptophyta > Magnoliopsida > Asterales > Asteraceae > Chrysanthemum > Chrysanthemum makinoi. The sequence goes on from OU343225.1 coordinate 313,888,222, forward strand.
TTATTTTTTGAGTGCCATAAGATAAGGTGTACAATATATAACTAAATAAAAACAAACGGTATTGGTTTTGTTGGAAGGGAAAATAACGGACGGAAAAAAGTGGTGAAAAGAGACCGTAAAGTGCAAGCTTTTTGAACTTATCGGCTTATTCAGGAAATGCTGACCTACTCATCGATGTTGGTCATCCGATTATCGAGTCTCATCACAACACCGGTATATCTATACACCCGATGCCACGCACATAGTCATTGGCCTCTGGTAAATGTCAGGCAACCACAGCTGATTCCTACTTAAGATATAACCTTTGGTAAAATAAACTCTACGTTTTTGGAAGTTCAGAGAAGAAAGAGAGACAGGACAATCGGGCAGGTTTTGGATGGTTTTGGAGTGCAACTTTTTCTAAATGTGATATATGTGATATAAAGGGGATTCAAGCTATATGTGATATCACGCACATAGTTGAATCCCCTTTTCTAAATGGGGTAGCCTGATACACACATCTAAGGCTCATTAGCTTTCTGGAACACTATAAAGTTTCTTATGGAAAAGGGGATTCATAGCTCTTTTGTAATGTATATATTATTGTCGATGGCGTTACAATGGCAGACAACGATATTTTTTTGAATGAATGCGGTCCGTGGAATTTTGGAGTAGAGATCTTGACTTTGGATTGGTTTGTGAGCAAGAAGACACGTGCTCCATGTTTCAAAGAGCAAGGTATTTTTCAAATTTAACTAGCTTATCTGATTGTGGACAATATACAAAGGCTTCGTATGGTGGAGTAATCCAACGTCTTATTTTATTATGGGATTCAAGTCTCACTTGAATCTCATAGTAAATAATCTCAAACCTTCAACACTAGGTCGCAGTATGGTGTTGGTAATTGATCGTTCTTGCTCCACCAAAAATCGTTTTTCTAATTTTATTTAAGTACTCCCAATAAAACTTAAAAGTCAGTAATTAGTAGCCTTCATAAACAAATCACATACTCTAATGCTGTGTTACTGTGTTAAGAGTAGTATGGAGCATGGACTCATGGTTGTCAATATATGCCTATGTGTTGTGGCTTAACTTCATGAATCATATGTAGAGGTGGCAAAATGGTTGGGTTGGGTTGGGTTGGGTCTTGGGTCTTATATGGGTATGAGTCTATATGGGTATGGGTCTAGATGGGTCACTTGGAAGAATGGGTTTAGATGGGTATGGGTATAAATGGGTAAGAGTCGGGTCGGTCGGGTTTTTTTGGGTTTTGCTAGTTTTTTTTGTTTCATCATGGAACATAATAATTAATTATTGTAAACAAAGACAAAAGTATTCAATATCCATTTTTTTACGTTTTCGTAAGTTTTTATACGTTTTCGTCCGTTTTTTACGTTTTCGCCCGTTTTTTCACGTTTTCGTTCGCTTGTTTACGTTTTTGTCCGTTTTGACACGTTTTAGTCTGTTTTTTTCGATTTCGTCCATTTTTTAACTTTTTTTGCGTTTTTATCCGATTTCGCACGTTTTCGTCCGTTTTTTTACGTTTTTGTCCGTTTTAACACGTTTTCAACCCTTTTTTTTACGTTTTTGTCCGTTTTTACACGTTTTCGTTTGTTTTATTACGTTTTGCGTTTTCACGTTTTCTTCGTTTATTACGTTTTGCCCGTTTCAGCGTTTTCGTCGGTTTTCGTTTTAGATGCTTTTTCCGTTTCCGGAGTCTATTTTTTTGATTTTGACCGGTTTTACACGCTTTTAAGCCCGCTTTTTCGTTTTTGTCCGTTTTAACATTTTTAAGTTTTTGTCCGTTTTTCACGCTGCGTCTTTTTAACGCGTTTTGTCGTTTTTGCGTTTTCATCGCTTTTTACGTTTTATCCCTTTTTACGTTATCGTCTGTTTTTACGTTTTTGTCCGTTTTTAAGCGTTTTTAATGCTTTTATTACGTTTTGCCCGTTTTCACGCGTTTCGTCCCTTTTTTCACGTTTCGCTTTTTCAAGTTTTCGTCCCTTTTTACGTTTTGTCGGTTTTTATGTTTTTGTCGTTTTACCGCTTTTACGTTAGTTATTTTACGTTTTTGTCCATTTTTACGTTTTCGCCCGTTTTTTAACGTTTTCGTCTTTTATATGTTTTCGTCGTTTTTCGTTTTTACGTTTTCACGTTTTGTCCGTTTTTTTTACGTTTTGTGGTTTTACATTTTCATTTTTTAACGTTTTTCTTCGTTTTATCGTTTTTGCACGTTTTCTTAGGGGTTTTTTACGTTTTATCCGTTTTACGTTTTCGTCGGTTTCTTTAATTATTTTATCCGTTTTTACCGCGTTTCCTTAGTTTTTTGTTCGTTTTTACGCGTTTCCGTCCACTTTTTACGTTTTGTCCGTGTTTAGCGTTTCGCCAGGTTTTATACGTTTCATCCGCTTTTATGTTTTGTCCGTTTTACCGTTTTTCGTCTATTTTTGTTTTCGTCCGTTTTTAAATGCAAAACGGATAAAAAGCAAATAAAATGTTAAAATGGCGAAATCGAAAAAGCAGGCAAACGTCTAAAACGGACAAAAACGTAAACAATGAAAACGTGAAAAACGTAACTATAAAAATGGACAACGTGTAAAAAAAGACATAAAAAAACGTAAAAAAGGAGAAAACGTGAAAAACGATAAAAACGTAAAAAGCCGACGAAAACATGTAAAACGGACAAAAACGTAAAAACGATGGCGTGCAAAACGACACAAAATAAAAAATTAAAATATGAAAACGTAAAATGAAAAGCGAATAAAACGAGAAAAAGCGTAAAAACGTGGAAAACGTTCAATGAAAACAGGCAAAAGCGTAACACAAAAAAAAGCATGTAAAACGACAACCGGGAAAAAGCGTAAACGGTAAAACGGGCAGCAACTTCGGCGGTAAAATGGACAAAACGTAAAAACTTGGCGTGCAAAAGCGTAAAAGACTGTTAAAACGGGGAAAACGTAAAAAAAAGCGATGTAAAACGGTCAAAATCATAAAAAAAGACGAGAAAAAACGTAACGTTAAAAGACAAAAGCGTGAAAAGACTAAAACGTGTAAACGAGACAAAAACATAAAAGCGGCGAAAACATGTAAAACAGACGAAACGTAAAAAGACGCGTGTAAAACGGACAAAAACGTAAAAAAATGCGAAAACAGCGTGCAAAACGTACAAAATTGTCGAAAAAACGGACAAAAACGTAAAAAAGCGAAATCGTGTAAAACGGACAAAATCGTTAAAACGATCAAAACGTGAAAAACGGTAAAACGAAAAAAGCATGAAAATGGACAAAAACGTAAAAACGGTCGAAAACATGTAAAACGGACAAAAACGTAAAAAAACAGACGAAAACGTGTAAAAACGGACAAAAACGTAAAAACCGTTAAAAACCGGACAAAAACGGACGAAGATGATAAAATTAGATTGTGAGTGATTTTTATAATTTTAGTTAACAATCAACTTAAACTATGTAAATATTGTACTAGGCACGTGTGGGTATATTATTAGACCCAACTAGACCCATCAATATTAATTAATTAAAATAAATATACCCAACTAGACTCATCTATTAAAATAAACTAAACCCATTTAGACTCATCTCATTAAAAAATTTACCCAACTAGACCCAAATTTAACCATTGGGTCTTAAATTGCCACCTCTAATCATATGTTAGTTATGTAGCCACCTGTAAAATTTCACTATCATCAACTTTCATATTAATAAACTAGATTGGTTATCAAAACTTATTTGAGCTAAGTTGAGCATTTTAGCATGTACGTTTCATTTTATTGCATAAAAATTTATGCATCTCCGAGTAGTCTGATTTAATCATACCCGATATTTTGATAGCTAAATCGTACCACAAGAAATTTTCTTGTCTTACGAGCCGCGAGCATACCGACACTCAATTAGTTATGGCTAAGGTCAAATAAATATTTTTACGGGTTAGAATTAATATTTTACTTTTACCTTTATAAAAACATGCTCAAAATTATATATTACACGTTTGGTCAAAAGCGTCAAACCAGGACACCAAGCTCAAACGGGACACGAAATACATAACGAAAATTTGAAATAATCGAACACACCTACACATTACACACACATCTCTTCAAAATTTTGCAAACACATTGACTTTTAAACAAAGTACACATATTACCCAACATGTAACAATGCATTATGACACATTTTTCTTCCCTTGTCCTTGGCTGCCGTATACCACCCCAATACCACAACCTCTTTGCTTGTTTTTCCCTTAATACATCCTAGGTTCAAGTGTAATCAAATTGCATGTATCAAGGCTCACATAAACTCTTGGTCATTAACCAAAAGTCCTTCTCCTTTCCTTCTTAAAAACCCAACGAGCCACAAGTCTCATTACACATTTCACTTGCAAAATTTCACCAAAACCTCTAAGTGTATTCAAAGATTGGTCTTGGAAGATTGGGTAAAAAGTTTTGGAAATAAGCTAGAAGCTTGGAAGCAAGTTTGGGTTATAAAGATTGTCCTTGGTCTCTTTCTTGTTCGAACCTCACTCAAATCATTGTAAGGTCTCCTTCTTAAACTAATCTTACACATAAGCTTAAATATGTACATTTGATATTTCATGACATACTACTAATATGTTCAAGTTTGAAAATAAAAATAAAACATGTTCTTGTATACTACTCGACAATATAAACACATATGAGTAGGAACTTGTGTTTCGAGCTTGTGTGGTAATCTTGAAACTTGCTTAATATTTGTGAACATCTCAAAAGAAAATAAGCTAGTGCTTAATTGTTTGTTTACTCGACACACACACACATTTACGGTTTAAATGGAGTTTTCTTTGGACTAAAAACAAATAACTAAGTAACTATAAACCTAAAGCTAACTTGAGTATTGACACATCTTTGGAATAATGTTAAATGGCTCACCTTGGACTTGTGTTTTCACCCGACGAAACTGAAGCAGAAACAAATCTCAAACACACGCATGCATGCCTGCTACTGTGTATGTTGTACTAAAGAAAAACGCAGCCTAAACATGCCTTATACGTCCACTGTGGGAGAAAGCTAGCACCAAAGTGGAGCTAGTCCAGTTGGGGCGTTGGCAATGTAGCGCGTGAGGTCTGGGTTCAAACCAGTAGCCGACTTTTGGCTCCTCCTTTTCTTTTCCTATTAAACTCTTTTGACAAAATTTCACTTTTAATACTTAGACTCTTAGGAACTGGTTGATGTCTTTTCAATAAAAGTTCATACTAAACCTAGTTAATTAATATATAAAGTATATTGACATGAAATATTTTGCGACAATTTGCATAAGGGGAAAATTTATATTTACGATTAGGTCATGCCCGATTTTTGTTAAAAACTCTATACATGGTTTGTTTTCATAAATACGACTAAAAGTACAAAAACTAGATAAAAGGATATTAACTATATGAAATATAACATAAACCTTTTTCTAACACATCACCCAATAATTTAATATAGTATACATACACTTATAAATACTTATAGTAATACATAAACACTTATATTATAAATACTTGACGTAAATATTTATTATTTACCGACGACGTATAAACACCACACACACTTTACTTATGATTATCTTTACATACTTAGTAATTCGGTTGTTTTCAAACCAAGGACTTATTCGTCATGACTATTTTCATATAATTATATATATAAGTATTTTTCCAAGGACCAAAACTTGCAAGCATTTCGAAACTTATTTAAACTTAACCATTGCCACACAAGCAACAATAAACACAAACTCTTGAAAATACTTCAACCGTTTTCAATACATTAAATCATGGATAAAAACAATAAACTAAGATTTGCCATACTAATTATAGGTCGCGTGACTGTTTTCACGTTCACATACTTGACTTTACACTACTCGGATACCATTTGCTAAGGTGAGTTCATAGCCTCGCCTTTACTTATTTCTTTCAAACCCCACGAGGGAGATGCATGCTATAAACTAGAACACAAGTCTTTTCTTAAACTGTATGCTTGCCGATCATTATTATTATAGCCTAAGTTGCCTGCCATAAGTCCCTTACATCATGAATCATTAATCACTTGCTAGTGAGTGAGCGCAATATGTGGATAGTACTATGGGAATTAACGACCCGACTTCGGTTATCGGAAATAACCGCACTATATTGGTTAACTATGGAATTGGAAATTCCATCTCTGAGGGCAATATTATTACTTACACCAGTAATTAGGTGTATGCGGTTAGTTTGGTGTCATGAGCTTAGCGCATAATAATAATCTATGTTTTCCATGGTGATTGTATTTGAAGCAATTATCATCTCTTACTTGTGTTCAACCATTTATTTAAACCTATGAATATCACTCAACATTTTTTGACCTTTTAAGCATGTTCATCTCAGGTACAAATTAGAATATCATGAAGGCGTGGGGTGGACGTCATGGGACGCTTGAAATGGTGTTGTTTTCAATTAAAGTTATCATTTCGTAAACGTTTAAACTATCTTTTGTGTAACTTCAAAACATGTGATATTCCTTTTTGTGTTTCCAAAACACTGAGTTCTATGAAATGGTAACTACCTTTATTTAAAACGCCTCTTTAGAGTCGTTTTCTATAACTTATGACTATGATCCTCTAAGTAATACCCCAAATAGTCTTCCGTTGTCACATTGTGATTTTGGGGGTGTTACAGATTGGCATCAGAGCCTAGGTTATAGAGAACCAACTTGTATTTTAAAAAAAATTGGACTATAACCCGCGTTTTCAAATGGACCGTTTTACACCACCGCTTCACGTCCTCCACGCCTACTTAAATACCGATTGCATTATGAGATTCGCTTGGTGGATAATACATGACTAGTAAAACTTTGCATGATAAAAACTTATAATGCTAGCTTTCATTTTGTTAGGCATTTAGATTTAGCGTGGCGATTATGCGCGACTAACTAAATCTTATTTATTGCATGACATTACTTATACTTACAAATGTACATTTTCTTTGGGTTGTTCAGAGCATTAATGTCGCTACTCATCCTATCGATTTGACCTCCGACAGCGAGATGGAGGATACTATGTCCTCTGCCTCTACCCCCAGCACCGGCTCTCATTACACTGTGTCCTCCGAGACGGAGCCCTTCGAGGAGGTGAAGTCGTTTCACCACCCTGCTGACCATACCCGAGCATGCCCGTCTTTGGTCCCCCACTTATGACCGATATCTGGAGTCATAGCAGTGGCTATCACCTTCGACATTGTATCCCGCAACACCTCACCCGCTGATTCCGTGTCTTACCGCCCATCACCACTACTAAGGTTCGGCCGGCGAAGGCGAAACTAGGGTTCTCAAACCCTACGAGCCACGCCATTTGGCCAGCCATTCCGTTACCGTAAGGATGGTGCTACTTTTATACATACCGCCGGAACGAGTGAGGGCACCCATCACTTTCATTCCACCTTCGGACATACCATCATCCTCTACTTTTCCACCATCAGCACTGCACCACCACTCATCCGGTTTCACCACTACCACCACCTACCACATTCATCTATCGACCACCACGTGCGGTTTCATCCTCACCTGGTGCATCATCACCCTTGGTGATGCATCTTGATCCGGTGACATCTCTGGGGAGAGTCCGTTTCTCCCCGCACATGGACCAATATCACCATGTTGTGTTTGGTACCCACGGTAGGGGAGCCCATAGGAGGTCGATGCTAGGCGCTGGTCCTACATGATGCCGCTCATTAGTCGGAGGAGGGTGCACCTAGCACTATGGAGCTTGGAGAGCACCTGTTGTGCTGCTGGTGAGACTCTCCCGCATCGCGGGAGAACCCCTTCATCATACCATTCCGTTGTTAGCTTTGCGAGTGCTACGAGTGAGGATCGGCGAGGATGTTGTGGCATTTGTTGATGAGGTTCCGTTGGTACGTATCGAGAACATTGAGGATGAGGTTGGGGAGCTCCTGCGGAGGACCACGATGGAGAGAGTGCTTGATAGGATTGGTGCCCGAGTGAGAGAGCTAGTGGGGCGATTCAGATGTTGGAGGAGGATGAGTCGATAGATTAGGGCTGGGACGGTGAGATGTTGGAGGGTGTTGTGCGGCGACAGTCTGAGAGGATGATGATCATGGAGACGTGCCTCTTGCTCTGGAGCGAGATTGGAGGCAGATAGAGAGGTGGATGATCCGGCAGAGCTAGTCCGTGACCTACGGCCCGGATTGAGGGGCACACCCGACAACCTCTAGATTGGTGATTCATCTATTTAGTTTTCTAGCCTGCCGCATGTGGCACTAATAAAGGCCTTGTATTCGCATGTTTTGTAAACTATCGAACAAGCTATTTATGCGAAATTGTATGGTATTGTATCACTATGTATGGATGATAGACATATGGCATTATGGTTGTTATTTCTTGATGTTCTTATGTATGGTGATCTTTCTTATTTATCGATGTGTGAATCGAAGTGATCATTTACATATATTTTCTTGTGTGGTTCTAACACATTGTGATTCCTTCTTATGATGAGTATACTCTATTGATATAATGTGATGATCTTGACTATTATGAAACCATTTTTATAATAATTCACACTTATGTTGAATGATTCTAAAATCTGAGTGTATGTCTTTAGAAAAATGGCAAGAACAAGAGCTACCCCTACTCCACTCCGAGATGACCCACGATATTCAAGACTGGTTACTAATGAGATTGGTGTGCTTTTGCTTTTCTTTGCGACTGAGGTTCAACAAATGGAGCCCCAAATCAAGCCAACCGGAATGAAGCTGTGGTGAATCGCAAATGTTGATATAAGGAGTTCATGAATTGCAAACCTACCTTCTTCAAAGGCTGAAAGCGGTGGCCTTATTCATTGGTTCGAAAGATCCGACTGTGTTTCTTCTAGCGATTGCTTTCGGGAAGATTGCAAGGTGAAATTTGCTACTGGTACTTTACTAGAGGATGCATTGTCTTGGTGGAAAGCTCATGCTCAACCTATTGGCATGGAAGAAACTTACAAAACCACTTGGGTGAACTGAAGCAATTGATGATGAAGCAATACTTGTCCAAGGACCGAGATCAAGAAACTTGAAGATTATCGAAACTTACTTCAAGCGCCAAGAATTGAAAGCTCTATGTTCCATGTTTGGTGCGCATCAAAGCCCAAGGCGAGTGGAAGAAGTGATCACAATTTCCTACCAACTCATGGATCAAGTCCTGAAACATGGATCCGTGCAAGGCAATAACGACAACAAAAGGAAGTTTGATGACCGTCGAGGCAACACTTCAAACAACTACAACTACAACAACTCTTTCCATCACAACAATAACCGTAACAACAACAATCAAGGCCGCAACAATCACAATCAACACCGCAACAACAATTCTAACCCATACCACCAAAACCGAAACAACCACCACAATCAACAAAACCGAGGCAAGAAGTTCACGAGGGCTTATCTGCTACCCACAACCGGAAGAGGCTATCTGGGCCATACCCTTTGTGCACTCGATGCAACCTGCATCATGTGGGACGTTGTACTATTAAGTGTGGAAAGTGTAACAAGGTGGGTCATACCCACAAGGATTGAAGCCCCTCTGGTAGTAACTTTCAACCCATTGGGATAACTTGCTTTGGATGTGGAGAGGCTGGGCATGTCAAGAGTAGATGCCCAAAGCTATACGGGAACAACAACAACAACAACCCTGCTAGAGCAAGGAGCTTATGTGCTGGGAGATGGAGATGCACAAGAAACCCGGATGTTGTTACGGGTACGTTTCACTCAACCATCATTTAGCTAAAGTGTTATTTGATTCTGGAGCCGACAAAAGCTTTGTGTCCTCTAAGTTTGCACCTTTGTTAAGAGTCACCCCAACTACCCTAGATACCACTTATGAAGTAGAACTAGCCGATGGAAAAATAGTAGGAACTAACACTGTCCTTCGAGGTTGCAACCTATCCTTATCAAATCACCCGTTCAATATAGACCTTATGCCTATTCAACTTGGTAGCTTCGATGCTGTTATTGGCATGGATTGGCTATCCAAGAATCGTGCAAGAATCATCTGTGACGAGAAAGTCGTTCACCTTCCTCTCGATGGCGAAACTCTAATCATTCGGGGTGATCGTAGTAAAACCCGATTGAATATCATCTCGTGCGTTAAGACTGCAAAGTACATAGAAAAAGGATGCCATATTTTTCTAGCACAAGTAACGGAGAAGAAGAAAGCGGATGAGAAACAACTAAAAGATGTCCCCGTGGCTAGGGACTTTACCGAAGTATTTCCTGAAGACTTGCACGGCCTTCCTCCGATTCGGCAAGTAGAATTCCAAATTGAGTTAGTGCCGGGAGGCGCACCCGTGGCACGAGCACCTTATAGACTGGCACCCTCTGAACTACAAGAATTGTTGATCAACTCAAGAACTGTCCGAAAAAGGATTCATTCGACCGAGTTCTTCGCCTTGGGGAGCTCCGGTCTTATTTGTCAAGAAGAAGGACGGATCTTTTCGTATGTGTATCGATTACCGTGAGCTGAACAAACTAACGGTGAAGAACCGATACCCATTGCCTAGAATTGATGATTTGTTCGACCAACTGCAAGGGTCAAGCGTCTACTCAAGATTGATGAGATCTGGATATCACCAACTGAGAGTTAGAGAAGGAGATATTCCAAAAACGCTTTCGAACACGATACGGCCACTATGAGTTCCAAGTAATGCCATTTGGTTTGACAAATGCACCGGCGGTATTTATGGACCTAATGAACCGAGTATGCAAACCTTACTTGGACAAATTTGTGATTGTGTTTATCGATGACATTCTCATCTACTCCCGCAACAAGGAGGAACATACGGAACACTTGAAAGCCATTCTGGAACTACTCAAGAAAGAAGAACTGTATGCTAAGTTTTCCAAGTGCGACTTCTGGATTCAAAAAGTACAATTCCTTGGTCATGTGATAGATAGTAATGGTCTTCACGTTGATCCTGCAAAAATTGAAGCTGTTAAAGATTGGTCATCCCCTACTACTCCAACCGAAATACGCCAATTCTTAGGTCTCGCTGGTTATTATCGAAGATTTATTGAAGGGTTCTCAAAAATCGCTAAACCTCTAACGGAGCTAACCCAGAAAAAGGAAAATTTTGACTAGGGGTGAAGAACAAGAGTTAGCCTTTCAACTCTTGAAGCAAAAGCTTTGTGAAGCTCCTATCTTAGCCTTACCCGATGGAGTAGAAGATTTTGTGGTCTATTGTGATGCATCACACCTAGGGTTAGGTGCGGTATTGACGCAAAGAAACAAGGTGATCGCTTATGCTTCGCGACAACTCAAAACTCACGAAAAGAACTACACTACCCATGACTTGGAATTGGGAGCCGTGGTTTTCGCCCTCAAAATATGGAGACATTACCTATATGGAACCAAGTGTACGGTGTTTACCGACCATAAAAGTCTCCAACACATTCTCGATCAAAAGGAGTTAAACATGCGACAACGCCGATGGCTAGAATTGCTTAGTGATTACGACTGTGAAATCCGTTATCACCCGGGAAAAGCAAATGTCGTGGCTGACGCTCTTAGTCGAAAAGATCGACCTAAACCTCTTCGAGTAAGATCTTTGGGAATGACAATTAAGTCACCCCTTCCATCAAGGATCTTGAAGCTCAAGTTGAAGCTCTCAAACCGGAAAACCGTCCCAACGAGAGAATCTTTGGAATGCCAGAAAACGAGAATGGTTTTGCCCAAAGATCGGATGGAACCTTATGTTTCGGCAATAGAAGTTGGATACCACTTTATGGAGGAATACGGGAACTCATTATGCATGAGTCTCACAAGTCTAAATATTCCATTCACCCTGGATCCGACAAAATGTACCAAGATCTCAAGAAGCTTTATTGGTGGCCAAACATGAAGGCTGAGATTGCAACGTATGTCGGGAAATGTCTTACATGTTCTCGAGTCAAAGCTGAATGTCAAAAGCCCTCCGGATTGTTAACTCAACCCGAACTCCCCGTTTGGAAATGGGAAAGAATCACTATGGATTTCATAACCAAACTGCCAAAGACTGCTAGAGGTTACGATACCATTTGGGTTATCATTGATCGCCTTACCAAATCCGCTCATTTCCTACCCATCAAGGAAAATGACGAAATGGAAACTCTTGCTCAACTATACCTGAAAGAAATTGTATCCCGGCATGGAGTGCCGATTTCCATCATTTCTGATCGTGACAGTCGTTTTACTTCTCACTTCTGGAAATCTCTTCAAAAGGCTTTAGGCACTCGTTTAGATATGAGTACCGCATATCATCCTCAAACCGATGGCCAAAGCGAAAGGACTATCCAAACCTTGGAAGACATGCTCCGAGCGTGTGTGATTGACTTTGGAAAAGGTTGGGATAAACACTTACCTTTGGCGGAATTCTCCTACAACAATAGTTATCACGCTAGCATCAAGGCAGCCCCATTCGAGGCACTCTATGGTCGAAAGTGTCGATCGCCCGTTTGTTGGGCCGAGGTTGGAGATGCCCAACTCACTGGACCTGAGCTTGTCCAAGAAACAACCGAGAAGATAGTACAAATTCGTCAACGACTTCAAGCTGCTAGAGATCGGCAAAAGAGTTACGCCGATGTTAGAAGGAAACCCATGGAATTTCAAGTTGGTGATCGAGTTATGTTGAAAGTATCGCCTTGGAAAGGAAAGGTTCGATTTGGGAAACGAGGAAAGTTACATCCTCGATACATTGGCCCTTTCAAGATTCTCGAAAGAATCGGCCCGGTTGCTTACAAACTTGACCTCCCGGAAGAACTTAGTAGAGTGCACCCTACCTTTCACGTCTCAAATCTGAAGAAATGCCTGTCGGATGAATCTCTTGTTGTTTCGCTAAAAGAGATTAAACTCGACGACAAACTCAACTTTGTCGAAGAACCTATTGAAATCATGAATAGGGAAGTCAAACGACTTAAGCAAAGTCGCATCCCTATCGTCAAGGTTAGATGGAACTCCAAGAGAGGACCGAGAGTACGTGGGAACGCGAAGACACCATGCGTGTTAAGTACCCGCATCTATTTGCAAATTCAACCCCGACAACCACCGTAAACTAAAAATTCCGCGGACGGAATTCTCTTAAGGGGTTGGTACTGTAGCCACCTGTAAAATTTCACTATCATCAACTTTCATATTAATAAACTAGATTATTCACCAAAATTTATTTGAGCCAAGTTGAGCATTTTAGCATGTACGCTTCATTTTATTGCATAAAAATTTACGCAACTTCGAGTAGTCTTATTTAATCATGCCGATATTTACTGATAGCCAGATCAGTCTCACAAGAAATTTTCTTGTCTTACGAGCCGCACGCGTACCGACACTCAATTAGTTATGGCTAAAGTCGAATAAACATTTTTATAAATTAGAATTAATATTTTTATTTATTTATTTTTTTTACCTTTATAAAAACATACTCTAAATTATATATTACACATGTTGTCAAAACGTCAAACCGGGACACCGCGTCACACACTTAAGCTCAACGGGACACGAACTACACAATAAAAATTCGAAACAAACTCTTCTCCTAAAAATCTTGTGTTGCCGCCCAATACAAGCAAGAATGTGATCACATACAAAATTTAGGAAGAAACAAAAGAGGATTTGCTTCTCATTACATGGACATTGGAAATAAAATAGCAAGCAACCTACTACCTACTAGATCTTTAAGTATCTTCAAATCTAGCCTAAGATCCTCACTTGTTCTTTTCTTTTCTGCCTAGCTCGAGCACCACAAACACTTTTTTTTCTATTTGCTTACACCAAGTCACATGCTAACATAGATCATGGTATCCAATACTTCTTTACAATGAGTTATTTGGGTAAAAGGAGTTAAAGAACAAAGCATTCTATTAACCACAAGATCTTGGAGCCAAAAGTCTTCCCTCCCTTTTTGTGTTTGCATACTAACGCCACACACACACACATTCCCAGTTTTTGGATTCTATTCATAGAAAAATGGAGCATGCATTTGTTAGTAAAATGAATATTAAGAAGTCCCACTTATTACACAATCTTACTATTACCCAAGAAACTAGTAATATCTATTAGTAATAAGACTTGAACAAGATTCCATGCTTGCTCCATAAAAATCGAACATACACACCTAATTTGCTTCACATTTCCTTTTCATATTTCACAATAACTTACTAGTAGTTAAGAGGTTGGAGCCTTGGGAAAATCTTGGGTAAACAACTTGGTATTTGGAAGATTTTGGGTAAGCAAGCAAGCACTTGGAGTTGGGTTATAAAATCTTGGGTTCTTGTTTCACCTTGGTCGACACATTCACTTCTCCTTTGTAAGGATTCTTGGTCTCGTTTAGTTTACATTTTCATTGAGTATCTTATAATTACAAACATAATTATGCTTGATGTTTAACTAGAAAATGAGCTCTTTAAGAACTTTTCTTGCTCGACATTACATATACACGATTTATTTAAAGATAACTAAGGTTTACATTTAAAGCTTGTGTGGAAATCTTGAACTTGTTATTACTTGTAAGCATCTCGAAAAATATATAAGCTAGTGTTTCTTTACTTGCTTATTCGACACCTTTACAACTTGAGAATATTTTGAGTTTTCGAACTAAAAACGACTAAGAAAACATGAATCGAAAGTATGTTTAAGTATTGGCTCGTCATGGAAAGGTCTTCATTTTGCTTAACTAAAGCTTGTTTTCGATTTTTACGTACTCCATTTTTACTTTGGACTAAGCTTTCATGCGTACAAACATGAACCTTTCACATGCACAAAAGTGAAAAGTATGGCACATGCATGTTCACTGTGAGAAATTTATAAAAAGAACTACTAAGTCAAACTAGTATACATACCAACAATTGCTATATTAAAACACAAAAGGTTGTTTGGTCCCTGGTTGGGCGCTGTCCTTGGATGGTAAGGATACAGTGTTCGAGCCTTGTGCTCCTCACTTTTTGGAGTTATTAATTTTCTAGTATTTGAGTCATTAAGAGTTATTAATTGTCTAGTATTTTGAGTCATTAAGAGTTAAATTGTTTTCCCAACTAAATTAATGCAAAACATATTTAATTGGGTGACTTATCATAACAAATATATTGACTTGAGTTATTTTTACAATACTTGATTTATAAGGGAAAACTAATAATTATGATCGGGTCATGCCCAATTTTTGTTAAAAACTCAAATACTTAGTTTATTTTCGTATATATGAATAAAAGCACGAGAACTAGATAATAAATATAACATTAACATTTTTTTACATATCACCCAATAATTAAGTATAGTACATATAAACATATATAAATACTTAACGTAGTCTATAAACACTCATATTATAAATACTTGATGTAAATATTTATAAATTACCGACGCCGTGTAAACATCACAATCATTTTTTTGTACATATTTTGCAATACCTAGTCATTCGTTTACTTTCAAACCGAGGACTTTTTCGTCATGATTATTTTACATATAATTATATACGTGAGCACTTTTCCAAGAGCCAAAACTTACGAACGTTTCGAAACCTATTTTTAACTTAACCGTTACCACGCAAGCGATAATAAACACAAACTCTTGAGAATACTTCAACCGTTTTTAATACACTAAATTACGAATGAAAATAACAAACTAAGGCTTGCCATACTAATTATAGGTTGCGCGACGGTACTTCGTGATCACGCTACTTGACCTTTCACTACTCGGACTTTTGTTTGCTGAGGTGAGTTCATAGCCTCGCCTTTACTTATTTATTTCAAACCCCGCGAGGGAGATGCATGCTATAAACTGGAACACAAGTCTTTTCTTAAACTGTATGCTTGCCTGATCATTATTATTATAGCCTAAGTTGCCTGCCATAAGTCCCTTACATCATGAACCATTAATCACTTGCGAGTGAACGCGAATATTGTGGATAGTACTATGGGAATTAACGACCGACTCGGTTATCGGAAATAACCGGGGCGCACTATATTTGGTTAACTATGGAATTGGCAATTCCATCTCTGAGGGCAATATTATTACTTACACCAGTAATTAGGTGTATGCAGTTAGTTTGGTGTCATGAGCTTAGTGCATAATAATAATCTATGTTTTCCATGGTGATTGTATTCGAAGCAATTATCATCTCTTACTTGTGTTCAACTTATTATTTAAACCTATGAATATCACTCAACATTTTTGTTGATCTTTTTAAGCATGCTTATCTCAGGTACAAATTAGAATAACATGAAGGTGTGGGGTGGACGTCCCGAGGGCTTAGAAGTGGTGTGGTTTTCAATTAAAGTTATCATTTCGAAACATTTAAACTATCTTTTATGTAACATCGAAACATGTGGTATTTCCTTTTGGGTGTTCTGAAACACTGAGTTTATGAAATGGTAACTAACTTTTATTAAAAACGTCTCTTTAGAGTCGTTTTCTGTAACTTATGACTATGATCCTCTAAGTAATACCCCAATTAGTCTTCCGCTGTCACTTTGTGATTTTGGGGGTGTTACACTAAGAGTCAGTTGTTTTCACAAGAGATTACAGATTCACTGATTCAAATCTTTCTAGATATAATCTTGGGGTGGCAATAGAAACGATCCAGAAGTGGTCACAAAAATATCTCAGTTAAAGCTTGTACATCTGACTTAAAGATTCACGTCCCCCAATAAATTTTACAAGACAAACGCAATTCCTTACTCGTATTTTAGTTATACAGTAAAACCTTTACAAATTAATAATGTTGGGAAAATAATATTTTATTAATAAATTAATAATTTATTAAATTAAAGAGGTTTTACATATGACCTTTAAGTTTACAAGTCCAATATACTAGTTACAATGTATACTAGTTACATTGTATACTAGTTAGAGATGAAACAATTAACATTTTATGAATTCAATGAATTAAAAAAATTAATGCATGTATATTAATGAATGTTACCAGTAGGGATGTAAACGAGCCGAGTCGAGTCGAGTACTGCCAAGCTCGAACTCGACTCGATTAGTAAAACTCGAGATCGAAACTCGACTCGAGCTCGTTCGAGCTTTGGATTTCAAGCTCAAGCTCGAGCTCGGCTCGTCATCTCAAACTCGAGCTCGTTTATTGCCACTTTTAAAACTCGAACTCGATGAAAAATGGGCATATCAAGCTCGACTCGACTCGATTTTACGTAACTATGTGTATATAAAAAGGTAAAAGTGTAATATCATTGAAGCTTGATAAGGGCTCGCGAGCCTCACGAGCTGAGCATATTCGAGCTCGAACTCGGCTTGAAAGTGTACTCGAGTAGCTCGACTCGTTTATATCGAGTCGATTTCGAGTAATTTACGAGTCGGTCTCGAATAGCTCGCGAGCTGTCTCGTCTCGTTTACACCCCTAGTACTTACCAGGTAAGACATTGAAAAAAATTGTGAATTTTTTTTAATAATTAATAATTTATGGTTTCGCTGGAACCAATATATATAACTAGAGTTTTAAAAAAATTATTATCTTATTATTTTATCGATTATTGTTCAAAATTTTATTGGTCCCAAGTTATGAATTAACAAATTATTAATTTTATCGAGGTTATTAATTTATCGAGTATTAATTTATAAATGTTTTACTATAATAAATTTTTAATACATTATTTTTTTATGTAGCCAAACAAATCTCTTATTAGTATTTGATGCTTTATGAATGTTAAATTTATTATGTGACTTGTGTTCTAACATCAAATAAGGGTTGATATGCTAAAATGACATCCATTATTCACAATAACAATAAAGTAATACTAAAGGCGATCTCTTTATCATTTAATAAATAAATATGATAAGGGTTTAACTATTTACTCCCGACTTTTTTCATAATTCACTCATGAAATGATTGGTTCTTTGTCAGTGTTGTAAAAAAGTTTATAAAGCTGATTAATCACTGTTTAGATGTTATTAGGGCACCAATTTTTTTAATTTGTATAAATAGATCAACCGTGATTAATGACGGTCAACGACTGTTAATGATAGTCAAGCTTGCTAGAAATTTGCAAATCTTGTCAGAAAAACCAAAAACTCATCGTAAGCTAGTTTTAATCACTTATAATCGTTGTTTATATCTATTACAAGATTTTTTTAAGAAAAATCTTGCCGAGAATACTCAAAACTCGCCGAAAATACCCAAAACTTGCCAAAAAAGCCAATCCGATTAATCACCGGTTAATCTCTCCTAGACCGATTACAAGCTACAGGAAGGTCGACCGCCCGACACTGATTCGCGATTTTTGCAACCTTGGTTTTTGTTTATGTTTGGGAGGACTTTAAATGAAGTGATGTTGAAGTAAACTATTTTTTTCATCTCAAAATCATTGTCAGTAGACAAAAAACACACAATTAAATAAAAGTCAGATCATTGTAGTCTCTAATTAATTAGATATCGTCTCCACTAACTAAACTCTCTTTTCATTTTAGAACGATAAGTAACTATCTCACTTGTTCTAAGCAGGATTTGAATCCACAACCATTTTGGTTGGAAAGCTTCTCTTTTATTAGTTGAAATAAGAAGTCGGATTATTTGAGACATCCCAAAATAAAAATATGAACTACTATAATTTTTGGACGGAAGGATTATTAACCAACTAGATGAGGTACTTAACTTTTCAATAACCAAAACCACAAGAACCATATTTAGCACATACAAAACTCAAGGGGTTTTTCCATCCCATAACATATTTTAAGAAAACGGATCACCGTCTCACTTTCTATAAATAGCTAAATACACATACAACACACTCAAAGTACTTGCTTCTATTAATCAATCTTATACAAACTCAAAAAACTGTCAGAAAAATGGGTTTGAGACTTGAGTAATGGAACTGTGGAGGAGACGATGATGACGGATTTTCTCCGTAAATCAGGCGGTGTGGCGGTGATTGACGGTGGACTAGCAACGGAGTTAGAAAGACATGGAGCTGATCTTAATGATCCTTTGTGGAGTGCTAAGTGTTTGCTTACTTCTTCTAACCTTGTTCGTCAGGTATATATATATATATATATATATTTTATTTGATTGATTAATTAGTTAGATGTAACTTGCTGAGTAAAAAATTATTTATATTTAATTGTATGTAAAACATAGTTTTAATCTTTTTACTTTTGTATGTAAATTGGTGACGTGTTAATTTTTTATGATGTGGCGGACTGCAGGTGCGCCATGTGGGTCATTTTAAGCTACCGTCCCATGTTCACATTTTTTATTTTGGGTTTTCCAAAAAATAAGTGTCCCAACTCATATTCAAAAAATAACTGATTAGTGGCTAGAGATGATAGATGATATGAGTGTAGTAGTCTGGACGGGGGAGTAGTGTTTATATTATCTATCTACTTAAAAGTGGAGACATGAGGGGTAGGGTGGCACGTGCCCCCTAGTGAAAAAATTGTAGTGTAATTTTTTAAAAATATCTGGTTATTTTTGTAATTTGTCCTCCTAACGAACCAATTTGTAATGTAGTTTTTAAAAATTATCAAAGTTTGGCCCTTTCGACTATAACTTTCTGGCTCCGCCACTGATCTCTTGCATACATGATAAAATGATAGAATTGGGGAGTACGTAACATAGAAAGGAAAGTGTTATTTCCTTGATATGGTTCCAAAAAAAAGTTACAATTTGGTTCATTTTTAATTTTTATCCCTCTTATTGTAGGACCAACTTCATACTAGTTTTTGGATGTTTTCTTGTAGTATCCCATGATATTTTGTCGCAATCAAGAGCTTTTGCTAGTAAAGTGATCACCAAATTTGTTGTTTTAGAAGATAAAAGCTAGACTCATGAACTCTAGCTTTAAGGCCTTAGTTCAGTACCATCATTTAGATCCTAAACAAGATCAGATTTAGTTGATAAATATTCATATACTCTACACAAACCAGCATAATGTTTTCAAGGAGATTTTATAGTTAGGGCCATAAATTGCACGAAGGGGCGGATAGTTGATGTATAGTATAATTCTTTGGATAAGAAGATCTAGCGCATTGTCAGCATTCTTTGCCCATGACCCAGTGTAACCCTGCTAAGGACCATTTCTTGAGCTATCATAATTAGGACATTTATTTCCTCAGTGGTCCTGTTTGCATGTTATGCAGATTGAATCAAGTAACAATTTGCGGTTATTTCCGCGTTAATATTGTAAATAGCATGCAAAAGTTCCTAATTACTATCAAATAATAAGGAGACCCCTTTTACGACATTCTTAGAAGTCGGAATGGGCACTTGCCCTATTAGTTTGATTTGTGAAGTAATAATGTTTGATTCCTTTGCATAGTGAATTTATTTATCTCATATTGCAGGTACACCTTGATTATCTTGAAGCTGGTGCAGATATAATAATCACGGCATCTTATCAGGTAATCCATTGGCTATCATTAGATTTAGTCAATCTCTCTCTTTCACACACATGCAGTTCTCTCAGTTTACTGGTATTTTAATAGGCGACTATTCAAGGGTTTGAGGCGAAAGGCTTCTCTAAGGAGGAGAGTGAGGCAATGCTGAGAAAAAGTGTAGATATTGCCCGTGAGGCAAGGGATGTATATTATGAGAGATGTCGTGAATCTTCTAGTGATTATACTGATGATGGTAAAATTCTCAAGCATCGGCCTATCTTAGTTGCTGGCTCTGTGGGTAGCTACGGGGCGTATTTGGCTGATGGATCTGAATATAGGTAACTTGACATTAACATCAAACAGTCCCTTAATATCTTGTATTCTTATTTTCAGTTGGTATTTTGTCATCTTGCACTTAATATTGGACTAAATGATGTGTCAAAAATATGTTCCCCCTTAATGGTTCTAACATATTATTTACACGTATGAGTTATATTACTATCTTGATGATTGCTAGAACTCCTTTTATGTAAATAATCAAAGATTTCTTCAACTGCAGTTATTTGCTTAAAAAAGACGATTACATTTATTTCTAGTGCTTATGCTGAACACCCTTATGTTATCCTACAGTGGGGACTATGGTGATAAAATGAATATTGAGTTCTTGAAGAATTTCCATCGTAGAAGAGTTCAAGTTTTAGTCGAATCTGGTGCTGACCTCATAGCATTTGAAACAGTGCCAAACAAGCTTGAAGCACAGGTCTTGGAATAGCTTTACCATATTCAAATTTCATTGTTAAAAATTGTTAAATTCGAGAGTCCTATTGACATATTGATAATTAACACGAGAGTCTTGTTGACATATTTTAGTATTTGAGCAGGCTTATGCTGAACTTCTTGAAGAAGGAATAAACATTCCAGCGTGGTTTTCGTTTAACTCCAAAGATGGTGTAAATGTGGTCAGCGGTGATTCATTGATTGAATGTGCTAAAATTGCTGATTCATGCCCAAAAGTTGTTGCTGTAGGAATCAACTGTACACCTCCTAGATTTATCAGCGGTTTGATTCAATCTATCAAAAAGGTATCATTCTATTTTGTGCTGTTATTTGTTTGACGCTATATTAAGGTTGTAACCCTATCAATTATCATAAAGTGGATACTTATTTCAATATAGTGATGTTTTTCTTTGATCGCTGACCAATATCTCAGGTGACAACGAAACCGGTACTTATATATCCAAATAGTGGTGAAACTTATGATGCTGAAATAAAGCAATGGGTGGTAAGTACTTTTACGCTTATATGGCTTTAAAGAAAAAATTGCTCTATGACTATAAGAGACTTGCAGTTGTGAGATGTAGTTGCTGATACTATATAACTAATTTTCTGTTTTTTTTAAAGCCATTAACATTTAACAGGCCGCTGGGATATGGATAAACAGGTCGATTTTGGTCAATTTTGCTTTTAACGGGTCAAGTTGCTAACAATTAACGGGTCAAAAGTCACACATAATGTATTCACTATTTGTATTACCATCTAAATAGTTCTATGTCAGAAGTTAGATTATCGATATAATATTATACTCAATAGTCTTAATAGTTTTATGTCAGAAGTTAGATTATCGATATAATATTATATTCATAGTCTTTATCATATAATAGATTAACTATTTATCAAATTTAAGATATGAAAAAGCAGAAAAACTGTCGGTTGGCTCAACCTGACCCATACCATTTTGTCAAGCTCCAAAATTTATCCATTTTGACCCAAACATGTTACTAAACTTGGCCATTTTGCCACTTCTGTCTGTATGTGCTTATATCTCCACGTATTACTACGTACAGAATGACTTAGATCATAATATGTGTTACTTCTATCTCACTGATACGTTCTGTCACAGAAAAATACTGGAGTCCCAGATGTAGATTTTGTGTCATATGTGAATAAATGGTGCGAGATAGGAGCATCACTTGTAGGAGGCTGTTGCAGAACAACTCCTAACACAATTAGAGCCATTTGCAGAACTCTTCCCAGCAGAGCTTAAAAGAATGAGTACGGATCTTTGCTAATTATATTATCTAAAGAGTAATGAGGTTATCCACTTAAGTTTAACATGAGCAGCAGCTCCGGCTGAGACACCTTGGCTGTATTACATATGTACTTTTATGTTGTAAACGAATGATCTCAAGGCACTAATATTAATCTAAATTATGTTGAAGTTCGGTTTTATATGCTCATCTCGTAACCAGCATGTTAAATACTTACATTAGAGAACTACCAGGGCTGTGTGTAGACGTTGAACTGATCATGAAAGGTTTAACACACAACTACACAAGTCTGTTTATGTTTGCGAAATGCAGCATCTGTAAAATAAAAATTTGCGATTTTTACCTGAAGACAGGACACCACAAAAGTCTATATTAACTATGATACTGATGCACTCACGAAATCTATGAAAGCGACTTCTACAGTAGTTGGAGCTGTGTTGATTGATGTTTTGATGCAGTTTTATTTGAACAAAAAGCTGTAATAATTGGGTATTTAACAATTATTACCTTGTATAAAGTGGTTTATAAAAAACTCATTACAACTTAGGTAATCAGGAGCAATGTGATCAAACAAAACCAGTTATAATCAGGATTGGCGATTTAAACAAAATCAGCTTATCTGAGCACAAAAACTGGATACTGTGATTTTTACACACGAATAATTAGAGGATTACTTTCTGAACGCAAACACAGAAACAAGCAGATTTTAACAAAATTACTTGAAAAATGGGACTGCCATTTGAATTTCAATAATGAAATACTGTAAGTTCTTGTCAGTCAAAACCAGAAATCCTAATGAACCAAATGGCAGCAGAAGCATAATGAACAACGCGTTTTTATAAGTTCATAAATACAAGGGAAACAACTGATACAAAAGTCTAAGGTACACAACTCATAATATTTCATGTTATTTTCCAACTTTTAATAAAGATTTAAGAATCAAAACCGGAATACACACCATTATCTCTCAATAACCTTTTCTCTTCTTCAACGTAACTCTTCCCCCTGCTAGCCTGTCCCATATCCCTTTTCCTCTTTTCCTTTTGAGCAAACGAAAGGTTTTTCTCTTTTTGGGTTTGAACGTATGTTAACTGCTCACCTTCAAGCAACATGGCTCGTGTCTTCTGTCTTTCTTGATAACTTTCTTCAGTCTCGTTTGCTTCCCGTTTATCCTTGCCATCTGACCATGACCAGTCACGGTTCTTGTCGTCTTCTTTTGGTGGAGGGACTTTTAAGACAGATAAGCCGCCTTTATAACCGTGTTGACGTAAAGCTGCAAAGTCTATGCCTTTACTCTTCCTCTTTGTGGTGTCAACTGCATAAATGGATGCAAGTCAAATTAGATTGATCAAACAAACAGAGGAGCAAAAGGGGGTGGCTTATATAAAGGGGGTTCGAGTCAAAATGAATAATTCTAAATGTGGATCCAAACAGGTTGGGTCGGGATTAGACCAACTTGACAACACGTTTATTGTCCATTTATTTGTAAATTTCAATAAACAAGCTGAAGCATATAAAAGTTGACCGTTTATCAAAAGGACTGTGATCGGGTTGGGCCGACCCACCAGTACTAACTGTCCAGTTAATTTAAATTTCACAAATAAGTTCACTTCAAGTATACATTGGGTGACTGTGAAAGAGTTTGATCATTTGACCGGTTTCCCTTTTAGCTACCTTTTGACCCTAATCAAAATTGCACCGATTATAAAAATGGGAATCTGATGTTCCTAGGATATCAAGAAACAAGGATATATAGCTGTCCGGGAAAAAATTATAAGGAAAAATTAGACAATGTAATGAAATACATGTTTCATGGGGTTACTAACATGAGGCCATAGTATACGACTATACGCAAGGATGACAAATTACCTTTTGATTTAGAGGATCCACCAGAGTTGATCTTTTTGCTCTTCTTTGGAACTTGATCATCATCGGAAGCATCTGTATCAGGACTTGAAGAATCGTCAGACGATGAACCACTCTCATCGTCATTCCATGGCATTGTTCTTTTCATGATGTACTTAAGCTCAACCAGTACTGTAAAAACACAAACATTAATTCAAACACTACGTAAAAACCAGTGCAGCGCTGTAAAACAAGGGTCAATGATCGCTTAATCGCCAATTCTCAACAAATATTCATGGTCCTATCAGTATTTCATACAACCATGAACCAGTGTGAAACCAGCACAAAAGGGCTCCTTTTCCTAAAAAGGGGGTGTTTGTTTAAGCTTATTTGTGGACTTGCGAGCTTATTTGATTTCGGCTTATACTTCATAAACCCAAAATTTCCGGCTTATTTTGAGACTTATGGCCTTACACCAGTTTATTATATCATAATAAGCTTATATAAGTCTCGAAATAAGCCGGAAAATTTGGGTTTATGAAACGTAAGCCGAGAACAGATAAGCTCATAAGCCCAGAAATAAGCTTGAACAAAAAAACATGAACCAACAACTTAACTAGTTCATAATAGGGTTTAATACTATGCTTAAACATAACACAGAAATAGGTATAAAATTAGGGAGTTTTTCAAGTGGTGATTAGTAGTTAATTAGGGTTAACTTTTTTATGCTAATTACCAAGATTAGTTGTTTATGGGGAGAGATAAATATACCTTAACGAATTACAGAGGGAAGTTGAGTTTTGTTGTTAGCCGCAAATTAGGATTTAATCGCCTGTCGGACTGGAGTAGTAAACGGGGTTTTGTTTTGGGTGTTTGGACTGTTTTTTCACCCAAGGGGTGTCTGCTTAAGCTTGTTTACCAAGTTGAGCTTGTTTTAGGCTTTGTTATTTTCAGATTATTTTTAATTTACGAGTTTATATAAATTTATTGTACATAATAACCTAATATAAACTTATAAGTTTTAAATAAGCTTATTAGAGTGTTGCAACACAAGCCAAGTCGGGTTCTGTGTGGAAACGTGCTGAACGCGTGAATTGATAGTTTATTCTGTTGGTCTTGTTTGGGTACCTCAACGGTATGGGTGTAGTACGTGCCACGAGTTAAACAAAGAGTTGGGGTCGCTCTTCTGATGAGTCCAAGGCAAGACGAAACCAATGAACCTCTATTATACTCGAGACGGATGACTGATCCTTATCGGGTTAAGGACGACACACGAGGTCAAATGAATTATCGCGTGACACTTGGGTAACATGACGCCAAGCAAATTTTATTACGCCAAAGCCATGTTATGACAATGTTACATGGTGGCGTTACAATGTACGCCAATTCTATAATGTACACCAAGTTTATGGCGTACGCCATAACGTTGGTTGTGTGTGTGATTTTTCTTTTCTTGTCTTTTTTTGATTAAAAATGATGTATGTGTTGGTCTAAAAGGGGTGTTATGAGAATGATATGAAGTAAGTGACTTTGGTGACGTGAGTAATTATGATGTTAAAGCTGATATGACATAGCGTAAAATCAAAAATGCATACAACACCTTGTGCTCTTAAACATACTTCAAATTTCAAAATCACATAAGCACGTAAGCTAAAAAAATAAACTTACACAAACAAAACACCTTATGAACATTCGCTCTCACTGCAAAACCAACTACTAAATCTTCGTAGTAGTTAACACAAACTTACTACACAAAATAGACTTTAAACCAAGGTTGCAAAAATTGTGGGTTGGTAGTCGGTGGGTCGAGTCCCTTGTAACTAGTAACCGATATGGGTGAGATTAATCGGTGATTACTCAGATCGGCATTTTCGGCAAGTTTTCAGTAGTTTCAATGAGTTTTGAGTATTTCCAGCAAGATTTATCTTAAAAACTACTTGTAATAGATATAAACAATGACTATAAGCGATTAAAACAAGTTTTCGGTGAGTTTATGGTATTTCCAACGAGATTTGCAGGTTTTCAGCAAGTTCAACCGCCGTTAACCATTTTTTCTAATCAATTTGCACAAATCGAGAAGGCCAATGGCCGATTAGCGCACATACAACGTTTAATCAACCTTGTAAATCTTTTTAGTGATACTGCTTCAAACACATTCACTCATAATGGAAAGAAGAAAGAAAAAGTTTCCTTCTTTTCTGTTGTTATCACTAAAGACTAAGAGCCTACGGTATAAGGGGTTGGTAAGGTGGCGCAATCCCATCAGCTCACAGCGACGGCATGAACACCATACCGAGCCTCGGCTGTTAGTGTCTGGGCTAGCTCACAACATTTTTTTTAAATTTATGTTTTAGTGAGTTATGTATGGACCTATAACACCACTTTTGTACCAGGGAAGGGTGTTTTGGTGTTGTAGTGTTATACGAAAAAATGTTAAGGTGACCTATAACTTTTGCCCATGACACCACCCCGACGGCACCATTGTACCCAACACTCGCCAAAAACCACTCACCACGCGTAGTGATGGTGTAGTAATATTAACGCCTAATACATGCTTGTCACGGGTGATGAGACACTTTATTACCCCAAACCTTAGAAACAAGGTCACACGACACACAATAACTATAACATTCTTTAAACGAGTAAACATATGTGATTTTCTCTGTTTAGATTATCTGGAGAGAGCGAACCTTTAAACTAAGATGTCCGCGGTCTTACCGAGTTAATCCCGAGACCATTGGTTAATTATAACATTGTTTAAACATTGTTATAACTAACAATGGGTATACTGGAGAGACTTTGCGGAATAAGAGCTCAGGGGTCCAAGTCTTAGCTTGTGCTCACTCCAGTTGGTGCCCCACTAGGCCAGGAGAGTTGTTGGAGCTATTTCTTGTGGGGTAGACAATGGGTATGTTTGGAAAAAATAGATTGTGCTGGTGCTGTTGCTGATGCTGTTGCTGAAAAAGATTATAAAAAGAAATTATTTTTATAAGCTACATGAAGTAACCTTTTATTTTCAGAGATTATGGAATATTATTTTTTTTATAATCTTTTATAAGTTATGTTGCCAAACAAAGATTATTTTTTAAGTAGATTAATTTTTGAAAAAATAAGCATAATCTCTCCATAATCTTGTGTGCCAAACATAGCCAATGACTGGTACCAAAAGACACCAAAAATCAAGTTCCCGCCAATCTACACAATTTTTTTTGAACATTGTTTAAACATTTAAGGTAGTATAACTGTATAAAACACTTTTTTTTTTTTTTTTTTAATGTTTAATCAATACTCCCGCCAAGCTTTTTCACACAAACACCACCGCCAAAACTACCCCGTTCTCCGGCAGCCTTATTTTCCGGCAACAAATGAACTCCTTAACCAACACACACGTAAAGCTTCTCGCTTTCGACATCTTATCACTCGCACCCTCCCCATCCCACCCAACCACCATCCTTAAACCCACAACCAAAACCCCCATCACCCGTATCGAAACCCTGGGCATCGTCACTCTCCGCGACCACAAACCCGACAAATTCCTCAAATTCTACATCGACGACGGAACCGGGTGCATCCCATGTGTCCTTTGGCTCAACCACCTCACCTCGCCCTATTTCTCCAGACACAGCCCACCAAGTGTTCGATCACTTGCTGAAAACGCGCGAAAGTTTGCTGTCTTGGTGCAAGTGGGGAGTTTGGTTAGAGTGAGGGGGAAAGTGGGGGCGTTTAGAGGGTGTGTGCAGGTTAATGTGGGGGATGTGTTTGTGGAACGGGATGCGAATGCGGAGATTTTACATTGGTTGCAGTGTGTTAGGTTGGGACGGGTGTGTTATGATGGTGGAAGAGCGGATGATGATAAGATGATGATTGATTAAGTATGTGAGTTGAAAAATAAGGCGATTTGACTCGTCTTATAAGCTAGTTATGACTTGAATATGAAAATAAGCCGATAAGTAATCTAAAGGTGGAGTCTAAAGTTGGAGCAGAGAATTTATATAGTTAGTACTTAGTAGTATTAGATGTCGAAAGTATGGGTTTTTTTTTTCCTTTTATTGGCCTTGTGTATTAAGGTTGAGTCGAATGTGTTATGATGAAGGACGTGTGGATCATAAGATTATGGTTGATTGAATTTGTTTGTATCCATGTTTATCGAAACTGATTACTTGTGGTGAAATAAGCAATCTGATCAATACCCTTCATTATAAGGGACAATCTATACTTGGAACATATAATTTACGTAGTTCAGATCTGCCTAGCAGGTAGTAGTGTTTTATTTTGAATGCTTTGGGTGTCTTTTTGTTGTGTTTCGATATGATCTACATATCTGTCTTTGTTGGTTGGATTTGTTTTCGTTTTGTTCATGTGTTGATGAGAACAAATAAGTGAATCAGCTGTCTTGTATATGAAACCACAGGAACACTGTAAGTGAAGAGGAAATATGATGAACTTAAACAATCATAACTATTAATCTAATTGAAGTTACCAGCTTGTCAACGCGCAGAAAGATACAGATAGGCTGCACGCTTAAGCAAACAGCCTTTGGCGGTTTAACCAATTGTTGACCCAAAATTCCATCATTTGTGACCTGATTGTGAATTTACTCGTGTTCAAGAATTCCTAGTTTTTGTTCTACTGTATCTATGTATATCAGGTGTAATTCGAGGAAGTTTGTCAGTCAAACGCAATCTTGGATCAGTAATTTGAGGAAGTTTGTCAGTCACAAACAATCCTGGATCTGTAACACGGAAAATGTTTTAGAGGATTAGATGTATCATTTTTTTGATCAAATTTAGAAACTAGTGATTGTAGAGCTTTACCCTTAAAAAGGGAGCTCTTCCAGAAATTCTCGATGGCCAAGGGAGACCCGAGGCCAAGGAGGGGGTTTGGAAATAGTTTTCAACCAGCAATTGACGCGCCTCGGTTATTACCTCATTAGCTGCGTCATTGCCCCAAGCGCAAAGATGCTTTCACAATCACCCACAGTCCTCATTTTATACACCTACCTACCTCTGCCATTTTAGTTAACCCACCGATGTGGGACTACTAACCTCATATGGCAAATCTTGAAAGTTGAACCACTTTCAAGTTTCAAGTGCAAAGAATCTTTGGCGTAACTTTGCAAATATAACTTTATGACCATTCGAAATCGTATACAATTTTACATACTTCAATTTTGAAAAGTTCCATTCAACCCGAAAAAATATTGAAGAGAAGTTAACATGATTTAAGAAAGCTCAAACCGAAAAGAAACTTTAACAGACAACGATAAGTAACACGTCATATCGAGTCTTATTTGGGTCTAAGGACCGAGCCAAACTAACCAAGGCTGATTTTGAACTAGGCTTTGATACCGTACAAGTATCGTGTATTGCGCAAATGAACATATGTTAGGCTAAGTGTAACAGTGAGCACACATGATCGCGGTCATCACTACCACATTAACACCAACTTAATTTTGTCTCTCTACAACCAACTTATTGTAATAAGGCGATCACAGTTACCACAAAAAATATATCTCACTTAAATACAAACATACCCCACAAAAACTATTTTATAAAAACACCCGTACACACAATAACTCACACAACTTGGTCGTGAGTTGACACAGTGTGCATAATTTTTAAGGGTGACCGCGGTCCTCTAACAAAGGAGGACGCGTTCAAGTTGAGGGTGACCAAATCGTGTAACCATGGTTCTAAAAAGCGCGCAAAGGCCTCGCAAAGACGTGAGGCTTGGTCCTGCCGTCACGCCGAGTCTTATGTCGCCTTAT
Source organism: Chrysanthemum makinoi (assembly GCA_910596185.1). Taxonomy (NCBI): domain Eukaryota; kingdom Viridiplantae; phylum Streptophyta; class Magnoliopsida; order Asterales; family Asteraceae; genus Chrysanthemum; species Chrysanthemum makinoi. The sequence goes on from OU343225.1 coordinate 313,918,205, forward strand.
GCCACGTCTTTTTGTAAACTCGATATGCCGCCTTATGTCACGTCTTATAAACGCAAAAGATTTGTCTTGACCTCTAAAACGTGAAGCTTGGTCATACTATCACGCCACGCTTCACGCCATTTATTAAAATGTAACCCTCCATTACCGATGGTGTCAGTATCACACTTATGGATCACAAGAATCAAACAGGACAAATTTAAAACGTTAGGGGGGAGGGAGTGGTACCCTAGTACCCAATACTACCCAAATTGTCACATCACCCATATCCAATAAAAACACTCCAACTCAAAACTACTCAATTATACCCTAACACAACCCAAAGTGGAGGGAGTGGTCACCTATCCTACCAATTTTTTTTTTTTTTTTTTTTTTTTTTCATATATTTTTAATACATAAAATCACATACAATATTAAAATAAAAACATACCATTTCATTAAAAATAGAGTAAACTCCAAAATGCATCCCTGTGGTTTACCCCGATTCGCACTATACATCCCTCTCGCAAAAGTTTCAACAGATACATCACTCCGTTAGTAAAAGTTAACCTATATACATCCCTCAGTTAAAATATGGACTAACGGTGCAAATTATTTCTCCGTTATCTCCTAACGAGACATAACATATTTACACCGTTAGTCCTCTGGGTTAACGGTATTTGCACCGTTAGTCCTTTTTTAGGCTTTGTTGAAAGATTGGGAAAATTGCAAGTTTAACCCCTCGCTGGAAGTTTCACCACGCCCCTTATACTTTTGGTTTTGACGTTTTTGGCCCAAAACTAGTTTAAATGGGTGTAACCCTCTCATTTTACAAACACTAAACCTAATGTTTGTTTCTCCCTCCCCCCTCTTGTGCAGCCGCCGACGAAACCCCAACCACCGCCGTCACCACTTCACACCGCCACCTCCACAACCAAACGCCAAAATTATCCCTTTTTATCTAATGATCCTAAAACCTAATCCCAATCAAATGCTAAAGAAACAAACACACGAGTCGCATACAATCAAATCCTTACTGTTATTTCTGTCGATCGTTGGTAGACGTTGATTACCGGTCGACATGTTTTTTTTTTTCTTTTCTTTGTTAAAGTCGATCGCTGGTTTCTGTGATAGCTAGTTGACCAATCTCAGTCGGCCGTTGGTGTTTCTTGTTCACCAGTCGACAACTCAGTTTTTCTTTTTCTTCTTTTACCTCACCGTTGTGTGGTTGTTTTTTGGTCTTTGTGATGTTTGACATGTTTTTGGTATCTTGGGTGGTTATTTACCAGATGAACTCACACGCCGATCAATTTCTTTCTTCTTAAAATCACATTAACTGATCAAGAATGATTATCCAGTCAACTTTTCACATACCACCAGTCGACTTTTTGATCCAGTAGAAATTGGATGAAAAGCATGGGCTTTGTTGGCGTAAATCTTGAAGGTCTTGGGAAGGTTTATGAGTTCGTTTGAAAAAAATGGTGCAAAGAAAAGAAGAAATGGGGTAAAACCAAGATAATACCACATGCGCTAGGCAGAGAAATTAAAGGGATAAAAACTTCTTTTTTCTGAAAAAAGGTAAAGGGGAATACTAGAATAAGTGTTTTTTCCGGTGGGTTTAAGACAGAGAGAAAGATGTTGATTGATGATGATATTATCCAAAATTAAAAGCAAGAGTGCTTTGGTTTGCGATAGTGGGTCTATGATGTTTTGTTGTTTTTTTCTTTCCTTTCTTTCTTTCTTTTCGTCTTTTGAACAAGTGGTTTTGATGTTATTTGTTCTAAAAAAATAAAAATTGGTGGATCTTTAGTGTTTGTAAAATGAGAGGTACACCCTCTTAAACTAGTTTTGGGCCAAAAACGTCAAAACCAAAAGTACAAGGGGCGCGGTGAAACTTCCAACGAGGGGTTAAACTTGCAGTTTTCCCAATCTTTCAACAAAACCTAAAAAAGGACTAACGGTGCAAATACCGTTAACCCAGAGGACTAACGGTGTAAATATGTTATGTCTCATTAGGAGATAACGGAGAAATAATTTGCACCGTTAGTCCATATTTTAACTGAGGGATGTATATAGGTTAACTTTTACTAACGGAGTGATGTATCTGTTGAAACTTTTGCGAGAGGGATGTATAGTGCGAATCGGGGTAAACCACAGGGATGTATTTTGGAGTTTACTCTTAAAAATAAAAACATTACATAATACTTAAAAAAAAGAAACATTACATAATACTTAAAAAAAACTAGATTAAAAAAAAAAACCCCACTAATCATCGAGATGCGGCAAGTATTGACGTGCTACGTGCTCCGTGAGATCATATCGAATACGGTCATGGAGAACTTCGTCTAGTAACTCCGCTACCACACTGTTATCGAACAGTGGCTTGACCGGCTCATCCATTATATGAACCGGTGAGATTGCCCTCCCGTCGGCTTTTATAACCATATTGTGCAAAATAACACACGCATGAACCGATTGGCAATCTTTCGCTTTGGTCATAGCTCGGAGAGGTCGATAGAGAATTTTCCATTTTCCTTTGAGAGCACCAAAAGCTCGCTCGACATCCTTTCTCGCCCCCTCTTGTAACTTCTTAAATTTCTTTTCCTTTGGGTCGGTTGGATAAGTGTATGCTTTAACAAATGTGGACCACTTAGGATAGATTCCATCTGTCAAATAGTAGCCGCGTTTGTAAAAGCGTCCATTCACGTGGAATGAACTGTTCATCGCCGTTCCATTTCGATTTGTAAGATACAAGTCAGACTGATTCAATACGTTGATATCGTTGTTTGACCCCGGGGGACCAAAAAAAGCATGCCAAATCCACATATCTTGTGACGCGGTGACTTCAAGGATAATAGTGGGAACACCATAGTCACCTCTCGTATATTGCCCTCTCAAACTTCTAGGATAATTTTTCCATTTGACGTGTGTACAGTCGATGCTACCAAGCATCCCAGGGATGTGATGTCTCGCTTCATGGGCTTGGAAAATGCGTGCAAGGTCGTTTGTTGTCGGCCTACGTAGGTACTCTTGACCGTACAACTCAATGATGGCCTCACAAAAATAATCAAGACTTTCACGTGACGTTCTTGCAGACATGCATAAATATTCATAATACTCATCGGGGGGATTGCCGGTTGCGAGTTGCCTAACGGCCGATGTGATTTTTTGTTTCGCCGTGAAACTTTTTTTCAATCGCGCGTCATAGCCTTCTTGAAAATATGGGTATCTCGCTTCAATGTCGCCCACTATTTTCAAAAACATGCTTTTCTCCATTCGAAATTTTTTTTGAAAGTAAACTTCGTTGTACTTTGGTGCTTCAACGAACCAATCATTCTCTAGAGTTTGAAGACCTGATTTCCCGATGACGATTTATGCTAGTACGGCTAGAGCTTGCCGTGTCTTCAAGAAACTGAGCCGCTTGAAGCATAACTTGCATCGAGCTACCCGTGGATAGATCGTCGGACGAAGACGGAATAACATATTCGAATTCGGAAGAATCGGAAGACATTTTGATGATAAAAAGGTTGGGATTTTATGAGAAATTGAAAGATGGGTTGTGATGATTTTGTGAAAAATGGGTTGTGATTTTAAAATGTGAAGGTGGGTGTTTTAAAAAAGGTGGGGGTAATTATTTTTTTTTACACTAGCCGTTAGGCTTCCCTCGACGTTCAAAAATTCAAAAAATCATGCCTCACCATGATCGGCTTCAAAGCCCGATTTGCGCTACCCGACCCACTGGGGGCGGTGTTACCGATCGGGTTCGCCTACCCGATTTGGTACCCGATGCCCACTCCCTCCCCTCTTATAGCATGGTTGTACATTATCCTAAGAAACATGTACATCATGTGACCAATGTTTACCATTTTCATACAAAGTCTGTTTCATTTCAAAACCCACTGTTGCAAAACACTACTTTTAGTGACCCTTAAGAAACTATTTTTATTAAAACAAGAACAAGACCCATTTGTTAAAAAGTACTTAAACATCAAGAAACACACATTGCTTTTGTTATTTTTGTGTGATGATGGAACAAGGGTGTTTGGGAGCTGCTGAGCATCATGAAGATGAGTTTACCAAGTTGATTCTTTCTTGGTCTCTTGACGATATTCGCAACGAAGATCTTTATAAAAACAAGGTCTTTTGTTTTTACAGTACTATTTTTTGTTCTACTTCCAGCATTTTTGTATATTATTTTGTTCGCGTTATTAGGAATTTATGTTTTTATTGTTGATATGATGCAACCACCACCAAATGGTAACCACTCAAGTGTGGCCTAGTGGCAAAAGAGCTTGTGACATCACTCTAAAATGTGTGAGGTCTCAAGTTCAATTTCTGCTCTGCAAACAACCTTGAAGTAGCCACGCCAACCTTCTGAAAAGGGAGCCAGGGAGGGCTCTACCTGGTTTGAGTTTGTGAGATTGTGGGTTCAAACCCCGTGGATTAGTCGGCCAAAAGGTAAAAAACCATAGTGACCCGAAAAAAACTACTACCATATGGTTTAGTGGTACCTAAACTCTTCACAAGGGGTATAAGGTTCAAACCTCACGAGCTACACATTTGGGGGTGGCCAGGGATGGGGTGGGAAACGGGCCACGAGGGTACCTCGGTACACATTTGAGGTGGCCAGGGAAAGCGTCGAAACCGGTCATGAGGATACCTCGGTTAGGGCGCATACATCTGAGTAACCTGAATAGGAAAACCTCATCCGTTTATTGTCGATATGATGCGTTTCATACATAATGTAGTTATGTAAACCTGTGGGATGGGTGTGAATATTTGAAGCAATTAAGTTATGTCCATTGTGAAGTTGTGAGGGTGTTTGGGATTGCTTATTTGTTCTGCGTGCGCTTCTAAGCAGAATCAGAAATCAGATTAAATTAAGCACTTCTTGAGATAGTGTTTGGATTTGCTTATTTTATGTTTATTTTAAATCAACTTTCGAAGAGTGAAGTGTGTTACAGGGTCTCGTATCTCTATTTAAAGGTTTTAGGTTAGATATAAGGATAAAAGGCAATTTTATCCAAATATAAGCAGATACACCTCCAACATAAGCACTTCGGAATTGAAAATTAGTATAAGATAACCGTAAAATAAGCAAATACAAACACTATTTCAAGAAGTGCGTAATGTTAGCACTTTATCTGCTTCTTAAAAGCATAGGCAGAAAAAATAAGCAATCCCAAATATCCTCCGTGGATGGAAAACCAAAGCTTGTTTATTGCTATGAAGCTTCACATTTATTTCAGATACTTTTTATATGCATATACTTCAAAGTTAATAAGTACTCTAAAACAAAGAGGCATAAACCTGTTTGCCAAACACCCCCTAAAATATGTAAAGATCTTTGAAGTTTCTGAAGTCAAATTTGACCCATTTGACCTTAAAGTCAGAGAAAACATAAACCTGTCAAGACGTCCTCATAGTTAAAACAAAATGGTTTATCTTGTTGCTGTTATAGATGTATAAAACGTTTTGGTTTTGCCGATTAGATAATAATAACTTCAGTACACGATTATCTTTAATGACTTGCTGCATTATTTGTAGGTGGACAAAATACCACTTACTTTTGAGTCTGAAGAACACTACTTTGGCTCTTTTGTTTATCCTTTGCTAGAGGAAACACGCTCCGAGCTAGCTTCTTCCATTGAGATCATGTATAGAGCTCCGTTTGCTGATATTTTATCTGTTAAAGAGTCCACAAGTGGTGAAAATATGCTCTATAATGTTACGGTTGGTCGTTGGAGAAATCAATATAGTGAACGTGGTAAAGATGATTACTATACGTTACCAGGGAATCTACTTCTTTTAGTAGATGGGAAACCGGAATCTATTTCTGATATGAAGCGTGAGGGCGGAACATGGAAGCTTTCGTTGGTCAAAAGTAATGAAGATGATAGTGCATCTTTTGAGTTTAAAATTAAAGCATCACAACCAATTGAATTCCAAGATGGGTTGTATGCTGTTTTTGTGATGAGTATAATGACTCAGAAAAGAATATGGAATTCATTGCACATGCATAGAAATCTTAATATCGTCAAAGAGGTTCTTTACTCTGATTCGAAGGTGAGAAATTGGTTAAATAAATTTCCCATTTTTTAGTGATAATCCCATATTTAGTAATCAATATGTTATTTACAGGTTAAGGAGAAGTGCAGTATCTGTTCTTTTGGTTATGATAGTATGGTATCTCGAAAACTGGATCCACAATTTTTGCTGAACTTGAATGAGTCCCAGAGGGCAGCACTTATGGCCGCGCTTTGTAAAATGCAATGTTGTCATATTTCATCTGTGGAACAAATATGGGGGGCACCTGGAACGGGGAAAACAATGACTGTTAGTGTTTTGCTTCTCATCCTCTTGCAAATGAAGCAAAGGACTCTTGCATGTGCTCCAACAAATGTGGCTATAGTACAGTTGGCCTCACGTGTGCAAAGCTTGGTAAGAGAATCATTCAAAACTACAACTGCGAGCGGTAATTATTTCTGTTCACTTGGAGATTTGCTCTTGTTTGGCAGCAAGGAAATATTGAAAGTTAGTTCTCAAAGTGAAGAAATATATTTGGAGCATCGGGTTAAGAAGCTTGCAGAATGTCTAGGGCCAGTGACTGGTTGGAAGCTATGCATAAGATCTATGATTGATTTATTGGAAAATTGTGTTTGCGACTATTATAAATTCTTAGAAAATCAATTCCTGAAAGAAAGACAACTTAGACATCAGAATGAAGGTAAAAGAGCGATGTTGGAAATGAAGTCATTCATTGAGTATGTGCAAGAGCGATTTAATTCTTCTGCACAGCCACTCAGAAGGTGCATTGTTACATTTTGTACTCATGTCTCGAGAAGTTTCATGGGGGAATACAATTTTCAGAATATGATATCTCTTTTTGATAACGTAAGTTCTTTGGAGTCTTTGCTGTTTCGAAAGAATATGGTTTCAGAAGAACTTGAAGATCTCTTCAATTCTAAGCCATTGCAAGATGATATTATTAAGTCATGTCTATCTTCGTTAAGAACTCTGCAGATATCTCTTGAAGGACTCACTCTTCCATGTTTTTCAAACAAATATGCGATAAAACAATTTTGTTTTGAAAGTGCTTCTATTATATTCTGCACAACCTCAAGTTCCTACAAGTTGCATGCTGTCAATATGGAGCCTTTAAATATAGTGGTCATAGACGAAGCTGCTCAATTGAAAGAGGCAGAGTCCACCATTCCCCTTCAGCTTCCGGGAGTGAAGCATGCTATTCTTATTGGCGATAAGTGCCAATTACCTGCGCTTGTTAATAGCAATGTAAGTCTATTCTTATCTTTCCACCTTAAGACTATTACTTTAAATTAGATTTTGATGGACACTGTGTTTGTGGACAGGTTTGTATTGCATCTGGCTTTGGAAGAAGCCTATTTGACCGACTAAGTTCTTTGGGTCACTCTAAGCATCTTCTCAATGTTCAATACAGAATGCATCCGTCCATCAGTTTCTTCCCAAATTGGAAGTTTTATCATAATCAAATCCTAGATGCACAAAATGTGTTATCTAAAAGTTATGAAAAGAGGTATCTTTCGGGACCACTGTTCGGTTCCTATTCCTTTATAAATGTCGTTGGGGGGAGAGAAGAAAAAGACTCTGATGGAAGAAGCCGAAGAAATATGGTTGAGGTGGCTGTTGTGAATAAACTTGTTAAAAATCTCTATAAAGGTGTGCATGTTAGTTATGTCATTTCGGATTCTTTTTATCAATTTAGCTTTAAGTAATTAACTCTTCTTAATGAACCACATTTTAACATTTGTGTCTTTCACATTTATAGCATGTCAGGACTCAAAGAAGAAGCTTACGATCGGAGTTATATCTCCCTATGCTGCTCAAGTTGTTTCGATTCAAGAAAAACTTGCTCACAAGTATGAGAAACTTGATGGATTTTCAGTGACGGTAAAATCTATTGACGGGTTTCAGGGTGGAGAAGAAGATATTATTATTTTGTCAACAGTAAGGTCCAATAGCCATGGGTCTATTGGCTTCATATCATGTCCTCGAAGGACTAATGTTGCCTTGACAAGAGCACGGTATGCAATTCTCTCACTTTCTTAATAATTGATCAGTATAGATACTTTGTAGTCATAAAAAGTATTATATCGCCTTCCATTTTCCTGTAGACACTGTCTTTGGATTCTGGGAAATGAAAGAACGCTGACTAATAGTGAATCTATATGGAAAGATGTAGTCTGTGATGCAAGGAATCGACATTGTTTGTTTGATGCTGATGCTGATGAATGCTTGAAGATGATAGTTATAGCAGCAATGAAAGAGTTAGAACAACTTGATGACTTGGTTAACGGGAATAGTGTACTTTTTAAACATGCGAAATGGAAGGTGTGTGATTATTCTTTTACCATATTATATCGTCATGTAGTATTCTGTATTCTACTTTGTTCTTCATGTTTGTTCCACTTTATGCCGTCAGATTCTCATCAGTGACGAATTCAGAAGATCGTTTGGAAAGCTGACAGGTTCCCGCTTGAAGAAGCAGGTTTTAAACCTTTTAGTGAAACTATCTAGTGGCTGGCGGCCCAAGAACAGAAGCGTAGACTTGTGCTGTGAAAATTCATCACAAATCTTGAAACAGTTTAAGGTTGAAGGGATTTACGTGATTTGCAGTATTGACATCATCAAGGAAGTCAATTATATACAAGTTTTGAAGGTTTGGGATATATTAGCCTTGGAGGATATTCCGGAACTTACAAAACGACTTGAGAACATATATTCTGCATACACAGATGATTATATTAGTCGGTGCACTGAAAAATGTTTAGAGGGGTATGTTCATTTGTTGCCTAGTGGATCTTAATTCTTAAAGTCGTGATTATATATGCTTAATTACATTTTCTTTATATTGTTCAGGAACTTGGATGTTCCCAGGACTTGGCCGGCATCCCAAGAGATCATCAGATTTCGTTATTTAAAGGACTGTGAAGTTGAAAGTGAGGCGAGTGTGAATCCTGGTGATGCTATAACTTATGTTGAAAACTCAAAAGTGAGTGAAAGCTTATTGCTTATGAAGTTCTACTCATTGTCACGTGGGGTCGTGAGCCATCTGCTTTCTGGTAAGGAAGTTGATTTACCCATGCAAGTCACTGATGAACAGATGGACATAATTTTGTCTCGAAGGAGTTCGTTTATAATTGGGCGATCAGGAACTGGGAAAACCACTATTCTGACGATGAAGTTGTTCCAACACGAACACAAATTTCAAATTGCTTCTGATGGGATTTTTGAAGCAGAAATCAGCCGATTTAGAGATGCTGAAGTTGTTGATGATCCTGGAAATAGCAAACCGAGTGTTCTTCGCCAGCTTTTTGTGACAGTCAGCCCAAGATTATGTTATGCTGTAAAACAACATGTTTCCCACCTCACAAGGTGCGCAAGTACTCATCCCTTTTCTCTCTTTTCCATCTATATATATGGTCTTGTTCTGACTTCAAGAATTAATATTTTTTGACAGTAGTTCATCAGCAGAGGTCAATCTGGATGATACGGATGTTATTACATCAGAATTCGATGATATTGCGGACACGTTTATTAACATCCCGGTGAAAAATTACCCGCTCGTTATAACATTTCAAAAGTTTTTGATGATGTTGGATGGTACATTGGAAAGTTCGTTCTTTGAAAAATTTCGTAAGGCAAAAGAAGATTCTCATGGTACTTATAAAAGTTCAAGATCAGTTGCAATGCAATCTTTCATAAGATCAAGGGAGGTTACGTTTGACAAATTTTGTTCACTTTACTGGCCCCACTTCAATACAAATCTAACAAAGAAGGTTGATAGCTCTAGAGTGTTCACCGAAATTATTTCTCATATAAAAGGAGGTCTGCTAGCAGGGGAATGCAGTGACGGAAAAGTGAGCTATGAGGGTTACTGTTTACTGGCGAAAAGCCGTTCTTCCACTTTAACTAGAGAGAAAAGGGAGATTGTTTACAACCTCTTTCAAGCTTATGAAAAGATGAAAAGTGAACGTGGGGAATTCGATTTGGGAGATTTTGTAAATGACATTCATGGTAGGCTTAAAAATGGGAATTATAATGGTGACCAAATGGATTTTGTGTACATTGATGAAGTGCAAGATCTAAGTATGAGACAGCTTTCTCTTCTCAAATATATGTGTCAAAATGTTGATGAAGGCTTTATGTTTGCGGGTGATACTGCACAGACGATTGCGAAAGGGATTGACTTTAGGTTTCAAGATATACGATATCTTTTTTATAAAGAGTTCCTGAGCACAAGAACATCTGATATGCAAGAAAAAGGTCTCGTATCTGAGATAAAACAATTAAAACAGAACTTCAGAACACATGCTGGTGTGCTTGATTTAGCTCAGAGTGTCATTGACATTATGTACCATTACTATATTCAGTCAATTGATAAGTTAGAGCCTGAAATTAGTCTTATATCTGGTGAGCCTCCTGTTTTACTTGAGTCTGGTAAGGACGAGAATGCAATTGTAACTATTTTTGGTGGCAGTGGAAGTGGTGAAGATATTGTAGGGTTTGGGGCAGAACAAGTGATATTGGTACGTGATGATCATACGAAAACTGAAGTTTGTGAATTTGTTAGAAAAAATGCACTTGTTCTCACTATAGCGGAGTGTAAAGGTCTTGAGTTTCAGGTAAGAGCCTTAAATCGTTTATTTGTAATACACTTTTCTCACAAAATGATTAATGCTAAACTATTTTTTAGGATGTATTACTATACAACTTTTTTGGGACATCCCCTTTAAAAGACCAGTGGAGAGTTATATATGGATACATGAAGCAATATGATTGGCTCGAAGACAAGCTTCCTCAATCTTTCCCGGCATTTAATGAGGCAAGACATAGTGTTTTATGTTCTGAATTGAAACAATTGTATGTGGCCATAACTCGAACGAGGCAAAGGCTATGGATATGTGAGAACAACGAGAAGCTCTCTAAACCAATGTATGACTACTGGAAAAAGAGGGGACTTGTTCAGGTTATGAAACTGGCCGATTCAGTGGCTCAGGCTATGCGGGTTGCTAGCAGCGCTCAGGAGTGGCGAGAACGTGGGAAAAAGGTTGATTTTCAAAATATTATTGCTATAATTTGTTATATAGTTACCTTATTTGACACAAATATTATATGGTTTTCAGTTTTTTTATGGGAACAATTTTGTGATGGCATCGATGTGTTTTGAGAGAGCGGGAGACACAATGTGGGAAAAACTGGCCAAAGCTTCAGGTCTGAGAGCATCTGCTTATCAAATGCGGGGAACTAATCATGAAGCTTTTCAAGGTTATCTTAGGGAAGCAGCAGGAATATTCGAGTCTATTGGGAAACTTGAGCTTGCAGCTTCATGTTATTGTGATTTGGGGGAGTATGAAAGAGCTGGTAAATTTTTTTTATATATAGATCCTCGTCTGCAGAATAATGGAATAATTGCTTGCACTAGTTTAATTTGTATTCTTTGAACTAGAGCTCATATTTTGACCCAAAGATTCTACCATCAACAACTCCATTTCTACACCTCACGATTTTGCTTGTTATCTTAGTAAATGTTTAGTCCATAGTATTAATTGAATTCAATTCAGTTAGATCAGCTAGATAAGTGAGTTCGCTTTGTTAGAGGTTAGTTAGCTTTCATTGACTTTCTTTTCGCATATGTGCAACTTTGTAAGATGTCAATTCATAATCAATATCAGATAAAAAGCTTTCTCTGCTTTTTTCTTTTCCATGTTTGGTTAACCTCAGTAACAGGTTAATGATCAAATTGTAATTATACTGTTTTTGCAGGAAAAATCTATGTGTCCACACATGAAAAGATTGATGCAGCAGCAGAGTGTTTTATTCTAGCAGGGTGTTATAGTGAAGCCGCAGAAGCCTATGCAAAGGATGATAAGATTTCCAACTGTCTGTCGGTTTGCAAAGAAGGTAAACTTTTTGAAATAGGGTTGCAGTATATAAACTACTGGAAAGAACATTCTTCTTTTCAGAGTAAAGAAATACAACAAATTGAGCAAGAATATTTAGAAAGTTGTGCACTTGATTACCATGAGCATAAGGATCCTAAATCCATGATGAAATTTGTCAGAGCTTTTTGTTCTATGGAATCTAAACGTGTATTCTTGAGGTCGTTAGGCTGCCTTGATGACCTTTTGTTGTTGGAAGAAGAATCGGGTGATTTGTTTGAGGCTGCAGAGTTGGCGAGGTCATGGGGTGATCTTCTGAAAGAGGCAAATCGTTTGGAGAAGGTTGGATGTTTTAAGGAGGCAGCAATTATGTTACTTTGGTATGGGTGTTTTAGAGCGTCTTGGGGAAATGGAAACAGAGGCTGGCCGTTGAGGCAGTTTGATCAGATGGAGGAAATCTGTAATAAAGTAAAGTCGCTTGCAACAATGGATTCTGTAATTTTCTATGATTTTGTTTGTAGTGAGCTTAAAGTAATATCTGATCAGCATAGCAGATTGCCTGAGCTAAAGAAAGATTTGCATACTTCCCGGAAAATTGGTAGTTTTAGGGGAGAAATCTTGTCGATTAGGAAAATCTTGGATTCTCATTTTCATCTACAATTCACAAAGTATGAGTGGGAAGACGAATTACCGATAGATATAAATGAGCACTGTGATAAAATCTTTGAGAACCAAGTTTCTGTTCGAACTTTGGTTTTTTATTGGAATTTGTGGAAGGAGAATGTTGTTGATATCTTGGAGAGTCTTGGAAGTTTCCACAACGAAGAATCAAATAAGCACCATCGTCATCTTGATTTCAGTTTAAACCATTTTGGGGTGAGGGAATGTTCTGTAAACGGTAACATAGTTTACTTGTTAGTTGACAAGGATGCTGGATGGAGAAGAACCTTTGGTCAAAAGGGTCTTCATAAAGACGGGAAACGTGTAACTATTGACGCCAAGGAGTTGGTGTTTGCTATTCGGTCTTATTGGCAGTCGGAGTTACTTTCTGTGGGTATAAAGGTACTTGAAACCCTTGAAGGCCTCCATAAGTCAAAGTCAAATGGAGGTTTGCTATTCAGTCTTACCGGCAGTCAGATTTACTTTCACCAAAGCACGTCTCTTCTTCACATTTACGAGGTTTCCAAGTTTCTTTTAGATTGCCAGTATCTTAATGTCACAAATCCTAATACGAGAAAGCTGAAAAGATTCCTTGAGATTTCGCTAACGTATTTTGATCTTGTGTTTCCGTTGGACTGGCGGAATGTGGTATCTCAGAACTTGGTTTCCCTAAGGGAGACTGATCTTTCGGTGAGCCTACTTGAGGAGATTATTCTTCAACTTGGTGACATCAACTTGCTGGCATTCGGCAGGATGATTATGATATGTTTAGGTTCAAGAGTATCCGTGGCACTTTACGAGCATCTGATAAAGAAGCTAAAAATGAACCCTAAATGGAAATCATTTGTTGAGAAATTTAGGGATGGTGGCTTCAAAGATGTTTATGTTGCTCCAGCACTTCAAAATGCTTTAGAAGATAACTTTAGATCCATGGCACAGTATTATGTATCTGTTGAAAGATGTTTATGTTCCATATCACCTCACAGTTTCGTGTATCTATTGGACCGTCTTCTTTCAATGCATTCTTTCTCTTCTGGATATTCCTACACAACAAGGTCTTCTCTTGTCGAATCATTTACACATATTCACTCTGATTCAACTTTATCTATTGGACCGTCTTCTCTAAATCCAAGCTTTTTGGTTCAAGTAATCCGTGATGCTGTCTGCACTAGTGAGATTACTATAGCATGGATACAAAAATCAAATATTGATGGCTTTTATTATCCACTTTTAGTATTAAAGTTGGTTATGATACTGTCCTTAATATGTCTGAAAGTACCAGACCATTCTCCAGTGCTACTCGAGCTTCTGTCAGGTTATGACAATATCACTTATTTTCTTCCAAAGAAGTTTGTATGTGATCTTCTAAGGAAAAGGAAAAATAAAAAACTGAACTTGGATCCAGAAGTGGTTGCAGAAGCGTTTATAAGCATTGATGATCCTCTCGTTATTCTTAGTTCGGAAAATGTGAGTCTTGAAATCGATGCTCCTTGTGCTATATTTGTTGACCTTAGAAAATCGAAAGAAGAGATAGAGAGCGTATTGTTTCCAAGGATTAATACACTTAATGTCCACACGTCATCGAATAACGATGGGACAATTTCTGAGGTATCATCTTCAAACACATTACCAGACACTTACATGAATATGAATACTGTGAAAATGCAAATGAATTGGAAAGTTTTAGAATTCATATCCAGTTGTATAAATGGGAAGTCGGAAGAGGCACCAAAGAACTTATCTACTACAGCTATGATTAAGGTAATAATAATATACATCACTGTGTTTGTAATCATTAATTTCTGTTAATGCATCGTCGCTAGTGTAAGTTTGATGCCTTATGATTTATCTGTTTTCTTGCCAGGCTGAACTTGATATGAATAAAGTTATATTAATTACAGCCATTGCAGCTCAAAAAAATTGTTCTCCCAAAGATGCAACAATTTTACAGAATGCAATTGAAAGTCTGAAACTGCTTTCTTTTACATTAATTGACCCAAGGTTAGACTTGCACTAATGTATAGTGGTTTTCTATTCTTTAAACCAATCTAAACTAGAATCCGTTATCAATTTTTTTCATGTTTAGTGAAGCAGTGTTGTATCCAGTTACGGGAGAGACTTTGGAATTTGCTATGAATAACCTGCAAAGATATAAGCGAAAGATAGATAAATTCTTGAACCGTTCTGTCATGAGTCTGGTATCAAAGGTTGAACAAACATGTGATTCGGTGGTGGTAGAAAATCAAAGCGATTATTGTAACACTCAGGATGGTAACAACAAGAATGGGAAGGGAAACAAGGGGCAGAAGAGTAAAAAGAGCAAAGGTAAAAAGAAATGACACTCATAAACACGATGGATGTTGTATCTTTTTTTTTGTATTTCAGAAAACTTTACGACCTTTGTGTCAATGGTTAGTTGTTTCTCGACAGGATAGATGTTTTTGTGGGTTTGAGAATCATGGTGAATTGGTGATGTTAGATTTTTTGTAGACCTTTTAAGGACGGTTATGATCAACTTTCAAGACAGCTCTAACTGGCGGGTACGTTGAATCAAAGTTATAGCATGTTTAAAAAACTTGCATCATGAGTTTGCTATTCAATTGTTTATATATTGTTATTATACTGTTTCGCATTAGCCTGCCATGACACTGAAAGGAAGCTTAGCATGGGTGTGAATTGTTTACTATCATTTACAAACTGAAAATTATGAACATAATTTCGGTTAACATCATAAATCTTGTGCCCGTTAATCTTGCGCCTAACATCAAAACTGAACCGAATTTGGTTACTAAAAGAAATAACCGCACATCTGCCAAAATTTCTGTTTTAAGAAATTGTCTTTGAGTCCTCTTCAAACATCCATGTATAATACTTTTTTTGTTCGATTGAGTCGTATGTGTCAAGATGTTGGTATGGATAATACAACGATGGTTGTGTGATAGTATGGATATATATTGACAGGATATTATAAAACAGTGACGATTGTTTGTTTGCTAATCAATGGTCAAAATGTATTAATAGTAGTTACTATCTATTTAATCAAATTTAGAAACTAGTGATTGTAGAGCTTTACCCTTAAAAAGGGAGCTCTTCCAGAAATTCTCGATGGCCAAGGGAGACCCGAGGCCAAGGAGGGGGTTTGGAAATAGTTTTCAACCAGCAATTGACGCGCCTCGGTTATTACCTCATTAGCTGCGTCATTGCCCCAAGCGCAAAGATACTTTCACAATCACCCAAAACCCTCATTTTATACACCTCCCTCCCTCTGCCATTTTAGTTAGCCCACCAATGTGGGATAACTAACCTCATATGTATGCACTTCTGAAAGTTGAATTCATTTTAACAAGGTTTCTTTGGCATATAACTTCCCAAATATAATTTTCTGACTAATCAAAATGTAAAGTTACAAAAACATAGTAATTGTATGAGACAGTACATATACTAAATTGAAAACTTGCAAAGTATACAGTATCTTATGCAACAAAAATGATTAGGAATGTTTGTGTTTAGCTCTGAAAGAAATGAATTTAGGACCCTTTGAAACTGGAATAACCGATACAACTATCTTGCCCTCTTTCGTGTAAAGAAGAAAACCCTTGTGTAAGTAAAGTACAGCGTTAACGAAATAAGGTATAAAGGTAAAAATGATCATAGTAGTGTTTTTTTGGCTCTTCAAAACAGAACTACTCCCTCATTTGTTACTATGGGAATTTGGTGCATTTCTATTAAACCCGTCAACATCTATTAACAACTTACAGTCATGCTTTTACACGATTCTAACATTATTGGAGTTGATATTTACAAAAGTACACCGCATAAAGGGAAGAAAAAAACGACATTCATTATGAGAGGATCGGATTGGTACAATTGCACTTTCAAAATCTTATCCAACAAATCTTTCAGTATACATCACTCTCCCATACTTATGTCTTGTTGCCTTGTTGGTCACATGCAGTTTGAAGCAATTGCTTCAGTTGTAGGGCTGAACTATGTTTTGTTTTATTTAGGTCCCATTGACTGTCCCAACTCATAAGTTTTTTACTTTTTTTCATATAGTTTTCCATAAACTTTGGCTACTACAATATATATGTTGACACATTAAATGGGAAAGAATATCTTTTAGTTTTACAAGAGTTTGCAGTTTATCAATAGTAATGGTGAACAATAGTCTATCGTGGTCACGGTGGGGAAGCAGAGTTGATGCCGTGTATACGTGTAATGATTAGTCTAATTAGAGCGAATTGACAACTTGTATGATGTATACATGTCGGTAACATTTTTAACGCAAAATAAAATTTCATTAATAATTAAAACGTTACATAATAATTCAAATAAAATTAAATCATTACGAAACTTATTAAAACATTACAACACTTATTAAAAATCTAGGTTGTGGCGTCTGCTTGATGTCTTTGAGTTTCTGCGATTGTTTGTTGTTGTCTTGCGGCAAGAAAGATGGGTCATTTACGTCTGATAGAACATGAATCTGTATCATATTTATTTTGTCAAACAAATTCAAGTTTTGTTTTTCTAGTCTTGCCAATTTTATGTCTTCCCTTTCTCTCTTTTGCTCCATCTCAACACCAATTCTTGGGTTAGTTTACAGCTCTTTTCTTCTTTAAATCATAGTATCAGATCATCATTCCTTCTTATGTCCAGAATGCCTTGGACTTGATGACATTCCATTTCTAAGCAACACCTTCCATGTGGTAGCTTTTGAAAACTCAGAAGATTTCTTTTTTATTCTTCTTTGCGGTATGCACACCAATTGGTCTACCATGCACATCCGAAGTCGGTTGAAGTCCTTGCTGCGACTCATCTTGGCTTAAAAAGTCGGCATCATTATCCTTCCAAACAGAATGGTACCTCAAAATCTTCCAACAATGCTCCAAAACAAACGGATGATTACACACTAGTTGGTATTCAATCACGCTTCGTATGTATAACAGTGAGGTCATTCTCACCAGGTAATTCCTCACGAGCATTGTTGTAAATGGCACAAAATTGACCAACTCTAGGACGAATCCTATTTTTCCACTTTGTAATGATAGAGTTATGCGTTCTTTCGTGACTCCTTCCCAAAGTAAGATGACTTTCTGCCAAAATCCTTTAGCATTTTGGTTGTTCCCGTTATACTATTCTCGGATACATCACACCAAGCGTTGCACAAGGCGATATCTTCTTCTTTTGACCAAGCGGCGAATCATTCTTCGCTTCTTTCACCGACAACCTTCTTCTTACGCCTTTGTAGCTCGTTTCTTGGTTTTACCGGTGGCGTCTCTTCTCGATATTCTTCTTCTTCTTCGTCATCAATGTTAACCGAATCATGATACGATCCATGAGCCAAACGGTACCCGAGCGGTGATACTCTTGGCCGGATAAGCGAACGGTTCCAACAAAAAGCGAGGATTGTAGTATAATTGTTCATCGAAATCAAAAGCATCAAGATTGATCACTGGTTAAGCGGAGAATATTCTTGATAATTTGAATATGAAGCGTTGATGAATCCATTGTTGGGCGATACACGGTCGGGTGACCCATACATAGATTGGTTGTCGACGGAGTGGCTTTGTTGTTGTTGTTGTTGTTGTTGGATGTTTTGATACGGTGGAACAAATGGACGATTCATAGAAAATGGATTGTTAGTTTGTTGTTGTGGAGCTTGTTGGGATTGATATTCGAAAGCAGTGGGTTGGAAATTGATTCTGGTGAGACAGGTTAACGGAAATTCGGATCCGGTGTTAAAATATGCGGGGCGTTTTGTGACAAACGGGATTTTCGGCCTTTTTGTTGTAGTGTTTTCTTAGACATTTTTGATAGAGAGGATTGTGAGAATTTTGATAGTGAGGATTGTGAGATTTGTGAGTTTAGTGTGTAAATATGTTGTGTATTTATAGGGTAGTTAAGTAGTATTTTTTTGTAATACCAAACGGTCACAATTTTTTTTTTGAAACGGTGTGATTTTTTCAACGGCTAGCAAGTAAAAGTGGTATGTTTTTGCTTTGTTGATATCGATCTTCCAGACGACCCATTTCATTTTTTTTGGTGGCGATCGAGTGCCTCCACAACAAGGGGATCGAGATGAAATCGATCGCCCTACACCCTCGATCGAGAGACGATCGACCTTATTGCATGCAGCCTAAAGACTAAGGGCTTGTTTGGTATCGGAATTTTTGTACGATTCTGAAGGAATTGAAATTTGACCATTTTATAACGTGTTTGGTTGACATAATAAACGAAATTGAGAATTTAAATTTCATTCTTTTATGTGTATGGTTGGACAACGGAATGAAATAAAAATCCTTCAAAATTTCATATATGTGAAATTCAACATTACATAGCAAAATGTAAAGAATATATACAATTCTAGGGAATTCATTATTGTATCTTAAAAATCAATTATATTATTATTAATTATTATATTTATTTAAAAATATATATTAAATAAATTATAAAATATCTTATAATATTAATTTTTATTATATTTTATAGTTTTATTAAATAAAATTATATTAATAGATATTTATTTATTGAACTAAAGTTAAATATAATATATTTTAATTTATTTATTTACATGATATATATGATTATTATTTATATTATTATTATATTATATTAACAGTTTTATTATAATATATTATATTCAAAAAATAATATTCGTTTTATCAATTTAACTACAAACAAAAAAATTAAATATTTTAATATATTAATTACTTTCTAAAACTTCATTCCGTTTTCTTCCAACTAAACACGCATCAATTTTTTTAAATTCAAATTCCTTTAGATTTCAAATCCTACATATTTTAATTCCTTAACATTTCAATTCCTCTTACATCAGATTTTAATTATGCCGAAAACATTTTTGTGAACCAAATGGGCTATAACTCTCTAAGTTTAATGTGAGACTTGTAACAAAACTAAAAACTTGTCTGAAATGAAGAGAAAGTTAAATTGTCAATGCCATGCTTACGGGATTACAATCCTTTTATTAGATATTTAGTTTTTAACTTTTTAATGATACTCTATATGTTTATTGTACTTCTTTTTTTACATATCACATGTTGACTCCGGTCCAAAAGAAATACATTACTCCGTATTGATTTTTGTCTTAATAACCATTGCCATTATGGCCCATTACGAAGGTTTGGTTTTGTTCCTTGAGGGGCACCACCCCCCTCTTTTAAACTCTCATTTGAAAGCCATTCTCATTTATTTCAATTGTAGTTTGCTACCTTTAACTACTGAAAATGTTTTTTTTTATTTATTTATTTTTTTTTCTTCCTTGAGCGTTTTTCTTTCTACCATGATATTTATATCATAAATATATCTCACATGTCATAAGCAGGACTTGAACTCACAATCATTTGGTTAAGGAGCTTCTCACACAACATGGGGTACCATCAGGGGTGAAGCCAGAAAGTTTTTGTCGATGAGGCAAAATATGATCGTTTTTAGAAACTAAACTAAAAATTGATTCGTTAGAGGGGCAAATTACAAAAATAAAAAGAAAATTTTAAAATTTTACACTACAATTTTTTTCGCGGAGAGTCACATGACCCCTCGAACCCCCTTTATCTCTGCCACTGGTTACCATTATGACATAACCTTTGGTAACTACTGAAAATGATATACTAAGGGCCCGTTTGGTTTATAAGAAGGTTTAGAATCGGATTCGGATTTGGTTAAGGAATGAAAGAAAATGGAATAAAAGATAATAATAATATTTTATTAAAATGATTATTTTAATCAAAACAATAAATAAAATATATTAGTTTGTTCAATTTTTTATTATTAAACGAGTTAGTGGGAAATATAACTGTGAGTGAGTGGGCTCCATCAATGGTTTCAATCAACCATACCATGGTCACTAGCCTGGATTCATTATTCATTCATAAGGGCTCACTCTTATTCTACAAAAATTGTACCAAACGTTTGTTTATAAGAATCATTCCATTACTTAAATACAAAAGTCATAAACCAAACGGGCCCTAAGAAAATGATGGTACAATATACTAGCCTCCAAATATTATTGAACTTTTCATTATTGTTTAGCATGTGACTGTACTTAGAGTTTTATTAACCATAATCGTAACAAAAATATATGATGCACTTTCTAGTCACTGGATTTATGTTTATTGTATCATGTTTAATATTGATGAGTCAAATATCTTTATTGCAGTTACTACATTAAGGTATGATGTCCCATCTTTTAAGGAACACATTGAAATTTCAGCAGATATAACTTTTGACCATATAACCAAGATTCATGTTACATATAGTTGGTGGTCAAATCCTTAAAGATGAGAGGAGCCTCATGTTCTTCCATAACTTTAAAAGATTGGAACCAATTTAATAATGTCCAAACTCCCCTGGTTTAAAGGCAAATTACTTTTCAAACATATTAGATCAATCAAACTCATGGTAAAGTTTACTAATTACTTAAAATGGCAATTTACAACTAATGTAAATATTACGTGCAAACAACTCTAAGTGGCTATGACAACCTTTCTATAAACTAAGTAGTTATGTAGATTAGTCGGCTAAAAGGTCAAAAAGTAATACAGAGGCTCAAGCCTCTACCAAGGCAGTTGATAGATTGTGACCATGTAGGCTTGTTCCTCTCTATCATGTAAATTGTGACTAAGTAGTCATGTAGGCTTGAGTCCACCATGGCAGTTGTGTTATCACTCATATCAATTGGCCAATGGTCCTCTAGCTATAGTTCAAGTAATTTAATAGGTTTATTTGGACCATCTAACTTCTATCTGCCTCTATTTATTCTCATTTTCATTTTGCACCATCCCAAGTTCCATATTTACTATTTCCACCAAGTCTATGACCATGTTGTTCTTCAAAAGCTTGAAACTTACTTGAAAGAAATGAATGTTTATCAAATTATATATAGTATTGGACATCAAAAGCATACTTTAATTTTCCTTCAAGTGGTGAGTACATATTGACATTTGTCTAACATATTAAGAATTTAGAAATTGAAGGCTCGATCGGTTTGTGTATTCCAATCGTATGTTAACAATTTTTAAGTCGACTCTATAAAAAACTCGTGGTTATTCCGACAACATATCTATGAAGATGACTTGTCAAAGCAGAAAAACGTCAAAAAGATGCAGTATATTCGGGTTGCACCCACACATTCTATAAACTAGTTGGATATCCGCGCACAGCGACGTCGATAAATATAGTTATATAATAAATATAGTAAATGAAGTGCTAACCCAACTCTCCTCGCAATTCCTCTGCTACATTTTAGTGAATATATTTACAACACTCCGAAAATGTATATGTGTTAGTTGTATGTGTTTGTTTGGGTTTCAGTATCTTTTAAGTGACATCATTATGCATATGAAAAGGCGCCCACAATCTCTACCCAGTCAAACATTCTCCTAAAAGTAAATGATTTTGATACATCAAGTTTGTATTGATTGAAATAAAGGTTAAAAGTTATAAAAATTTGAATCAAAATAAAATAAACATCTAAAATGTAAAAATAAAACTCATGAAAATATATGAAAATGGATGTTGAATTAAAGAGCACAAAATTTTAGAAAATATGATGAAATTAGATTATAAATTAAAAGATATTTAAATTTAAAAATAAAAGTGATTAATTAGTTAAGAAGTGGCACATGTCACCCTATTATTGTAGCTCATTATTTTAGTTTGTTATAGCTCCTTCATTTTTGTTATTTTTTAGTTAGAGAAGTGACACATGTCACTCAATTATTGAAGCTCCTTATCTTAATTTTTTATGGAGCTCACAACTTAAATGCTTTATATGATACTAGTCGGATACCCGCGCACAGCGGCGGCGATAAGTATTGTTATACGTGTTTGCTTACCCGTTTAGTGAATTCGTTTCACAACACTTCGAATGCATATAAGTTAGTTGTATGTGTTTGTTTTGGTTACCCGTAGTTTTCTCGTAGCTTTTCATGACATCATTATTCCCGCATATAGAAATACCCTCGTAATCTCTTACCCGTCAAACACTCCCCTAAAAGTATATAATTTTGACGAATTAAGATTATATTAATTGAAATAAAGGTTAAAGTTATAAAAATTTGAATTAAAATAAAATAAACCCACTAAAAATATAAAAACTAAAAACTTACAAAAATATATCAAAATGGATGTTGAATTAAAGAGCATAAAATTTTAGAAAATATGGTGAAGTTAGATTATAAAAATACAGATAAAAGATATTTGATTTGAAAATAAATATTAGTTTTTGTTGAGAAGTGACACATATCGAAACTTTATAATGGAATTTCATTATCTTAATTTTTAGTGGTTTGGAGTTAGTCTTGGAGTTTATTAAGAAGTGACACATGTCATCTCATGATTGGAGCTACTTATCTTAATTTTTGGTTAGAAGTTAGGCTTGGAATGAGGTTTGACTTTTACATGCATTATAATGAGTAGAGTTATTTTACATACCAAACTTTTCACATAAAGGAATTTCATCTCAACCATCCAAATAAAAAGAAAATCGATATTTGAGATTTAAAAGCATTTTATTATTTCACCTATTTTTATAATTTAAATATCTCTTAAACCGTTTATCATTAAGCGAAAATATTTACATCGTCATGACGAAGCATTTAATTATCTTTTTATAGACGGTGACTTTGATATACTTTCGAAAAAGAAAAAAATCATTTTTTTCATCTTTTTAGTCTTTTTTCGTTTATTTTACGTTCTTGAAATTTATGAAAAAATCATATATGATAAAAGCATTAAATTGAATATCACATGTGATATTAGTGTTAAATCATATATGATATGTAATATCACATGTGATATCATATGTGATTTTACACTAATATCACATATGATATTACATATCATATATGATTTTACACTAATATCAAATTAGTGTTATATCGTATATGATTTTTCAATGAAATTTCGATAACATAAAAAACGAAAAAAACTTTAAAGAAAACGTGAAAAATATGAAAAAAATTTTGTGAAAGTATATCAGTCTTATATATGTGAAAGATAATTAAATAACGTCGTCGTCTTGATATTTTTTCAAACGATTAACGGTTTAAAAGTTATTAATATTTGGAAAAAAATGATGAAAGTTGATTTTTTATATTGTTGGGATTAATCTCATCCATTAGATCAAATAAAAATGAAGGGTGAAGATTGGTAAATAATCTTTTGTCCTCAAATGATCTTATATCCATTATAATATAGTAAGTATAAATATAGATAATATAGATATAGATAAATAGCCGAAACAATCAATAAACTTAAGAGATCGCTGACCTTCAAACTACAAAATAACGATATCGTACGTTGTGGATTGAGTAGGATGAAAGTTAGAATTATAAATGAAAACGAATAAAAGATGAAATGGTAGTGGATGATGATGAATGTCAATTAAATTTGAGCCAACTAAAACGAACTAAATGTGGCATTTATGGTCAATTTCGTACTCACCAAATTATAAGATCATCATTATACCATTGACTAATATTGCATTCAATTTTGTGACAACCAAACGTTACGCCAAGGACTTGGATCTTTTACCCATTTTTTTTTATTCTAAGTTCAATCAAATCAAATTTTAGTTCGAAACTTTCATATTTCATATAGTTTTTAGCATGCTTTGCTCGAAAATAAAGTCGAGGTATGTCCATATATATGTCCACATCTTATTAGACATATATATGACACAAGTCTGATTGTGAGTTTGAGTCTATTAGGGTTTCAAGCGATGTGTACTCTCTATATAGTTGCCTACTTACGACTTCTATCAGCCAAGAACGAGGATGCATCTCGTACTTTTTTCAGTCATCAAAGTAGTTTGATACTTCGATAGGCAACCAAGCTCGTTAACTTTCCTTTTGTTGAATGGATGGCTTTATTAAATATGTTATGTACCTTAGTACATGAAGTTGAGCAAAATGTACATTCCCTTTCTACTTATTTTGTTAAGAGTTATATTATAGTTCAACGGATTTACAACCCAAAAAAGGAACACACATTTTCAATTATCACTAATGCAAAATACCATAGTAAACTTATCTTATCCTTAAATCCATATTCCCTCTCTTCACCTAATGCACTTAATTATTTAGATCACGAATCATATAAACAGTGGCGGATCCAGGATTTTGAACACGTGTAGCACGATGTTGAAGCATTTTTCCGCCGGGTCAATCCTGAAGGCTCTCACGTGCCATCCGTTCTTGTCCCGATCTTGAAAGCATCTTGTCAAACATGAAAGAACCGTTAGAAGGGGTCCAGGGCGAAGCCAGGGAACCACCCTCCAACGGTCTAGTCGGATCCTCCGTTATAAAGGATTTAGTAGGTGTAATTGTGTATGCATTGTGTCTTGTTTGTAGAGAGACGAAGTAAAATGTAGAGAGTGTAGAACACGCTTTATGTGGGAGATGGGGTTGGCTATTTATAGCCGCTTTGGTGTCAGTCGGCGTGGACACAATAAAGTAATATCTGGGTTAGGTGGGATAATCAAAGTAATATCCGGAACCACCTTCCAAGCAATGACCTCGAGTGATGGAGGTTCTTCAGCCAAGACGTGTCGTCCGGACACATACGTCAACATGTCCCCCCAGTATTTTAATATCGGTTAAAGACCGATGGTGCAATACTTAGAGAGTGTCTTGAAGTCTTTCGGCCCACGTCGTTCAGATAAGTATCGATCTTATCGCCTCCTACGCGTGTCACATGTTCCACTCGGCATGTGCGACCCGACACCAATATATCTTCTTTCCTCTAACGCGTGTCCTTTGGACACATACATCAACATGTCCCCCCAGTATTGCATTATTAGTAAAAGACTAATGATGTAATACTTAAAGAGTACCTTATGACCTTTCAGTCTTTAACATTCGGATATGCCTTCCATTCAATGACCTTACTAAGTGGCATATAAGCCGTTGCTTCATAAAGCGAGTTTGGTCTATTAGACCACATATGCCGTCATATATCGTTTGTTTATTAATCACAAACCTATACCAGACACTTGTGTTTTATTACTGTTGCTACTTACATAGCTCTGGAGGTACAAGTTTATATGTTTGAGGCGCTTACACCAAGGTCTTGGGAGTAGACATCGACACACCTGGCCGCTTTAGTTTATCTCTGAGTAGACATCGACACATCGCCGCTTTAGTTTATCTATGGAGTTCCCAAGATCATTTTGTACAAGGGCTTCCGAGATCATTTTGTACTCCGGCATCAAAATGCTTTGCAGGCATCCGAAGGTGTTGCTTTCGGGCATCCGACCGATGTTCCTCGAGCATCCAAAATGTCGTCACATCCGAACATCCGTAATGTCTTTGCATTCGGGCATCGAATGTCGAACATCCGGGCATCCGTTGTGACTTTGCACTCGGGCATCCAGAAATTTCATTTCATTCGGCATCCGACCGATGCCGAGCATCCAGTGACGCTGCATTCGCATCCGAAATTTCATCCGGCATCCGAAAGATGTTTCTCGCATCCGCCGGCGTGTTGCTTCCGGGAATTTAATTTCTATCTTTGGTTTTCTATCCTTGTACTTGTTACGAACGTGGAACTTCACACACGTGCTATATCTCATTAGTATTATTAAACTTAAATAGAACATGGTATTAGATAACTTGGTCAACCGATAATGACAATATTATCCATGGATGTTAAGTATCAAACCTGGTGTTTATTGCTTTCTTTGATCACACTTTGATACCCACAAAGTCATTATCTCATGCTTGCTAATTCTGCCAAATAAAACATGAAAGCTTTTGCTTTCTCCCGTTAATTATGACATATACAATATTTCACATGTATTAGTACAAAATAGGTCTGTACAGTGAGTGCAGCAACCGAGGAAGGTGCCATACCACTATACACTCCCACTAGTTCGGATTGCTATAACTCACTAGTACCGTTGAACTCAAGTAAAACATTATTGACAAATAACAACAATGCTTACCCATGGATGTGAATTATCAAACATGTGGTGTTTCTTCGGATTTGGCTATTATGTCACCATACTTTAAGACATTGATCAAACATTGTTGCCTTAATATTTTAAATCTGTACCACCATATTACTTAAATATCCAGATAAGATCTTTTAATTTTCCTTTCATATTTCAAGACACTCGTGTGATTTATGGTGGCTGAAAGACAAAAACTTTCAGAGGTGAAAAGCAATGTTTTTAGCAAAACTTTTA
This sequence comes from Chrysanthemum makinoi, assembly GCA_910596185.1. NCBI lineage: Eukaryota > Viridiplantae > Streptophyta > Magnoliopsida > Asterales > Asteraceae > Chrysanthemum > Chrysanthemum makinoi. The sequence goes on from OU343225.1 coordinate 313,944,971, forward strand.
GGTGTATGTCCATTTATCACGTAATAAAAGCATTTATATAGTCCTTTCAGTTTCATAAGATTGGGCCGTGCCAAAAAACACATTTGATCCTGAATATAGGATTATGTGGAGCAACTTGTTTTCCTTGAGCGGTTAAGAATGTTAACACTTGAAGCCTAATATGTAGGGCAAAAGCAATTGTCATCAATGCGACAATAGCGAAGGTTTATCGGTAGGACAATTAATGATCCGGATGTCATAGGCAGAAAATAGCGGCAATTTAATGCTATGACAAATCCGGTGACCGAGACCTTGTCATTAACGATCTCTATCATACTGTCCCAATATTATTCAAGTAATTTAATATTATGTGTTTTAGTCTGCACATTTATCTTCTATAAAGTGCTCCCACAATATTCTAATAGTGATGTAAAATGATGTGTGAAAAAATCATTCAAGTATGTTGTGCTAGTTCTCCATGAACAAATATATTTTTCTTTGAAGTTTGAATTTTTGTGATAGCCTTTGTGAGAGTGATCATGATGTCGAGTAGGCTTCTTACGTCTTTGCGTTAATGAAAATTGCAAATGCTTTCAAAATAGTCAGTATTTCTACATATGAGTTGACATAAAAGAGGCCCATTACTTATTTTAGTCTACTTTCGTTGACATCCCACTAGACTAGCATACAAGCGCAATACTTAACCAAGAAATATTATAAGCCGAGTTAAAAGCGTGATATGTATAAGGCACAAAACGAATAGCGGCTTGCCCAAAAAGTAATAGACCATTAGGCATTATCATTTTTACCTGTTGCCCAAGCATCTTATTGTATCATGGTACATAATTAGTGTATCGGGGTATACGTACTGACTTGTATATGTCACAATAAATTTTTATAATACTGTTGCGAAAGAAAACACTTGTTAATGTGCATGATCAAGTTGTAAACCTCTATAACGTATATATTTTACAGGTAATAAGTAAATAATACAATCAGGCGTTTTCACATATATATTTTGAATGCATGTTAAGATGTAAAACATGCTTGAAAGCATGTAACTTGTGCTACTAAGTACTAACAGCTTTGACGATTTATTTATCGTAGTCCAAAAGATAATGAAAGCAATATGACAACAAGAATGTATAATTCTTATTCTTACAAAAATATCTTTTAGAAATATACACATCTTGAAAAATACAAATATTTGGTTATATGTTTATGAATTTATCTCAACATACGAAAAAATGGAGCTAGCATCTTTTGAGTTCTTTAAAGATTCTTCTTTTTTTTCATATATATATATATATATTAAAAAATCAAAAGTATGCTTGAGGAGAAATATTATATATAAAAATTTAATGACTGCCTCAATTCTCAAAGATAAAAAGCAAGGGCGAAAAACCTAACATGAGAGGTTATTATAAGTTTCTCGAAGTTCTAAGTATCGAAGAAGCTAGAGGAGTGCCTACCTACTTCAAGTCTCTTTTCTTTTACAACATGCATTCGCTCTTTTGTTGGGTGATCTTGATGGGTTGACTTGGTATTAGTTTTACCGGGTATTATGTACGTTTGGTCTATATACGTTTAGGAACGCCTAATATTACCGTTTCTTTAGGATAGAACATTTTTCTTGTAAGGCCTATTAATAGCCTTAGCTTTATTCAATAAAGTGGATGGGCATCGGAAAACCTTTATTCACTCTATAAACAGTTTACTTATTATTCATCTAAAAGAAAAGATATTGTAACATTACTTGTGTAGTCACTGTCAACTAGGTATGAACAATAGCTATTTATATTAGACTTTCATTTCCCATGCTTACTCTAAAGTCAAAGGTAACAAGTACCTTATGCATGCATTTGTAGATAGGCATAGCAAGTAAAATATAGAGTTGTATATGCAGTTGTACATCTACAAAAAGTACATTGCATAACTTACAGACAAGCATAGCAAATCCACAATGCAATCTTCCCAAAGATTTTGTTGTTATTAAATTTATACAAAACTAAATCAATGGTACCATGCATCTTCCATTCTATAATCCCAAACTCTCAATATTCTACACGCTAATTGGTTAATCGTGAATACAAGATCTACCCATGCTACAACATGCCATGCAATAATCAAATCATGTGAAGACACAATATTGCCCAGTTTCAAGTTTTACTTTAAGATATCCAAACATATAAAAATTCATTTCGGGTTAAACGCATATGGGTAATCAGGAGAGTGCATAAAGAAAGTTAGATACTCACCGCAATGAGGTTGATGCAAAACAAGAGTAAACCTGTTTTCTGGAAACCGAATCAGACAAGCAAGCTTCCCCGCCATTTAGAGTGTGACAACTCGATCGTAAACCCATCTTTATCCCAGAAACAAAGCTCTCGACGTCATAACATCCGGACGAGACCATGTGACAGAACGAGACAGTGTATTAGAACGGAGGAAATCAAACCGGACGATTCATACCGCCCGTCTATACTTGATATTCATGTCGGACGTTGACACCGAACGGCCACCGGACTGAAAATGTGACCCATCCATAGTAGGCCGCTGGAATAACCCCCTACATGTCTTCCACACTAGTACTTTAACGATGGGAGAACCACCTACAGGTTACTCCGGCCTATCTTCTTCATCCCTCATCCCGAAGGGTGGACGGAGGGTAAAATACCGAAGGAGATAACACCAAACGACCCCGTACATGTCATTCATACCGGTCCTTATATGATGCAAGAACCATCTTATATTAAGAGCATCATACTATTCCGACGGGTTGCAGGAGATTATCAATATCCTCTTAAGGGATGATGGACGAACCACCTCCGGTTGGAGTCATACCGGAGGGAAGATGGAAGAACCACCTCCGAAGCAGTAAGTTCGAAACGAGACTTATCATCCTTAGCTCCGGTAGAGTGAATGACGGTTCCCACGGATGGCGCCAAATGTTGAAGCATTTTTCCGCCGGGTCAATCCTGACGGCTCTCACGTGCCATCCGTTCTTGTCCCGATATTGAAAGCATACTGTCAAACATGAAAGAACCCGTTAGAAGGGGTCCGGCGAAGCCGGGAACCACCCTCCGACGGTCTAGTCAGATCCTCCGTTATAAAGGATTTAGTAGGTGTAATTGTGTATGCATTGTGTCTTGTTTGTAGAGAGACGAAGTAAAATGTAGAGAGAGAGTGTAGAACCTGCTTTATGTGGGAGATGGGGTTGGCTATTTATAGCCAAGCTTTGGTGTCAGGTCACGTGGAGACACAATCCCGTAATATCTGGGTTAGGTGGGATAATCCAGTAATATCTGGGAACCACCTTCCGGCAATGACCTCCGGAGTGATGGAGGTTCTTCGGTCCGGCACGTGTCGTCCGGACACATACGTCAACAAGTTCAACGGATTTACAACCCAAAAAAGGAACACACATTTTCAATTATCACTAATGCAAAATACCATAATAAACTTATCTTATCCTTAAATCCATATTCCCTCTCTTCACCTAATGCACTTAATTATTTAGATCACGAATCATATAAACAGTGGCGGATCCAGGATTTTGAACACGTGTAGCATGATTTTGATTTTTTTTCTCCGATAATTCTTAAATTAGGTTGTTCATATAATTGGGTAAAATTGATTGTTTTTTGTGGTTTAACTTTTGTGATTTATTTGATTTTCATGTATACATCGATAATTAAAATAATCTGAATGACATAAAAAAATATATAGTGACCTGAAAATTGTATATTAGCTTCTTAACTAGTATTAAAGGTTAAAGGGACTAAACTAGAACTTTGTATATAAGTAGGGTTATAAACTAAAAAGTTTTTGGTGGTCAGACATATAATCAACACATGTTTTGGCTTGTATGTTGTCAACACACAGTCTACACACGTTTTTTGTGGTCAAACATACTACTGTGCATCTTCCATCTCCACCATTTTTCTTTTTCTATCTTAAAACACAACTGAAACACATTTTTCACTTCAAATGGGTGTAGCACTTTCAAAAAACCACAAAAATTCACTTAAAACCTACAGTTCGTCGAGAACAATCATGTGTGGCACGTGACACAGGTTGATCATATGTAGCTCCGCCCCTGCATATAAACATACTTAACATGATAAATAAAGAACATGCATTTCATTTTCAAGTGTTAAACAAGGTTATCTATAATCATAATTTAGCACAATAAATAGAGATTATACTATTCAAGGGTTCTTTATGTCCCCCATTTTTTACAACATTGGACAAAGGCTATAAACTATAAAGGGACAAATCACCAACCAACTATTCTTGAATGTACCTTTTCCTTAAATGAGCTTATTGTTGCTCTTTTATCTAAATAATCAAACAATGACATCTATGAGTAGAGTACTATGTATGAAATATGACAATTCTCCTACTAGTTGTTAAACATAAAGGAATATGCGTTATAGTAATGACATTTGTCATTGAAAAATCGTAAAGAATCTTTAAAGTTAAGAGAAAAGGTCAAATGCAAAACAAAAATGATTTATTTAGTTGATTTGGTTATATTGGGACAACTAATCAGATAAAATATAACATGTCTTAAACATAATAGAGGCCTAAGAGTTTTTGTAATGCTAGTGGAACCTTCACTTAGTAGAGGAGTAGTGCGCTACATGAGAGGCTTTGTTGGAGGATTGCCATTTATTTAGTAGAAAATCAGAAGCCCCCATGTGTTTAAATAGTCATAGAGAATCATTGAATCAATAATCATCATATAAAAAAGGGAGATTTTCATATATCCCCACATACACACCCATATTTACATATTTTCCCAAACACAAGTTTTTTATGCATGATGTCTGGAAAGCGCATTGTTTGGGGAAATATGTAAATATATGTTAATGAGAGATATATATGTAAATCTTTATAAAAAATTAGTTCATGTTTTTTCAAAGAATTCTTTTGCAACTTTTGTACTTTAAGAGATTTACTTAAAAGATCTTTAGGGGACAAAACACATTCTCCCACATGCACCATGATTAAGCTGAAACAATACATTAGCTTAATCCAAAGTTTAACTTTGGTCTTAGCAAGCTAGCTTAGGTAAAACAAAAGAATGTTACGACACAAACGACAATTAATAACCCGAGCCCCTAGGAGATCTTGGTGCTTTCAGGTCGACTTTTGTCAAGGTTAGCAACCCCGAATGTGGTAACAAGATTCTAAATCCATTGAAATCTTATCACAAGTCTTCTAGTTAACCAAAGTTTTTATATCAATCTAGGGCTAAAAATCATTCAAATCCTTTCAAAGAATGTATAAGCAACTTGCATCTTTTACTCCTGAAAAGCAACAATGAACTTGTATTGAACACAAGTTATCATGTTTGGGTTGGGACCATGCATTGATTAGGGCTCTAACAAGACAAAATTCTTGAACAAATGGTGGGTGGTAAGCAAGATGCATAAACCGGTGTATTCTTTAATTAGAAAGTGATAGGTTTGAGGAAATTGCACCTATGAAATCTTCCATACCCCAAAACCATGTTGAACAACACTCATTCTTCATGCATGAACTTTACAAAGGAATCAAGTTTCTAAATATTGGACCCTTTAAGAAAGGCATGCAATGCTCAAAATCCAATAAAATTCATTTCATGTTGCAAAGTTAACTTCCCAACAACCATTCCAAGTCCAAATGCTTACATCTCAAAAGCATAATCTTGGACATGACAACTTATTAAATCATTGGTTTAAAGTCTTTAAACTGATAGTAACTTGTATGTAATTTTGGAAAATGTGGTCAATGGAGTCAAATCTTTTAATAAACACATCCAAAAATAAATAGCTAGTTAGTATCACTATAGATGATAGGTATCGATAGTTGGCTTAAAGTAGGGGCGGCATATTATGATCCGACATGAAATCCGATTTGAGACTGATACAAAAAATAATAAGTTCGGGTTGAGTCTAAATAGGTTTCAGGTCGTGTTTGGGTCGACCCATCTAACCCGTTTATTAAACATGTCAGGTTCGGGTTGGGTATAGGTTAAACGAGTCGATCCGCCAACCCGTTTAAGATTCTTTTTAAAAAATTAAAAATTGACATAACTGACCCGATTATTTAAACGGGTCGGGATCGGGTTGAGGTCTTTTGACATGCCAACATACTAACTTGAACCTGCCAACCTTAACTCGATCCGAATTGCCGCCTAGCTTAAAGTGCAGACTTGCGTCCATTATTGCTCAATTGTCAAATTTTTTGAGTAAGAAAAAGTAAAGATATAAAGAGTAAATATTTTTAGCTAAATTTTGAAACATTTTACTTAAAATCAGCCAAATCATTTTTTTTCAGTCATTTTTATTTTCTTTCACTCTTTAAGTAATATTCGAGAATATAACTCTTTTTATTTATGTTCATATTTTTTCCTTTGCTTCCTTAAGGTTTTTTATGCATTGCACTATAAATATGTGATCATTAAAACTTTATACATCTACTGATTTCTTCTTTTGATCAGTTTTTTATAATAATACCTTTTATAGATAGTAAAATAAATTAATTACCAATAGGAATCAAATACATGAATAGTTTATCAAAACTTACCTAAAATATTACCCTTAGGGGCCGTTTGGTTGGGGGAATTTTAAATTCCGGAATTTTAAATTCTAGCAAATTTAAATTCTTGAGAATTTAAAATTCCGGAATTTAAAATATCTTCGCACGTTTGGTTGTGAAATTTATAAATATTTTTTATTTTTGAAATGTAAATTTCATAAATATTCTATTTAAAAGTTTATAAAAAAATTATAAAAAAAGTTTATAAAAAATTTATAAAAATTTATAAAAATTTTTATAAAAAAAGTTTATAAAAAAATTATTTAATATTTATAAAAAAAATTTATAAATTTTTTTAAAAAAAAAAGTTTATAAAAAAGTTTGTAAAAAGTTTATAAAAAAATTATAAAAAAAGTTTATAAAAAATTTATAAAAAAAATTTGTAAAAATTTATAAAAAAATTTATAAAAAAGTTTATAAAAATTTATAAAATAAAAATTTAAAATATTTATAAAAAAAAGGTTTATAAATTTAAAAAAAAAAAAAAAGTTTATAAATAAAATTTATAAAAAAATTTTATAAAAAGTTTATAAAAAATATAAAAATTTATAAAAAAGTTTATAAAAAATTATAAAAAAGTTTATTAAAAATTTATAAAAAACATAAATATTCTATTTAAAAGTTTATAAAAAAACAATAAGAAAAAAAGTTTATAAAAAAAATTTCCAAGTAAATTAAAATTCTTCACTTTTTGGGGGAAATCTAATTCTCTCCATTTTGGCAATTCAAGTAATTGTAAATTACTTCATTTGTGTTACCAAACACATTATTTGAAGGAAATTCAAATTCATATAAATATCCCCATATGCCCCAACCAAACACCCCCTTAGTAATTTTATCCAATCCGGTGCACAAAGTGCTCCCCTTGAGGACTATATATCATTCGTCTAAATATTAAATATGATGCTCTAACACATTTTTTTATAACACCTTTAATATATGTGCACAAAATGCTTCCTTTGGGCACCAAAATACAGGTGGCACATTCTCATTGGTCTATAAATTAATTATGGTGCTCTAAATGATCCTATCAACTTTTTTTTTTAATATATGGTGAGCAAATATGGGTGCTTGTGCACCAAAATGTCCAAAATCTCAAATACGACTACAATATATCATTTTACGAAAATACACTAGTAAGTACTGTAGGGAAACGGTTACACTTTTATTAATAAAATCTAAATTACAATAAATAAAATTAACAGTAAATAAATAACAGAAAATTAAATACAAGCAGAATGTAAGCAGATAAACGATATTTAAATAAAATAATAAAATAGTCAAAAAACTTACTTGATCACCAATAGAGATCAACAAATAAGCACTAAAAGCCGAGGCACATGTTTGACACGCTTCCCTTAAAAGCAATTCGCGTGCGTTTCCGGGTACAACACCAAAACAGTAGTTGTCTTGTCGGACTTAACTAAACTGCCGAAATTTCATCTTAAGAGATCGTTATTCCATATGTTGGAAATCAATAATAACAATTGATTTGATGTGTGTAAAACTTGTGGAATTAGGGTCTCTATTTATACACAATAGACTCCCTCTAAGTTTACTCATCCCACCGATGTGGGATTGAAAATAAACTATTTTTCCTCTTTAGGCATGGTACCGAATGCCTAACTTTGAGACCCGATATCTCATTCACATCAACTCTATTTTGGACACATAAAGGCTTATTGCGAAGCTCTCTTCGAGGCGAACGTGAACCTACAAACTATTACTCAATTTTCCAACAATCCCCCACATGAATGGAGATCGGTCATAATAAACAAAAATTACGATGAAATTCCAATAGTTGAATCTTGCAAAGGATAGGTAGGTGTAACCCCTTGAACCTTCCATTGTGAGATGCACTTAGTCTCCTAGATCTGAGTAGACGCGATGTCCTTGAACTCAGCCTCTGTTTACGTAGACGACATTACACTTCACACAAGACTCTCCCTGACATTGTCAAGTCCTCATAGTCGTGTTCGTTATGGTCATGAACACTAGCATGGTTCTGCAAGAGTTCTTAGGATTTCGCCCCCACAATTCCCTTCGAACGACCCACTTCTCTCACATAGGTGATTTCATCTTGAATCATTAAAAACATATGTTTTGCAATTTCATCTTGAACCATTATGCTTTGTGATTTCATCCTGAATCATTAAAGCCATATGTTTAACCTCTCAACAAGTCACAATTGTTATAAGAATGGACTAGGAAGTTACAACATTTAGTAACTCCCCTACATTGACGTGACTTCCCCCACATTTCTATGATTAGGTTGTCCTATTGAACCCAGATCTTGGGATCTCCAGTCAACTGGGTTAGGTTTTCCTTCATAGAAACTCATTCCTTCAAGGGCTTTAGTCCCATTCCTTTAGACGACTTACTAACTAACTCTCTGCTTAAGCATTTCGTAAGCGGATCCCATAATGTTACCCATTGACTTTACGTAGTCAATCGTGATAACTCTAGTTGAGAGTAGTAGTCGCACCAATCAACTTCTATGATGGATATGTCTCGACTTACCGTTTTACATTGTGATATGAGCTCTGTCAATTTCCAATTGACTATCACACTTTATATAGATGGTCGTTACCGGTTTACGCCATCTTGGTATGTCCTCTATGAATTAACGTAGATATCCGCATATTCTATAAATTTATCTCAAATGATAAATTCAAATTCCATCATAGATTTAGCTATAAAAGTCTATTGAAATACTTTCAAGATTTCCAAGACATAGCTTCCTACGTAGAGTCAACACATCCGCTCTAGTGGATCTAGATTCTTTTATGTAAGAATCCATATTTGCATTACTCTATCATTAGATAGCAGTTGGATATCTTCCAAAATGCAATATCGTAAATATCATAGTACTTATGTAATACTATTCAAATGGTCATCACTTGAATTACTGGTATATTTACTTAACTTGATTATAACTTCTAAATCAAGTCTTACACACGTCATTAGACACATAAGACGCCCAATATTCTCTGAGTATTCAAAATAGGCAACACCTCTACCTCTATTATAAATAGATTTAAAAGATGTCATTGGAGTTCTAGCTAGGCCGGAATCCCCCAAATTGAACCTCTCAAGAATATTGTCCTTATAGTGTTTTTGACTTCAAAACAAATCCATTTGGTTTCATATGATCTTATTTCCAAGAACCATATCGGCACCAATGTAGTTCATGTCAAATCTTGACTCCAACATTTCATTAGTGGATTTGATCATCTTGTTATCACTTTCATTGATAAGTATACCATCTATGTATAGACACATGATTACATATATACCAGCAATTATTTCTTTCCACAAACATCCGTTATTTTTAAATCCACGTTCTGACATGACGTGAAAAAAAATTGATGTCATTGTTTGGGAGCTTGCTTTAAGCCATATAATGACTTAACAAGCCTACAAACTTTGTTCTCTTGTCCAGGAGCCATGAAACCCTCGGGTTGGTTCATGTAGATTTCTTCTTCTAAATCTCCGTTTAGAAATGCCGTTTTCACATCCATTTGGTGAACTTCCAAATTTCTTAAAGCGACAATAGCAAGTATCATCCTAATCGAGGTTATTCGCGTAACAAGCGAATATGTATCAAAGTAATCAAGACCTTCTCGTTGTCTAAATCCTTTGATTACTAATCTTGCATTATACTTGTCAATGGTGCCATCGGCTTTCATCTTCTTCTTGAAGATCCATTTATAGCCTAGTGGTTTACAACCAAGAGGTAAATCCACGAGCTCCCAATTATGATTTTGTAAAATAGAATCTATTTCACTTTTATTGGCTTCTTTCCATTGAGGCCCTTTTGAGGAAGTAACCGCCTCTCGGTATGAAATAGGTTCGTTTTCAACCATAAAAGAAACAAAATCGGGTCCAAACGATTTCTCGGTTCTTGCCCTTTTGCTTCTTCTAGGTTCAACCTCTTCTTCCTCAGTTTAATCTTGTCTCTCATCTTGGAGATCATTATCAACTCCTTTGTTGTCTCTTATTACGAACAACATTATCATCTTGATTTCTCTCATCATGAAGGACTTCATCATTTAGTTGCCTCTCATCATGGACAACTTTACCACCAAGCCTAGATGAACATCCATTCTCCTCTAATAATCAAGGAAACACGGTTTCATACAATGAAAGTTTTCCTTGATTCGGTTATCGTATCTTTGTGTATATTTATCGTTTTCGAATCACATACAAAGAAATGATAAGCACTACTATTATGAGCATATCCAAAATTATGCAAACCACAGTTTTAGGTCCAATATTTTGAACCTTGGGTGTCAGTACATATAGACACCCCCCACATTCGTAAGTACTTACCGGATGGTTTTCTTCCCATCCATAGTTCATAAAAACTATCTTCTTTTCCTTACAGGGGATCTTATCTATAAGATAAGTAGCCAATAAAACCGCTTTCCCCCACATGCCATGGCTTAAACCATGACTTTAACAACATGGCATAACCATATCTTTAAGGCACAGTTCTTTCCTATCAACAATTATGTTGTGGTGTATAAGGAGCAATAAATTTATGTCTTATTCCATGTTTAGAACATACATGAAATGGAGACACATATTCACCTCCAATATCACTTCGAACCGCCTTGTTTTCGATAATAAGTTGATTCTTAACTTATTTGTATAGATCAATCTTGTCTATATCCTTACTCTCAAGTAAGTACAAGTCGCAATATTTTGTGCTACCATCAACAATTACGATGAAGTACCTAATTGCTACCTTAGTAGGTATCGATTCTAAATCACATAAAACTATGTGAATCAAGGGTTCGGTTAATATACGGTCAACCGAGTGAAAAGACAATCTTGTCAATTTGGCTTCAACATAAGTTTTACTTTTGTAATCCGTGTTTGTTTATTTAATTAAACAATGTATTGAGTTAAAATTAACATGTCTGAGATGGCCATGCTATACATTCAAAGGATCAAATAAGTTGAATTCATACTCATTTTTATTAAAACAACAAAAAAAAAATAGATTCAGCTTAAACATTTAATGAAGGGCATAACCCGTACCGACCAAAATTTTGTTCAATGTTAACTCAATGTTACTTGATAAAAATAAAGCCAAATTTATTAAGCAACAATCCAGACACAAGATTCCTACAAATCTCTGGCACATACAACGTGTTGGTTCACTTAAGCTCTTTTCCACATGTGAATTTCAACATCACATTTCTTTTTCCCATGCTATTAGCAGTTGTAGAGTTGCCCATAAATTGCATCCCGCCATTTTCTGCTACTTTGAAAGAGTTAACCAAACTCTTATCATCATACTCATGACATGATGCCCAAGTGTTAATCCACCATTATCTAATGTTAGATCCTCGCCTTGGCAACAATTTTCATTTCATTCAGGCCATTTAACCCATATTTATGGCACATAAAATCTGAATGCTTTAAAGCATCTACCGTACACATAACTCGAGTATCGGTCTCCCTTTCATCAAGTTCAGGAGCAGATCCTTTAGATGTCACTCATGACATTCCTAACATTCTTTTAATACGAGATTCCTTATTAGTGTAAAACTAAATTTGGAATAATTAACAACTTGCTATATCACAAAGTGTTTCTTAACAAACATGATACCATCGAATTTTGTTTAAAACACTACTATTTTGTAAGATCCATTATACAAAACCGCTTTTAAACAAGTATTTCGATTAAACAATTAAACAATATCGCATATTACATAATGTTTTTAAACAAAACAAATTTGTAATATGATTTTGTCAATCTTCTTTAACAATATCTTAATAGATCTGCATCACATGGTATATTTCTACAATGAAACTCGACAAGGTTTCAAAATAGATTTACTCTTTCAAAGAAACTCAACAAGGTTTCTATAGATCTACTCTCAAATGCATAAAGTTTCAAGAACTATATTTAGTTTATAATTAAACTCAACCTGGTTTAAATAAGCTAAACAAGTCAAAGAAACTTTTCCACAAAATATGATAACAACTTGTATAATATCAGATTTTGTTTCAAACAAACTCATCTTGGTTTCAATAAACACGTTCTAGTAATCTAATAAAATAACAACTTGTATTTTATGAGATTTGTTTCAAAGAAACTCCACTTGGTTTCAATGAATCTAATTTCATCATGATTTTTAACCATGTTAGTAATTGGCGCACCAATTACATTCGCAAGATTGACTAGGGTCACAAATTATGTTACCATCAGTTAACTTGTGAATATTTAAACACAAAAAACAATTAAAAAACTGTTAAAACAATATGGTATCTAATAAACTCGACATGGTTTATGTAAACTTGTACCAAATATGATTCCGAGAAACACAAGCTTGGTTTCAGTATCCAGATTTAAACAATAACACATGTAATAAACAAACTAAATAAATCAGTTTTAAAAGAAACTCATCATCGTTTCAATATAAACTGATTCAATAAACTGTTTTAAAAATCGTTTATGAATCTGTTATACCAAATCTGTTAATTAAAATTTTAGTTATAAAACTGATTTTCAAAGAAACTCAATCTTGGTTTCATGAGAAAAACATTTGTATAAAATCTGTTAATTATATAAATTAGATTTTAATAAAAGTGTTTTAATTCGTTACACGAATCTGTTTTAAGACTGTAGGAAACGGTTACACTTTTATTAATAAAATCTAAATTACAATAAATAAAATTAACAGTAAATAAATAACAGAAAATTAAATACAAGCAGAATGTAAGCAGATAAACGATATTTAAATAAAATAATAAAATAGTCAAAAGACTTACTTGATCACCAATAGAGATCAACAAATAAGCACTAAAAGCCGAGGCACATGTTTGACACGCTTCCCTTAAAGCAGTTCGCCGTCGTTTCCCAGGTACAACACCAAAATAAGTTGTACTGTCGGACTTAACTAAACTGCCTGAAATTTCATCTTAAGAGATGCGTATTCCATATGTTGGAAATCAATAATAACAATTGATTTGATGTGTGTAAAACTTGTGGAATTAGGGTCTCTATTTATACACAATAGACTCCCTCTAAGTTTACTCATCCCACCGATGTGGGATTGAAAATAAACTACTTTTCCTCTTTAGGCATGGTACCGAATGCCTAACTTTGAGACCCGATATCTCATTCACGTCAACTCTATTTTGGACACATAAAGGCTTATTGCGAAGCTCTCTTCGAGGCGAACGTGAACCTACAAACTATTACTCATATATGTGACATATACATATAGATAATTGTGTCCAAAGTTGGTCAAAAGTCACTTTTACCAACTAATTTTCCAACAAGTACGACCATTTATCCAAATCACACTAATAAATACTACAACGACCACACATGTTGATAACATCAAATAATGTCTATATTTTCCTATCAATATCCTCGTTTATTGCTTGTAATTATTATTTTTATGTGTAATTTGATACTTAATCGTTTCCATTTTGTATAATAGGACATTTATGAGCATCGGAACAGGAAGACGAAGAAATGGGCCAAATGTTGAAAAAAATACGAAGAATTGTGAAGCAGAAGTACTTACAATGCATATGAGATGAACACTTTACGGTGTAATGGATTGTATCTGAAAACCATTGCTATATCAAGTTGATTACTGCGTATGAAGATCGATGGATATACGACATAAGTAATAAAGAACGTGCTGACCAAGCTTTGTAACCTCCTCAGTGATACTATGTAATCACCCTGCTATACCTATGTCGTAGTTGTCATGAAAACAAGGAGGAAATTCTTAACAGTGAGTATTACGGCGTAAGGCATCACTTATGCCTACGCCGTAATGAATTCGAGCCCAACAAGCCCTATATATACCTCACGAGACTTATTCAGAAGGTGTCCCTCTATTCCCATAAATGGCTAGGGTTTGGAGAAACCCCGGTTTTCACCACAAGAAGGCTGGAACTCAGAAAGAAGGAAGATCAAGAACATCACGTACCATAGTCTACTTCGGGTTGATTAATTTGATATCATGAACTCATTGTTTATGATTGTTTCATTTGTTTACCAAATTTCAAACATGAATCCAAGCTAACACGTTTATGTTAGCCTCGTTATGACATTTATGATTTCTTTTTTTAAATTCTCTAGTTTGTTTATAGATTCTTTTGGATAGTTTGTGTTATGTGCCTAAGACCCTTACATCTCGGTACTAGCTCTAAACCTTTGGTTGATGATGCACTTGGAAGTAGGTGACCATTAGAACCTTAGTGTGTAAGATTGACTAACAGATGACCATTCCTTATTAGTTGTTAGATCATGACCATTGTATAACCCTTAGTAGGAGTAGTTGGTTGAGAAGTGTAAGCCATCCTAATGAATTGGCAACTCGTAGTATTGGGTGTTAGTGAAAACACGTAGGTATATCTCTCATATTAGTTGGAGGACTTAGTGATTGTGAACTGAATAGGTTAATTCCTCATGCAGGGTTAGGTATTCAAGAATCATAGGTTAGTGTCACGACTACAAATTCGGGCCTAATGACTTTAGATGCATCTAAGAGAATGAGTTGATAAGTAAACATTGCACTTATAGAAGCGATTTAATGAATGAATGACGAGGTTAACGTTCCTTCTTTTATTTTTAATTTACTTTTATTTTGTTTTATTATTATTAATTAGCTTTTCAACGATCATTTGGATCTAAAACATATCGTGACAATTTACTTCTTTCTAGTATAGAGTAGTTAGACTTTATTTGCCAAATACACCGCTCTTGGGACGACCTCGAACTTACAATAGGTACATTGCGTACGACTGGATACACTGCCCGTTAGTATATGTGTAGATCATAAGTAGTCAAATCATTATAAATTTAAAACTTGATCTCGCGTATCACATGTCCAAAATGTCAAACAATGTAAATGTCCGAGTAAATTCTAGAAATGATCCACTGGTTTGCTCAAAATTACGGACTTGGTTTCCTGCTAATAGTAGTTACAGATATATAATATGGTGTTTTTTTAACGGCGTATATCATTTGGATGTGTTTATATTTCTTCAAAGCTGTAATTGTTATACAAATTAAGATAAAATTGTAATTAGGGACTATTATTTTACTGTGCATATTAAATGACAAATTTCAGCCACTAATTTTATAAAAGAAAAAAGAAGATAATTAATTAATATTATCAATTAAAACTTACTTCACACATCTTTTATAAAAAACTTACATATCTCAAAAACTATAAATCATAAAACTACATAAATTACACCATCGTGATAATATTTAATTATCTTTCAATAGAGGGGCACTTGTCTATACTTTCGACAAACCTTTTTTTTTCCTTTTCGGTGTAGTAAATTACATACCATTTTTTGAATTGAAAAATACATATTCTAAGCTTTTCTAACCATATACCACACATAATATGTAACACCCCCAAAATATCGCAGCGGAAGATTGTGTCACTGGGTATTACTTCTTAGTTCACAACACAAGTTATAGAAAACGAACTCTAAATGAGACGTTTTGAAAAATTACCATTCGATAAATGAAATCAGAGTTACAAACATGAGGTCCCAAGTATAGTATTACATAGATGTTTTACAAAAATATTATCAAGGGGTGAATATAATGCATCCCGTCTTCAAAACATGTCGTGCGGCTCTAGTGCTCCAAGCCAATGTTAATGCGTTACGAACTTGAGATAAACATGCTAAAAGTGTCAACACAAAGGTTGGTGAGTTCATAGGTTTATTGTAAATAATGTGAAAACCTTTATAAGGAAATCCTCGTAACAAGTATATGTAAAAATTAAATGTAGATCACAAGATTTCCGAGTGTATGACTATTGTACATAAATACAATAATAAAATAGAGATAGTGCTTTTATTGCCCTAAGTTTCTGTCACCGAAGCCTTAAATTTTCTAGTTTCTGCTTAGTTCACGAGTGTACCAAGTCCGTTAGTTTATTATACCAAGTCCGTTAGTTCATTATTTTACCAAGTCCATTAGATCAAGGTTATACCATGTCCATTAGATCAAATTTGTACCAAGTCCGTTAGTTCAACAAATGATTCATGATTTTCCGTTATACCTAATGTTCTCAAATATAGTGCGCTTGTTTGCCCTAACCGGGTCAACACAAACGGGGTTCATCAATCCTAATAGACCTATTTACAATATTCGTGCTCACTCAACTAGTGATTAATGGTTCATAATATAGGGACTTAAGTGTGGCAATAGTGTTACTTAGTGCTGATAAAACATTTAGTTAAGATAAACGTATAGTTGTAAATAATTGTGATCGTTATAAAAATCGTAGCATGTATCTCACCCCAAAATAGTTCAAAATAAGCAAAAGTGGGGCTATGAAACTCACCGTAAGTAAATGATATCAAGTGTGCAACGAAAATGATGGATATGCCGAGAAAACCTTTACGAGCAACAAGACTTTAGGATGAATTTTACAAGAATAAGATCACTAAACAACACATAATCCTTCTAAGCTTCAACCCTTGCTTCAAAATCTTTAACCGAAGCTTATAATCACTTGATCTAGCTAAATATAACTTAAAAACCCTTGCAAAAACTTTCAAGAAAAACCATGAGAATCAAGGCTAGATTGGTGATGTTTATGGTTGTTTTGTGGTGGAAATGAGTTAGAGAATCAACTAGGATCATAAACCATCAACTAATGATAAAATAACTAGCAAGAAATCAAGATTAAATGATGCTATATTTTTGTTAGGCTCGTTGGTTTTGAGAGGAAGAGGAAGAGAATGATCTTTCTTTGACTAATTTGATAGTTATAAGGTCTTAGATAAAATATCTAGATATTTAGAACTTATAAGACTTAGGTCTTAAGGTAATAAAATAGCTAGGTGTTACATGAGTCATCACCAAGACTTTAAGTCTTGGTGATTCACCTCCTAAATGACGACCACCTTCCATATGAGGTGATTATTTGGTGACTTTTGTGATATAGCTGAGTTACGGAGTGTCTTTTGATCCTGATAATTATTAACGTTAAATCCTTAAGTCACGAAACTTAAAATCGGGTATTGTAAAGATAATAAACTTATGAAAATTGTTAAAATTATCAGTATATTCTATCCAATTATATTAAATGAGAGATAAGTTTAACGGAGCGCTTAAACGTTGTTAAATCCTAAAAACGTAAGTTAAATACGCATAAAACGTACAAGGATTACGTGAAAATGGAAAAAGTGAATTGTGAATTTTCAAATATGACTATAAGGAACCTAAAGGAATATAATGTATAGAATGGGGCTAGTTTAGTGTTGGTTTGTGTTAAATGTACGTTAAGTCTAAAACCGGAAGTGTTAAATGACACTGGTTCTTGATAAAAACGTAAACTGTAAAAATGATTTGACTTGCCTAAAACTCACTTTATATCATGAAAATAATATAAAATGCTTAGAAATATATAGAGCGACTATTGCTCACGTTTGGTTCAAGTTTAATGCGCGCACGCGAATGGGCTTATCCGGCTACTCGCAAAAGTAAATGTACTTGAAATTTCCGAATTGTTACATAATATCTTAACCTCTAAATCAATACGGTTAATTCACAGAAGTTGATGAGAATGAAAAAAAAATTGATACTAAAACTCGTTTGATATATCGCATGTGATATAACACTAATATGTAAGTTCGAACACAAAACATGTTGTCGTTTAATGGACATAAGTATTTGTATACAACTCCAAAAGATTCACCATTTTTTGCACCGAAAATTAATACTTATGTCAATATCTTATGTCTTCGAATCTAAAAATTAGTGTTGTATTACATGTAATATATCAAGCGTGTTTGAATAAAAAAAAAATCTTATATTTTCTCCAACTTCTATGAATATAGTAATTTGAAAGTTCAAAAATTATGTATGATATAGGATTAGAAATGGATTTGAATATTTTAATGCAAAAAAAATTGTGAATCATTTGGAGTTTTAAATAAATACTTCTGCCAATTTTACAACATAATGTTGAGTGTTCGAACGTACAAATTAGTGTTATATCACGTGTGATATATCAAGGAAAATACCGCACCTAGAAAAAACTAAAAAAATACCAAAAATAAAAAAGTTTGTCGAAAGTATATGAAAGTGCCAATTTATTGAAAGATAATTAAATGCTTGTCGTAATCGTGTAATTTGGTTCGCCTAGCGATTAACGATGTTTGAGATATATTATTTTCAAAAAAGAATGGTGAAAGTGGGGCTTAATTAAAAAGAGGATGTGGGAGGGGTGGAACCGGATGTTTTTTAATGTATAATTTTGACCATTAGATCAAAGAATGTGTATGGTGATGATTAATCCCGTAGAATGTATGAAATAAAAGGATTTCAACTCATAATTTAATTAGTTCTATACTTCCGTGCACGTATGAGGCTTTGACATAAATATTACTTAACGTGTTTTAATGTAAGTCATAATACAACTAATTTTTGGTTATTTGTGCATACAATTTATATTTTATCTGTTTTTATAATATAATTGGTTAAGAATGTAAATTTTCATTTTATAAATTTATATTTTACAATAGGAAAGTCTGTCCGGGTGCATATACGGATTTTTAAATAAGTTTTTATTAACATTTTATAAATTATTTTATACTTTTATAGTTATAATATTAGATTATTAGTGTCCGCGCGATTTTTCACATAAATTTCTATTATGTATTAATATCGATTAATATTTTGTATAGATTTTGTTGGACGAATGATTTGACTATGTTTAGCTAGCATATTGTTGATGTTGATATTATTTAAATTAAACTATTGATATTATGTTTTAAACATTATGCGTGTTTAATAGCACACAATGATCCTTAAAAAAAAATACTTTTCTAAACATCATTATTTAAACTTTGAATAGTAATTACACGCGTCGTTGCTATATACACAATATCATGTATATGTTTTAATCTCACGGTAACCCGAGAGGTTGTGCCTTTATTTTGATATTTATATTACTGTTAATAATAGTTCTAGCCGTATTAATTTTTAAACCTGTGTACGAGCGAGTTAACATATAAAAAGGAATAACATGAGTCGTTGTTGAACATGGATTGTAAAGAAATACCTTTCCGACATTCTTACTTAATCTCATAAAGAGCAATAACATGAGTTGTTCATATATAGTACGATCTCGTGTATTTATTTACATATCACAATAACTCGTTTTTTATTTTGATATTTATAATTAATATCATACATTAAATGTAATATATAATGATAATATTTGTAAGTAACAACAATAAGTATGTTATTTTTTAAGTAACAACAATAAGTATGTTATTTTAACATATTTCTAAAAATAGAAAAACAAACCCATGACATCATGTGATGCATCATTGAAATCCTTAGAAGATTTCACTAGATACTTTGTGTAGATTTAGAATCTACATATCTTACACAATCTTGGATAGATATGGTTGACTTTGGTAAGATTTTGTAATCTTGCTTGTCGGACCTCGGCACCAAAAATTAACACGGGCGGAACCCTTTTGAGGGCTTCGTGGTCCGTGGTGCTTGCTGAACATTTTGGCTATAGATAGCAAAGCCAAACCAAGTTATTTTTCATCCCTTTCCATTATATTCTCATACATTCCTTCTCTTTAACATTTCTAACTCAGTTTCATATCATATTAGTGATCTCTTTAATAGCAAAGAAGATCAAGGCACATTCAAGCTTCAACAAGAAGTTGGAAGTCTTGTTTGTTTGTTGTTGTATGATCTTGTGTTGATTCATACATCATTGTTGTACCAAACCATCATAATCTTGTGAGTCAGAGTAGTTAGTATTTTAGTCCTTAAAACACATTGTGTGTGGGAGTGGTTGTACCCTTGAAAAGAACTCGACATCTAGCTTAGTGTCGGAAATAGTGTGTAAGCGAAGTGTAAAAGTTTCTCCGCCGGTGAAAGGAGCTTGTTGACTAGTAAAGTTAAACTCTCGAGTGTGAGACTCGGGGAGTGGAGTAGGGCAAGGAAAAGAGTCCTTGTAGACCGAACCACTATAAACAACTTGTTGTGGTTTGATTTTTTCTTTCCTTATCTACTCTTTATATATTGTTGATTATTATTCACTAACATATCTAAGATAAATATCAATTGATCTTTCAATAAGTTTCAAAACAAAGTTTTTAATCGGTAAACTATTCAACCCCCTTTCTAGTTTTCCACAATTGGTATCAGAGCCTCGTTGCTCAAGAATTTCTAAAATATATTGTATTGTATAAACTTGAAACGATCCATGGATTCTGAAAATTTTAAAGAAGGGCAATCTATGCAAAGACCACCACTCTTTGAAACTAATGGATTTATCTATTGGAAAAACCGTTTTGAAATATATATAAAATCAAAAGATATAGATCTTTGGTTTGTTATTGTTAAAGGAGATTTTAGTTCTACAACAAAAGATATTTCTGTTGATGATCAAAAGAAATTAATAGCTAAAAACAATGAAGCTAAAATGATGCTTTATAATGCTTTGCCTAGAAAAGAATTTTTATGTGTGAAACCGCTAAAGACATTTGGGAATCTTTGATTATTACACATCAAGGAAATTCACAAGTCAAGGACAACAAAATTGATCTTCTTGTTCAACAATATGAACAATTTGTTATCCCTGGAGATGAAACCATTGATTGTGGCTTTGCTCGCTTTAATACTATTATTACGTCACTTAAAGCACTTGATGAATCTTTTCGTAGTAAGAACTTTGTCAGGAAATTTCTTAGAGCATTCCATCCGAAGTGGAGAGCTAAAGTGACGGCTATTGAGGAATCAAAGATCTCTCAAAAGTGACACTAGCCGAGCTAATCGAAAACCTCAAAGTACACGAAATGGTGATGGAGAAAGATTCGGAAATCATCAAAGGAAAAATAGAGAAAATCAAATACGTTGCTCTAAAAGCAAGAACGGATTCAAGTGATGATGACGAATCTTGCTCCGGTAGTGAAGATGGGGAGTATGCCATGGCCGTTAGAGATTTCAAAAAGTTCTTTAGAAGAAGAGGAAAGTTTGTAAGACAACCTCGAGAAGAAAAGAAGCCATTCCGAAAAGATCAGGATGACAAAAAGGGTAATGGTGAAAGAAAGTGTTTTAGATGCGGTGATGCAACTCATCTAATAGGAGATTGTCCCAAGC
Source organism: Chrysanthemum makinoi (assembly GCA_910596185.1). NCBI lineage: Eukaryota > Viridiplantae > Streptophyta > Magnoliopsida > Asterales > Asteraceae > Chrysanthemum > Chrysanthemum makinoi. The sequence continues at coordinate 313,966,680 of OU343225.1, forward strand.
CACCTAAAAGCAAAACTCAACGAGCTTTTGTAAGTGGTGCTTGGAGTGATAGTGAGGATGATGAAGAGTCAAGCAAGGATGAGATCGCTCTAATGGCACATGAGTCAAACGAGGTACATTCCGACTCATCTTATTCCTCTATTGATGATGACACTTTGCAAAAACAATATAATCAATTGTGTGAGCTTAGTCTAAAAATCATGACTAAAAATAAATTTTTAAAGACTAAAAAGGAATTTTTAGAAAATGAAGTCTATGAGTTAAAAGAAAAGGCAAAACGATTAGAAAAGGGAAAAACAAATGACGATGATTGCAAATCATGTCAAGAGCTTAATCTTGAAATAGAAAAACTAAAGCTCACACAAGATGTTCTAATCGAACATAATTCTAAGTTTAAAAGGTTTAACAAAAACATTGCTTGTGCTGATGAAATAGTTAGAATTCAAAAAACACCAGGAAATATGAATGGACTGGGATTTAATGAGGTGTTAATTCCAAAGAGTCAAACCAAAACGGCCAAAAAAGACAAACAAGTCATCAAATCTGCGATGCAGCCGCGGACGAACGGACCCAAAAACAGGGATCCGTCCGTTGTAAAAAATGATGCCGTGGGGACTGCAGCAGGACAAAATGTTTGTGATACGGACCGTAGTGAATTTGTCAAAGTAACAAAGAAAACCAAGGATAGTATTAAACTAAAACCTGCTGTTACATCAGGAGTAGGACTTGCTAGAAATGAATTTAGATATAAAACTACTCAACAACGACATAAAACACCTTTTGCCAAACGCCCCTTTCCTAAAAGCAACCACAACATACAACCCAACTATCAACATAACGGTTGGAATCAAAACTTCCCTAGACCATATCAAACTCCAGATTACATGCCATGGAACTTTTACCCATCATTTCCATACATGAATCAAGTAAATGGTTTGTTTAACCCAAACGGACCCATGAGATATTGGGGACCAAACGTTTGAGTTATTTGTGTCTTAGGTATGCTTGAAAGTTGGATTGGAACCTGATGAGTGGATAAAAGATAGTGGATGCTCACGACACATGGCGGGCAACAAAAGCCTCTTCTCAACATACCAAGAGTATGATGGAGGTAATGTCACTTTTGGTAGCAATCTCAAAAGCAAAATCATTGGCAAATGTACGATCACTCATAACTCTCTAACTACTGAAAATGTTGCTCATGTCGATAGGTTAGGATTTAATCTACTTAGTATTAGCCAATTATGTGATAAAAAGTATAAAGTACTATTTGAAAAAAATGGTAGTAAAATACTAAAAGATGGTATCACCATAGCTAAAGGAGTTAGAAAAAATAATATATACGTCATGAAAATAGATAAAACATCTAATGACAAACTTTGTCTAACAACTTTAGATGATAGCTCAACTCTTTGGCATAGATGCTTAGGTCACGCTAATATGAGACTTATACAAAATCTATCTTCAAAAGAGCTAGTTAGAAATTTACCTAAACTTAAATATGACCAACACTTTTGCGACGCTTGCAAAATTGGTAAACAAACCCATAGTAGTCATAAGGCTAAAAACATGGTGTCCACATCTAAGTGTCTAGAAATTTTGCATATGGACTTGTTTGGTCCATCCGCTATAAGAAGCTATGGAGGCAACTTATACACTTTGGTCATAGTAGATGATTATTCAAGGTTTACTTGGACGTTGTTTTTGAAAACCAAAAATGAAGCTTTTGATAAATTTGAAATTCTTAGCAAGAAAATTCAAAATCAACTAGGTGTTAACATTGTGTCGATCCGAACAGATCATGGTCGTGAATTTGACAATGAAACACAATTTGGAAACTTTTGTAATACAAATAGTATAACACACAACTTCTCGGCTCCTCGAACACCTCAATCAAATGGAGTTGTAGAACGTAAAAATAGAACCATTCAAGAACTGAGTAGAACAATGCTTAATGAACAAAACATTCCTCAAAATTTTTGGTGTAACGCCGTTGACACTTCTACATATATTTTAAATAGAGTCTTAATACGTCTTTTCTTAAACAAAACACCATATGAGCTATATAAAGGTAAAAAGCCAACTTTAGGATATTTTAGAGTATTTGGATATAAATGTTTCATTCTTAATACTAAAGATTATGTCACCAAGTTTGACCCAAAGTCTTATGAAGGTGTATTTCTTGGTTATTCACAAACTAGTAAAGCTTACATTGTCTTAAACAAAGAAACAATGAGAATCGAGGAATCGTTGAACATAACATTCGACGAAAGTCCACCTCCCTCTAAGACATCACCTTTGGTAGATGATGACTTAGTTGAAAGTCAACTTGTAGAAAGTCAAGAAATAATTGAAAATGACAAGGAAGATGAACCATTAAATAATGAAATTATAAACATCAAAGAATCCAAAAGTAATCCTTTAGAAAAGGTCATAGGATAACTTAATCAAAGAACCTTAAGATCACAAGCGCAAAATCAAAGTAATCATTTTTGTTTTGTATCTACCATTGAACCGAAAAACATAAATGAAGCAATAAAAGATGAATCTTGGATAATTGCTATGCAAGAAGAGCTTAATCAATTCGTTAGAAATGATGTTTGGAAGTTAGTTCCAAGACCTAAAGATCAAACTATAATTGGAACGAAATGGGTTTTTCGAAATAAAATGGATGAAAATGGTATTGTGTCTAGAAACAAAGCTAGGCTTGTCGCACAAGTTTATAATCAACAAGAGGGGATTGATTATGATGAAATTATGCACCGGTAGCTAGGCTCGAGTTTGTTAGAATCTTACTTGCATATGCATGTGCTTATGACTTTAAATTATTTCAAATGGATGTTAAGAGTGCGTTTCTTAATGGGTTTATTAACGAAGAAGTATATGTTGCTCAACCTCCCTGTTTTACCGACTTTGAGAAACCACATCATGTCTTCAAACTCAATAAAGCATTATACGGTCTTAAGCAAGCACCAAAAGCTTGGTACGATAGACTTAAGACTTTTCTTGTTGAAAACAAATACACCATGGGATTAGTAGATAATACTCTTTTTACCAAGAAAAAAGAATCACATATTATCATTGTTCAAATATACGTTGATGACATCATATTCGGATCAACTTGTCAAGAACCATGTGATGATTTCTCTAAAATCATGCACGATGAGTTTGAGATGAGTATGATGGGTGAATTAAACTTCTTTCTAGGACTTCAAATTAAATAAATAGAAGATGGCATATTCTTTAACCAATCTAAATATATAAAAGATATGCTTAAGAAATTTGGTCTTGAAGATTCAAAACCAACTAAGACACCCATGTCTTCGGATACTAAACTCACCAAGGATGAGGAAGGTGAATCGGTAGATAACACTAAATATAGAGGAATGATTGGTAGCCTACTCTATCTCATGCCTAGTAGACCCGACATTATGTTTAGTGTTTGTCTATGTGCTCGCTTTCAAGAAAATCCCAAGGTATCACACTTAGAAGCCTTAAAAAGGATATTTAGATACATTAAGGGAACGACATGTTTAGGTTTATGGTATCCCAAAGGAACGGGTGTAGAAAATATAGTGTATACCGACTCGGACCATGCCAGTGACTATGTCGATAGAAAAAGTACAAGTGGTATTTGCACTTTTGTCGGACATTGTCTCACCTCATGGTTTGCAAAGAAGCAAACGGCTTTAGATATCTCAACTACTGAAGCGAATCGTCTCAGCCGGAAAAGCATGTCAACAAGCTCTTTGGATGAAGCAAGCTCTCGTGGATTACGGAATTCATCTCAACGATATCGTTATATTTTGCGACAACAACGGAGCTATTGATCTCAGCAAAAATCCCGTCCAACATGCTCGTACGAAGCATATTGAAATCCTTCATCACTTTCTTCGCGACAATGTTCAAAAAGGAAACATCTCAATTGAGAAAGTATCCTCCGAAGACAACATTGCCGACATTCTAACCAAGCCTCTCAATCGAGAACCATTTAATCTTCTTAGACTTGGTTTGGGGTTAATGGAACCAAACATGTAGGTAAAACATAGTCTAAACCTTATAACAAACAAAACAAAACAAATTTGTTTAAAAGCACTCTTGTTCCCACAGCACCAAACGACAACAAAGGCGGAACCATTTTTTTGGTGCCGTCTGGTCCGTGGTGACAACAGTAGCAAAAATGCTACCTACAAAACATCTTCTTTCTCACAACCTACTTTACCAAAACGTGTAAACATTAGACCTAACTCATTGTTGACATTTTATCACCCACTAATCACTGAATATAACATCATTGTAAGTATCCTAACTACATTTCATCTCTTAATTCTGAGTTTAGGATTCTAATTTGGGCACAAAATCATTACATGGGGATTATGTATATTCTTTTACAAAACATGGATTCAATTGGCAAATTGCGTAACTAGTCATTGAAATTAGGTACTACATTGTCACATTGCATAAACAAATCATGTTTCCCACTAATCAAAAGATAATGATTATAAGGTTTTATTCAAATAACCAAACACCCCATGTCAAATGTTTTTGAAAAGCTTCTCACTTGTAGGAAAACAATTTTTCATTGTTATTACAAATAGAAACGTAAAATTTTCATCACTTGCATGCTCTTGAATACTAAAGGTAATACATAACTAATATGTATTCCCGGGTATATTCAAATGAAGCAACATTGAATTAGGAGCGTTTGGGTTATCTCATGCCTTTTGCCAAACACCCCCACTAAAAACCATTTTATGCATAAAATGAGTCGAGATAACCGCAACTCCAAATCGTTTTCATATAGGCACACAATAGAACCAAAACGCTAAGTTTATTCTCATTTTTAACATGTAAATTCTTGCTCATAGGAATAACCATGGTAGCCGCAAGATTCTATGATTACAAGGATACTCTTAACTACATTCCCAAACATCACAAAACCAAAGGCCTCTCCAAAGAACAAGTTGAAATCTTTAAGAGTCTAGAACAAAGGTACTTCCATGAGGGTAGAACCATTCACTCATCCTTTGTCGATGGAACCAATCTCCGTCAAGAACTAGCCGCCATTCACTTCGATTGTCTCCATGACATCGATGAACCCATTTGTCCTAAGTTTGTGTTAGAGTTCTATGCTAGTGTCATCGGTTTCATTGATGAGGATGATGAATTTAGCCTTAGGTTTAGGATCAATCAAAACGACTACACCATCTCCTTAACCAAATTTGCTCAAGTGCTAGGAATTCCCAGCCGAAGGACATGTGTCTACTCAGATAAGTGGTCACTCACTATCCTTGATGCAATCAATGACCGCTCTCTTCCCTACCAAACTCCTTTAGCGAATAAGGATGTATCTGTGAGCACCTTTTTAATGCAAGGGCCGCTCCAACCCGTGTCACCCAAAAGGGAAAGGAGGTGAACTGAAATCCATATGGAAAGGAGCTCAATGAACTTAAGCCCGAATTTAAGAAATGGGAGGAACTACTTAGATCCAACGTCATTAGCACCATAGGAAATAGGGACCATATCAATGCTTGCCTTTGTCACATGCTCTACAATTTGTCCACCCGTCAACCATTCAATTTAGCCTACTACATTGCTAGGAGAATGATTGACATTCCAACTCAAGGATCGGTTGCTCTTCCTTACGGGATGCTTCTCACCTGTCTTTATAGAGCCTTTGCACCCATTCCACCAAGCCCAAAAAGGGTTGAAGCTTGACTATGAGCTCATCCCTCACATCTTTGTGCCCTTGAGTGACGACCGAGTGGCTAAGACTAAAGGCAAAAGAGCAAAACCTCCAACTCCATCATCATCATCATCAAATAGCTTCGAGGACGGTCTTCCAAATTCTTGCCTTCCACCTCATGAGTATTATGCATCTCTCCCCGAGATTGAGAATGAATCGGCGGAGGTCAAGCAAACCAAAGGGATGTTCAAGTGCCTTGGTAGGATGATGAACAAGATTTACAAGAAGTTGGATAAGTGAGGTTCATATGAAGGAGTGTTTGGAACAAGACAATAACTTTGATGTACGATACAATTTGGTTGTTTTTAATTTGTAGGATGATAATATAACTTAAGACAATGTTGTATGCTAACAATTTCATGCAGGGGGATAGCACAAGTGTGTTATCAAATTTTACCCATTTTCACCTTAATGTGAAAATCGTTAGCCCTTGGTCAAAGTCTATGCTCCACTATGTTTGTATATGTGCTATTTACTTTTCCTAACTAGAAATAATTAATGTCACATGTTTTGAGCAAAATTTCAGGTTTCGGAAAAGTTCATAACACCTAAAAAACTGTTATGTGTTGATTTCTGGTGTCCACGGATCAGACGGCACCAAAAATTTGGTACCGTCTGTTAAGCATTTTGGTACCGCCGTACCTGTGCAGGCGGACCAGGCGGCACCATTTTTTGGGTTCCGCCTGTGTAATTTTTTGGTGTCGTGGATCCTACAGGCAATTTTCTAAATTTCGCTTAGTTTAACATTCCAAATTACCATACATTGCTTCTAGGTTAACCTCAACTAGTTCTTACCCATATTAGAACTAGTGTAACATACTTAGGCATATAGGATATCCATTTCCCACAAAAATTCAAAAATTTCAAAAATCCATCCAATGAGCCCTTTTGCATAAAGGAAGGAACCAAAAATTTGGTTCCTTGGAATCTGTGGGTAATCTGATTGTTAGGATCTCATAATCATTTGAACACATTTATTGCAAATCTTTGTCTCTTCACTCCATCCTTCTTGTATAGATTGACTTGGGTGATATGACTAGCATTAAACCCACTTCAAAATCATTAGGAACCTCATCTCTTCTATGGTTTAACATCAAATCAAACACATTTCTCCATAATTTTTCACTCCTATAAATTAATAGCTTTTACCATGATCATCTTCACACCTTCTCAATTCTCATCATCTACTAGCAAAAGCTTAAGTCAAAATGACTACATCTTCACCATCAACCAAGCCTTGCAAAAGAACCGCTAGAATGAGCGTAAGACCTTGTTGCTTAGTCAACATAAGCTCTTCCTCCGAGTCTTCTCCATTAACCATCTCATCACCCATAAGAGATGAGACCACTCTCACTTTTGCTACTCCTATACCACCTCCACAATCACCTATCACTATCACTACTCCACCACCAACAAAGACTCCTAGCTCACCACCACCGGCTCCCGTCCAAACATCAAAATCACCATCACCTCCAAAATCTCCAACACTCATCCCACTAGAGTTATTCTATACACCACCTACATCTCCAAATCCATTTTTGAAAGACTTGGAGGACTTGCCTCCTAGGCCTAATCATCCACCACCACTACCATATTTTGGTACTATTGAGCGAATAGCTCATGAGTCTCCACGTCCATCATTTGACCCAAACGCCCCGTTAGGACCAAAACCTCTTCTTTTCCATCCCATTCACAAGGAAATCCATGGTCCTTTGTATGGGGATCAACCACTTCCTACATCAATGTCTCCTCATATAGAGGACATTGAGGAATCCATGTGGGAAGTTCATCCCACCAAAGAAGAGATTCAAGCCGAACTTCATCATCTCCACCAATTTTCAAATATGGTGGATTCTCATCTTGGTGATGCTATGCAAATGCAAAGTGCTTTGCTAGCCTCCATAATCACCACTCCAAACACCAACACCAATACCTCCACCATTCCACCCCCACAAAACCATGAACCATACTACCCTCCTAGGCATGGTTGCTCCAATTGTGAGCAAACCGCCCAAATAACCGAAAGGACCCGTGTGATGGTCCATGAGCTTCAAGAGGAAATGAGTTTCATCCTCAATCACATCCTAGAGCGCCTCAATGCTCTTGCTCATCCACCACCTCAATAGGAGGGTCCTAGCTTATTTTCTTTAAGCATTTTTTATTTTCTAGGATTTTTCTTGTATTTTTTTATTTTCTAGGATAATTTCTTTTTTAGGATTTTATCATTGTACTAAACACTTCATTGTGTTCCCTTTTCATGATTCTTAAATCATGAAAAATTTTAACAAATGAATGGTGTTTCTTATATTGTTGTTGCTTGTTACATGGTGTTTGGAAATGCTTGTGATGATGCTTATAACTAACAATTTTTTTGTAGCTTTTTCACAATCCATGTATCTTTCTCTTGGCACCAAATTTAGGGGGAGCATTGGTCAAAGGGGAGATACTGGCTCGGGCTCATTACACATTCCGCCTCGCATCTTCTTTTTATTGAGACAAAAATGGGGATAAATATTTAGAACTTAGTTATATTTTGACTTTCTGAAAAAGTCAACATCACACTTCATTAGTTATATTTGACTTTCTGAAAAAGTCAACTGCACACTTTGACTTTCTGAAAAAGTCAACATCATGCTTCAACTAGTGAAGACTTTAACTTTTTGAAAAGTCAACATCATGTCTAAATTGGACATACTTGCATTAACATTTTTATCTTTCAAGTTCTAAAACTAATATTTTTATAACTCTTGTACAATCTTTACATCTTTTATAAAAATAAAATTTATATTTTGTCCTCAACAAAAAGGGGAAGATTGTTAATACAAATATCGTCATTAAACGTTATTTATATTTTTGATCTTTACCTAAGTTTTGTTAACGACAAAAGTAAATTTAATTTTCATAAAGCTTAAAGCTTGTCAAGTTTAATAGATTTTAAAACAAGCTTTTTCAAATAATATCTTCATCACTCAAGCATTTACATTGTGATTAATCATATCTTGATATGACTCTAAACCATAATGTATGATAGTAGTTTTTAGTTCAAGAATGTTTTGGTTTCTTAAAACAAAACATTACATATGTATTTATATTTTAACATATTTCTAAAAATAGAAAAACAAACACATGACATCATGTGGTGCATCATTGAAATCCTTAGAAGATTTCACTAGATACTTTGTGTAGATTTAGACTTTACATATCTTACACAATCTTGGATAGATATGGTTGACTTTGGTAAGATTTTGTAATCTTCTGGACATCGGCGGCACCAAAATTAACAGTAGGAACCCTTTTGAGGGTTCCGTGGTCCGTGGTACTATTGCTTGTTTATTTTGGCTATAAATAGCAAAGCCAAACCAAGTTGTTTTTCATCCCTTTCCCTTATATTCTCATAAATTCCTTCTCTATAACATTTCTAACTCAGTTTCATATCATATTAGTGATCTCTTTTGTAGCAAAGAAGATCAAGGCACATTCAAGCTTCAACAAGAAGTTGGAAGTCTTGTTTGTTTGTTGTTGTATGATCTTGTGTTGATTCATACATCATTGTTGTACCAAACCATCATAATCTTGTGAGTGTGAGTGGTTAGTAATTTAGTCCTTAAAATACATTGTATGTGGGAGTGGTTGTACCCTTGAAAAGAACTCGACATCTAGCTTAGTGTCGGAAATAGTGTGTAAGCGAAGTGTAAAGGTTTCTCCGCCGGTGAAAGGAGCTTGTTGACTAGTGAAGTTCTCGAGTGTGAGACTCGGGGAGTGGATTAGGGCAAGGAAAAAGAGTCCTTGTAGACCGAATCACTATAAACAACTTGTTGTGGTTTGATTGTTTCTTTCCTTATCTACTCTTTATATATTGTTGATTATTATTCACTAACATATCTAAGATTAATATCAATTGATCTTTCAATAAGTTTCAAAACAAAGTTTTTAATCTGTAAACTATTCAACCCTCCTCTAGTTTTCCACAAGGATTTGTTTCATACAATTCGGAATATAATGGTGTACATCTAGAGGTGTAAACGAATTCAACGAACATGAGCGAAACTCTGTTCATGTTCATTCTTTTAATATTAATCTGAAAGTGAACGAATACGAATGCTTAATTAGACAAATTTAATTTTTTGATCATGTTCGCTTATCCAGAAATGAGGTTATTCGTGTATGTTTACAATTTGTTCATTAAGAGATTAAACGAAATGTAAATGAACGAACATAAATGTGAACTTATGAAGACAAACAAAAAATTTACAAAATAATGTGTTTAATGTGTATTCTTTTGTTTATATTATCCCATTTTTTTTAAGTATATCATAAAAATGTACAATATACGACCATGGACACATACATGAACATAAACAAAAATTATCGAAAATACATGTATAATCTGACATTCACGAACATAAATAAACGAACAATACTTTTGTTTATGTTCGTTCATTTAATTAAAGAGACATATAATCTTGTTCATGTTTATTTATTTAATAAATAAAAACAAATAAACAAACATTTTTACCGCACGGTTCATGAAATATTCACTGAATATTCGATTTATTTGCGGCCCTATGTACAACACATAAAGGTGTTGATAAAATAAAGAGTAAATAATGGTTGAATCCCTTAATTTTGAGTCAACTTATGGTCAATCACTTACCTTTTTTGGCAATGTTTTATCATTAATTTTATTTGACCATTTAATTTAACCCTAAAACATTGGTTGACAATGTTTCCCTCCACAACTTTAAAAAATTTGTTTGAATAAACCCCTTACTTTAAATGTTCATACTATTAAAACATTTGATTTTAAATGACCGTTTTGATAAAACCTTTAACTTTCAATAAAAACTTTTGACTACTTTTACCAACATGTTATTACTATACTTAAAAACATGGTAAAAGACCGAGAGCTAACTCCACATGTTACTGATTCCAATAAGGAGTAACTGGTTGTAACACATGTGTTCAAAAAAAGAAAAGAAAAACTAATTCGCTCAATCACTTGGCTTGAACGAAGAAAAAAAATAATAACTAAAAAGTTGAAAACTTAAAAAGTTGGTATATGATAAGACGTGTCAGTTTGGATAGCGAGAAAAGTAGATAATCGTCCTCACGGGACAGGTAACCTATTTTTTATCGACCCGATATGCTACATTCGTTAATTCTGGTTCGGGTACCCATCACCTGAAGGCCGGATTCGGGTTGTTGAACATGATACATGCCCTGTGAACATGGCTACTAATTTTTTTACTTCATAAATCCACCCAAACCATGAACAACCTTGGTCGTAACTGTCAATACTCAATAGTCAATACAATAAATCGTTTAAAGTTAAAAATAATAATGTTGGCCAAATTAGTTAAATGTCTTAATTAAATCTAGGGTTTTGCTAAGAACAACCATATGGGTTGTGTATAAGCTTTCTATAAATATATAAATAACATTTAATGAACACTTAATGAACTCTAAACATTTCATTGTTAACATCACTTACCTATTTTATAATGATTAAAAGTATATAATTATGGACTATATAAATTCATTAATTGTCATTTTCATAAATTTGTAATGCTTACACACAACCTATAGACTTGTGTTTAACAAAACCCTTAAATATATATACTCCATATAATGTAACCAATATTTCTTAAACTTAAAAGTTCTTAAATTTAAGTAATGTGAATCCCATAATACCCTTGATTAAAAATGGTAACAACATCCACCACAAAATTAATATTTTAACTATTGTTTAACTCTCAAACTTTTATCATTTTTCGTTTATAACTCATGAACTAATTTCTTGCAATGATTACAACTTGAACCCGTAAGTGTTGCATCAAAAGTCACACCGAAACAAAATCGCAAGTATAATTATTTGTCGCTATACACCGTCGCTTTGCATGAGTATACATCTAGTATTTATTAAACTTACGGGGTTTTAATCAAATGGTCAAACAAAGTTACAAGGTTAAATCAATTTGTCAAACAAAGTTAAGGATAAAAACATTGTCAACTAAAATTAAGTGGTTAAATTGTTAAACCGTAAGAAATCACAAGATTAAACCACTATTTACCTAAAATAAATCACTCCCATTTAGACAAATAACCACGACCAATTTTACTATACTCAAACACTACCAATCTTAAACATTACATTCTTCATTGTCTATACCTATCACATTCCCTCTATTTTCTGCAAACACAACTAAAATAGGTGTAACCAACAAACAAACATAAATATAAATATAGGCTACAACACTCAAGAAACCCCATTTGTGTTTTTCTATTTTGATATCATTTCACGAAACCAACATGCGAAAAAACTGCAACTCTTTTCTCCTATTTATAACTTACAAAAGATTCACACAAAAACACTCCAAATTTCATCTTTTATTCATCTCTTTCATCATCTTTTTCTTTTACTGTTGATACCAACATTTTACTCATCACCCATTGTTTATTTATTTATTCTTTTAGTTTGTGGGTTGTCATATATATGAGGTTTTGGAGCAATGAGAGATGATTTCTGCAAGAAAAGCAAGGTTTTTTTTACTCTTTCGTTGTCATATCAAAACTGTTTTTTTTTTCACTAAAGGTTTTTGAAGTTTGAAGTATTTGACTTTGTGTTGATGATGGTGAAGGTTTCATGGCATAAAACACTCAAGAAATGGTTCAATGTCAGGAATAAAGCTCATGATTTTCATGCAGATGATTTCAATTATGGAGGTAACTTTTTTTTTCTTCCATTATTTATAAGTTTTGGTTTTTTGGACTATATAGTATATACTAGTAGTTTTTTATGCTTTTATATAAATATTTTTTTTATATCATTCTATATATCATTTGTATGATCTAAAGTAAAAGTAGCATATATGCATCTCAATATCTGTCATTTGATATGTTTATGTAAATCATTACCATTCTTGAGGTTCATGAAATCATGGTGAAACATACTTTTAGCGGTGGCAAACTTATCAAAATAAAACTTTTTTGGTACACGTCACTTGAAAACATTTTATGTTTAGATTTTTTTTTTACTAACAAAATGTCTCAAATTTGATTAGAAAAGTAGCTTGAATTTACACATAAACTTTTTACTCTCTATGGAATTTCATTCGGTTGACCCATTTTCTTAAAGCAAATCATTTTCTTGTTAAGTTGATGAAATTGTGGTGAAAAATACACTTAACTTTTAGAGGTGGTAAAACTATAAAAAGTTGTGATTTTTGGTGAGGTCAACTATTTGACTCGAAAAAACATTGTTTGTCTAAGTTTTTTAGAACTTTTATAACTTTGTGTCAATTATGATATAAAAGCTGTATTTTTTATCACACAAAAAAAATGCTTGAGAGTTTTGAACTAAATATATATTTTGGTGAGGTTCTGATAATGGTATCTTGTATTATTCAATGCACTTCACGTACATATAATAAAGACTAACCTACTTTTTTTTTAAAGTACTTATTTGACCTTAAAATGAGTAACCAACTTTTAAAAGATTTGCATAAAAGTTAACGAATTTATGACCGAATGACCATTTTTAGACATTTTGAAAACTTAAATACAGGTATTCAGGTAACCTTTTCTTTGCCCATGATCTTTCTTTCTTTTTAGCTAAAACTTTTATTTATTTAATTTGTTTGACACTTTGACTAAAGGACTAATGTAATGGGTTTCCTTTATAGGTAGGTATGAAGGATGGAAGCACAAAATTTCTGAAAAAGATGTGTGCACCTTCAGCAAAAGCAGACCAACAGGTGCAGTTCAGATTGTTTGAGTTTTTATTGCTTTTGGACCACTTATCAATTTAAGCCCATTTAACTTTACATGATTATTTTCTAGCTAACAAAAATAAAAGTTAGCTTTTCAGAATTTTGATTAAAATAGCAACATTAAATGAAGAGATTCCTATGTTAGGAGATCCACATGAAAAACGACGAGTAAACTAAAATGGAATAGTTAAAAGTCCATGGAAAAAATTGAAATATGAGGCCCAAAATATGGAATGTCGGCCACATTCATGGCCCATCAACACGTTATGTTGGTCGGTCTTGGCCGGGCAACATCTTGGAGAGGTGCCAATATAAGGGAATCGTTTTATCTTATCCAAGTCAAGTGACTTGGATAAAAACGGGTAATAGTCAAATGGGTTGAAAGTCGTCAAAAGTGTATTTAGATGTAGGTAAACCACCTTTATCCATTGTCAAAAAAGGTTGACATCATCATTAGCACATTATTAATTTATCATGATATAAAAAAAAGCTGGTAAAAAGATTGTGTTTACCGACCAGCTCGTTTCGGCCACACTTAAGAATAACATGCTTTAAGCCTTGGACCCGTTACCTGATATACCCATTTTGCCACCTCTACTCCCGGATCAAACACATGCACCTGCAATGTTTATGTGTTTCAGTGTTATGTATCATATCTCACTTTGCTTTACCCTTTTATGCTCAACCTCTTCTTTCGATTAAACAGAAAGATCAAGCAAGAGGACTGCTGATTGTCTTCAAACAAGTAAGATCGATCATGATATTGCACAAGTGAGGGACGTTGAAAACTATAGGTTTGATCTATCTTATCTATTTATTTCAATCCTATTTATAGTTTATGGTTCAATTTGGTTATTTTTGCTTTCAAAATTGAAATAGGATCTTTGTAGCTACTTGGAACGTGGGCGGAAAATCTCCAACAAATAGTTTAAATCTTGAAGATTGGTTGCACACTTCACCGCCTGCCGATATATATGTTCTTGGGTGAGTTTTAGTCCAAAGCATTTAATTGCAGCATTTTTTACACATTTAGTTAGTAGTTACAATTGTGTTGATTTCAGTTTTGTTTATCTCAAACGGGCCAAATTGAACCATTTTGCTAAGTAGATTGTTACTCTTTGAATTTCCTCATAACAAGTGTTTTTGTAATCATAATTAACTTAATAAGTTTATATAAAAAGTTCTAATATTTGGTCCAAATATCAACATGTGTCACAATAAAAATTCCTTTTTGACCCGTTAGCTCTGATTATCCAGCAGATAGATTCAGAATCTTTATTTTGGTTGTGATTATAAAGAATTTGACGCCTTCAGGTTTCAAGAAATTGTTCCTTTAAATGCTGGAAATGTACTCGGAACAGAAGACAATGGGCCTGCTAAGAAATGGCTAGCGCTCATTCGAAAAACACTAAACACTCTTCCAATTACAAGTAACGAATTCCATGCCCCATCAACCATTCCCAATCCAGTTGTCGAATTAAATTCAGATTTTGATGCATCAGTAAACCAAAAAGCACCATCTTTCCAATCACTAGGTCAAAGCATGAGGATGACTAAGAGTGAATTGACAATGCAACATCCAAAAATCGAGCCTAGATATAGTGTATGTGATCAAGCCATGTTTGGGAACCGACCAAGTGATTATGACCAAAGTGTCTGGTCTTCGGATGAAGATAGCGGTCCCCATGATTCGTTTAATAGCACAAAAGACACACAAATACCATACTGTGGTTCTTTTTCTATGGAAGAAAGAGATAAACATCTGGAAAGTACTAATTCTAAGTATTGTTTGGTTGCAAGTAAGCAAATGGTTGGGATTTATCTTACGGTATGGGTGAAGAGTGATCTTAGAGACAATGTTCATAATATGAAAGTGTCGTGTGTTGGTAGAGGATTGATGGGTTATCTTGGAAACAAGGTATAGTTTTTTTTTTAGTGATATAAACTATAATAATTTCCGAATTCCCCTCAAGTACTTGTCTTTTCAGGGATCAATATCAATTAGCATGTCGTTGCACAAAACAAGCTTTTGCTTCATATGTAGTCACTTGACATCTGGACAAAAGGAAGGCGACGAACTCAGAAGAAATTCTGATGTTATGGAAATCATGAAGAAAACTCGGTTTCCACGTGTTCAAGGAACAGGAGATGAGAACTCTCCTCAAACGATTCTAGAACATGAGTAAGACACATAAGCTCTAACCATTAATCAAAGGTGGCAAAGTGGGATGGTCATGTAACAGGTCAAAATGGTTCGGGTTGAACCGTCACGCTTTTTGTCTAAAAGTTCACAAAAAAAAAAAAACAAAAAATATATACAATATGTCAAATATGTTTTCAAATTTATTTCATGTCAGGAGGTAATCGAATTTTTTTTAGGGAAAGGCAATAAAACGTTCGATACATTTAATTAAAAACAAAATACTTTAGGATGCCTTCGACGCGTTCTACCCATTTGACCCGTTTCCTTTCAGATAAAGCACAATCTGCCTGTTTATAATTAAGTAATGGTTTTCATCAATTCTTAACATCACAATCTTCCTTTTGCATAATGCCAGCCGAGTTATATGGCTTGGTGACTTAAATTACCGAATTGCCCTTTCATATCGCTCTGTCAAGGCCATGGTTGAGTTGCGAAACTGGAGGGCTTTATTGAAAAATGATCAGGTAAGTCTCTGAAATCTTATACATGTGGATAATGTTTCAAACTTTACATTCTTTAAGCACCCATTTCATTCAATGTTTTTATTCTCTTTTATGGTTGCAGCTTCGGATAGAACGTAGAAGGGGACGTGTATTCAAGGAATGGAATGAAGGGATGATATATTTTCCTCCAACTTACAAGTATTCAAATAATTCTGATCGATATGCAGGATATGATATGCATCCTAGAGAAAAACGAAGAACTCCTGCATGGTAAATTTAATACCAGAAGTAGCAACTTCGACCTCTAGTTATTATATGACCGTTTTTAGGATTCATCTTTGTGCTTTCAGATTTTGATGCGACTGTTTTGTTTCTTTCTGAAGGTGTGATCGTATATTGTGGTATGGTAATGGGCTCCATCAAATATCTTATGTTCGAGGGGAATCTAGATTTTCAGATCATAGACCCGTGTACAGCATATTTATAGCAGAAGTTGAGTCTATAAACCGTAACAGACACAAGAAAAATATTGGTTATTCTTCTAGGATCCAGGTGGAAGAACTGTTACCGTTTTCGCGTAGATACAGAGATCTTAATTTCTACTGACGAGTGATAAGAGGAGGCACTTTCAACTAATTTACTGAATGGGTCAATTCAGATTTTTTTCAATCTCTAACGGGTCAAATAGGCGATTAATTCTTGATGTATAAAACTCATAAATAACTTTATGCAAAAAGTTAGATTAATGCTGAAACAATGTAATTTTTCTAATTATACTTGACAGGCAAATTTTTCTATAAATTTTGGACAATCTTCGGCAATAAAGTGTCACGGGCCAACCCAACCTGAACTATCAACAATTACCCATTTTTTGATCTGAACATATTTTTGATATGTTGCCAATCTGTTTCCCGTGTTTGCTACTTGACTGACTACGCATCACTGTTCATCTTGCAACATTTGGAGAAAAAGGACAATCTGACTTTTTCGACGTGGTCTTCTGTTTGTTTCTTTGTACATACCGTTTATAATCTTGATTTGATGATCTATTCTTGGTTATAAAGAACTTTTGAATCTCACTAATTATAATCTGAACTTTTTTGATGACACAGAAACATTTTTGGATGATGTTTGAGATTGCTTTAAGTGATTCTTTGCTTATTTATACAGTTTTCTTATTGTAAATACAGTAACTGATTATAAACAAGTGTGTTGCTACATAAAAAGCAGTTTGAAATGAAATAACTAAGTTGTTCATGATCGTCTACTTCAGTGGTTATCGCGGAATATGCTTGTTAGGGAATAGAATGTGATTTTCGAAGACGAATTAGACTAGGTCACAATTCTACTGATCAGCATAACATCAGATAACATAAGAAGGCACAAACAGATGATGAAAAGCAAGCAAACAGCTGTTTTATTTATACAAACACGTTAGCATATATTAACATTCCGACAACCACCTTAACAGGTGATCTAGTTAAACAAAAGCGCGTCCACGTCTCACCGGACCTTTGAAAAACAGCCTTTGGTTCTGTTTCTGTATCACTTGTTGAACCTCCTTAACCGGGACACCAAAAGCCAACTCAATCGCCTCATCCTCCCACTGACTCATCACGTTATCCCTTCCGGCTAATGGGTACCACTCGTTCTTGTCTGTTTTCAACCCAAAACTAACGATTTCAAGATCCTGGTTCGCAGCTTCGATTACAATGGGGTGACCTGCAGGGACTACAACCACAGTGCCGCGTCGTAGGTTTGAGCTCACCTTCTGGTAACTAGGATTGAACCCGCTGCTGGTCCTGGAAGATTGCTGCTCGGATAAGTGAGGACACGCCATCTCGAACATACCTTCACCTTTTGTCACCACTAGAGCCACTGTTGCTTTCGCGTGGTAAAATGGCCCAGCCATTGATCCCTACAAGTTGAAAACCGATCCGGTTAGTTGGGTATTTTGTTATCACATTTGGTCCCTACGAGTAATGGGCGAAAAAACGTACTTGTGTGATGTTGTATAGAGAAAACGCGACATTTATCTCTCTAAGTTCGTTAAAATCGTCGGAATCGACTTCATAGAGCACTCCATTTTCGTTAGCGACAGAAGGTTTGTTCTTGTAGATGTTGTACGGGCCCTTTTTCTGTCCTTTTTTCTGTCCAAAAGGCCATACTTGAACTTCATCTCTTCCCGTCAATTGTTTGATCTGTTCCTCAGTAACTTTCTTGAATACTCCTCCTTGTTGCTGCTGTGGATTGAATAATCGCTCCAACGAATCTCTATCAGTCTGCACATATGTAAGCACCAAAAGTATCAATACTATTAGTTCGAAGTGACATATTTGGTCACTAAATTATGTTTAGTGACCATCTACTTATCAAGAGATCTTTTACTGACCTAAAATTTCCATGTGACTTGCTTACTGGCATAAAATTTCGAAGCGACTCATTTTAGTGACAGAAATTTTCGAATCAAGTTTATAGGCACACAACATTTGTGATTGAATTTATTGCCCACAAATAATATCGAAATGACTTATTTAGTCGGCAAATTAAGAATAGTGACACATATATAGTCAGTAGTATATGTTTAGTGACCCAAATGTTAAGTCAGTAACCTTAAATTTATAAGCAACTTACGTCAAAGGCAGCTTCAAGAACTTCGGTACTGAATGCATTGAAGATCGATGATTCCGGGTTCTCAACTCCAACGCTGAAGAATGTCTGAAACCATACATTAGTTGGCATCACTATTTATTGGACAATTTTCATATTTGAGTTTACACAAAAGGTGTTGGTAGCAATAGCAATGATAGTTTACCAACGACCTAAAATCCGTTACTAATATGTTATTTTACCTGTAATTCACGGGGGACAGAAACCGTATGTAGAATCTTGGCCAAAACAAGTCTTTCGTTGTTGTTTCTGTTGATAAGGTACACGCTAAGTCCGGCTGGTACATGGAATATATCTCCACGCTTTATGTTATAGGTTTGTCTTTCATAGGTTTGTCTTGAATCTTGGTTGATCAAGGTAATAGTTCCCTCTCCTGCACGAAATATATGGTTCAGATTATGAGCATAATTAAGTCACATGTCATTGCTAAAAACACATTTTGAAGGATATTAACCATACCATTTTGAACGTAGACAAGAGCATCAGCGTCAAAATGGTTAGGCATCACAAACGTCTGAGGCTCGGCTTCAAGAAACGCCACACGGTATTTCTCGATTCCTTGGAAAAGATCAGATCGATCGGTGAACTTCTGAAGGAACCGAATGTTTCCCTGTTCGGTTTCGAGTTTTGCGGTGAAGTGTTGTTCTTGGAACACGTAAGGGTTGTTTGATTGTTGCTGTTGTTGTCTACCAGTTTGGCTGCCTCGACCCCTACGGCTAGTGTCGCCAGATCTACGTCCTTGGTGCTCTTGGAATTGTTTTTTCATGCATGATTGGAAGCATTGTGGACGTTCTTGCTCACCTTGGCTTCCCTGTGACATGCATGGGAAAAATATCTTAGAATATAACGTAACAAAACATTGACATGTATATGGTTTGTTGTTTTGCGTACACTTGTTTTATATTACCTGGCAACCTTGGTGACAATCTTCTACCATCTTCTGTATATCTAGCTCTTCCTGTGCATAGATGATATCATACTGACCACTACCACCTTGTCTCTGCCTCTGCTTCTCTTGATAATCTTGTTCGCATTGTTGCTTGCACCTTAACTGCTGACCTTGTTCCGCACCTCGAATCTTCTCACACTTAATCTTGCAATCCCCGATCTCCGGATCTCTACCAGTCTTGCCCGAAACAAGAACCACAGCTAAACACAGCAAGAAAAAAACACAAACGTTCGCTTTAACTCCCATTTTTATTAGTTAATGTACCTTTACTGACTGTTTTGATTGTGAACGAAACATTGTGTCGCTATATATACACAATAGGCGGGAATACGTGGTTGAGTTTTGAGCGTGCATGTTGACAAGTGTCGAAGTGGTTTCATACGTGTCAATATGACTATGCCAACAAGGATAGAAGGCAAAATGTTGCTACTTTAGGGAGTGTGTTCTGTCGTTTAGTGATAGTAATGGTTATCTATGGTGTCCACGTGAGATGAAGAAGGTGGTCACATGTACGGCAAGAAACTAGGGTACAACCGAACAAGACAAACATATGTATGCAGCAAACTATGTAAATGTGCGTTAGGGTGTCGTGTTTTGGACCTTTTTGTCTTTTGGACTATTCTATGTTCTTCTTATCTTCTTTTAAGATTTACTAAAAAGCACACTATGAGATAAACTTTATCAACTCGTTCGAGTTCTTATCTTATCTGAATTGCACGCACCTAAATATACTTATATTGAAGTAGATATAACCTCGAGCTATATTATATGTTGAATTCGAGTTTCTAGTGAAGCACTTTGTTCTCGAGTATAAAACCGAACGAAAAAAGCAAAAAGAAAAAGAAAATGAGCGGGCAAAAAAATGATTTTTTATTTGTGTTCCTTAGTCAAAGAGAAAAAAAAGTGCATATAAGAAAAAGAGTAAATTACATGAATGGTCTCTGTGGCTTGTGTTAACTTTCACTCTTGGTCCTTTAACTTTCTTTGCATATATAATCACTAACTCTGAAACCCTTAACACTCATGGTCCCTTGACCAAACGTTTGTTAGGTCAAGGCGTTAAGTTACACCATGTGAGTAATATTGGATGTCATTTTGGTCAATTCAAGTTATCCCTTTCCCTCCAACGTCTATCTACAGTACTCAAAGTACTTTTCTTCTTTCCCAATGCGACTCACTTTCTCTCTATTTATTTTCATCAATTTTCTTTCTTTTCCCTCTTTCTCTAACCTAAATCTACTAATATAAACCCTAATTCAAAAACATTGAGATAAACAAGAACAATGGAAATGATTAGGTACCATTGTGGAAGAGTTGCCATTGTACGCACATCTTGGACGAATGCAAACCCAAGCCGTCGGTTATACTATTTCCCAATTCAAGTAAGTTTGTGTAAGGTTGAATTAATTGAATCAAATTAATGTAAAGCAAATGATTGTTGGTTTAATGTTGTTTAACAGAGATCAAACTGTGGATGGATTGAGTGGTATGCTGATGCGTGGTTCGGGGTCGAAAGACTTCTTTTTTCGCGAGCAAGCTTTACAACCCATTAGGTAGTGTACCTAATTGTTGCAGTGTAGTATGGGTAAGCCCAGGGGGTTGATCGTTCTTTAGGGGAATATAGATGCTAGTAGAGATGTATAACGAAAAAGGTAAGGGTAAGGGTGATTCTTTTTAGTCTTTTTATATTTTTTTTATGAAAGCAAGTAAAATCTCGGGGTTTAAAGAGTGGAGGTTTGGTAATTTTACCAATTAAACTATTTAACAAATTAAATTAAAACTAAATAAAAGTAAAAGCTATGGATTGTAGAAGTGTGTTCTTATAATAATTAAAAACGTGTTCACTTAGATTTTCTTACTCCCTAGTTATCTTTTATTGGTTGGTTGAATTGTCACATCCTTGTCCTAATTGATGCGTTGTATTCCATGTTCTAGTCATAGGGTGGTACCTAATTCCTTAATTATATGAATTGTAACACTCCTCTAGAATACCCGGGATCGCCAAGTACCGAGGTATCTCCCCCGAATATCATATTATTCTTAAGCTACAACTCACGCAATAAACACGAGAGCCTATAGTGCACTCCACGACTTTATGCTATTTAGGACGTTCAAGCTCGCAATAATGAAAGAAGAAGCCAGTTTTCCTTAATCTAGCGTTTACCAATTAGAACAAGAGACAACCTAACAATAATCAATAACTAGGTTTCTTTGGATCTAAGCAAACACTAATTAATTTAGTTACGCATGATAGATAAGCAAGAAAACAAACAACCAATCAAACATAAATGAAACATGGTGATAGATTGGATAAACAAACTTATCTTGAAGTGTAAAAGAGAGTTTGGAACCCTAAAATACTGTCCAAGTCGGACTTAAAACGAACTAGGGTTTGCTCTCCAAAATAATACACACATAATGCAGAAAATTCGAGGTCTATATATAGAATTTACAACTACGACGGCGTCGCCTTTTGATGGTGACGTCATCTGATCGCCGTCATTAGGGTTTCGTCTTTGCCAATTCATCAATGGGACGGCGTCGGGAAGAAAGTAGTGACGCCGTCTGGGTTGCACAAGACGTCATCTTGGGAAAATCTTGGTCGTCTGGTGTAGAATGAAAGAGTGACGGCCTGATGAATTAAGGCGTGACGGCATCACTTGTTAAGAACAAAATAAGTTCTGAGTCTTCGTTTGAGAGTATTTGGAACACCATGTAAGCGACGGCGTCGCCCTTGATGTTAGGACGCCGTCAGGCTTGTGAAATTGCCTTGTTTTCTTGACTTTGTCGTTTTCTTCATGTTTTCGCTCATTTCCGTCCAAATATGCTTCATTTAATCATTTTACTTCCACAAGACGTTAAATGTGAAAAGGAACGATTTTAAGCAGTAACGGATATAAAATGTAATGATTTAAGGCTTAAATGACCCTCTAAATTGTATGTTTTAAATCCTTATCATATGCCCCCCATGTGTAATCGTTCTCTTGAAATCATACCGGATTTATTAAGGTCAAAGAACAATCTTGAACGAGCAATACTGGAAGCCCAAAATGGTCTTGCAAAAATGAATAAGTATATAGTTTGGTCTTGGATCTTGTTTGTTGTTCTTTTTGCTATCAAGTAGGGAATGTATGAAGTTGGATCTTTTGTTTATGTTCGAAGCAGGTGTTAGCTTGTTATGTTAAGTTTAGAAATGTAGTATTGTATCAAGTTTTATTTTGGCTTTTAGATGAATGAAAACAACCAGTTTCAACTTTACCAAACAAGTATCACTTCATTAGAAACTACTAGCATACATAGATGCATAGTAGGAGCATACATATATACATAGTTGCATATTTCCTTACATAGCAGTTGTTAAAAAGATAAAGTCATACATAAAGACATCAAAAGATAAAGACATTAGAATCTATCCCATGCTCCTTTTCCCTTTCACTTTAGTCACTGCATTGGATCCCTGTCCAGTTGGTCTTTTTTTTACCGCAAACTTCTTCTCTTTGATTGTTGCCCAAGTCTCCTTATTTGAAAGCCCTATGACTTGAATCCTTTTACCAGGGATTGACATACTTTGAGTTTGAACCTTCTTAGCTTGTACAAGAGCAGTGACAGTGCTTTTACCCTTGTTTGACCTACCTTCATCATCAGAAGAGCTTGAATGATAGCTAGACACATAGTTTGAAATGGAATTGGAATTTGAGCTTGAATCAGCAAAGTATGGTATATGCCAAAGTGGACTTGGACACATGAGCTCATCAGATGAGTCTGTTATCCGGATTTCTGATGAGCTTGAATCAGAGGAAATGTAAATTATTTCTGTCCAGTTACCTGGATTATTGTTAGAACTCATGTTTGTGATCTTTGGAGAAATTGGTTATTGTTTGACAGGTTTATTTGTTTATGTTGGTTGTATTGATGTGAATTTAAAGGGCATTGAACCCATTAGTCAAAGTAAAACTTAATGCCAAAAAGTGCTAGGTTGGTATAGTGAGTTATGTAACTATAGTAGCTGTAAATATGGTATCAATATACAAGATTTTGTGTAAAGTCAAACCTATCACAGTTTCTCAGACGTGTGAGATCTTTAATGATAACTGAGATAAACACAGTCAAAGCTATATAAAATCAAACCCATACAAAATGGACCCAATTCAAAGACAAGCATAACAAACCAATCCAATTATTATCCAAATGCATATGTAAGCTGACTTTCTACTAAAGTCAAACCAATACAAACATAACAAGGTATTAGGGAAAATTTGCTGTCATTAGTAGCTATATATTAGTGGATTAGAGGAGTCATCATCCTGTTCTGGTATCCAGAACACATAACACAAGTGAAATTGTCTTAACAACCAACCTAGCCAAAGTTATGGTGCATACAAGCAACCATTGAGATAAATACAAAATATGACCAAAATGAAATATTGTTTCTGCTGCATATAAGTAACCGTTGCGATAAACTAAAAAAGATACTAGCCAAGGTTAATCACTTTCTTCCTGGGTTGTTTCTTCTTGGAGCCTGCATCATTAACTACAATACCTTTTCCCTTATCCACATTTCTTCCACTTACAGCAACTGCATCACTTGCACCAGCAGCATCATTTGCACCAACATCATCATTTGACTTTTTCTTCTTGGCCTTCTCAGTTGACTTTGTCTTCTTGGTCTTTTCAACTCTAGGACCTGTGCAACTCCTAGAATTGTAACCACGACATTTACACTTGTCACAGGTTATTGTCTTTAACCTTCTTAAAAGCTTGCAGTTCTTGACCATGTTGTCACTCATCTCTAAGGTTGAACTCCTTCTCCTTTTCCTTGGCCTACATGGTTGCTCATTGTGAACTGGTGGAATGATTGTTGATGGAACAAGACATTTAGGCCACATTTTTGGTCCTTTGATTGGCATAATATTGAATGAATAGACTTGCTTCCATGTCTCTAGCCTGTAGCAAGGATGGACCCAGGTTTTTGGTATACCTACTTCTTGCCTGTTTTGTACCATGTTGAAGTTTACAACCACTGCATGCATGGTAGCCCTGTTAATTCCTACCTCCTGCATGAACAAGTTCTCTCAACCACATCCACTACATACTGATCTGCCCGAAAACCACTCCTTGGTAGTGTTGACCTCCATTCTATTGAACTGTATACTAGGTAGCCTCTTTCTTGATAATATCAAACAACTTCTCTGCAGTAGGTGTGAGAGGACCACTAGAACTAGCAATCACTTTATTAACTGTCATAATCATTCTCATCATATATTTATATATTCTAGTGTTCCTATGATAGGCTTATCCCTTCCACCAACCAGTTTACCATTAAAGATCTCACACGTGTTGTTCAAAAATACATTAGACTTTGCCCTTCCTGTTAATATAATTGTAATTAGTTACTATCTATACAGTTGAAATCACCACAAGTTCAAAAACTATAAAAATACTTAGTACCTGAAAAATGTGATCTGGCCCAATGTTGTGGAGGAATCTTCAGTAACCAATCATAGCATGGCTTACTGAAAACCTTTAACTCCTCTATTGCTATCTGAAAGTATGGCACAGTTGTAGCAGTAGCATCTTGGACCTTGTCCTAAAAACCCCTTTTTCTGCATAACCTTTTTATGCACTTTTGACCCATTTTTTGGAAAATGACTTCTATAACATGACGATAACACCAAAACTTTTAGAAATCATTAGGACATTATAAACATCAAATATATGCATAAACTTGGTAATAACGACCCGCATAAACGTGCTTTACAAAGTGACGGGTATTATGCCAAAATACCCGTTTTGACCCATTTTCACGACATACAACCTTTACCACTTCAATATCACATCAAAATTACCCAAAACAATTAACATAAAAAACCGTTTCCACAACCATTTGACCCGTTTGCAACCCAAAAATGGGTATAATTACACTTATTCCAAACACCCCTCTATCCATAACTATAAACACTTCAATTCGTTTATATTATGAACCATTATACAAGTTTAACTTTAACATATCACAACATAATTTTGACACTTGACTATGACCATATAACCTTTAAACAACTCACGGGGCATCAACATTGACTTGAGCTAGGTAAGCTCGGTATTCTACCTAGCTCATACTTTCTTATCGAAGTCTTTTGACTTTCGTATAACCAAACCTTAATCCTTAATCCAAGCCATTGCATTATCACAAGAGGCTACAAAACATTATAACATTAAACCGTAAGAGAATTCTTAGTAAGTAAAACGGGCATGACATAACATCATAATTCATTCACGCATTACGCATTCATAACCATTAATCCATTACAACATTAAACCATTAACACATACCTTTCACAACCTAAAGTATCAACTTTCCTTTCCTAATCCATCCTTGTCTAACACATCAATTAGCCTTATACCCACTTTCACATAAACACATATATTTAACTATTCATTAACCTTAACATAACAAATCACATAAACACATAATGTATAGAATTCATTATAACATCACATTATAACCTGTTTACTTACCTTAGTTCCAAGCTAAGATAGAACTCACAACACCACCATCATCATATCATTCTCACCACTATCATCTTCATCATCCTCATCACTATCATCATCAATCTTCAAAATTAATCAAGACCTAACAACATATTAATCAATACAATAAACAAGGGTTTACATAACCTATCTGTAACATATTGGATTTCACAAACACATCATATCATAATTATACTAGGCGTATGGTTAAAGAGTTTAGAGAGAGAAAGTAGGAGATGGGAGCCTTTCTAGAGAGAGAAAGTAAACAAAGGAAAGAAGGTTAGATTGAGTGAAAGGTCCAACCCTCTACCTTGGGAGGTAGAGGATATTTATAGTTTTACATAATACGCCCTCCTGACGGGTTGTGGATCAGGCATACGGTGGGTAAAGACCCGTCCTTCCTCCACGGTGTTACACTACGCTAAACTAAACTAATAACTAACTAATAAACTGATAACTAACGAAATGTCTACGAGCTAACTTATGCTAAATTATATTTGGGATGACCGACACTTCACTATGGAATTTCCAATTCCTAAAAATCTCCCCCTAAGGGAGGTCACCCCATGTTTTACATTTCGAATCTTAGCATTCTATTTAATCTTCAGTCTTGAGCTTGTAGACTTTAATTCTTTAACATCTCCATCTTTGTGCTTTAGCAGTGATTCTTCAAAGTCCGATTACTTTGTACTTTAAGTGGAGGCCTTTATACTGATCCACATCTTTGATGATCTTCGAGCTTTCATTGAGATCATCAGCCACAACAAATCTCTGGATCACCCTTTGTTGTGTTACCATCATGTGATGTTGTGACTTTTGGACCGACATGCTCACACTTTCTGGATCATGACATCTTTTCATTAGAGTAGCGGAAGCTTTTACTGGTTCAAGATATTTGTAGCGGTAGCGAAGCATAGTATAAAAATATCTGAGCGGGATATGTAGATAAGCACTTGTCATGATTTCTTCAAATTGAGTGTGGATGTTGTGAGCATGCGGCTTATGATTGACTTCTCAATTACGATCACGTGCAACCGTCCAAATGTACCGCAAACAACGGTTAGCAATAAAGCACACCGAAAGTGTCTTTGATCACTTTCATTGAATTGAGGTGCACGCCCACGGTTCCTCGTTGATCTAAGCGCACGTGATCGTAGAATTCAAGAATCTCCTTGGGGGTTTAGCTGTTCTATTTGTTTCAAACTGGAACGCCTCAAAGAAGACAACACAGTGAGTTAACCAAAGAATTGAGATTCACTGATTGATGAAAAATGATTTGAAAAACAATCACGTTTTGCTTAGAAGAAAGAGTTTTGCAATATGACGAAGGTTTTATGAGAAAGATCAATTTTCAATCATAAATACTTTTTATATTTAAAAAGAGTACACATTCGATGTGCTAGATAAAAGAAGAGATTCGCACATTGAACGGTTTTTTCAAAAGTATTTTTTTCAATCAGAGATACTTTTTGTGTTTGAAAACATGAATACACATTCGATGTGCTAGAGAAAAGAAGATTTGCACATCGAACAGTTTTTCCAAAAGTATTCGTCAATTCCATTCCTGGACCAAGGTTGATTCAAGTTGAATCTCCCATCGCTTCTATCCAGCTTGTCACAAGCATGATCTTACGAGAAGATCTCACATGTCACCCACCAAGAGCTTGTTTTATGTTGGCTCTAGAAGGATTTCCATCTTCATCGTGAATACTTTTACATATCACTCAGATGTTCTGGCAATACCACAAGGATAATGCGTAGGACTCCTAAAATATATTCTTACTTTCCACATTGTGTGAAACAGCAAGTCTTCAAGAATTTAGTGTCCTAATGAGATATTGTGGATGATCTCTTGGCTCTAGACTCAATCGTGCACATTTGGTTTCCTATGCTGGAGACTAGGGAGAGGGTCTCCTTATTCAATATCAACAATCTCTAAGAGAAAGTCGATAGATTATGTAGGTTCCCCGTGAGAATGAAACAAGCCCTTTTAAGAGGAACTTGAGTAGCTTGGGAAGTTTAGTGCAGTGCGTCACTGGGTCCATGACGTCTTGTCTTCAATACCAGTGTTACCTTAGTAACCACCAGTAGCATATGTATTGAACCCGGTTTCTGCCCTAAGGTTGAATTATTGGAGAGCTATTTCTTTTCACCCTTTTCACATTAAATTCTTTTTCATTCTTCAACCCCTTCAGTGCTTAACGAGACTTCATAACTAGAACCTTGTTGGGTTTATTCCAGTACTAGTTTTGTCTCAGTCCGCACTCTTCCCATATTCTCTTTCTTCTCCCTTTTTTAAATATTCCTAAGGACTCTACACTATCTAGTGGATTGTCCCCGAAGATCCCTACTCCGCAAGGATCGTGGAACTAATACCTAACCTCACCATCCTTATAACTCCATACATAAAGTAAAATGGTCGGTCTTTTGGTACAGTTCATTTCTTCTCGAAACCAATTGAAAAATCATTTGGAAAATCCAATCAAGGTACTTGTGATATAAAATCAAAACATTTTGTACCTTAATTATTTTTGATCATTTAGAAATGCTCCCCCTCAACATGTGCATATGATTTGAAGTTGTTTAGCACATGGAGGCAAGAGATCTTTGAAATCTTTTCTTGATCAAAATTTCCTTAGGAAAAGCCATTTGATTTTTTTGGTAAATTCTCCCCCTCAATATGTGCGTAGGATATTTTAAATCATTTTATCACATAGAGGAAAGAGTTCTTTTAAGTACTTTCACGATCACACATGCCATAGAGAAAACCGTTTAGAAAATCAATCAAGGTACTTATGTTAAAACATAGAAATCATTGTACCTTGAAAGTTTATTTTCTTTTGAAATGCTCCCGCTCAATATGTGCTTCCGAGATTGGCGCTTAGCATATGGGAGAGCGATGCACTTTGAATCAAGTCGATCATCATTTATCAGATTTCATTATTAAATCACAAATTCTCCTCCGATAAAAAATATCAAACCCTTTGAGATTTTGGATCTCAAGTGATTTAATCAGGTTTAGAAAACATGGGATAAAATGTTGCCTGGTTTAAATACTCATCTTGTTTTTGGATAAATGCTCCTCCTCAATCATGTGTGATGAGTGCGTATTCACTCATCATTTTAGGTCAAATCTGAGCTGCAAAACATCTAAAAACACTCCGAAATGCATCAAAATACTAAAAATATCTCAAAATTGTGTTTTATATGTTTCAGATGCAAAACAAATGAAAATCGAACAAAGTTTGCATAATTGGCGTTTAGGTCCCCGTCTTTCAAAAATTGACGTAAATAGTCCCCGAGCACGTAATTTAAAAGAAAAGTCACCAAAGGTCCTTTTAAAATCATAAGTTGTCATAATTAGTCCTTTGGTGAAATATTTCAAAAGTTTGAGAAATTACGCTTTTAATCCCTGGATTTTTAAATTTGTCAAGTTTGGTCCTTGGAATTTCAAAAATGATGATTTGGTCCCTTGGTTTATTTAAAGATTCACAAGATTGGTCCTTGGATTATAATTTTAGAATTTACATTCGTGGACCAGAAATTTTCAATGTGGCAGCTTTTGGTCCCCAGGTATTATGATGTGGATTCATGTTTAGTCCTAAGTCCAACTCTAATATTAACTTAGGCCCAATACACAACCTGACCCAATCCAATATCTGTGACCCGGCCTAACCCTACCCATGACCCGGTCAATAAATAACCCCACCCATACCCGGTCATGAATAAACAAAACCAACCCTACCCTTCGTCTTCCCCACTTCCCGCCCAAACCAATCCCCAAGGAACCCTAGATACCTCTTCTCTTTTTACTTCCCCCCAAACACTCCACCCCCACCTCACTCTTTTACCCAAATCTCACCTTTACCCAAACCCCCTTATTCTCTTTTAACCAGATTTTCCCAAAACCCTAACCCACTAATCTTTCTACCCCTCCCCCAAGATCTCCACCTCAGCAATCCAAGTCTAAAAGACACAGTGGACGGCTTAGATGATCTTCTCATATGTACCTAATTGATCAATGGCTTGGATTAACTTCAAGAAGCACAAGGATGTTTTTTTAGCTTGCCCTTGCTTCTCACAAAAGAAACACACAAGAAGAAGAGAGGAAGAGTTTGAAGACCTAGTTTTAGTATAAATAGAGCAGCTTGTTAAGCCATTGCAGGCACCCCTAGTTTTTAGAAAGAGTTTAGCTTTAATGTTTTTAATTTTCTATTGTAATGTTTATTTTAAGTTAATGAAAAGTTTCTTTTTTCTCTAAATGTTATGTTAATCTCATTTGAAAGTTGTTTGAATTCATAGATCAAAAGAAAAAAGGGGTCAAACTGTTTGCTAAAGAAGAAAATTCCAGTTAAGGGGGTGTTTGTTTTAAGTTAGAAAATGGTCAATAAATTGTTTTTACCCGTTTGACTTATATAGTCAAACTCATTTTGAGTTCAGGAGTCTTTTCTTTACAAACTTGCAAGTGATTGAAAAAGTTGTAGAAGTATTAAGTTTGAAAAAGGAAGTGTTTTCTGTTTTTTTTTACCACGTAATGTAAAGAGAATGGTTTGATGTTCATGAGCTTATTTGATAGATGATTTGAGGTCCAGGTGTTGAAAAAAGTGTTTTTCTTGCATCTTTATCCAACCATCTCACTCTATCTTCACCTTATTTGGATCTAGGATAGTTTAATCTTAGTTTAAATCGCACAAAAATCAGTCCCTCAACCATATTTTTGAACTACATCAGTGAAACCATGTCAAAAGCTAGCCGATATCAGCTTATTTTTAAGCTATAAACAACTTATTTTTGTCCCTCACTTGGTTTATTTTGCAGCTCTATTAGCTTAACTATGTTTTTGCAGTGTGTACCTTGCTTGGAAGCTCACTTTTGCAGCTAAAAACATAAGCTCAAACAGACACCCCAGGCTGGTCTGCAGGCTGCAATAATGCAGCTAACAGGTCACTGCAGTCTTGTTCATTTTTGCTTATCAGTATATATGCTCTGCTTATTTGGATCTGTTAGGACTTAAGTAGTTCAGTTAGTATAGGTTTAGTGCCCTTTTTGCTTATTAGGAGTTTACTTAAGTTTGTGCTTGTTCACTTTATCAAGTAGCTTTCTAGGATTCCCCTTAGTGTAGCTCTTATACCAACTGCTTTTCACCCACTTGTTACTGGTCGCTTTTTATTACAGTTTATGGTAGACTTTGAGGTTGAGTATTGGCTTATTATTGATCTTACTGCTTTCCATGGCTTATTGAGTATACCTTTTTAGCTTAACTGTCCAAAAGGGGTGTTTGGTTTTCCAAAATTTGTAGCATGTCTCAAGCTAAAAAAAGGGTGTTTGGTTGAATTTGCTTACTTACTGTTGGACTAATCTGATTCAAGCAGCTTATTCCCAAGGTTTTCATAAGTAAAGTTTTTGTAAAAGTGCTCAATTTGGTTGCATCTTGAAGTTTTGAAAAGCAAAGTTGAAAAAAAAAATTGTTTGTAAAAAAGGGTACCAAAGGGGATTCGAACCCTGGTCTCCTCTGTCACCAAACCAACGCCTCAACACAACACCACACAACCATTTGCCCTTGGGACTTGTCTCGTTCAAGTTATGCAAAGTTTAATATATCACCTTCGTTTGGCAGTTTAATGCATAAGCTCTTATTGGCTTATTTGTTGCTTATTTCCAATAGCAACCTACTGTTTTCTCAATTTTCTCAGAATCTGTGTAACTTAAAGTAGTTTTTGTTAAATTTTCAGATTTTTCTATACTAGTTTAGTATTTTTAATAATTTAATTAGTGTTTAATCGTTTTAATTGTAATAAATAATTTAAAAGTCGAAAAAATATTCCGCTTTTTCTAAAATCATTTTAGTCAAATAGAACGTAGGAAAATTGATTTCATACCCGTAGCCCTTAAATTGCAAAATTTTTACGTTTATGGCTCGGGTTGTTTTCCCGTTTTTACGTTTTTGCGTTTTAGCACCCTAGGACTTAGTGTAGCTTCGTTTTATCATTTCTTAGGCTTAGTGTTAGCTTATTTTTAGTTATTTAGGGTTCCCTTGCCTTAATTACTTTCCCGTTAATTAAATTGTAGAATTCGTAATCAAATCCAAATCATTAAAACCAATTCAAGTTCAAATCACGAAACTCAACGAATCCTTCCATTCACACCTCGTTGGGACACGACCCGGGGAAATCACTTTCCCGGTATCACTTTTATCACACCCGTGAGGTTTGGCACGTTGATCTTTTTCCTAAAGGGTTAATTTGTCGAATTTTACGGTTATTTTGATATACGTTGATATTTGTGTTTTCACACACTCACTTCACAACTAATCAAATTTTGCCGCGCCGGGGAGGTGTGTTGCGACAATATCGTGAAGATTTTGCGATTAGTGACTTGAAGAACCTTCCTCGTGAAGTTATTGTTTTTATAAAAATACAAAAATACAAAAATATTTTTCTTTTCTTTGTATATATATGTAAAAGATTAAAAATACAAAAGATTTTCCTTGTTGTTTTAAATAAATAGAAGACACAATCAATATAACATTCTCAACTGAGGTGTTATCATTATAAGTTCCGAACAAAAGATTTAAAACTTGCCTTTGTGTCGCTCGTGTTTTGGTTTGCTTCTATCGGTTTAACAAACTGTGTGAGGGTATAAGGACTACCGACATTAAATTGCGGGTAAAGAGACGGGTTTTAATAAGCTTCGCGCTGACCTACAAAGTCTCTCCGCTCCTTTGTGCGTTTTACTTATAAAAGTGATCATTTCACGTGGGATTATTGGTTTAAGTTCACCGTGTTTTGCCTCGGTCTTGTTTTAATTGAAAGTGTTGTTTTTGGAAGTGCATGCGACTCGCCGCAAGCTCGTAGACGTAACCGTAACCAAGCAAACGCATTCGAGATATGCACGTCGAACAAATCACAATGACACATAACCAAGGGAACGGACCTCGAGTCCCAGACTGATCCACAAGATCCAACTCCCGATCTCCGAACGATGGAGGAGCTTTGCCAACCCACGATGGATGGACGGGGCGGTCCTATTGCCCCGGTCAACATCGAGGCCACGGATTTTGGACTTAAGCATCACATGATTCAACAAGTCCAAAGTTTTTGCCAATTTCACGGATCATCGGGTGACGATGCCAACAAGCATCTCGACAAATTTCTCACCGTCACCCAAAGTATGAAGCAAAATGGGGTCACCGATGACGCCCTTCGCCTATACCTCTTTCCATATTCCTTGACGCTTCATGCCACCGCATGGTTTGATCGTCTTCCCAAGAACTCAATCCATAGTTTCGACGAAATGATCTCCAAATTCTTGGCGAAATATTTTCCACCGTCGATGGTGACGAAACTAAGGAATGAAATCAGAATTTTCGGCAAAGATCCCGATGAGTCCTTATTCGAGGCATGGGAACGCTATAAGCTTTCGATTGATCGATGTCCAAACCACAACATGTTGCTTGTCACCCAAATAGATACATTCTATAACGGGTTAACATTGAGACATCGTGACACGATAAATGCCGCCGGTGGTACCTTTATGAAAAGGCGACCCGAAGAGTGCTACGATCTCATTGAAAACATGACCGCCCACCACAATTATTGGGATTCCTCAGCCGAGAGGAGTGAGTCAAGGAGATCTACCACTCTTCCATCTTCGGAATACACGACTCTAACCAAAAAGATTGAAGAAATATCCACTGCCGTGCTTAAAATGAGTCAAAATAACAACAATCAACAAGTGAATGTCGTAAACAAGAGTTGTGAAACTTGTGGTGGTCCACACCCTTATTTTGAGTGTCCAACCTCCGGTGGCTTCACTCAAGAGAGCGTTTATGCCGCTTCTGGTTCCTACAATACGGGAGGTAATTCCTACCAACCGCAAGGGGACCGAAACCTTCTCAGCTATCGCTCTAACAATTTCCTTGGACCACCCGGGTTTAATCAAAATCAGAACAATCAAAATGTGCAAAACAGGAATAATCAGTTCAATCAAAATCGAGTCGAATCGAATTTTCAAAATCAAAATCAAGGTTTTCAAAATCAAGGAAATTTCAATCAAAACCGATTCCAAGCTCCTCAACAAAACATGCATGCCCAGCCTCCTCAAGCTTCCATTGACATTGCAAATTACATCAAAAGCAATGAAGCTAAGATGGCATCCATGCAAAATCAAATTACCACTTTGAAGAATGATTTCACTTCCGAGCTTAGAGCTACTAGCAACAAAATTGATCAATCTCAAAGCAAGATTGAAAGCATGTTTGCTAGTCTCATGAGTCAAAAGAATCAAGCTTCAACTTCGGGTGCTCTTCCAAGTAATACCATTCCCAACCCAAAAGGTGAATTGAATGCTATTGCTACCCGAAGTGGTAAATCTTATGATGGACCTTCGACTCCAATGCCTCCTCCACCAGGGGCAATGAGTCAAGTTACCGAGGTATCAAAGGACAAGGTGCATAACTCAAGCCCACGGCACCGCACAAGTCCAACCTCCGGAGGTCTTACCTCCAATTCCGGAACCCGTTGTTCCGATGACCACTCCTAAGCCTTCACTTCCTTATCCTTCAAGGCTTAATGACCAAAAGCTCCGTGATAAAACTAGTCAACAAATGGAGAAGCTTATCCAAATCTTTCAAGATTTACACTTCGAGATTAGTTTCATGGACGCTTCTTCTTCTAATGCCAAAGTTCGGTCCAACAATCAAAAATTTGTTGAATAACAAAGAAAAGATTTCCGAAATGGCTAAAACCTCTTTGAACGAAAATTGTTCAGCGGTTATCCTTAAAAACTTCCGAAAAGTTAGGAGACCCGGAAAATTTCTCATCCCATGTGATTTTCAAGGCATAGTTCAATGCTTCGCTTTGGCCGATCTTGGTGCTAGCATTAACTTGATGCCACACTCCATGTGGAAAAAGCTTCCATTACCTCCGCTTACACCTACATGTATGATCCTCGAGCTTGGACCGCATAAGTTCTCGTCCGCTAGGTATAGCCGAGGATGTATTTGTGAAAGTAGGCAAGTTTCATTTCCACGCCGACTTTGTTGTTGTCGAATTTGATGCCGATCCCCGAGTACCCCTCATCCTTGGGAGGTGCTTCTTAAAAACGGGTCGTGCATTGATCGACGTTGATGAAGGGAAATTACTTTGCGGGTAAACAAGGAAGCCGTTACCTTCAATCTCAATCAAGTTACTAAATACTCCCCAATTATGGAGACAATTCTGTCAACAAAATTGATGTCCTTGACATTGTGTCGGAGGAGTATTCTCAAGAAATTCTTGGATTCTCGAGTGGCAATCCCACTTCGGTTGATCCTATTGTTGCTCTCTCTTCCCCTCCCCTCACTCCGTTTGAGGGAAGTGACTTTATTTTGGAGGAGATAGAAGCATACTTGGCTAGTGATTCTGTTCCATGGGAAATAGATCACGCTCCCATCGACATTGAGGGAGATATACTTCTCATCGAGAAGTTGCTCAATGAAGATCCTTCATCACTCCCTCCTCAAGAACTTCATAAAGAGGAAATCAAAACAATTGAAAAATCTAATGATCCTCCCGAGGTCGAACTTAAGGACTTACCACCTCATCTCGAGTATGCATTTTTGGAGGGTGACAATAAATCACCCGTCATCATTGCTAAGGACTTGAGTGAGGATGAAAAAGCCGCTCTCATAAAGGTTTTGAAGTCACACAAGCGAGCCATCGCTTGGAACCTTTCCGACATCAAGGGTATTGACCCGAGATTTTGCACGCACAAAATTCTCATGGAAGATGACTTCAAACCGGCGGTTCAACACCAAAGAAGGGTGAATCCTAAAATTCATGAGGTTATCAAAGCGGAAGTCATAAAACTTTTCGATGCCGGATTGATTTACCCTATCTCGGATAGTCCTTGGGTTAGCCCCGTTCATTGTGTGCCCAAAAAAGGTGGCATCACCGTTGTTGAAAATGATGAAAACGAGTTGATTCCTACTCGATTGGTTACTGGATGGCGTGTTTGCATTGACTATCGAAAGTTAAATGAAGCCACCCGTAAAGACCACTTTCCATTACCTTTCATGGATCAAATGCTTGAGAGATTAGCGGAAACGAATACTATTGTTTTCTCGATGGTTTCTCGGGTTACTTCCAAATACCCATTGACCCACAAGATCAAGAAAAGACCACATTCACGTGTCCTTATGGAACATTTGCTTACCGACGCATGCCTTTCGGTTTGTGTAATGCTCCCGTACGCTCCAAAGGTGTATGATGGCCATTTTCCATGACATGATCGAAAAGACTATGGAAGTCTTTATGGATGATTTTTCGGTCTTTGGGGATTCTTTTCAAACATGTCTCTCCCATTTGGACAAGATGCTTGAACGTTGTGAAAACACGAATCTTAGTCTAAATTGGGAGAAATGTCACTTTATGGTCAAAGAGGGCATTGTCCTTGGCCATAAGATTTCTAAGAGCGGGATTGAGGTTGACAAGGCCAAAGTCGATGTCATTTCAAAATTACCTCCTCCCACAACCGTCAAAGGAGTTAGAAGTTTCCTTGGTCATGCCGGATTTTATCGTCGTTTCATTCAAGATTTTTCGAAGATATCCCGGCCTATGACCCGACTTCTTGAAAAGGACACTCCTTTCATCTTCTCTAGTGAGTGCATTGAAGCTTTTCAAACTCTTAAGAAAAAGCTCACTGAAACACCAATTCTAGTTGCCCCCGATTGGGAATTACCATTTGAGCTTATGTGCGACGCAAGTGATTTCGCCATAGGTGCCGTTTTGGGGCAACGAAAATCAAAACATTTCCAGCCTATACATTATGCTAGCAAAACTTTGACCGAAGCTCAAGCACATTACACTACGACGGAGAAAGAATTACTAGCCGTGGTGTATGCTTTCGAGAAGTTTCGGCCATACTTGATCTTGTCTAAAAGCATAGTGTATACGGATCACTCTAAGACTCAAATATCTCTTTGCTAAGCAAGATGCAAAGCCGAGATTGCTCCGATGGGTTCTCCTCCTACAAGAATTTGATATCATCATCCGTGATAAAAAAGGAGCCGAGAACCTAGCGGCTGATCATCTCTCTCGTCTTGAAAATCCACATCAAGGTGTGCTCGAGAAAAAGGAAATAAATGAAACGTTTCCTCTCGAGACTCTTAATGTGGTATCTCATCATGAAAATTTGAGTACCCCATGGTTTGCCGACTTTGCAAACTATCATGCGGGTAACTTTGTTGTGAAAGGGATGTCGTCCCAACAAAAGAACAAATTTTTCAAAGATGTTAAGCATTATTTCTGGGACGACCCCTTCTTGTTTAAGGTTTGTGCGGATCAAGTCATCCGACGGTGTGTTCACCGCCAAGAAGCCGATGAAATTCTCAAGGCTTGTCATCATGGACCCACGGGGGGACATCATGGCCCGAACTACACCGCTAAAAAGGTGTTTGATTCCGGTTTCTATTGGCCCACGATTTACAAAGATGCCCATGACCTCGTCAAATCTTGCGACTCTTGCCAACGTCATAGCAACATCTCTAAAAGAGATGAAATGCCTCAAAATGCCATTCAAGTGTGCGAGATCTTTGACGTATGGGGTATCGATTTTATGGGTCCGTTCCCGTCTTCTCGAGGGAACAAGTATATACTCGTGGCGGTCGACTACTTGTCTAAATGGGTGGAAGCGAAAGCGCTCCCCACCAACGACGCCCGAGTAGTTGTGAAGTTTCTAAAGTCTCTCTTTACCCGTTTCAGAACTCCCCGTGCCATCATTAGTGATCGCGGTACGCACTTTTGCAACGACCAATTTGCAAAAGTCATGCTTAAGTATGGTGTCACTCACCGTCTTTCTACCGCGTATCACCCACAAACTAGTGGGCAAGTGGAAGTTTCAATCGTGGTTTGAAAAGAATCTTGGAGAGGACCGTAGGTGAAAACCGTGCCTCTTGGTCGGACAAACTTGAAGATGCACTTTGGGCCTTCCGTATCGCTTACAAAACACCCATCGGGTGTACTCCTTACAAGCTTGTGTATGGAAAGGCGTGTCATCTCCCGATCGAGCTCGAGCACAAAGCCTATTGGGCCTTGAAGCATGCCAATTTTGACCTTAAGTCCGCTGGTGATCACCGGAAAGTTCAACTCAATGAATTAAATGAACTCCGTGATCAAGCCTACGAGAATTCGTTGATTTACAAGGAAAAGACAAAGAAGATCCATGACTCGAAAATTAAGAACCGCGTTTTAACGCTTGGTGACCGAAGTCCTTCTTTTCAATTCTAGATTGAAAATCTTCTCCGGGAAACTTAAGACCCGTTGGACCGGTCCATTCACCATTGCCAAAGTTTTTCCATATGGCACCGTCGAGTTATCTCAAACCGACGGACCAAACTTCAAGGTGAATGGACATAGATTGAAACACTATTTTGGAGGGGACATACCATCCTTGGTTGTCCCGGATCTGCAAACTTTCCCCATGAACCAATGAATGCGGGGTCGAGTCAAGCTAGCGACTCGGTTAACAAAAACAAGAGCACGCTATATGGGTTTTCACCAGATTTCGACTTCTTTCTACTTTCTACCACCCTAGTGTGGGGGGGTTGCCCCACACTGTTGTATATAAGTTTTCTCAAAAATCTTCAATAATGGCCGTAGTATTTCCCTTTACGTTTCGCCGCATAACCGCCGTACTTTGAATATTGAGGGAAATATTCATTTCTAGTGTGGGGGGGAATTCTCGCTAATTTTATCATATGTTTTACCACCCAATTCCCCGTTTTGGCCAAATTTTTTTGGAGTAAGTGTTTTACACTTTCTCATTTGGTTATCACCGCCATGTCTCAGTAAGACTAAAGGATTGGCTAATCCAGAGCAAACGGCTCTTGGTAAAGATTTATCAAACTGCTGACGGCTTGCAATTTGCCCAAAATTGTATGGTGTTCAGCTCAC
This sequence comes from Chrysanthemum makinoi, assembly GCA_910596185.1. Classification (NCBI taxonomy): domain Eukaryota; kingdom Viridiplantae; phylum Streptophyta; class Magnoliopsida; order Asterales; family Asteraceae; genus Chrysanthemum; species Chrysanthemum makinoi. The sequence continues at coordinate 314,005,920 of OU343225.1, forward strand.
CATATCTTTAATTAGTAAAGAGTTGGCTAGCCCGCAAGGTTATGGCTTGTGGTAAAGGCAGTTGAAAATCCATAATTGGTAATCAGCTCACCAAAGATAATATTGATAATTTATCTTAGAGTTGGCTAGTCCGTATGGTACGGCTTCGGTAAAGACAAATCAAAACCGTTGAAAGTCTGGTGGTTTGCTCAAAATCACATGGTTATCAGTGTACCATGGTTCTTACTTGAACTTAAACATTTGGCTACTCCAGAAGTAATGGCTTTTGGTAAAGAGACTCAAATCCATTATGTTTTCTCAAAAGATTGCTAGGGACTAGCAATGTTTTAGTATGAGGGATTTGATGAGTGCGTATTCACTCATCATTTTAGGTCAAATCTGAAATGCAAAACATCTAAAAACACCCCGAAATGCATCAAAATACTGAAAATATCTCAAAATTGTGTTTTATATGTTTCAGATGCAAAACAAATGAAAATCGAATAAAGTTTGCATAATTGGCGCTTTTCCCGTCTTTCAAAAATTGACGTAAATAGTCCCCGAGCACGTAATTTAAAAAGAAAAGTCACCAAAGGTCCTTTTTAAAATCATAAGTTGTCATAATTAGTCCTTTGGTGAAATATTTCAAAAGTTTGAGAAATTACAGTTTTAATCCCTGGATTTTTAAATTTGTCAAGTTTGGTCCTTGGAATTTCAAAAATGACAGATTTGGTCCCTTGGTTTATTTAAAGATTCACAAGATTGGTCCTTGGATTATAATTTCAGAATTTACATTCGTGGACCCTAAAATTTTCAATGTGGCAGTTTTGGTCCCTAAGGTATTATGATGTGGATTCATGTTTAGTCCTAAGTCCAACTCTAATATTAACTTAGGCCCAATACACAACCTGACCCAATCCAATATCTGTGACCCGGCCTAACCCTACCCATGACCCGGTCAATAAATAACCACCCCACCCATACCCGGTCATGAATAAACAAAACCAACCCTACCCTTCGTCTTCCCCACTTCCCGCCCAAACCAATCCCCAAGGAACCCTAGATACCTCTTCTCTTTTTACTTCCCCCCAAACACTCCACCCCCACCTCACTCTTTTACCCAAATCTCACCTTTACCCAAACCCCCTTATTCTCTTTTAACCAGATTTTCCCAAAACCCTAACCCACTAATCTTTCTACCCCTCCCCCAAGATCTCCACCTCAGCAATCCAAGTCTAAAAGACACAGTGGACGGCTTAGATGATCTTCTCATATGTACCTAATTGATCAATGGCTTGGATTAACTTCAAGAAGCACAAGGATGGTTTTTTAGCTTGCCTGCTCTCACAAAAGAAACACACAAGAAGAAGAGAGGAAGATTTGAAGACCTGTAGCTTAGTTTTAGTATAAATAGGAGCAGTTGTAAGCCATTGCAGGCACCCCTAGTTTTTAGAAAGAGTTTAGCTTTAATGTTTTTAATTTTCTATTGTAATGTTTATTTTAAGTTAATGAAAAGTTTCTTTTTTCTCTAAATGTTATGTTAATCTCATTTGAAAGTTGTTTGAATTCATAGATCAAGAAAAAAAAAGGGGTCAAACTGTTTGCTAAAGAAGAAAATTCCAGTTAAGGGGGTGTTTGTTTTAAGTTAGAAAATGGTCAATAAATTGTTTTTACCCGTTTGACTTATATAGTCAAACTCATTTTGAGTTCAGGAGTCTTTTCTTTACAAACTTGCAAGTGATTGAAAAAGTTGTAGAAGTATTAAGTTTGAAAAAGGAAGTGTTTTCTGTTTTTTTTTTTTTTACACTGCACAGAACAGTAGAATGGTTTGATGTTCATGAGCTTATTTGATAGATGATTTAAGGTCCAGGTGTTGAAAAAAAATGTTTTTCTTGCATCTTTATCCAACCATCTCACTCTATCTTCACCTTATTTGGATCTAGGATAGTTTAATCTTAGTTTAAACTGCACTAAAAATCTGTCCCTCAACCATATTTTTGAACTACATCAGTGAAACCATGTCAAAAGCTAGCTGATATTAGCTTATTTTTAAGCTATAAACAACTTATTTTTGTCCCTCACTTGGTTTATTTTGCATCTCTATTAGCTTAACTATGTTTTTGCAGTGTGTACCTTGCTTGGAAGCCCACTTTTGCAGCTAAAAACATAAGCTCAAACAGACCACTGGTGGTCTCAGGCAATAATGCAACCATGTGTCAAGTAGCCTTATTCATTTTTGCTTATCAGTATGTATGCTCTGCTTATTTGGATCTGTTAGGACTTAAGTAGTTCAGTTAGTATAGGTTTAGTGCCCTTTTTGCTTATTAGGAGTTTACTTAAGTTTGTGCTTGTTCACTTTATCAAGTAGCTTTCTAGGATTCCCCTTAGTGTAGCTCTTATACCAACTGCTTTTCACCCACTTGTTACTGGTCGCTTTTTATTACAGTTTATGGTAGACTTTGAGGTTGAGTATTGGCTTATTATTGATCTTACTGCTTTCCATGGCTTATTGAGTATACCTTTTTAGCTTAACTGTCCAAAAGGGGTGTTTGGTTTTCCAAAATTTGTAGCATGTCTCAAGCTAAAAAAAGGGTGTTTGGTTGAATTTGCTTACTTACTGTTGGACTAATCTGATTCAAGCAGCTTATTCCCAAGGTTTTCATAAGTAAAGTTTTTGTAAAAGTGCTCAATTTGGTTGCATCTTGAAGTTTTGAAAAGCAAAGTTGAAAAAAAAATTGTTTGTAAAAAAGGGTACCAAAGGGGATTCGAACCCTGGTCTCCTCTGTCACCAAACCAACGCCTCAACACAACACCACACAACCATTTGCCCTTGGGACTTGTCTCGTTCAAGTAATGCAAAGTTTAATATATCACCTTCGTTTGGCAGTTTAATGCATAAGCTCTTATTGGCTTATTTGTTGCTTATTTCCAATAGCAACCTACTGTTTTCTCAATTTTCTCAGAATCTGTGTAACTTAAAGTAGTTTTTGTTAAATTTTCAGATTTTTCTATACTAGTTTAGTATTTTTAATAATTTAATTAGTGTTTAATCGTTTTTAATTCGTAATAAATAATTTAAAAGTTGAAAAAATATTCCGCTTTTTTCTAAAATCATTTTTAGTCAAATAGAACGTAGGAAAATTGATTTCATACCCGTAGCCCTTAAATTGCAAAATTTTTACGTTTATGGCTCGGGTTGTTTTCCCGTTTTTACGTTTTTGCGTTTTAGCACCCTAGGACTTAGTGTAGCTTCGTTTTATCATTTCTTAGGCTTAGTGTTAGCTTATTTTTAGTTATTTAGGGTTCCCTTGCCTTAATTACTTTCCCGTTAATTAAATTGTAGAATTCGTAATCAAATCCAAATCATTAAAACCAATTCAAGTTCAAATCACGAAACTCAACGAATCCTTCCATTCACACCTCGTTGGGACACGACCCGGGGAAATCACTTTCCCGGTATCACTTTTATCACACCCGTGAGGCTTGGCACGTTGATCTTTTTCCTAAAGGGTTAATTTGTCGAATTTTACGGTTATTTTGATATACGTTGATATTTGTGTTTTCACACACTCACTTCACAACGAATCAATGTGCATCATATATTGAAATCGTTTGACACATGGAGGCAGGAGTACCTTTAAAGGACTAAAACAGATTTGAGATTTAAATCACGATCTCTCCCCCGATCAAAAATTTCAAATCAATTGAGATTTGTGATCCCAATTGATTTAAATCATTTAGAAAGTTTTAGGGGAAAGACGTGGCAAGATTTAATTTTGAAAAATGACGGATAAGGACCAATTATAGACATTAAGGATTGTTAGAGTCAGGTATGATAGTTTTTAAGAGATCTTTAAGTAAAACAAAACAATTTCACAATCAAACAAGAACAGAAAAAATTTCATTTTGTAACATCTTGATTTTTAAAGAAAATCATACTATGACATAACATTAAATCTTTAGATCACCACATTATAACGTACAAACGGACTTTTTGATGAAATATCGTTTGAAAATATTTAATTTGAAATCACTGAAGATTTGACAAAATAAAGTCCGGTTGATTTCAAAACTTTGAATCCGATTTATTTTCAAAACAATAATTTTCCATTTTCAAAACAATATTTTTCAAAATTGTTTAAAGAAGGTAACATGCACAAAGATACGTTAAGTGGTTGAGCTGCTTTTTGTTGTTGTTGCTGAAGGCTGGAAGAAAACCGTCTGTAGAAGCAGTGAGACCTCTGAAGTTGCATCTATCGTGCCAACTATCCATGGAGATCCAATTAGGCTCCGTTTCTTCATTTGTCGATGAAGAAAACCATCTGCTGATGCAGTGAGACCTCTTACGTTTCATTTTTCCATGCCAACTCTCCATAGAGGTCAAATTAAGCTTCGTTTCTTCATTTGTCAACCCAAGATATAGTTACCCTTTTCTTTCGGCATCCAATCATCTTCAATAGTGGGATCCGGATCGGGAACATTCTTATATACCAATATAATTGCATACGTTAGTGAACACACATACAGATATATGGTGGTCGACATCACCCAAACAACAATCGACTAATAAAAGTCAATTCAACATATCAATCAGTTCGTATAAAGCATGGGAATTATGTGTTTATCAAACTCTAATCATCTAATCCTAACAATCATATCCTAAGCACCTAGTCCTTCAACGTAGGTTAACATGTTTTACATTTAAGTATATAGGATAATTAGATAATCTCGTTAGATGATATAGATTTGAAAACATTCTTCCCCTCAATCAATGACTTATTTTTCTGAAAAGGTTAAAAGCGCTGAAGTCATTGATTGAGTTTTCAATTATTACGAAAACTCTGAAACTGATTGATTTACAAGCAACACAATTTACTACCATTTTTGGAAAACAACAAATATTTTTCTGAAGAATTTTAGACGGAAAAACATTTGTGTAGGAACAGCAGTCCTTTGACATACTTTCTTCAATATGTTTTAGGATAAATGCACGAAATTTTTGAAAATCGTTTAAGCGTAGCACTTTCCTTCTTTGAAAAACGGGTTGCTATTTGAAATAATAGCAAACCATAGTATAAGCGCGGGTCACAGTCTGAAATAACTGTAAGCCATAATTTTGAAGCGCGGGTTACAGTCTGAAATAACTGCAAGCCATAATTTTGAAGCGCGGGTTACTAAATAACAGTAAGCCATATTTTGAGACATGTTTAGAAAGAAATATTTACACCTCCTGCTTTCGAACTTCATCTAAAGTCCCGTGCCATTATTGAATGACATTTCTAAGACCGTAGATGTTATCGATACCCGAAGACATGTCTTGAGAAAACATATTTTTGGTATTTTTCAATTTTCTGATTTTTATGGGCTTTTGTTGATTTTATATTTTTCTATTTTGTTTTTGTTGGTTTTATATTTTTGTATTTTGCTTTTTGAAAATTATTTACAAAGATAGAGAAATAGTTTAAGAAGATGATGACACGAGTACCGAGATAAGGAAATCGATCAGAACTTTGTAGAAGATAGAAGTCATCATCTCTTAAATTTTCACCACCAAAGCATTCGAGGCTCTTGAATCGTCGCAAGAACTTGAGCCTTCAAAAAGTGAATCTTTGGTAGCTTCCCCCCAAACCGACAATCCACGTAAAAGGACCATTTCCCCCAAGAGGAAGAAGTGAAGCAAACAGTCTAATTGTATGAAGCTCAAGAACCCGAAGAAGACGATAACACCGAAGTAACAAGTTAACACGGATAATTTATGTGGTTATCAAACCCGAAATAAATGATTAAGCCCGATCACATGAACTTGTTGTGCGTCCCCGATGTACACATAACTCTTCGAGTTTGAGCAGGTGTCAATTCAGGAGAACAATATATCAACACCTTCATTTCACTAAATACATTCCAGTTATCTAATATATAACCAATCAGCCCATAACGTACACATGTACCCAACAAGAGAAGAGACAACGACATCACAATAACTGGTTGAATCACTGATCTTCTCTCCGGATGTCCACTCTGGAATAACTGATTAACCTCGATCATGTGAATATGTTGTGCGACCCAGATGTACACATATCTCTCCCTTGATGGCTGCGATCTTATCGGAATCATCATTACATTGTGTACATGAAGCACTAACCGGAAGCACTTTATCATAAATCATATAGAAGATGTCGATAAGCAATATCATCTCACGCTCCACATATTTTTCTCATATTTCTTCCTCGAAGTCGAGATAACACATACCAAAAGTATCCAGAGACCACTTCCCCAAATGGTTGGAATAATACACCGTAAGCTCTGAGTAAACATCGAGTATCTCTACGGTTATGACATTTGTCTTTCCGGGATTACTTCAATAGAAGAAGTATTAGGTTCATCATGTGTACTGCTTGTGTATTTAGATGTATGTCTCCTTCCCCTTGCCGGTTTTGATACCTCGTAATCATCAACACATTATACATACCGAATACTCTTGAAGTAGAGAAGAACAAACAATTAGCTCAACTGAATCCTGTGAGAATCAACTGCTACAGAAACTCTCCTTGACTACATTAACCAACCCAGATGTAGAAAATTTGAAGTAACCACAGATGAAGCAAACCCAATATACCAAACTTGAAGCTGAAGTAGAATTCCCCGCATTTGTATCTTAATCTTACACTAATGTTAGAAGAACGGTGTCGAGAATTTATGCTCCAAGAAAATATCTAAGTACTCAATACTCAACCAAAGTATGAGACATTAACACCTCTTGCAATTATCCACAACGACATTTGCGTGTGTCACTGAGTAAAACTACGTAACTCCTTAAAGTGATAGTTAACCAGGTCTTCAACCATCCATACCGACTGCTGGTAACTAGATAAACCAAGTTTTCTACATAAATCTTAAGCACGAGCAAGTTATCATTGAGAGTCATGCATCCAACCAACCCCGACTTCAAGATAAAATAAGAACATTCATTTGTGAAAGTCAACTTCAATATCAAATAAGTGATAAACGATTAATTCCGAAGTAATCACTTTGTGTCAAATTCCCAACACATGAATAAACATACAATAAGATGTACATTGATCCACTGAATGAACCGGAGCAAATGATTCCTCAACATCGATTCCTTCTTCCTAAAGGTATTCATGTAGAGACTGATCTGGAAGGTTCATCAATATTTTCTTAAAGCGGATGAGGAAATCATTTTCCATAATGTTCATTTGGTTGATTTACAGAGTGCACATTGGGAGGAACAATAATCCGTGAAGATTTGGTAAAGGAATACCAAAGAGCGGATCATTATTCATGAGTGCATCTGCAATATTATGATAGTCATTATCAACGCCTTGAGGAATAACTAAGGAGATTGGGATTCTTATGTAGTCTAAGTTGTACTTCTTAGATAGTGCATCTTGATCAATGTAGATTGAAGAAGGTGAACTAGTTGAGTCAGCACGAACCGGAGCAGGAGCATCAGGAACTAGATGATCAACATTCGTTATAGTTTGGAAGTACTCATCAAACATATCTTGAAACAATGAATCCCAAACAATGAATCCCAGTAATCCTTAGTAAGTGAAGCATTAGGCGTTGAACCATAATTCAACATGTATTATATGCACTCTTCCCCCCCTCAAAACTTGCATCCAAAGTTGCCATTTTTGATTTAAACAAGTGAATAAGAATATACACCAATGAACGTAGATCCACTTGAGGGTTGAAAGAGCGTGGGAAAAACATGAAGCTTGTTGATGAAGAATGTCGATGAGAATGGTAATAAACATGAAGATTTCTCTTCTTTTGAAGATAAAGCGCACTGAAGCGTACACCTTTCTTTTCTTTGAGGAACGGGGCCTGAAGTGTTATCTGCAGACGCCATAGTGATGAAGAACGAGGCCTGGACTGATGTGAACAGACGTCATAGCCGAATGAATTTCAAGATTGAGTTACTTGAACCCGTGAGTTATGAGATATCAATCCATTTGTAATCCATACTTTAAGCCACTCCATGTAGTGAAGGATCGAAGTATTCGAATCGAGTAAGGACTACCTGCACTAATATTACAAACTTGATTGCATATATTTTGGTTAGTGACATTAGTATCCAAACCCTTTGGGGTTTCACAGTAAACCTTGATTTTGTCATCCAGTTAAAGCTTTCCGGAAGGCATCCACCTAAGTCCAACATCCTTAAACATTTTACCAGACGGAATCCACTTATGGCAAGGTCTGGGATTGGTGACATTCTTATGCACAGTGGAAGACTTATCGTTATTCCTAGACTCCAAATATTTAGCAGTTGGGATCCATCTAGGCAAAGTTTTGGGTTTGTTTTGCTTCATAATATGTTGAACCTTAGCCATGAATGTAGTCTTAGTGGATTGTACCTTAGCATGTGAAAAAGGAAAATATTTCTTATTCGGAAAAGACTCAGAATTTCTAGTTTCATTTTCTACATGCTTAGCATTCTTCTTCATATAACTGCTATTAGATGCAAGCCAACCCCTAGTCTTTTGAGAGTTCCTAGGTAATGGTTTACTACTACTAGCAGTGCCTTGAAATCTCGTGGAATGCATCACCCTAGGTCTTGCACCTAAAATTCTGTCTTTTCGAATCTGTGCCTTTTTCATAGCTTCTTCTAGATAATAGTTCTTCCACAAGTCATTCATATCATATGAATTCTAGGTTTTAATGCTTGGTTTTGACAATCGCTTTGTTTCGAACTATTCCTACAGTGTGGGAGTAGAAGTAGCAACTTTTTGAGGGTTAACGTAGCTAGAAGCATTATTCTTAGGTAACTTAGGTGAAGTGACTGGTTTTGACAAAACTTGTTTCTCATCAACTTGGGAGGCAAACCGTGTTTTTGAAAATTTTGGTCTTTCGGATATACACGCAGTAGGCTGCCTAACAACGGACCAGTTTCTAATGGGATGAGAAACTGGTTTCCCCAAGGTTGATGGTTTTGTAAACTTAGTGTTCACACTTTTCCCTACATTTTTCCTAAGCTCATTTTTAAGGCAAAAATAGTGAAACTCTTTTCCTGTAGTTGAGCTTTGAGCTCATCAATTTTTGCTATGAAAGAGTTTGTTTGTTCCATTCACTTAGTTCTAGCTTCTTTGACAGATTCACTTAGTTCTGTGTGATGCTTTCTCAAATACTCATTTTCCTTTAGTAATTTGGCCACACATACTGCTAATTCATCATTTCTCATTTGAATATCATAAATAGCATTAACATCAAAATTAGTTGCAATCAAATTACTTTTCTCATGCATACAAGAAATATGTTTCTTCAAATTATTGATAGTCGAGTTTTTGGCTTGAAGCTGAGCTTTTAAATCGTTTATTTCAAAAAATTCACGAAATTCAGGAAATTTCGGATTTTTACATGGTTTCTTAGTTTGAAAACTTTCCTCATTTCTTTGTATTGCAATTTCAAGTGAAATGCAATGTTTTTCAAGTTTTGAGAATTTGTTTGAAAGTTCATCAAAAGCCTTTTTATCAACCATATCATTTGTTTTGAAATTATTACACTCAGCCTCAACCAAGGAACATTTATCAGACTCATGTTCAGCATTAAGATCATTGTTTAGGTATATTAGCGGATGCACTATGTTGAACAGTTAAGGGTACCTCATCACATGACACCTGTTCATTTATCAGTCTGATATTTGCATCCACATCATGTGTAACAAGAGTCATTGAACTACTGGTTGTGTCAAGCTTATCTGCCATCGAGCCTCTATATTCCATGTCAATCGATCCATCATCCGATGCTTTGCCGGTCTCAACACTACCATCTCTTGATTGTACTTCGACATTCATTCACCTTCGATTGCCGATCCACTTTTTGTGTGACAGAGTTCTTGACTAGTTACATCATTCTTTCGTCTCGACATTCTCGTATTTAGCAACACGATCTTTCAACCTGATGCATTAGTCGATTCATCACAACTATCTCTTAACGCACCCAACAAGTCATCCACATGTTCATCATTCCGTGTAACTTCCTCAATATACTTCTCCACATTATCCATGAGTTGGATTAATGTCTCTCTGAACACATTAGCTTCCATCCCAGTGTGATTCTTAAAGCACATTTCAGCCACCGTGATAATCATAATCAAGTGTATTCCCTTTTGATGAATGACCAAGTTGTTTGTTGATCACATGAAGTGCTTTTAGAACCGGATTCTTGAACCTTTTTCCTATTAAGTTGTTGTTCTAATTGTTCCAAGTTCAAGAACAATGTGCCAATAATCGATGATAATTCTTGACGGAAGAGTGTAATACATGATCGTACAATTCCCATTGTGTATTTGTCATCAATTCTAAGTAACATGAGGTGTGAATGAAGTTGTCGATAAGGTTCAATGCAACTTTCCTTACCCATTGCAAGAGCATTCTGTAACCTTGACTTGTGCATTTCTCTCTCTTTAGATTCTAAACACGGAGATCTCACATCCTCATTGATTGATTCCATCATCTTTAACAGTTCAGTATAGTTAATATTGTCATGGTTGTCCACAACATCATACAGTTTGAGTACTTCTGAAATCAATGAATCAGGAGTGTAAGACATGCTGTTGATGTGTACACGGGATTTTACAAGTCTGTGATTTAAACCGGGAAATAGAATCTTTCGCGGGATTTTACTAAAATCAAGACCAAACCGTAAGAGAGTGAGAAATAGGATGTAGAAAGGGAACTAGGAGATGATTTGGTGGTAAAGATAAATATGGTGTTATTGTTGAATTTGTGATATTCCCTAATTCTTTATATATACCCCCTGTTCCGCGGATCGAACTAGGGTTTGAAAACAAGGGTTTTGTATGTTAGGTTTAGAGACAAATCGCCGGAATAGACAAATCTCAGTCCTTCACAAATCGCTTTGATGACAAGTCGCTCGAGTGACAAGTCGCTAGAATGACAAGTCGCTAGAAAGTCAAGTCGCTAGAGGGACAAGTCGCTAGACACACAAATCGCTAGAGTGACAACTCGTTAGAAGCACAAGTCGCTAGTGATACAAGTCGCTAGACACAGGTCGCTAAAGTAACAACTCGCTAAGTGGGCAAGTCGCTAAAGAACAACTCGCTACTCAAAACAAAGTCAAGTCGCTAAAATTAGCAAAGACAAGTCGCTACGTTGCCAAGTCGCTAGCCGAAATGGTACAACCACTACTGTGTACTTTTTGTCGCTTTGTCTCAATAGACAAGTCGCTAGTGCTCAAGTCGCTACCACAACAACTACAAGTCGCTGAAAAATATAGAAACAAGTCGCTACCAAGAATAATAATCTGAGACTCAAGTCGCTAGCAAGAAAATCTCAAACACAACACTTTTCAATCCAAAACAAACCCAACCACAGTGATTCAAGCTTTCCAAATCAAAATCCAAGCACTTACAATGATTCTAAACACAAAAGTACAATCAAAATTCAAACTTTAACACAAGAAATGATCCAAATGATGCAAAAACCACTAAACTTTTTCCAACCCAAAAACCATATAAAACCACTAGAAATCCAAGAACATGTAAGAGAGATGATCAAACCATGGCTCTTGATACCATTTGTAACGTGATTTCAGTGCCACAACACGTCAAGCTCGCTCACTCAAGCTAGCCACTTGTGAATGACTAACCGTAAGAAACTTAAAACGGCTCGGACACTGAGTCTTTGATAATGAAGGCTTAGGGGTTATGTGTGTGGATAAAAACCTCAACATCGATATCAAAAATAATCACGAAGATAGATTCAAATTCCTTTAGGAAAAAGAATAATAAATCAAATCCCGTGTGTGATTGTGTATACGGATTAGACAACCCGAATCGTTTCCCAACGAGGCGTGAATTGCCAACGTCGTTTTTGGTTTGGAATTTAATGCTCGATGTTTTGATTTGTTTGATTTTATTAATTAAACTACGGGAATGGGGAAAGTAATTAAGGGAATCTATTTTACGGGAAATCCTAAGTGCGAATATAACTAAAACGTAATTAATAAAACGTAAATAAAATGCAACTACGTTTAAATTATATCCTAAAAATGACTAAAATGACTTTTACTCTAGAAATGTAATGTAAAACTAATTTAGAATTAAAACTATTTTTTTTTGGATTTTTCTGGATTTTATTTAAATTAAAAACTAATTTTTAACTATTTAAACTAAATTAAATTACTAAAAATTATGAAATTTAAGGAGAAAAATATGAAACTATTTTTATAAAATCTAAAATATCATAAGAGACTTTTCAAAACTATATTTTTTTTTTCAGATTAATTTTCTATTTTCTACTAATTTAAAACTATTTTAATCTAATTTAAATTGTGAAAAATACCAAATAAAAAGGGAAAAATATGGAAAAATCTTTTTTAGGCTTTTTATATTTATCTTAAACTGGGAAAATTGAAAAATTATTTTTTGGAACTTTTTCTGAATTAAATGCAATTAAAGCTAATTAAAAGTGATTAAAAACTATTTTAAATCTAGAAAATAGCAAACAGTGACCAAAATTAATGAAAAATTCAGGAAAATGCTAAAATACTATTCTGGTTCTATGAAAAATATCAAATAAGGTGCTTATGTGACAGAAATCAGAGCTGCAGTGTTAATGGATACCAAATAAGCACTTTTCAATAAGCTAATCAACAAATTAAGCCACCAAACTTCTACTTAAGCTAGATTATACTGAAATAAGCTAAAAACAACTAAATTAAGCTACTCCTAACCTCTGATAAGCAATTTCACAAGTTCATGAGCTCACTGATTTGGACAAAGAAACAATGAACAGGTCTTATGTTTGAGCTTATGCACTAGCTTATCCAGAGAGCTTTAGCCAAAAATAGATAAGTGGTCTTAAAGACCACCTAGAAGACTACACCTGAACCAAAAATCAGACCCTAACAAGCCTTATTGACCCCTGTGCAGATGCTGCAAGTTCTGCATAAAACCAATTTTTGACACCTTTTGACTTTGAAAATCAGTTATGAAGTTTGACTTTAGTAAGATTTGAATTCAATTTAAGGACTGATGTTGATGTATTTTGATGAAATATGAATTAAGCAAGCTAGTTTATCAAGTTTAACACCCATATGAAAGATTAAGATAGACTGATTTCAACAGATATGTGATCAAGACAGTTAGCATGAAAATTTTTGACTATCAATGAAACTTATGCAAAACAAGGACAGATATGAGATCAATTCACTATAGTAGGCCTAACTCAACTGATCTATTCCATTATTAGACCTCTAAAACAGTTTTCAAAGCTAAACCAAACACTCCTTTTAGACAGTTAAATGTAATCAACCTTAGCTAAACATGAAAACAAGATTATACTAACTATAAATCAGATCAAAAGCACTAAAATGAAGGCAATAAACACTACTATAACAGATCTACAAGATATTATAACACCACTGTTTAACATGCTAGCATATGAGATCAAGATTAACTTACAAGAATCCTAGCCACTATGGCTTGCAAACCAGCAAAAGGACCACTAACCTAACCCATTTAACATCTAATCAACCCATCACAATCAAACCAAAACCATTTCTGAACCAAGATCACCACCACAGTTGACTTTCGTTGACTTGTAGATTTTGTGAATGTAAATGAGTGTAATGGATAGTGGGTGCAATGTAAGCTCAATAAAGCTATAATTAGCTGAAATGAGCTTATTCCTTCATTCTAATTAGCTTATTGATCACTTTTAAAACATAAATGCAAGATAAAATTCAAGAGCTTGGAACTTTTATTAAAACTGAAAAGAGGTTACAAGGAAATGGAAATACAATAAAAGCTTAATAAAACATTTAGAAAAATACTGAAAATTAAAGACAATAAGCTAAAATTAAAACTAGGATTGCACGTGTAGGATCGTTATTTTTATTGTGTTGATGATTCGGGTGGTCTTCGGAGATCAAAATACATGTTTGCCATTAGAGAGAGAAAGTTAGAGAGTTGGGTGGTTTCTTGGTAGAGAGTTACTTCACAAAATGTAGAGTATTAGATTGAAAGCACCACCCCTTCCATGGATGAAAGGGGTATTTATAGTTACAAGAAATACGACCTCCTATCGGCCTGTGGATCAGGTATACAGTGGGTAAAGACCCGTCCTTCCTCCACGGTGTTGCTCTAAACTAAACTACGCTACAAACTAACTAATAAACTGCTAAATAACGTAACTAACGACAAATCTACGAGCTAACTTATGCTAGATAATACTTGGGGTGACCGACACTTCACTATGGAATTTTCTAATTCCTAACAATCTCCCCCTAAGGGAGGTCACCCCATGTTTTACATTTCGAATCCTTGCATTCTATTCTTGTCTTTGTTCTTGAGCACGTAGACTTCAATTCTTCATTTCAACAATCTTTGTGCAATAGCAGTGATTCTTCAAAGTCCGCACTGATTTGTACTTTTAGTGGAGGCCTTTAACTGATCCACATCTTTGATGATCTTCGAGCTTTCTTTGAGATCATCAGCCACGATAAATCTCTGGATCACCCTTTATTGTGTTGCCATCATGTGAAGTTGTGACTTTCGGACCGACATGCTCACACTTTTGAATCATGACATCTTTCCATTAGAGTAGCGGAAGCTTTTATCGGTTCAAGATATTTGCAGCAGCAGCACGAACATAGTATAGAAATATCTCGAGCCGGTTATGTAGATATGCACCAGTCATGATTTCTTCAAATTAAGTGTGGATGCTGTGAGCATGCGGCTTTATATTGACTCCTCAATTCGATCAACCGCAACCGTCCAAATGTACCTGCAAACAACAGTTAGCAATAAAACACATGAAAGTGTCTTTGACCACTTTCGATGAATTGAGGTACACGCCCACGGTTCCCGTTGATCAAGATAAATACGCCTGCGTGATCGTAGGATTCCTAAGAATCTCCTTGACAGTGGTTTCGCATGTTCTAGCTGTTCTCAAACCGAACGCCTCAAAGAAGACAACACGGAGTGAGTGAACCAAATAATTGAGATTCACCGATTGATGAAAAATGATTTGAAAACAATCGCGTATTGCTTGAAGAAAGAGTTTTGCAATACGATGAAGGTTTTATGAGAAAGATCAATTTTCAATCAAAATACTTTTTGTATTAGAGAATGAGTACACATTCGACGTGCTAGCTAAAAGAAGAGATTCGCACATCGAACGGTTTTTCTAAAAGTATTTTTCAATCCGAGATACTTTTTGAATTTGAAATGAATACACATTCGACGTGCTAGAGAAAAGAAGATTTGCACATCGAATGGTTTTTCCAAAAGTATTCGTCAATTCCATTCTCGACCAAGGTTGATTCAAGATTGAATCGCCCCATTGTTTCTGTCCAGTTGTCACAAGCTTGATCTTTTGCAAGATCTCACATGTCACCCACCAAGAGCTTGTTTGATTTTGGCTCTAGAAGGATTTCCATCTTCATTGTGAATATTTTACATATCACTCGGATGTTCTGGCAATACCACAAGGATAATGCGTAGGACTCTTAATATATACTTACTTTCCACATTGTGTGAAACAGCAAGTCTTCAAGAATTTTGTGTCCTAATGAGATATAGTGGATGATCTCTTGGCTCTAGACTCAATAGTGCACATTTGGTTTCCTATGCCGGAGACTAGGGAGAGGGTCTCCTTCTTCAATATCAACAATCTCTAAGAGAAAGTCGATAGATAATGTCGGTTCCCCGTGAGAATGAAACAAGTCCTTTTAAGAGAAACTTGAGCGGCTTGGGAAGTTGTAGTGCGTGCATCACGGGTCCATGATGTCTTGTCTTCAATACCAATGTTACCTTGGTAACAACCAGTAGCATATGTATTGAACCCGGTTTATGCCCTAAGGTTGAATTGATGGAGGGCTATTTCTTTTCACCCTTTTCACATTCAGTTCTTTTTCATTCTTCAACCCCTTCAATGCTTACCGAGACTTCATAACTAGAACCTTGTTGGGTTTATTCTAATACTAGCTCTGTCTCATCAAGCACTCTTCCCATATTCTCATTTTTCTCCTTTTTTCATCATACCTAAGGACTCTACACTATCTAGTGGATTGTCCCTAGGTAGATCCCTCCGGTTCTGGCGGATCGTGGGAACAAATACCTAACCTAACCATCCTTATAACACCATGCATAAAGTAAAATGGTCGGTCTTTTGGTACTGTTCTTTCCTTCTCGAAACCAATTGAAAAATCATTTGGAAAACCAATCAAGGTACTTGTGATACGAGATCAAAGCATTTTGTACCTTAATAGTTTTGATCATTTAGAAAACCTCCCCCTCAACATGTGCATGTGATTTAGAAATTGTTTAGCACATGGAGGCAAGAGGACTTTGAAATATTTTCTTTGATCACAATTTTCATAGAAAAAGCCATTTGATTTTCTTTGGTAAATTCTCCCCCTCAATATGTGCATAGGATTTTTGAAATCATTTTTATCACATAGAGGCAAGAGTTAATTTGAAGCACATCCACAATCACAAGCCATTAAGAAACCATTTTAAAACTCAATCAAGGTACTCTATGTTAAAACATAAAAGCTTTTGTACCTCGAAAGTTTTATTTTCCTTTAAAATGCTCCCCTCAATATGTGCTTCAAGATTCGAAAGCGTTTAGCACATATGAGAGAGCAGCTGCACAATTAAATCAAAACGATCACCTTTTATCAAATTCCATTATTAAATCACAAATTCTCCCCGATCAAAAATATCAAACCCTTTGAGATTTTGGATCCCAAGTGATTTAATTAGGTTTAGAAAACATGGGAGAAAATGTGGCCTTGTTTAAATACTCATCTGGTTTTGGATAAATCCTCCTCCTCAACATGTGCATTGTGTATTTGAACTCGTTTGGCACATGGAGGCAGGAGTGCCTTTAAAGGACTAAAACCAATTCCATTTAAAACAGATTTGAGATTTAAATCACGATCTATACCCCGATCAGAAATATCAAACCATTTGAGATTTGTGATCCCAACTGATTTAAATCATTTAGAAAACTTTGGGGAAAGACGTGGCAAGATTTAATTTTGAAAAATGACAGATAAGGACCATTTTAAGACATTAAAGATTGTTAGTATCAGGTATGATTGTTTTAAGAGATCTTTTAGGTAAAATAAAACAATTTCACAATCAAACAAGAACAGAAAAAATTTCATTTTGAAAGATCTTGATTCTAAAGAAAATCATACCATAACATAACATTAAATCTTTAGATCACCACATTTTAACGTACAAATCGGAACTTTTGTGAAGAAATATCATTTGAAAATATTTTATTTTAAATCACTCTCCCCCTCAAACCATGACAGAAGTCAATAGTTGAGTGACTTAGGTTTTGATAAAAAGAAGTCCGGTGATTTTCAAAATTTAGTTCAATTTATTTTCAAAACAATATTTTTCCATTTTCAAAAACAATTTTTTTTTCAAAGTTTTAGAAAAATGGTATCATTACGATTATCCTGCACAAAGATATGTTAGGTGGTTGAGAAGCTTTTGGTTGTTGCTGTAGGGCTTGGAAGAAAAACCGTCTGCTGATGCAGTGAGACTTCTTCTTACGTTGCATTTCGAATGCCAACTGAGGTCAAATTAAGCTCGTTTCTTCAATCAATTAGAAGAAAACCATCTCCGATGCAAGTGAGACCTCTTACGTTGCATATATGCCAACTCTCCACAGAAGTCCAATTAAGCTCCGTTTCTTCATTTGTCAACCCAAGATATAGTTACCCTTTCCTTTTGGCATCCAAACATCATATTATGTGGGATCCGGATCGGGAACATTCTTATACCAAGATACCTGCATACGTTAGTGAACACACATACAGATATATGGTGGTCGACATCACCCAAACAACAATCGACTAATAAAAGTCAATGCAACATATCAATCAGATCATATAAATGTATGGGAATAATGTGTTCATCAAACTCTAATCATCTAATCCTAGCAATCATATCCTAGGCACCTAGTCCTTCAACATAGGTTAACATCATTTTTAATTAAGCATATTAGGATAATTAAGAAAGCCCGTTAGATGATGTAGATTTGAAAAACATTATCCCCCTCAATCCATGACTCATTTTATGAAAAGTTTAAAAGTGCTGAAGTCATTGATTGAGTTTGCAAATTTAATAAAAACTCTGAATCTGATTGATTTTAAGCAACTCATTTTCCACCATTTTTGAAAACAACAAATATTTTTCTGAAGAATTTTAGACGGAAAAACATTTGTGTAGGAACAGCAGTCCTTCGACATACTTTCCTCAAATTGTTTTAAGATAAGTGCACGAAATATTTGAAAATTGGTTTAGCGCAGCACTTTCCTTTCTTGAAGAGCGGGTTGCTATCTGAAATGATAGCAAGCCATAGTTTTAAGCACGGGTTACATCAAGTAATCGCAAGCCATTTTTTGAAGCCCGGGTTACAGTCTGAAATAACTGTAAGCCATATTTTGACATGTTTAGAAAAGAATATTTACACCTCCTGCTCGAACTTCATCTATGGTCCCGTGCCATTATTGAATGACATTTCTAAGACCGTAGATGTTATCGATACCAGAAGACATGTCTTTGAAAACATATTTTTGGTCTTTTTCAAATTTTCTGATTTTTATGGCTTTTTGAAAATATTATATATTTTTCTATTTTTTTTGTTGGTTTTATATTTTTCTATTTTCTTTTGTTGGTTTTATATTTTTGTATTTTGTTTTCTGATAAATATATACAAAGATAGAGTAGATGATATAGTATAAGAAGATGATGATACGAGTACAGAGATAAGGATATCAAGCAAAGACGTCGTAGAAGATAGAGTTCATCATCTCTTAAACTTCCACCACCAAAGCTTCCAAGGGCTCTTGAATTGAAAGAAATAGAACCATCTGAAAGTGAGACTTTGGCAGCTTCCCCCAAACCGAAAATCCTTTAGCAGAGCAGATTACAAAGCTTTCTTTTCAAGCTTCTCTTAGCCAAGTGCACAAAGAAGCACACCATTATCATCGAACTTGCCGCTCCTTTTAAGAATAATCACCGTGATTCATCGTTCGAGGTTATATCATCCAATAGAACACCAAAGAACGTTTCATCCCACAATTAAATAATCTTCTCAAATTTCTTTTCCACTGAAGTCTGAAGCAATCCATTCCAAAAGGTGTCAAGAAACCACTTCCCCAAGTAGTTGAATTGATGCAGTCAATCTCTTAGACTAGAGCTCACGAACCCGAATACACATACCCGAAGACAAAGAAACTTATACCATCGAAGTAGACGATTAAGTCCAATAGCCAAAGAATAACCCCGATGTATACTTTTCTCTCCCCCTGAAGAAAGTGTATGAAGCTCAAGTACCCGAATGCCCAAAGAGAGAATAACCGATAACATTGAAGAAGGGCCGAATCACGATTATCTCTACGGGTGACAATCTCTCGGATGTCAACACCGAATAAGTGATTATATCTCTGAATCACAGATTAAGCCCTCGTGTAAAACAACTGAGCATCCCCAATGTACACAATCTCTATCCCCTGATGATTGTGATAAAATCAAACTCATCACACACTTGTGTACCTCTTTCATCTTCAGAAACTAACTCTTCCATCTCTTCCCCGACATAGTTGGAATAAAAACACCTGAACGCCATGAGTCAAATCTTGAGTTTCTCTGCGGTAATGACAATAGTCTTCCCAGGATATCTTCAATCACTTAGAAGTATTAAGCTCATCAAGATTACTCGCGTATAGATGTGTGTCTCCTTCCCCCTTGCTGGTTTTGATACTTCATAATCAACAACTCTTTGAATGCCCAAATACTTGAAATTTGTTGAGAAGATCGCTTGAAGTATTTGTGAGAATCAACATGTCAAGAATAACATGAGCAAGTCTAATTGGGGATTAAATTTGGCATTTCAAACTCTCCCAACTAGTGCTCTCCCCTAGACCGACAATCTGTATTATAAATGCCATGAATTAAGAAGAAGTCTTTAGATCGTTAAATGCAACTCGTCTTTAGTCTTCTAACATGTAGAATATGTAGAACCGACTGTAGACTCGACCTTCTTCAAGATTGTCCAGTTGGGGAATAGAAAGTTAACATCTTCAACTCACAAAAAACAAGAACATCACCAAAAAGCATCCCAATTAATCTACATCTTGCAAATCCCCTTAATTAAGATCCCTCCCAATCAAACAAGAACAGAAAAATTTTCATCAAGGAAATCAAGAATCACCCAGCGAACACACGAAATGGTAACACCAAGCAAACAATCACATCAAGCAAGAACAGAAGGTTGTTCGGAATCATCATGTTGATGTGCACGTGAAGCATTAAACGGAAGCACTTTGTCGATAAACTCATATCAGCTTGTGAAGATGTCAACAAACGGCTCTTAAGAAGAAACTCCATGTGAAGATTACCCGATAAGAAGAAGCTCGGTTCTTACATGAGTTTAGAGCCGTATGACCATTTATATTCTCAAATATCAATCAACAATGTAAAAAATTCACACTTCTTCTCCCCCTCAAGAATTGCATACGGAGTTGCCATTCTTGATTAAGTAAGTGAAAATCATCCGAATGTTCTATTCACACTTCTCTCCCGCAAAATCAGCACATGATGTCGCCATCTTCATTATAATCGAGCAAGTGGAATGAGAAAACAATCAGTGGTAGCCCGGTTCACTTTATGACTGAAGCACATGGAAAAAGCATGAAGCATGTTGATGAGAATGGTCATTAATTAGAAGATTTCTCTTCTTAAGAAGATAAAGCGCACCGCGCATACACTTTTCTTTTCTTTGGAGTACGAGGCATGAACTGATGTGTTCATACGTCATAAGAAGATTTCTCTTTTTTGGAAGATAATGCGACCAAACGCATACATTTCTTTTCTTTGGAGTACGAGGCCCTGAACTCAAGTGAACAGACGCCATAATCTCTCTCTTTTCAACTCTCTTATCAAAACATGTAATCATCACCATTATCATTCAAGAGGTTTTTGTCGTGACAGCTGATGGAGATAACCCAATATGATGAATTTGACCCTGAAGTAAACTAACCCTTACTCGTGACTTAAACTTGCACATGTGTAACAAAGAGCGGTGCCGAGAAATCATGCTCCATTGAATCTCTAAGTACTCTATACTCTTCATCCAACCAACCATCAAGTAATAGACGTACATCACCTCTTGAAAATCCACAATTGAATGTGACACTGAGCACTACAACGTAACTCCTTAAAGTGATAGTTATTTTGTGGTGGTATGAGCCCAATTCCCCCAAGTGGTAAAGGAAAAGTAAAAGACACCCAACAATAACTAGATTTCCAAGTCTTCATTTATGATAGTAAGCTCGAACAAGGATCATGAAGAATCTTCATCCAACCATCCCCGATACCTTCAGATACTAAGTACACTCGACCGTGATAATTCGCTTCAACCTCAAATAAATAATATTGAATTAACGCCGTTGTCACATCCTCTGGTTAACTGCTCAAATCTAGCCTTCTTTGACATTCAAACGAACTCTAATAATGGTTTCATCCCGACCATGGTTAAAAGCACATAACCCCGTAAAACCATGTAATAACCAAATAGCCATGAAGAAAACCCAAACACACACCCAATTCATGAAGTACACCCTTTTATCCCTTCTTTGAAGCAGAAACTGTAGCATCAACATCAAGTAAGATCCCAAAAATTACACTTTCTCTTCTCCAAGATGGTTCCATCATTACGGGATTTTACAACTCTATGGTTTAAACCGAGAAATAGTTTCTTTCGCGGGATTTTACAAGACCAAGAATAAACCGTAAGATAGATCCGGAAATGCACTTTACTAATACCAGGATGTTTCCATTGTCACGGGATTTTACAAGTCTATGATTTAAACCGAGAAATAGGTTCTTTCGCGGGATTTTACAAAATCAAGACAAAACCGTAAACAATGTCAGCTTGAATGTGTTATGACAATTTTGGTTTCGGTGAATATCTGTTTTTAGGGGAACATGCAGCGGTTCATCAACGAATCATTCAACACCATGAACAATTCTATACCCAAATGTAGACAGCTTCACAAACCAAACTAAGTCAAGTAGTATATACTACTTCCCCCTGGAGGTTGACCGTAACACATCAAAGTACACGTTTCTTACTACTTCCCCCTGGAGGTTGACCGTAACACATCAAAGTACACGTTTCTCCCCCATGATGGTTTCGAACTTTCGGAAGCATCATAACGTGTACGACTATTTGCACGACAAGTTCTTGTCATAAGCAAACATCTTGAAAAAAATCATGACAGAAGCTGACGATTCTTAGAAATATTTTGCTTAGATTGTGAAGTATCATTGACATTTTGTGGCGTCGAATATCTCATGGGAATTGCAGAAATTGAACCTCCATTGATTCATCGGCTAATAATAATGACCACATATGAAGATAAAGTCACTTCAAGACCGTACACAAACCCCGTAGTCATTTTTCACTTTTTCGCTCAAGCCGTGAATTTGTATCCCTCCGTGAAAAATATCAATACCAAAAATACCGCTCATAATACCAAAGTTAAAATTTGTATCCAATATTTTTAACAAATTCGGATAACAAATTTTGTATGCAAATTCAATGTCAGCTTAGTCTGTATTAATCATCAGCCCAAAACAAATGTACATAATCGGATCATTATCAGCCCAGACCAAGAGTTGGAATATCCGATCCAAAAGCCCCAAATATCCATTTATGCACACACAAGTCCACGTCCATTTTAGCACAAGGCCCATCCAACACACAATAATACTCGGTATTAAAACTGTCACATTTTAGTTAGACCTAAACCTAAAATCCCTCTCACAAATATACGCCTCCTTCTTCACATATCTGCTTTCTCCAAACCTATCATACGCTTCATCATCTAACTGCCTCCATCATAATCCAATACTCACTACAAGCATGAGCTCACCACAAGGATGGTTAGAGCTGTGAACAAGGCTTCGAATAGTATGGTTCAAAACGTAAGCCACAGGGATGGCAAGAGTTGAGGTAACCAAACCAAAAGAGTTAAAGGTAAGTATCATACACGAATTAGCCTCCATATGTTTTGATTTAAACGAACGTAGGAGTCAAATGAAATACCAAAGAGGTTTTTGTTTGATCCTTAATTGTTCGGACATCAAATATGAAGCTTTGCTTCAAACGAAATCTTAGATCCGTGAAGATTTATTCTTTTCGTGTATAGATCTTTAAGTTCTATAGCATAAGTTGCACACGACAAAGAAAAAAAAACTGAGATCTAATAATTTTTGTTCACCTTTTAACGATTTGATCATTGATCCTTTTGTAACTTTTTATAAACGAACAAGAATAGAGGATGAGATCTTTCATGATAGTGTCCTTACTTCAAAACGTTCGGATATTAAAAATGAGGCTATGAGCTTCAAATTAGATCGGTGATGAAATATTCCTTCGTGATAATAACCTTTAAGGTTGATTAATAGTCATTGACAAATCACGAATAATATTCTGAGATCTATCTTCGTTTTCATTTCGTATTGAGTCTTGATTAGATGTGGTAGGAGATGGTGGATGAGTAGGATTGGGATTTGTTGGAGTTGGATTTTTTCTTGTTGGATCTGATGTTATTGCCTCGTTGCTACTGTTTTTCTTTAACGTTTTATTTTTCTTGGACCGATGATGTTTCTTAACCTGAGGTCGAGTTGTAGTTTTGGTATTTGGTTTGGTCTTGTAGTGGTCAAAGTATTCTCATTCTTCTACCTTTCTGTCAAGTCGCCAGCCAAGTCGCTAACCTAAGTCGCTACGACTAAGTCGCCACGACAAGTCGCTACGACTAAGTCGCCACGACAAGTCGCTACGACTAAGTCGCCACGACAGCAAGTGACTCAATAGCCAACTCGCTAGAATGAAAATAAACTTTTTCCGATGTTTTCCGACAGTTTGACCAAGGTTTTGACCATTTAAGACCATGTTATCACGTTTGACAACAGTTTTATATTCAAAGTTTTACATTAAAGTCTTGGCTTTTGTGATGAGTTTTGTGATAAGACCATGTAAACAGAAATGACCAAACAGAAATGAAAACTTGATAAGACCATGTAACCATTTTGACCAAAAGAAAAAAATTAGTTAAAAACTGTTTATCCACATAGTACCAAAACAAGAAAACCGAGAGAAAAACCACCATAAATCGACACAACACAATAACCTTGGCTCTGGTACCAATTGTAGGATCGTTATTTTATTGTGTTAGATGATTCGGGTGGTCTTGGGAGATCAAAATACATGTTTTCCATTTTAGAGAGAGAAAGTAGAGAGAGAGGGTGTTCTTGCTAGAGGTTTACACAAATGAAAGGTTAGATTGAATTGAAGCACCACCCCTTCCATGGATGGAAGGGGTATTTATAGTTACAAGAAATACGACCTCCTATCGGCCTGTGGATCAGGTATACAGTGGGTAAAGACCCGTCCTTCCTCCACGGTGTTGCTCTAAACTAAACTACGCTACAAACTAACTAATAAACTGCTAAATAACGTAACTAACGACAAATCTACGAGCTAACTTATGCTAGATAATACTTGGGGTGACCGACACTTCACTATGGAATTTTCTAATTCCTAACAAAGACGACTTGAAATGGTGAGCCAAAGGTGTCCTTTTATAGCCTTGAGGAGGAGGTCTTGGGTCCTTGGAAGAGCCTAAAAGGCTTATTCTGAGCCACTCATTCATCCATTGTCACTTGCACCAATCAAATTGCTCCAAATCAATCAATGAGGTGTTTCGGCCAATGATATTGTGCCAATTGGCCACGTGGCATTCCATCTGACATGTCAGCTGAGGATAAGGCTTCTAGAAATATGCTTAGTACGAGGTTGGTGTTTGGGAGGTGGTAAATGGTGGCGTTTGGGTGGTGAAGAAGGACAGGGTGTTTGGGCGCGTTTGGTTTATAATATTATTCTTTAAATGCTTACCGGGTTAAAGGATACGGGTTTGGGTAAATGGTTTATTCGGGTGAGATAATGGGTCAAGGGTTATTAATTGGACCGGGTATAGTGATTTGTTTATTGGGCCGAGAGTGCTTATGTTGGATTGGATAATGGATTTGTTAACTTGGACTAGGACTAGACCCATGATATATTCAAGGGACCAAAGTTGTCAATTCTGAATTCTGAGGGACCAAACATGTAATTCTGAAATCATCCTCCAAGGACTGAATTTGTCAATCTTCAATAGACCAGGGACTGAATTTGCAAGATTTGAATCTTCAGGGGCCATTTCTGACAAATACTGAAACTTGAGGGACTATTTCGACATTTCTTCAAACTTTGATCAAATCTTCACAAATCATCCTCAGAGATTAGAAATCTTCATAAATGCATAATTCCGACCTTCCGGCTCACTTAAGCTCTCTTGATCTCTCGTGCTCGGATTTACGTCGATTTGGTACCTTTTTGCGTGTTTTACATATCCATACCTGCACAAGCACAAACTCAAGAAAACCACAAATATTAGCAATAAACGGCTCTTTCTTGGTTATTTTGGGTCTATTTTGATATAGAAAAGGTATGTGTTTTAGCACATACCAAAATACCCCAGACGAGACTATTGCCGTGTCCTCACGCAATGCAATCAACTCACGCTTCTAAAATCAAGGATTTCAATCTCTTTCTACTAAACCATTGATATGTCCAAACCGTCAAGTTATCTCACACAAGCTAGCCACTTGTGAATGACTAACCGTAAGAAACTTCAAACAGTTCAGACAAACCAATTAGAGAAGAAGTAGTCAATGTTCCTCAAAAGAGATTAAGAAAGCCTTAATTCTAAAAACGCCTCGTTTACCTTTTAATTCTCATGTAGATATTACAGTTAAGCACATTCTGGTTATGAATGACGGTTTGTTGAACTTTCATGTCGATCAATAACTCTAACATTTTTCAAACGACACGTTAGGATCACGGAGTAGAAAACACAACACGCAGTGAAGTGACCATACGGATAGAATACATCGTCCCTGATTTTTCACAAGTCCCAAACTAAGCGTAAAACCGAAATCATTGTTAAGTATGACTCTAGATGCTAACACTACCCATGGAAGTTACTTGTGTAAATACTTTTTGTTCCCATTTTCCTATTTCCTCTAGACTTTTTTATTTTTGTGAGAAATGAATTTCTTCAAATTCTCGTTTCGATAACTTTTATTCCGATAAAGATACAAAGCTAAGTCGATAATTAGTTATCCGCCTTCTCTCAAGAACCATTGTCGTAAAAATGAGGTCCACATCAAGGAATTTTTATTCACTTATACTTTTGATTTTTCATTTTCATCATTTTTCATCATTTTTTTTTTTTTTTTTTATTGCACTTTTACCTTTACTTATATGAGCTGTGAACCACGGAGCTTCACGGGGTAATTCCAAGACTATAGGCTTCATGAAATGAGGATCCCGGCTGGCTTGGCTAAGACCTCACTCAATCCCGGCTAAAGATCCAAGGGTCCGATCTCGACACCGCAGCTCACAACTTTACTTATTATTTTTTTTCACTTATCACTGATTGCTTTATTTATTTATTTATTACGGATCCCTGATGTGTACCCAATTTTTAAAACAAAGATTCTTTTAAGAAGATAAAGAACTAACTATCGCCAAAAACTCGACATCTCTAATTATTTAGACAGATATGGGGTGAAACAATTTTGTGGGAACAAAAAGCCATAAGTACCTTCGATGGGCTCTAAAGAGAACCAACTACTCCACGCTTAGCATCTAAACTCATAAGTAACTCTATCATTTCTCGATCTCTGCAAATTTAAAATCCCAAATAATGAGATCCGCAGATGCTTAGCCGATAATTTTTAGATTACCTTTGGTTAAGGAACAGGCTAGGGCTCAACACGCGGTCAAGTCAATTCTATTCCTACTCTCACCAAATGAAAGTCAACAAGGTGTCAAAACATATATTAACTTAGCCAATGCTTCGTCTAATGAAATAGAGTTATGCATATTTAAAGTCACTCAGGGAAACTTGCAAAATCTTGGCCTTGTGAGCTAGAATTCGCATTTTATAGCTTCTTATCTAAGAGACTAGCCAACTTTTCAATCAAAAAGACTTAACAAAAGCTTACAAAAATTTTAAATTTTGCTCATTTTTGCACAATTTTTCATTTTTAAGGAAAAACGGGGTTGCGAGAGTACATGACAGAAATAAGCAAGTGCGGTCAAATCAAATCGAAGATTACCCTACCCCAGACTAGAACGAAACATTGTCCTCAATGTTTAAAGCAAGGGTATCACGAAAATCTAAAAGCCGTTTATTAAGTATGCTCAAAGATAAACGTTAGTCGATAAGATTAAGGATATCGGATTTCCATTAGCATCGATCATGAAACTCGAGTGGAGAAAATTACAAACTTCGAGCACGAGAGTCTTCATATCGGGAACATCCTAAACACAACATCACAAACAACCAAACACGAGAAATCGAAGAGGCTAACCCCTTCACGTCACTTATTAGAAAATAGAAAGAAGATAGAAGGATAAGCATGGGGTGCCTCCCACGAAGCGCTACTGTTTTTGATAACCGAGTCGCTAGCCTGACTCGTCCCCGAATTCATTTGTCCTTGGGGAAGAAAGTGGTAGAGATACCAGGGTCAAAACGGTGTCCTCATTCCCGAAAGAATGAGACTGGGTGGGTTGGGAGGAAAAGAAAATGTCGGGCTCAAGCACATAAGGAATGACTCCTCCCAAACTCACATACGGCATATGAAAGAACGATCCATCATCCGGCGGTTTTGCGGGCGGACGAAGGGATGAAGGATCAATAAGAGAATACTCCAAAGAAGAACGGAGTCCATGGTACAGAAGGGTGTTACTTGAAGGTTCATCAACGAAGGCATCCAAGAGAGGATCCTTTTTCCGGTTAACTTTTGTGATAAGAATGTCCTTTTCGAAGAGTATCCCAGGATTAAAAATCTTGTCCTCGGAGACGAAGGAAATCAAAGTGTCATCTATGTGAAAATCCTCACGAGGAGAGGATTCACTCTCGGCTAAAAAATAATATTGGACCTCGGGATCGATAAGTTCATCTGTCGACAACTTCACTTCCTTATCTTTCTTTGGAAAAAACGGATCATCGTATTCATCTTTATTAGAAAGGATCGAGTCGGTGGGAGCAAGTTCATCGGTGAACTCCTCACTTTCTTCGTCAAAGAGTTGATTTTCAAAATTTTTAGTATATTCAGAATCAAATTCAAACAAGGGATTCGTGAATGTCTTAAAAGATTCTGGATTGAAAGATGTCTCAGAAGAAATTTCCATAATTTCAGAAGAAGGAGTGGGATTGCCACTCAAAGGAAGGTTGATTTTCTTAGAAATCGGAGGTGGGACCAGTGGTGTGCTCTTAGAGCTAGCAGTTTCCACCACTATAGGCTCAACTTTCTTCACATCATCCGGATCATCCGGAGGGGGGGTAAGAAGATGGCTCGTCATATAACAATTTCAAGAAAAAGAATGTCCCCTCCGGTCAAAAGTAGCATCATCAATCTCAACGGGAATTGAATCATCATTAAGAAAGGCCTCGATCTCTTCCCAAGTAGGGTCACTTTCCGTAGTGATAGACGGGAAAGAGTCGGTCATAATCGGATTAGACGGTACAGTGGGATTGATACTTTCTTCAGAGAAATCAATCACACCGATGCTATGAATTGAATGATCATCGGGTGGAGGTTTTGACGTTTGTTCGGCATAAAACACAATCTTATCATTTCCTTTTCTGATCGTTAATGTTCCTTGGTAATGATCTACAAGGACTTTTGCGGTCCTCAAGAATGGTCTTCCAAGAGTGAGAGGGACTCGGGCGTCAACCTCTATATCAATGACGGCGAAATCCACGGGAAAATGGAATTTATCCACTTGTACCATAACATCGTTGACTACACCAACCGTGTGAGCAATTGTTCGATTAGCTAATTCGATAGTCATACGAGTCGGTATAAGAGTCTTCAATCCAAGCTTATGATATATCGCAAGAGGCATGAGACTTATGCTTGCACCTGAATCGGTCAAGGCATTACATTCCTCAATATCATTTAAAGAGCAAGGAAGGAGAAATTTCTCGGGATCACCAAGCTTCTCGGGAGCTTGGTTTGAGGAAGAATTAAACGGTGTAGGCTCAAGTGAAATCTCTGAAATTTGTTCCAATTTCTTTTCATAAATCATGTCAGCAGCTTTGATCATATCAGTCGTAAGTTTAAACTTTGTTCCAGAAACAACTTTCATTTTGTCTAATCGTGATTGAATCGATTTGCACGGTGCAAGATTAGAACTTGGTGTTATGACGGAGATAGAAGGAACTTGGGCAACCAGAGGTTGGACGTATTTGGCTTTTCCATTATCAAGAGGAATTACCGGGTCCTTTGTCACCTCGGTCTCTCGTGCTACATTCATCACCGGAGAGGAAGTAGTCATCGAGGGCCCATCATCTCGAATGGTTACGGATTTCATTTCTCCCTTCGGGTTTGGAATAGTATCACTCGGAAGAGAACCCGAAGATGAGGGTTGGCTGACCTTACACAACACAAAGATGCATCATGTTTTCAAGTTTATTCTGTGAAGTCTCCAATTTGTTGTTCTGAAGTCGAATCTCATTCCTAAACTCATTGCTTTGTCTAGTTAACGAAGATTGAAATTCGTTTCTCAAACTTGTAATCTGATTTTGCATAGTGTGGATGGTAGAATTGGTGTTCTGAACATAAGTTGTGAATTCATTTGAAGGCAAAGGTGAAGCTTGATAGCTTGGGTTTTGATATCCTTGATTGTAGTTAACTCCTTGGTTTGGGTATTGATTTGGTGGAGCTTTGAATTGGTTTTGAACATTTGGTCCACGAACTTGATTCTGATTAAAACGATTCTGATTGTTTGATGGAGAAAATCCCGGAGGTACCATTTGATTACTAACACGAGGATTCGGTTCAACTTGAGAACGGTATTGGTTACCTCCGGTTACGGCATTAGCATTGAAAGGATGTCCATCGGTGGCCGTACAATTGTAGTAGGCATGCGGGCCACCACAAGTAGTACAAGTCGTTTCCACCGCTTTGACTTGATCGGGTGGAGAAGAATTACTCTTAACCAAAGCCTGGATCATATCCGTAAGCTTATCAATCTTAGCATCGGTGCTAGACGTATTTCCGTGAGACGAGGACAATGGTGTACCATTCACTCGGCAAAGAACCGATTTGCTACGTGATGAACGAACTTTAGATTTGTTCTCAATAATGGTCAAGGCATCTCTCGTTGATTGGGTCAACAAATTACCACCGCAGCGGCAATGAGAGAGTCTTGATCGTTCTCATTCAAACCGTTATAAAACGTATCAAGTTGGTGCAACTCGTAAAACCATGATGGGGACATTGCCTAAGCAAATCTTTGAATCGGTCCCATGCCTCACTAAATGATTCATCAAATCTTTGTGTGAATTTTGTTATTTCATTTTTAAGGCTTGTTGTTTTAGATGGTGGGAAGAATTCGCTCACTAATTTTGATACTAAATTCTCCCATGTGGTTATTGATCAAGGGGGTAGTTTCTCGAGCCAAATCCGGGCCCCTCGAAAGTGAAAATGGGAAGAGTAGTAGCTTGATAGCCTCTTCCGAACGCGTTACGGTACTTGAT
This sequence comes from Chrysanthemum makinoi, assembly GCA_910596185.1. Taxonomy (NCBI): domain Eukaryota; kingdom Viridiplantae; phylum Streptophyta; class Magnoliopsida; order Asterales; family Asteraceae; genus Chrysanthemum; species Chrysanthemum makinoi. The sequence goes on from OU343225.1 coordinate 314,036,580, forward strand.
CGTAGACGTGAGCTTGTTAAACCGACGGATATGAGAGTGAGGATCGTCCCTCTCAAATCCGTAAAATTGGCTTGACGAAACCAAATTTATCAATCCGTGTTTAAGCTCAAAGTTATCGGCAACGATTGCCGGAACGACGATGGCTTCTCCATAACCCTCGGTGGGTGCTTGGAGTTGCTCTAGCATAGATCGGTTGTCCTCCGCCATTTCGATGATGGGCGGGGTTTGATTAGTTCGAATCTCGGGTTCGACTAAGGGAGCACGTCTATTTCGCTTTCGCGGAATTGTAGCGGCTTCGCATCGGTCAGTAGTTATTAGAACGAGTGAGCATGCACTTTCAAAAACCAGGGCAATTAAAACGAACGGTATTCGAAAACACAGTGAACTTAACCAATAATCCCAAGTGAATAAATCACCTCTACAAGAGAAACGCACAAGCGAGCGGAGAAGCTTTGTAGGTCAGCGCGAAGCTTATTACAAACCCGCTTCTTTACACCGCAATTTAATGTCAGGCCGCCCTTATACCCACCACACAGTTTGTTTATCCGATAGAAATAAATAAATCCACGTTTACACAAAAGCAAGTTTTTGATCTTTAGTTCGGGAACTTATAATGATAACACCTCCGTTGAGAATGTTATATAATTGGTGTCTTCTATTTATTAGCAAAAACAAAGAGAAAAACTTTTTGTATTTTTAATCTGATATATATATACAAAAGAAAAAGGAAAATATTTTTTACTTTTTTATTTTATCGAAAAATAGTAACTTCACGAATGAAGGATCTCGAGTCACTAATCGTCAAACCTCAAACGATATTGTCGTGACACAACCTCCCCGGCAGCGGCGCCAAAATTTGATTTCAGTGCCACAACACGTCAAGCTCGCTCACTCAAGCTAGCCACTTGTGAATGACTAACCGTAAGAAACTTAAAACGGCTCGGACACTGAGTCTTTGATAATGAAGGCTTAGGGGTTATGTGTGTGGATAAAAACCTCAATATCGATATCAAAAATAATCACGAAGATAGATTCAAATTCCTTTAGGAAAAAGAATAATAAATCAAATCCCGTGTGTGATTGTGTATACGGATTAGACAACCCGAATCGTTTCCCAACGAGGCGTGAATTGCCAACGTCGTTTTTGGTTTGGAATTTAATGCTCGATGTTTTGATTTGTTTGATTTTATTAATTAAACTACGGGAATGGGGAAAGTAATTAAGGGAATCTATTTTACGGGAAATCCTAAGTGCGAATATAACTAAAACGTAATTAATAAAACGTAAATAAAATGCAACTACGTTTAAATTATATCCTAAAAATGACTAAAATGACTTTTACTCTAGAAATGTAATGTAAAACTAATTTAGAATTAAAACTATTTTTTTTTGGATTTTTCCGATTTTATTTAAATTAAAACTAATTTTTAACTATTTAAACTAAATTAAATTACTAAAAATTATGAAATTTAAGGAGAAAAATATGAAACTATTTTTATAAAATCTAAAATATCATAAGAGACTTTTCAAAACTATATTTTTTTCGATTAATTTTCTATTTTCTACTAATTTAAAACTATTTTAATCTAATTTAAATTGTGAAAAATACCAAATAAAAAGGGAAAAATAAGGAAAAATCTTTTTAGGCTTTTATATTTATCTTAAACTAGGAAAATTGAAAAATTATTTTTTGGAACTTTTTCTGAATTAAATGCAATTAAAGCTAATTAAAAGTGATTAAAAACTATTTTAAATCTAGAAAAATAGCAAACAAAGGACCAAAATTAATGAAAAATTCAGGAAAATGCTAAAATGCTATTCTGGTTCTATGAAAAATATCAAATAAGGTGCTTATGTGACAGAAATCAGAGCTGCAGTGTTAATGGATACCAAATAAGCACTTTTCAATAAGCTAATCAACAAATTAAGCCACCAAACTTCTACTTAAGCTAGATTATACTAAAATAAGCTAAAACCAACTAAATTAAGCTACTCCTAACCTCTGATAAGCAATTTCACAAGTTCATGAGCTCACTGATTTGGACAGCAAACAATGAACAGGTCTTATGTTTGAGCTTATGCACTAGCTTATCCAGAGAGCTTTAGCCAAAAACAGATAAGTGGCCTTAAATACCACCTAGAAGACTAAACCTGAACCAAAAATCAGACCCTAACAAGCCTTATTGACCCTCGTGATGTGCAAGTTCTCGCATGATAAACCAATTTTTGACACCTTTTGACTTTGAAAATCAGTTATGAAGTTTGACTTTAGTGAGATTTGAATGCAATTTAAGGACTAATGTTGATGTATTTTGATGAAATATGAATGAAGCAAGCTAGTTTATCAAGTTTAACACCCATATGAAAGATTAAGATAGACTGATTTCAACAGATATGTGATCAAGACAGTTAGCATGAAAAATTTTGACTATCAATGAAACTTATGCAAAACAAGGACAGATATGAGATCAATTCACTATAGTAGGCCTAAATCAACTGATCTATTCCATTATTAGACCTCTAAAACAGTTTTCAAAGCTAAACCAAACACTCCTTTTAGACAGTTAAATGTAATCAACCTTAGCTAAACATGAAAACAAGATTATACTAACTATAAATCATATCAAAAGCACTAAAATGAAGGCAATAAACACTACTATAGATCTACAAGATATTATAACACCACTGTTTAATATGCTAGCATATGAGATCAAGATTAACTTACAAGAATCCTAGCCACTATGGCTTGCAAACCAGCAAAAGGACCACTAACCTAACCCATTTAACATCTAATCAACCCATCACAATCAAACCAAAACCATTTCTGAACCAAGATCACCACCACAGTTGACTTTCGTTGACTTGTAGATTTTGTGAATGTAAATGAGTGTAATGGACAGTGGGTGCAATGTAAGCTCAATAAAGCTATAATTAGCTGAAATGAGCTTATTCCATCATTCTAATTAGCTTATTGATCACTTTTAAAACATAAATGCAAGATAAAATTCAAGAGCTTGGAACTTTTATTAAAACTGAAAAGAGGTTACAAGGAAATGGAAATACAATAAAAGCTTAATAAAACATTTAGAAAAATACTGAAAATTAAAGACAATAAGCTAAAATTAAAACTAGGATTGCACGACTTGAAATGGTGAGCCAAAGGTGTCCTTTTATAGCCTTGAGGAGGAGGTCTTGGGTCTTTGGAAGAGCCTAGAAGGCTTATTCTGAGCCACTCATTCATCCATTGTCACTTGCACCAATCAGATTGCTCCAAATCACTTGTTGAGGTGTTTCGGCCAATGATATTGTGCCAATTGGCCACGTGGCATTCCATCTGACATGTCAGCTGAGGATAAGGCTTCTAGAAATATGCTTAGTACGAGGTTGGTGTTTGGGAGGTGGTAAATGGTGGCCTTTGGGTGGTGAAGAAGGACAGGGTGTTTGGGCGCGTTTGGTTTATAATATTATTCTTTAAATGCTTACCGGGTTAAAGGATACGGGTTTGGGTAAATGGTTTATTCGGGTGAGATAATGGGTCAAGGGTTATTAATTGGACCGGGTATAGTGATTTGATTATTGGGCCGAGAGAGCTTATGTTGGATTGGATAATGGATTTGTTAACTTGGACTAGGACTAGACCCATGATATATTCAAGGGACCAAAGTTGTCAATTCTGAATTCTGAGGGACCAAACATGTAATTTCTGAAATTATCCTCCAAGGACCATCTTTGTCAATCTTCAATAGACCAGGGACTGAATTTGCAAGATTTGAATCTTCAGGGGCCATTTCTGACAAATACTGAAACTTGAGGGACTATTTCTGACATTTCTTCAAACTTTGATCAAATCTTCACAAATCATCCTCAGAGATTAGAAATCTCTATAAATGCATAATTCTCACCTTCGGCTACTTAAGCTCTCTTGATCTCTCGTGCTCGGATTCTGATTTGGTACCTTTTGCGTGTTTTACATATCCATACTGCACAAGCACAAACTCGAAAACTTGACAAGAAATATTAGCAATAAACGGCTCTTTCTTGGTTATTTTGGGTCTATTTTGATATAGAAAAGGTATGTGTTTTAGCACATACCATAACGTATTGGATTTCACAAACACATCATATCATAATTATACTAGGCGTATGGTTAAAGAGTTTAGAGATAGAAAGTAGGAGATAGGAGCCTTTCTAGAGAGAGAAAGTAAACAAAGGAAAGAAGGTTAGATTGAGTGAAAGGTCGAACCCTCTACCTTGGGAGGTAGAGGGTATTTATAGTTTTACATAATACGCCCTCCTGACGGGCTGTGGATCAGGCATACAGTGGGTAAAGACCCGTCCTTCCTCCACGGAGTTACCCTACGCTAAACTAAACTAATAACTAACTAATAAACTGATACATAACGAAATGTCTACGAGCTAACTTATGCTAAATTATATTTGGGGTGACCGACACTTCACTATGGAATTTCCAATTCCTAACACCATCAAACATGCTTAATTTTCTTTCTAGATCATCAAATGAACATACCTTGATCATATTATGAAATCCTACTTTATCATAAACCTTGACCTCACTTAATCAAGGTAGAGAATCACTTGCTTGTGAGTAGATCATGGTTTAAGCTTAACCTTTGGCAAATAACTCATCACATCTTCTACTTGATCATCAAAGCTTCATCTTCCCTCCATTTTTCTCTTATAAACCGAACACACACAATCACCTCTAGAAAGTGATGGAAAGTTGTGAAACTTTATGGATAACTAGATATTTACATGTACAAGTTTAGGATTATGGTAAGAATGGTCCCTCTAGTCTATTTCCTTCTACTTTGGCCACATATAAACTTATAACACATTTATTATAAGAAAACTTAAGCCCCTTAAGTCTATTTCCAATTTAGTTGTGACACAACATACTTTCTATAACCATATAACCTATTCGTTTACTATTAGGTTGAAACCCGAGTTCGACTAGTCAATCACGTTAAGCCTTGGTCAATTTCATCTAGGGTGGGGCCTATTTGAAAATCGGGATTCAGGTCTAACAATCAAATCTTTGTTCATCAATTATAGTCAAGTCTTAGGTTGTTTTCTTCATCAGTTATTGTTTTGTTCATTAGTTAGTATCATTTGTTGTTCATCATGTTTGTGATCATCAAGTTTTGTTCATCAGCTATTTTTAATTATGTTTTTGTTCAGCAAAAGTATGTTCATCGAAATAATAAAAGCTAATCAAATTTAAAAAACTATTCATCAGTACTTTTGTTTTGTCCATTAGTATTTGTGTTAAGTATAATATGTTTAAAAAATGTTCATCAGTACTTTTGTGTTATATAAATTATTTTTAATTACTTTTATGAGTAATCTCAAAAGTTTAATCGTGTAAAGTTTCCTCGTGACCAACACAAGACTAGGAGGAGTCTATGTGTTCAAAATACTTTATTTTCACCAATAGTCATTGTTCAAATGAACTATTGCCACTTTGTCATTTTTATGTAAACATTTTACCATTTACGTAATACGCATGCTCAAACATACGTTATTAGGTTTTAACAACATAAACGCACCCCATTAGACTTATCACACTTTTAATATACCTAGTTGGAGTATATTGATGAGTGTTAACATTTTTGTAAGTATTACATTTTTACGTTGCCCGGGTTAAGTTTCGTGACTTAAGGGCTTAATACACACACTTACTACCTCATGGTATGAGGTGGCGTTTATACATGAGTATAGACATACACATGTCTCCTTTACACAATACTAACTCATTAGTATGCCATGTGTTATGGCTAAATAGGTACAAACCTAAACTACTCATTCTTTACACGCAACTAGAGATAAAAATCACCAAATCTTCATGCGGATGTCATACCCGGTGAATCTCCACCTCCACTATCACCAGTTTCACCACCTCATACAGCAAACTCTGAAATTCCTGTTACGGCTACCCCCACTACTTAAGGTAGGCCTTACATCATTGGGGCCCCTTCCTCAACTTACGAAGTTGGAGGACCTTCAAATGCTTTTCCAAATTTTCCAAGATATGAAATGGGATGCCTACGACGAGACGTTACAACACTCCAAAGCAATGTTCAATTCTTGACACGAGGAATGCGTCTTCGTGAATCTGAAATCTCTTCAGCAAGAACCAAAGCTATTAGAGCTCACCAACGAGCTGATTTGGATGTCCTGGATATGAGTTATATCCGAGATGCCCATACTCATGTTGAAGATACAGTCTTAGATCCAATTACAGGTTTTCAAGTAGTCAAGAACAAAGTAACACATATGGAGAAAGCACAAGACGAAGATGGTGAGCAAATCAACGAGTTAAAACACCGCTTAACTTCAGCGGAGACCATGTTAGAAATTGCTCAAGTTGATCGTTATAGGCTCGAGATTGATCTTTATACCGTACGAGCAGAGATGCAAGCCATGTATCAAGACTTGAGGGTCTTTGGAGAGTTCCGCCCTACTGAAGCCATTGACGTGCTGGCTACTTACGGGAATAATGATCAGCCCGAGCCACAGCAGTCTCCTGACTCTTGATAGAATAGTATTGTTGTAATAGCTAGAAGACTTTGTAGATTATGTAATAGCTAGTGAACGTTGTAATTACTGACTGAGAGTCTCCGTCAGTAAATTTTGAAGAGACCTGTTATGGATTTCGATTTTGTAACCGATATAACGGATTAATTATGTATGAATGTAACTTTTGTTGTATTAGTCTATCTCATCTTGCGTTGTGATTTTAATTTCCAATGTTGTTCTTATATCATTTCTATTGTAATCGTGCCTATTATCCAACTTCATACTTATACCATATCTCTTGTTTAATTGATAAAATCATGTCGCCCAAAAGAAAAAGCAAAGCCTCTGTTGAGAAAATGATTGCTGATAGAGTGTCTGCCGCATACTTACGGTCGGCGGTATGCGCATCTGCTAACGCCGCCACACCACCCGAACGCGGCGAGAAAAACTTGATCTTTAGCGAGGCACTCGCAGTCGCCAGGGCCGATGCAACTAATGGTGGAGCTGGAGGTTCTAATACTACGAGGCCAGCTGTAGGTGCTGAGAGAATAAATTTTGAAGTGGCAAAGGGCTGTACATACAGTGAATTCATGAAATGCCAGCCTACAAATTTCAAAGGCGTTGAAGGAGCCATAGGGTTGACCCGATGGTTTGAAAAATCTGAATCGGTGTTCCTAATTAGCACCACTACTGAAGACTATAAATTCAAATATGCCACTAGTACCTTGATGGATGAAGCATTATCCTGGTGGAACTCTGTAGTTCAACCCATTGGCATTGAAAATGCCAACAAAATTTCCTGGGCAGAATTAAAAACTATGATGAGTAAACAATATTGTCCTCGTAACGAGGTGCAGAAGTTGGAAATCGAATTCTGGAACCACATAGTTAAGGGCTCGGATATCAGCACATACAATCTCCGATTCAATGAATTGGCAATCTTATGCCCAACAACGGTTCCAACTACTGAGAAATTATTGGAGAGGTACATGTGGGGACTTCCACAACCTATATAGGGAAATGTAACCTCTTTTGATCCAACCAAGATAGACGATGAAATGGGAATGGCACCTCGTTACGAGGAAAATATTGTTTAATCATCATAGTTTTTAGTTCGACCCAGAAAATTTTGTAGGCATTTTCAATGCCAATGGGTTGAACTACAGAGTTCCACCAGGATAATGCTTCATCTATCAAGGTACTCATGGCGTATTTGACTTTACAGTCTTCAGTAGTGTTTCTAAGTAGGAATACCGATTCATATCTTTCGAACCATCAAGTCAACCCTACAGCTCCTTCAACGCCTTTGAAATTTGTAGGCTGGCATTTCATGAATTCACTGTATGTAAAGCCCTTTGCCGTTGGTTCCACATCTATTCTCTCGACGCCTACGACTGGCCCTGTAGTGTTAGAACCTCCAGCTCCACCGTTAGTTGCATCGGCCCTGGCGGCTGGGAGTGCCTCGGCAGCATCGGAAGTTTTTGCGGCTTCGGCAGCCTCAGTGGCTGTGGCAGCGTTAGCAGATGAAGTTACCCGCTCGGCTGTAAGTGCGGCAGACACTCTATCAGCAATCATTTTCTCAACAGAGGCTTTGCTTTTTCTTTTGGGCGAAATGAATTTATCAAATATACAAGAGATATGGTATAAGTATGAAGTTGGATAATAAGCACGATTACAATAGAAATGATATAAGAACAACGTTGGAAATTAAAATCACAACACAAGATGAGATAGATTAATACAACAAAAGTTACATTCATACATAATTAATCCGTTATATTGGTTACAAAATCGAAACCCATAACAGGTCTCTTCAAAATTTACCGACGGAGACTCTCAGTCAGTAATTACAACGTTCACTAGCTATTACGTAATCTACAAAGTCTTCTAGCTATTACAACAATACTATTCTATCAAGAGTCAGGAGACTGCTGTGGCTCGGGCTGATCATTATTCCCGTAAGTAGCCAGCATGTCAATGGCTTCGGTAGGGCGGAACTCTCCAAAGCCCCTCAAGTCTTGATACATGGCTTGCATCTCTGCTCGTACGGTATAAAGATCAATCTCGAGCCTATAACGATCAACTTGAGCAATTTCTAACATGGTCTCCGCTGAAGTTAAGCGGTGTTTTAACTCATTGATTTGCTCACCATCTTCGTCTTGTGCTTTCTCCATATGTGTTACTTTGTTCTTGACTACTTGAAAACCTGTTATTGGATCTAAGATTGTATCTTCAACATGAGTAAGGGCATCTCGGATATAACTCATATCCAGGACATCCAAATCAGCTCGTTGGTGAGCTCTAATAGCTTTGGTTCTTGCTGAAGAGATTTCAGATTCACGAAGACGCATTCCTCGTGTCAAGATTTGAACATTGCTTTGGAGTGCTGTAAAGTCTCGTCGTAGGCATCCCATTTCATATCTTGGAAAATTTGGAAAAGCATTAGAAGGTCCTCCAACTTCGTAAGTTGAGGAAGGGTCCCCAATGATGTAAGGCCTACCTTAAGTAGTGGGGGGTAGCCGTAACAGGAATTTCAGAGTTTGCTGTAGGAGGTGGTAAAACTAGTGATAGTGGAGGTGGAGATCCACCGGGTATGACATCCGCATGAAGATTTGGTGATTTTTATCTCTAGTTGCGTGTAAAGAATGAGTAGTTTTGGTTTGTACCTATTTAGCCATAACACATGGCATACTAATGAGTTAGTATTGTGTAAAGGAGACATGTGTATGTCTATACTCATGTATAAATGCCACCTCATACCATGAGTTGGTAAGTGTGTGTTATTTGTGATAAGTCTTGGTTTATGATGTGTATTTTGGTCCCAGTAATTAACGTTAAGCCCTTAAGTCACGAAACTTAACCCGGGCAACGTAAAAATGTAATACTTACAAAAATGTTAACACTTATCAATATACTCCAACTAGGTATATTAAAAGTGTGATAAGTCTAATGGGGTGCTTTTATGTTGTTAAAACCTAACAACGTAGGTTTGAGCACGCGTATTACGTAAATTGTAAAATGTTTACATAAAAATGACAAAGTGGCAATAGTTCATATGAACAATGACTATTGGTGAAAATAAAGTATTTTGAACACATAGACTCCTCCTAGTCTTGTGTTGGTCACGAGGAAACTTTACACGATTAAACTTTTGAGATTACTCATAAAAGTAATTTATATAACATAAAATAGTAAAGTATGGACCTGAAATGTGCGAGGGGCTACACAAAAGTACTGATGAACATTTTTTAAACATATTATACTTAACACAAATACTAATGGACAAAACAAAAGTACTGATGAATAGTTTTTTAAATTTGATTAGCTTTTATTATTTCGATGAACATACTTTTGCTGAACAAAAACATAATTAAAAATTGCTGATGAACAAAACCTGATGATCACAAACATGATGAACAACAAATGATACTAACTAATGAACAAAACAATAACTGATGAAGAAAACAACCTAAGACTTGACAATAATTGATGAACAAAGATTTGATTGTTAGATTTGAATCTCGATTTACAAATAGGCCCCACCCTAGATGAAATTGACCAAGGCTTAACGTGAATGACTAGTCGAACTCGGGTTTCAACCTACTAGTAAACGAATGGGTTGTATGGTTATAGAAAGTATGTTGTGTCACAACTAAATTGGAAATAGACTTAAGGGGCTTAAGTTTTCTTATAATAAATGTGTTATAAGATTATATGTGGCCAAAGTAGAAGGAAAGAGACTAGAGGGACCATTCTTACCATTATCCCAAACTTGTGCAAGTAAATATCTAGTTATCCATAAAGTTTCACAACTTTCCATCACTTTCTAGAGGTGATTGTGTGTGTTCGGTTTATAAGATAAAAAGGGAGGGAAGATGAAGCTTTGATGATCAAGTAGAAGATGAGATGAGTTCTTTGCCAAAAGTTAAGCTTAAACCATGATCTACTCACAAGCAAGTGATTCTCTACCTTGATTAAGTGAGGTCAAGGTTTATGATTAAGTAGGATTTCATAATATGATCAAGGTATGATCATTTGATGATCTAGAAAGAAAATTAAGCATGTTTGATGGGTTATGTAAACCATTGTTTATGGTATTGATAAATATGTTGTTAGGTTTTGATTAATTTTAAAGATTGATGATGATAGTGATGAGGATGATGAGGATGATGAAGATGATAGTGGTGAGAATGATATGATGATGGTGGTGCTGTGAGTTCTATCTTAACTTGGAACTAAGGTAAGTAAACAGGTTATAATGTGATGTTATAATGAATTCTATACATTATGTGTTTATGTGATTTGTTATGTTAAGGTTAATGAATAGTTAAATATATGTGTTAAAGATGATAAGTTTTATATGTTTAATATTGTTTGGCTTGATATATTTATAGTTATTTGATGATTTTTAATATAATATTTATACATCGTATATATGTTGTTAATGATGATTATATTTTTAATTTAATGCTTTAATTATATGGACCACTAATATAATATTAATTAATAAATTTGATTACATGTTCAATTATTTATATGAGATTTTATTATATTTAACGATTTTAAACCGACAAAATTTATCATTTATACACAACTTGCTCAAGCTAGTTAATTTATCATTTATACACAACTTGATCTAGTTAGTTAAATCCAATTTGGAATGGCATAACTAAAATTGTACGTTGGGTTTTGTATTTGATTTGTTTTGATATATTAGTGTACATAATATTTATTCAACATAAATTTGACCAAAATTTAAGACAACATATATATTGTTTGTTGTTTTGGGTACACTTGTTTTACATTACCTGGAAACCTTCGTGACACTTTTCTACCATCTTTTATGTATCTTGCTCTTCCTGTGCATATATGATATCATAATGACCACTACCACCGGTACCTTGTGTCGTCCTTTGCTTCTCTTGATACTGTTGTTCGCATTGTTGCTTGTGTTAAAATAACCAAATCTGCTCTTAAACCAACCACAACACAATCAATTCACCCAGCCAACCACCCCTTGGTGAAATCTTTTATTAACTGAATAGACAAGAAGATGAGTCCACAAAGCGTGTGCTCACCAAACAAATACACAAGACAAAGATAATCCCCTTCAGAAGGGTTCTATCTATCTCACTACAAATATATGAATACACCAGATCCTCACTACAACTCTCAATACAACCTAACAATCTATAAAACTGATCAAGATGATCAGAGTTAACCAAGATCAATAATACCAGACCACACTTGAGAGAAAAAGACTTCCAACGCTTTTAGAGAGATAATATGTGAAAGATAGATCCAGCCAAGAGGAAGACCGGCTTATATACCAGCAGAAAATACATATCAACCCCTCAAGATATAAAACCTGCTACTAATAGCCAAACATACAAACATTAGAACATTTTGGCATAACAAGCCCTTTGAATTAAAGTCAAACATGAGCTTGTATCCCAACTCATATATTTCAACACCCCATCTCAAGCTCATGGCTTGAACAAGTCTATCGACCAGCTTATCACAAAACAACTTATGTTGAGAAACACTCAACCCTTTAGTAAATATATCTGCAACATTGTTAGCAGAAGCAACTTTCAAAGTTTTAATAACCCCTGAAGATACTTTCTCTCTAACAAGATGTAAATAAATCTCAAAATGTTTGGTTTTTTCATGAAAAACTGGATTAGCAACAATCTGAATAGCGAACTGCTATCACAAAATAAACTTGCAGGTAACAAATCCTCTACACCCAAATCTTTAAAAATTTTTATAACCCAAATAAGCTCACAAGTAGTAGATGCAAGACATCTATACTGATTCATGAAGATCTAGAAATAGTTGCTTGTTTCTTACTTTTCCAAGAAATCAGATTATTACAAAAATAGACACAAAAACCAGAAACTGATTTCCTAGAAACAGGACACTTAGCCCAATGCTCTGAATAAGCATACAGATTAATACTTTTACCATACACAAACTGAATACCTGTACCAGGAGCCTGTTTTAAGTATCTCAAAACTCTAAGTGCAGCAATAAAATGAGAGTTAAGAGGAGCATGCATATGCTGACTTAGACAATGAACTGCATAAGAAATGTCAGGTCTAGTAACAGATAAGTATATAAGCTTCCCAACCAATTTTTGATACTCAGTCATATTGGACAAAAATTTATCATTTTCAGTCTCAACATGACTCAAAACCACATTCTGCTGCAAAGGAGTAGCAGCAGGCTTACAAGCCAATAACCCATATTCAAGTAACAAATCCAAACAGTACTTTCTTTGAGAAAGACAAAGCCCAGATTCACAATTTAGAACTTCAATTCCCAAAAAATATTTAAGTGGACCAAGATCTTTAATCATAAACTTTGAATTTAGAAACTTTTTAAACTTCTCAATCTCACTGACATTATTACCAGTGATGACAATATCATCCACATAAACCAATAATGCCAAGAAAACACCATCATAATCTTTAGTGTACAAAGAGTAATCATTAAGACTTTGTTTAAAACCATTTTCTATCAAAGCAGTGGTGAGTTTTTCATTCCACTGCCTAGGAGCTTGCTTTAAACCATACAAAGACTTATTCAATTTGCACACTCTAGTTTCATTTTTATCATAATAACCAGGAGGCAACTGCATATACACATCTTCATACAAATCTCCATATAAAAAAACATTATTAACATCCAGTTGAAATAAAGGCCAATTGTTAGAGACAGATAAAGCAATAAGACACCTAACAGTAACCATTTTGACAACTGGACTAAATGTTTCTTCATAATCAATACCTTCCCTCTGATTATAACCCTTAGCAACAAGTCTAGCTTTATATCTATCAACTTCACCAGTAGATTTAAATTTGATTTTCCAAATCCACTTGCAACCAATAGCAAATCTACCATTAGGCAATTCACACAATTCATATGTATTATTCCTATGTAAAGCTTCCATTTCAGAATTCATAGCATCTTTCCACATAGGATTTTGAATAGCCTCAGAAAGAGATTTAGGCTCACAAGACTTATTTAGAGTAGTAGAGAAACACATATTAACTCTAGACAAATTTGAATAAGATACATATTTCTCAAGACCATACTTCACATTACTACCAACAACAAAATCATTAAACCTAACAGGTTGAGTTCTAGTCCTGCTAGACCTCCTAGTGTTTGGTGGTGCTTCCATTTGAATATTTTGATCCTCACCATTGAAAACATTTTGACTTATGCCCTCAGAGGTGATATTTTCATCTATCTGGGTTCTTTGTGGTTGCACCTTCTTCATTTACAGTGTTATTACTGTTATCTGAAGGTGCCATACCACTACCTTCCTCATTAGAAGGGCCCCCTCTTCATCATAGGGACTTTCAAACCCATGGACATCAAAAAAATTTAAGTTGTCTACTCCATTATCATCAAAGTTTGGTTGAGATTTATTAAATTCAGTATTAGATTTACCAAAATCATTTGAAGGTTTATGAAAAACATTTGATAACTTCATTTTAAAAGGAAAGACAGTTTCATAAAAAGTGACATCTCTTGAATAAAAACAGATTTACTATCCAAACCATACAACTTATAAGCCTTTTTCACACTTGAAAAACCAATTAAGACACATTTTTCAAATTTAGAACCAAACTTATCATATGAATTTAAAACAGTAGAGTAGCACATACATCCAAAGGATCTGATATGAGAGAGACTAGGATCCTTACCATACACTAAAAAATAAGGTGAAGCACCAGACAAGACAGAGGAGGGAAGCCTGTTAATAAGATATACTGGCAGTTAAGAGACATTCGGCCACATATTCAGAGGAATCTCCCTCTGAAACATAAGACGCCTAGAAACATTAAGAAGGTGTCTATGTTTCCTCTCAGCAATCCCATTTTGTTGAGGAGTATAAGCACAAGAAGTTTGATGAATCATCTCTAACTCGAGAAAAAGAGTGGATAATTGATTATTTACAAATTCAGTTCAATTATCAGACCTTATGATCTTAACTTTTTATTAAAACTGTAAAACAAGTTTTATAAAATTTGTAATATGATCACAAACTTCAGTTTTTGACTTCAGAAGATAGACCCAAACAGCCCTACTAAAATCATCAACCAAAGTTAAAAAATACTTAAAACCTTCTTTACTAGTAACCTTATAAGGACCCCAAACATCACAGTGAATAAGATCCCCAACAGTTTTAGACTTATGTTCACTTAAAGGAAATGGTTTTCTAGTTTGTTTGGCCTTGTGACACACATCACAAGGAGTAAGATGATTCACCTTTTTAAAACCAATTTTATTTCCCAAAGTAGTCAAGACTTGATCGTGGGATGACCAAGTCTTTGATGCCATAACTCATTAGAAACATGACAAACAAATACAGAATTACACATAGCAAGATTAGACTCACCACAATCAGTTTCATCAAACAAGTATAGACCAGTGAAACACTACCAGTCCCCACAATTTTGCCCAGTTTCAAATCCTGAATATAACATTTATGCTCATCAAAACCAACAAAGAACTTACTATCCTTAATCATCTTATTAACAGATAAATGTGACATTATACTCGGGAACAACAAGAACATCAAACAAAACCACACCAGAAGTGAGTCTAAGACTACCAATAGCAGTAATATTAGTAACAGTACCATTAGGATGACCAACAGTTAACATGAGACTAGAAATATCAACAATATTAAACATATTTTTGGTAGAATCAGTCATATCTTTGATTAGCACCAGAATCAATAACCCATCCTAAGGTAACATGATATTTCTCAGAACTAGACTTAGCACAGAAAAACTTCTCAATATGCAGATTAAACATCACATTATTATTAAAGAAGGTGGGAGATATACTTGCCATACTTGCAGAACCATTAGCGTAAAGTTTTTCATTAATGAGACTTAAAAGTTTCATCATTTGATCATTAGTGAAAGAACCAGTCATAGAACCAGAAGTAGATGGTTGAAACACATCTGCATTATTAGCATTAAACTTTTGACAACAGATTGTTTTGACAGATTAGGATTCTTTTTAAAACCAGGTGGATAGCCATTCAACTCAAAACATCTATCAATAGTATGCCCAATCAAACCACAATGTTTGCAAACCAGATTAGGATTAGGTCCCCTATTACCAGTATTATTGTTACTATTAACATTTCTCCTAACAAAATTGTTATTAGAATTGGAATTGTTATTAGTCTTAGCAACAAAAGCGGCGGGTTGAGTCTTACTACTAGGACCAGAAATAGGGTGAAGACCTCTATGAGATTCCTCTCTAGATACAACATTAAAAGCTTCTTTGACATCAGGCAAAGGGTCCCTAGCAAGAATGTTACTCCTAATAGGTTGATACACATCATTTAAGCCCATAAGAAACTGCATGAGTCTAACAAGTTGATTATGTTTCAAAATTCCCTCATGAGCAGCACAAGTACAAGCAGGCAACAAAGTTAAGGTATCAAATTCTCTCCAAAGAGAATTTAACTTGTGATAATAATCAGGCACAGATAAATCACCTTGCTTAAGAGAGTTAGTCTTATGAATCACATTAAAGATAACAGAACCATCAATTTTATCATAAGTTTCCTGTAATTCATCCCAAACTTCAGATGCAATTTCAGAGTAAACTTGACCTAAGTACAATTCAGAAGACAAAGACCCAAGAATCCAACCAAGAACTATAGCATTACATCTTTCCCACTGCTGGGAAAGAACAACACTAGTAACGAGGTTTAACACGGTACCATCAACAAATCCCATTTTATTTTTACCCTTCAAAGCAATTTTCATAGATGAGACCACATTTTGTAATTATCAGATCCAGTGAGTTTAAAATGCACAATAGGAATATTAGAACTATCACTAGAATGCAAGTAGAGAGGATTACCAGCATCTAAAGAACTAATAAGAACTTCAGCCATAATAAACCAAGAAATAAAAGATAGCAACAAAAACCGGACAAAACTAAAGACTACCAGAACAAGAACACCAATAAAACTACAACCAACTAAACTATCACCAAGAAAAACTACCAAGAACACTAAACTCACACCCAATTCTCTTGAAACACCCGGTCTTACACCTATCTGTGGGAAGAGCAGGTTTCCGTACCTCTCAAGGAGGCAGGTCAAGAAGTTACCCACAGAGTTTGCAGTGTAAAAACTAAAGCACTCAGAGAATTAAAAGAAGAAAGATAAACCTTCCTTAGAAGATACGCAGCGGAAACCAGATTACCAACCTTCTTGATTCAAGTCAAGAAAGTCAATAACCAACCAAGAACCCCAAGAACACCACCGGGAATCACCAGAACCAAGATCCCCAATTTATCAATTGGGGTTTCAAAAACCCAATCGACAAATTCAAGATCCACCACTAAAAGCGACAATTAACACTACGGCCGTTAAGAAAACAACCTCACAAGAACCCAATTGCTCAAGAACCAAGAAACCCCCAAATTTGAGATCAAACCCTAGAAACCCTAATATCAAGAACCAATGGAGATCAAAGCCGTGGCTCTGATACCATGTTAAAATAACCAAATCTGCTCTTAAACCAACCACAACACAATCAATTCACCCAGCCAACCACCCCTTGGTGAAATCTTTTATTAACTGAATAGACAAGAAGATGAGTCCACAAAGCGTGTGCTCACCAAAAAAATACACAAGACAAAGATAATCCCCTTCAGAAGGGTTCTATCTATCTCACTACAAATATATGAATACACCAGATCCTCACTACAACTCTCAATACAACCTAACAATCTATAAAACTGATCAAGATGATCAGAGTTAACCAAAATCAATAAAACCAGACCACACTTGAGAGAAAAAGACTTCAACGTTTTTAGAGAGAGATAATATGTGAAAGATAGATCCAGCCAAGAGGAAGACCAGCTTATATACCAGCAGAAAATACATATCAACCCCTCAAGATATAAAACCTGCTACTAATAGCCAAACATACAAACATTAGAACATTTTGGCATAACAAGCCATTTGACTTAAAGTCAAACATGAGCTTGTATCCCAACTCATATATTTCAACAGCTTGCACCTTAACTTTCGATCTTATTCCGCACCTCGAATCTGCTCACACTTAATCTTGCAATCCCCGATCTCCATATCTCTGCGAGTCTTACCCGAAACAAGAACGGCAGCTAAACACAAGAAGAAAAAAACACAATGTTCTCTTTAACTCCCATTTTTAGTTAATGTGGGGAATTTGTAGTAATAACGAACACCAACGGATATGCTTAGTCTCTGAAAGGCGTGTGAACACTTTTAGATCGAATCAATTTGGCGGTTCTACCAAATTATTCAATCGGATATAATTCAGAGTTGAGAATTTTCTGTATGTTTGTGTATGAGATATAATGAACCGTTATATTGATAATGACCAAACAAACCGTATATAACATGTTCGGGATAACGCCAATGGCGTTTTAGGGTTTCAAGTTGTCAAGTTTTGTCCCTCGATTTCCGAAAATTAATCTGAGGAACAACACTTCGCAGAATCAATGACTTCAGAATTCATTGCATTTCAGTAAATACAACTTGCAGAATCCATTGAATTCGGAGAAACACAACTTCAGCAGCAATTTTACATAGCAACTTCGAGTGGACCACGGGCTCTGCCCCTTGGACCTGCCAGGGGCAGCCGCCCTTGGACCTGCTGGCGCTGCCCCCGGACCCCGTCCCTTAGGGGCTTCGCCCCTAAGATCATAATAAATTCAAGTAGGTGTGCACTCCGCACCTCCAAACCTAAATGATGTATTATTATAATGAAATTGGTCAAAACAAGTTAATCCAATTACACTAAAATATCCAACAGTTAATATACTTTTACTAACTGTTTTGCGTTTTGCTTGTGAACGAACATTGTGTCACCGTATATACACAATCGTCGGGAATACGTGGCTGAGTTTTGAGCATGCATGTTGACAAGTGTTGAAGTGGTTTCATGCTTGTCAATATAACTATGCCAACAAGGATACAAGGCAAATTGGCAAAACGTTGATACTTTAAGGATTGTGTTTTGTCGTTTAGTGATAGTAATGGTTATCTATGGTATCAACCGTTTAGTGATAGTAATGGTTATCTATGGTATTCAAATAAAATAAATATAACTAAGGTCGATCTTTTTCAAGAAACAAAAAACATGAAGAAAGCAAGTTGAAAAGAGAATAACGTAATCATGTTTTGACCGAAATCAAAGGTCTTAAAACATTTTTTATCATTATATAATGTTACTATGTTGCTATTCTATTATTGATTGGTTAAAGTGGTGTATCAGTTAAAAGTATATAATTGCTATAGTATACCATGGTATAAAGATGTAACCGGAAGAAGAAGAAGAAGAAGAAGAAAAGAAGGATTTTGTATTTACAAGCCATATTAAACAATTTATTTTTAGGCTATTTATTTTTTTTTAACTAATTTATAAGTTACTTAAGTATATGTTTGTTTTCTTTTATTACCAACCCCATTCAAATTTTTGTCGTATATTCATACAATTTTAAGAATAAAAGCTAACTTTAAGATATCAATACAATAAATTTAACAATTAAAATATAAAATATTAGCTAAATTATCTTAGTTCACTTTCAGCTAACTAAAGTTGAACTTAAATAATGAATTACTGATATGTTACATTTCAATACTCGTGTTGGTTTAATATGTTATATTTAGCTTTATTCTCATTGTTTCAAAATTTCTGAAATAAAATTATCTGAAATTGGTATAAACGAAAGCAAACCCATAAATAGGTGGTCTATAAGTTAGTTTTGATAAATAGGTTACCTAATAGTAAAAACATAAACCACTGATTTAAATTAAAAAAAAAAAAAAAAAAAAAAAAAAAGTATTTGGTTTGTGTATGCCAACCGCCAAGAAATTGTAGTTCTACGTGTCCATCACTTTCCTTTAGTCCTAACTCATTCATGAGTCAATGTCATTACCCGTCACTTCTAAATAATGCTCAAAACCACCGATTTACAAAAAACAATGGGTGCTAATGTCGCTTTGATTCTTTTTTCTTAACAAATGTCGGTATTTCTCTTTCAAGTTATACCTCATATTCGATCTAATAAATGTTGTTGATCCAATTGTACGCACAAGGTGTCACTTTCCTCTTCGTCTTCGTTGTTGCATGTTTCCCCTCCAGTAAAATCTAATGTTCATATGATATGGCGAACATTGTTGCATCGTTGCCTCCACCCTCGCACCGCCATTTATCTAATAAGTCCGTCATTGTGAACCTCTTATTTCTTAATCACATGTTATCATTCTTTGGGGTAAATGGATGTAACTTTAAGGTGAAAAAAGGTCAGAAAGGACACGCAACAGAGGAAAGTGCATGTCAACGCTCTGTTCCAGAGTTTATTTTTTGAGAGAAAAGAATAAATTTGGGACAAAAAAATAAATAAATAAAAAATAAAAAATAACCCTGTGAAACTGAGATTTTTTAAGAGACGAGAGGAAAGTAAATGATAGTAAATTACACCAAAATTACTCTTCTAATATTCTTCCCAAATTGAGATGATTTACATTTTTTTTTCAACTCGAGACCACAAGATTAAAAATTAATTTTTTTTCTTCTCCTAATTATAAGTTACTGTATTATAGTTATAACTTTGATGCACTAAATTTTTTAAATATGATGCACCAACTATATTGATGCATTAACTTTTTTTCTTTAATGCACTAAATTTGTTTACTATAATCACCAATATAATAACTACTTCATGCCAAGTTTTCAACAATTTTGCTGCTTTCTTTATATGCAACAACTTTGTGATGTTGATTAGTGTGGATGCATATTGGCACGCAATTGCGAACTTTACTGTTGGTCCATGCCATTCGTCCTTTCGATGGTCTACTCACTTTTTTTTTTAGTGAGTGGAGTATTTTTAGTGATCTTTTATGGGACGCACATGAAACAATAACAATTATTGGGTGTTATTGTTTAGGAGAGTGTTTTAGTTATTGGTAAGATGATAAGCTGGCACACAAATAACGTTTATTAGTGCTTTACTACTCCTAGCACTTTCCGTGTAGTATACGATGTATCCCCATTACCATGGATACGCCGTATTCTTCTTTTGAGACGGCATTTTCTTCGCTTTAGCTCCGGATCTTGCAACTTTCCGTGTCATTTCCACTTTTGCTCCATATTTACTGCGAATAAGAAATATAAACGATTAATTAGCAATTCTTAGATAAAAACATAGTAAATGGTCAATATAAAAGAGATAAATGATACATAATATATGTACTTATTGATCATATCTGTTTTCTGTACTAAATATATCACGCCTTGATTGGTGGTTATAGAGAATATATCAATAATAGAGTAGTGCTTTGATACACCTTTGACACCTCATAATAACTAGCCTAGTGCCTAGGTCCAACTTCTGTAACTAACTATTATGCATGTGTCTCTTAACCAACACTACCTCACCGTATGGGCACATAAACTACAAGGAACCCTAGGAGACTCGGGGATTTTCAAGGTTTATGTGATTCTTAGTCCAAATATAAATGATTATTGCATGTTATTACTATTGAATATCTAATCAATTCACAAGCAATATATAAGCACAATCACTAACAATAAAACAATAGAGAAAAACAAAATAATATAAGATTTCATGCAATCCTAAGTAAACACAAGAAGATTTAGCCTAGCATAGCATACGAAAAACAATAAATCAACATAATCAAGCAAGTAATGATAAACATAGTTGAATGACTAATGTAATAACTTATCTTGATGATACACTTGAGTTCACAAGGTAAAAAGCACTTCTCCCTAAAATTGTCTCCCAAAAGTTTCACATGAATTATGAAAACAAAGCTAGAATACATATAAAATTCAGGGTGTGACTGAAAAGTTTGTGTGCAAACAACACATGTTCACTCTTGCCTTCACAGAAATGTCGAGGGTTACAACGATGTACACTAAATAGAACAATGCAAGCGGAAATTAGAAACGAATTACGCAATGAAATGAGGTTTGACAGGAAATTGAAAATATTTCGTTATTTTCATTTGAGGGTTTGACGATTATTACCGGAAATTCTAATATTTATATACGATAAATATTAGAGGGTAATTAATGACAAGAAGCAAAACAACAAACCCCAAGGGTGTTTGTTGTGCTCATTCGACCACCCAACCAAAGAGGGGGGAGTTACTTGTTCACCAAATATTCTAGAACCTTCTTTTGTATCCTATAAATACTAAGGATTTTCAAGGGTTCTCATAACACACTCCTCTACCCTAAAAGCTCTCTTTTTCTCTCCCTCTTTTCGGCGATAGTAGAAACGAACCAAAGGGTTCAAAACCCTTTGGTTGATCGAATTTTAGGTCGACTAAACCCTTAGTCGACTGTCTAGTCGATTATGGTTTTACCCTGTTTCGTACTCACCTAACTTGCGATAGGTTCGAACCCTGGTTCTACCTGTGCAGTATCGATGGAAACCTGATGCAACCCTAAAGGTGATTATTTCCATTGAACCATAGAAGTGTTCGTAACACAGCAAGAAGATCAAGAAGGTGTTCTTTGCATCTGTTTTGTTCAAAGATGCTTACTAACAACAGAATAATCAAGTAACTGTTCTAAACACCCTTTGTATGTATTATTAGTAGCTTATATCACTGTTTAGTATATCTGCAACTAGGGTTTTGGTCTGCACAGTTTTTGTGTGTTTATTTTTTCAATGTGCATGTCTGATAATTGTGTGGATGACCACCAGAATCCTACAGTGACGGCGTCAACTTAAGGTTGTGATTTGTTCACCTTGCCGTCATCTATTTGGGTTTTTTTCACTGACTTCACTTGACGACATTAGCTTATAGGCCATGATTGCGTCATCTTGGGCTTGTGATGGCGTCACCATGCTTGTCTCCACACACTGCCTGGTCACGAAAAATTGTAAAACTTCACTTTCTCGGCAATTCTAGTGACGGTGTTAGACATGCCATTCACACTTTGGAACTTTGTATTTTTCTTCTAATCTTCGTCCAAATGAACCGAAAACTTGTACGCTTCCATCAAATTCATTGTCTAAGATCAAAAACCAAATATGAAGGATTTTAAGCAATAATAAGGGTAAAGTGGATGAAATAATGGGGTAAATGACCCCTCAAATTACTATAATTTTGCACCTCATCAGAACCATGCGAAGCTGTGGAAGTACCTTAATGAATGTTGTCATTTTTATTTTCAAGGTATTTTATTGTGCTCCTGATAAACATTTATGTACACACTTGAAATGTTTAAGTAATAATGCTACGTTAGCAATTTTATCAAATTAGCTTTTGAAAATGGTTGCAAAGTAGACATGTTTGTTGAACATCATGGTTATGATGTTATTGCGGATGTTGTAAATGCGAGTGATGAAGAAGAGGATGATGAAATATATATATATATATATATATATATATATATATATATATATATATATATATATATATATATATATATATATATATATATATATATATATATATATATATATGGAAGATATATCAGAATATGTTTGTCCTGAACATGTAGGTAAAGAATATGTTATTATTCCAAACATAGTCGTTAATGACACGTTTCTAAATAAGCTAGTTGATGGTAAGTACATTAATCAGGATGTTAGTGCTATCTTAGGTTTTCTAATAGAGGGAGGGTGAACTTACGGATAAAGATGTTGATAATAGAGTTAAAGTGAAAGAAGGGTTGGTATATCTTATTCATGATCCAAATGTACCATGGAATGAGATGAAACCATTATTAGGTAGCACCTAGACCAGCTAAAAGATTGTTTGATTAATTATGGGTTTGCTAATTGATATCAATTATGATATAGAAGGAACGATTAAAGAAGGACACCAATATTGTGTAGAAGAAATGTTCAAGAAGGAAGGTGTTAAAGCAAGAAAGGAAATGAGAAGGTAGATGAGGATAAAGGTACACCTAAGTCTAAGGATAATGGTTAGCAGAAGGTAGATGAGGGCAAGCAGTTTGTGAAGTGGACTACAACAAAACTTAAGGAGGTAACTAATTCACGTAAGTCTAAGGTCACACCAAAGTCTAAGTGTACACTTAATGTTAATTGCTCAAAATAGGGTTGTTCATTTAGTTTATAAGCATCATTCATGCAAAATGAGGCAACTTTTCAAATAAAAACATTTGATTCCTAATCATAACTACTTGAGAAATTTTGGTTTGGGATTGCTGGTTAGTGGATGGCTAAGCTATTTGCAAAAAAAATTATAAAAAAATACATGGATTAGCTATAGGTTGGCGAAAGCTGATGTTAGAGAGAAGTATTTTATGAATGTTATTTTTGGTCAGTGTAAAAAGGAAAAACAAAAGGCAGCTTATGATCATGAAGGAGAACTTATTGACCATTATGGAAAGCTATGGGATTACAGAGAACAAATCTTGGCCACCAACCCTGGTTTTTCAGTTGACTTAGAGGTGGACACAATTACTTCAAAAGGATGTATATCTCCTCCAAAGGTATAAATTTATTATTATTATATTTTGTTTATGTGTTTGTTATACATTTATAGTAGTATCACGCTATGTTGTATTCCATAGCTATAAAAGATAGATGGATTGAAGCTTGCAGAAGAGTCACCAGACTTGATGCATGTTTTTTGAGTGCCATTTGCAGAGGTGAGTTTTTGACATATATGGGAAGAGATGCTAACAACAAGTTGTTTCCAATAGCTTGGGCAATGGTGACCATTGAAAATTCTCAGAATTGGTGTTGGTCTATTCATAATTTGTCTCAATACTTGAACCTATATAGATGAGCATACCTAACAATCATATCAGATGGTCACAAGGTATATATATTTTCCTTTTCCGAAGTCATATTATCGTATGCTTATTGAGGCAGTTAGAGGAATTCTACCACACGCTAAGCATGGAATGTGGGAAAGGCACATATATGTTAATTCCAAGAAGAAATGAAATGGATTACACTAGAATGCTAGAAGACATTATGGTATACTTAATGCCAAGGCTATTTACAATGAATCAAAAAGCTACAAACTTAGAAGATAATATTTGTCCTTCAATTAGAAAAGAGATAGAGAGGCTAAAAGTAAGTCAAATGTATTGGGTTGTTTATCCTAGTGAATTTTAGGAATTTGAAGTTATGAAGGCAAATTATGGATTTGGTGTGAATTTGAAGCAAAGGACTTGTACATGAAAATGGTGGGACTTATCTGGCGTATCATGTGTTCATGGTATACAAATCAAATGTGACTCAATAGCTATAGTCATTTTATTAGGCGAGTTAGTGGTAGCTCAATATGGGTTAAGAGTGATAATAAACCGTCACTACCCCAGGTGAAGAGGAAGACGCCAGGTAGGCCTAGGAAGAATAAGATAAATCATGTATATGAGAATGTGAATGAAGTTTCTAGGACAGGTAGATACATGATTTTCCAAAACTGTTGGAAAAAATGGCATAACAAAGCTAGATATTATAACCAAACAAGACCAATACATCACAAAAACCACCACAATAAACACAATAACAACATTCTGGTAGCATTCACCAGTGTGTGTGGTTTCATCCACTTCGAACTCCAAAACATGAATTCTTTCCCTATAGGTGTATTCTTGAACTTGCATTACTCGACTTATGTCACAATTCTCATTTTCCGGTCATTTCTCATACTCCATATTCATCATTTCATAACGGTTCATTCATGATTTTGCATTTCACATTAAACGCGTAAATTTTATATTAAATAAACGTTATCGCGTGGGTTATTATTTTGAACATTTAATCCGATACTTCCAAAAATGATCCCGACATATTTTTATACTTACATTTAGTTTATAAAAACTATATTTTTAGTTTACCTAGTGTTTTAAATTTATTTTGTATATAAATCGTTAAATTTATATTATTACGACGTTTTTCTTAAAAACTACTCGGTAATTATTTTATCACTCAAATTTCACAAGGAATGTAATTTTACAATTTTTATAACTACAATATATTTTACTTTGGCCTATTAAAACTTATTTGTTGTCAATACTACTCAAATTTCACCAATATATACAAGTTACAACATCTTGTACTTAACCACACTTTTACTTACATCTTTATATATATACAATAAAGAAAAAAAAAAAAAAAATTTAGATACATTCCCCCCCCCCCCTAAAAACCGGCCATGTGGGGAGGGTGGATACATTTATGGATTTGGTGACTTATTTTCTTATAAACCTATATCTACACTCAAACATCATTCATCTCATTTTATTCAATCACTTTCAATAATTCACAAGACAAGAAAAGTCTCTTCTCTCTTTGTTTTTCATCTCAAAATCCGGCCATCCAAGGTGTTATCAAGGGATCCTCAAAAATTTTTACAAGATCAAGTTAATCAATCTAGCATACACTCTTAATCAAGGTTTTGAAATAAAAACCTAGGGTGTTTAGGTTAAACCTTTGTTCTTTGCACCTCATCAAGTTTACTTGTAAGCATATTACTATCATTTTACATATTTCATCTTCATTTCATATTTATTTCTTCATATTTGGAGCAAACATGCATGCTTATGTTGATTTATACCATTTTTACATGATTTTAGAGTTATATGTATATAAGGTCATCCTATAATTATCCCCTTGGTATATGTTGGTCTTGATGATGTTTAGGAACCCATGACACCCTAAGAAGGTGTATGGTAGGATTAGATTAGCTTTGGAGTTGATTTGAAGGGATTGGAATAGGTTTAGTACGAGAAAAACTATTTTCGATACGTATAAAAAGTGTTCTGTCCTTGTTTTGATTTTCTGGAAAATCCGACAGTAGACATGAGTTTTTGGCCTAGATATTTAGAAAATATACTTTAAAACGAATCCGTGGCCGCTTGAACGGATTAAAACGGAGTTATAACGAAGAAGTTATGAATTTTTCAAGTTTGACGACGAAATATATATTTTTCTGAAATTTCAGCATACTATTTTTACTTTATTAGAGTCAAAAACGAGCCTTAAGCTTTACAAATTATTTCGACTTATCAAAAATATATTAGTATACTTTGATACGAAGCTAAGGACGTATAATACGTTGAAAACGGATTTGAAACGACTAAGATATGCACGTTTTCATAAAATTTCCGTAACTATTATTTTCTGAAAAACTATATTATTTTACGAGACAAGTGTTACGGTAACTAAAACGACCATGTTGGAGGCTGTTTTTAACTATGATGTAGAACTTTTTGTAACGAAATGTCTTTTAATAAAATTGAGATCATCGAGCATATTTTTCAAAACAACCAACCGTTTGTGTAGCGGAGTTGTAGTAAATTATTTATGGATGTTTAAACTTTGCCGAAACTCACTTTTTGAACCACAATTCGACAAAATCACCTTCTTTAACCCTTATTATCTTTAGGTTCGAGACCTTTATGACGAAAACTTCTGAACTGAAACTTCTAGATTTCGATACAAACTTTCCAAAACCGTTGAGTTCGTTTCTTAACGATCGCGTACACCAATTACGACTAGCTCTTGAAGCCATTTTGTCACTTTCATGAAATTTCCAACGACATTATTTTGCGACGAAAAGTTATAATTTCACAATAAATCATTAAGAAACTATCATAGGATGACATTTTGACGTAAATACTTGTAAAGTAATTTTAGAATGGTCAAGACGTCAAAAGAGTATTTTTCGACGATAAGTGTTATTTTCAAAACTCACAAATGGTACAAATAACATACGAAGTGCATGCATATCATTACATCATAACTCATTACGTATCATAACATTCATCATAGGTCAAGATTAAAGTTTCTCTATACCTCGGTGTACTCACTCTTGTCATCATACCGATTCATCAGGTGAGTAATCACACCCCCTTTTTTTTACCGTTTTTACTATATTTTGGGGCGAAATGCATGAACCGTTCTTGAGATAAATTGTTTACTACTTTTATTAACTTGTTTGACTAGAACTTGTGAACTCGAATCAAATCCTTGAACTTAATTACGAAATTATGACTTGTTGGAACTTATTGAACCGTACATGTTATGACCTTGTCCCAAAGTCTCCCATGTTCGGAGCATCACTGCAAAGTCTCCCATGTTGAGACATCACTATAAAGTCTCTCATGTTCGGAGCATCACTATAAAGTCTCCCATGTTCGGAGCATCACTATAAAGTCTCCCTTGTTCGGAGCATCACTACAAAGTCTCCCTTGTTCGGAGCATCACTACAAAGTCTCCCTTGTTCGGAGCATCACTACAAAGTCTCCATGTTGAAGCATCACTATAAAGTCTCCCATGTTCGAAGCATCACTATAAAGTCTCCCGTGTTCGGAGAGTATATCTTTGGGAAGAGGCACCCAGTATATCTTTGGGAAGAGGCACCCAGTATATCTTTGGGAAGAGGCACCCAGTATATCTTTGGGAAGAGGCACCCAATATAACTTTGGGTAGTGGCACCCAGCATAATTTGGCTTCATCAGGAGCATCACTACAAAGTCTCCCTTGTTCGGAGCATCACTGCACAGTCTCCCATGTTTGGAGCATCCCTGAATTATTATATTAGTGGTACTATATTGTGAACTATTATGACCGCTTATACTTGACCATTATACATACTACTTTTGGCAATGGGTTGTGAACACACAGGTTGCAAGTTTTGTATGGCGGAACTTGGCGAGTGGATTTACAATGCCTTTGCTTTGTGACCACATTTGGCAACGTGTGCATGAGCATAAACTAGACGCTATATTTTGGGTAGTGGGTTGTGAACACACAGGTTGCAAGTTTTGTATGGGCGGAACTTGGAACTGAGTGGATTTACAATGCCTTTGCTTTGTGGACTATTTTCGATGACCGAAAGCTTTGAATATTTCTTATGAGTTTTTCTTATTTTTCGAAACGTGTTTACTCACCAACTATTTTCATAGTTGACCCGTTTTTCTCTCATGCATTTCAGGTGATCGTTAGTAAGCTTTTTCTATCAGGTCTTGCATAATGAAGTTTTCAATTGTCACTACAAATCATTATGTAATAGAACGCAATATTTTGGGATCTAAACTTTGTAATATATTCGCCGATGATGGCTAAACTAGTATTGTAATGGTGTATTATTTCTTTTTAATCTTAACGATGGTATGTTCTATTACCTTGTGCTTATGTTCCCTTCCGTTACACCTCGTGTTTCCGCCTCCGGCGAGGGTGTGACAGATTGGTATCAGAGCCAAAGGTTATAGAGAATGCCGATTTTTTAAAAATAAAAATCACACTATAAAAAAAAAAAAAAAAAAAAAATTAAACATTGAACATTGAACATCATCCGAGTCATCTAGTCCTATCGTTGCATCGTTAATCATAAATTATACATACCCTGATCAACTATGTCTAATTTATGAAGAACCATACAATGATAAGAGTGGTAGTTTTAAATCATGTTTAGTCGAGTCTTTTGAGTCGGTCACTGAAGTTGCATTGGTCGGGTGGGTATGCATAGCATGTTTTTACGTTCACGTCTACATTACCGTACCTTGTTCATATCTTCTCTTTTCCATCTTTCGACTTGTTAGACATAGCATGTCTCTGTTCCGTCATGTTTCGATCACTATAACACATTACCACCGTTCTGCACCTCATCGACTTCGTAGAATGTCGTTTACTCAACCCGATGTTTTGGTCCACTGAAAGATCATGGCTGCAAGAAACACACGCTCAGGAGGTAATCGTCCAAACCTGGCATTGGCAATAGAAGGCCCACAAGATCAGAACATTGAAGTTCCTCCCGCACGTGGTCGAGCATTCTATCTGGATACCGAGGAAGCCCGCAACGCGTAACGGGTACATTCCTTTGAACAACTACCTTATTTCATGCGACATAATTTTGAGTGCATAACTTCCTTCCAATTCTTACCACGTTCACGACATTGATTAATTTGAGACCTATTGATATCGACCTTAGTTGTTATATATATTTTGTTGATTTGATTTGAATTGTGTAAGCAAATCCAAGATCGAACGAATCTTTCAAAAGACTTCATTCAAGGATGTTGAATCCTATCTTTCTAACAACTTGTTTCCTAGCTTGATCTAGTGACAGTTCTTGTTTGATGAGTTGCGAAAATCAAGCTAAGAGACAAGTTTACTCAAGTCGGTTTAGTTTAATCTCATGACAGTTCTTGTTTGATGAGTTGTGAGATTAAATCAGAATCGACTACCTAAAGGTCTTTTGAGAGCTACGTTCGATATTGGGTAAGTTTACACTATCAAATCTAATCACGGTGCATACTTAGTTGAATGGGGAACACATGCATGGGTATTGATATGATCATTTAGACTGTTCGTACGAGCATGAACTTTTAGAACCCTTGTTGAGGTTCGGACCATAGTATCGTTAATCGAATCACGAGGACGTGATTCCGCTGACATGGGAAGAATGTCACAATTCTCATTTTTCGGTCATTTCTCATACTCCATATTCATCATTTCATAACGGTTCATTCATGATTTTGCATTTCACATTAAACGCGTAAATTTTATATTAAATAAACGTTATCGCGTGGGTTATTATTTTGAACATTTAATCCGATACTTCCAAAAATGATCCCGACATATTTTTATACTTACATTTAGTTTATAAAAACTATATTTTTAGTTTACCTAGTGTTTTAAATTTATTTTGTATATAAATCGTTAAATTTATATTATTACGACGTTTTACTTAAAAACTACTCGGTAATTATTTTATCACTCAAATTTCACAAGGAATGTATTTTTACAATTTTTATAACTACAATATATTTTACTTTGGCCTATTAAAACTTATTTGTTGTCAATACTACTCAAATTTCACCAATATATACAAGTTACAACATCTTGTACTTAACCACACTTTTACTTACATCTTTATATATATACAATAAAGAAAAAGAAAAAAGAATATATTTTTAGATACATTCCCCCCCCCTAAAAACCGGCCATGTGGGGAGGGTGGATACATTTATGGATTTGGTGACTTATTTTCTTATAAACCTATATCTACACTCAAACATCATTCATCTCATTTTATTCAATCACTTTCAATAATTCACAAGACAAGAAAAGTCTCTTCTCTCTTTGTTTTTCATCTCAAAATCCGGCCATCCAAGGTGTTATCAAGGGATCCTCAAAAATTTTTACAAGATCAAGTTAATCAATCTAGCATACACTCTTAATCAAGGTTTTGAAATAAAAACCTAGGGTGTTTAGGTTAAACCTTTGTTCTTTGCACCTCATCAAGTTTACTTGTAAGCATATTACTATCATTTTACATATTTCATCTTCATTTCATATTTATTTCTTCATATTTGGAGCAAACATGCATGCTTATGTTGATTTATACCATTTTTTACATGATTTTAGAGTTATATGTATATAAGGTCATCCTATAATTATCCCCTTGGTATATGTTGGTCTTGATGATGTTTAGGAACCCATGACACCCTAAGAAGGTGTATGGTAGGATTAGATTAGCTTTGGAGTTGATTTGAAGGGATTGGAATAGGTTTAGTACGAGAAAAACTATTTTCGATACGTATAAAAAGTGTTCTGTCCTTGTTTTGATTTTCTGGAAAATCCGACAGTAGACATGAGTTTTTGGCCTAGATATTTAGAAAATATACTTTAAAACGAATCCGTGGCCGCTTGAACGGATTAAAACGGAGTTATAACGAAGAAGTTATGAATTTTTCAAGTTTGACGACGAAATATATATTTTTTGAAATTTCAGCATACTATTTTTACTTTATTAGAGTCAAAACGAGCCTTAAGCTTTACAAATTATTTCGACTTATCAAAAATATATTAGTATACTTTGATACGAAGCTAAGGACGTATAATACGTTGAAAACGGATTTGAAACGACTAAGATATGCACGTTTTCATAAAATTGCCGTAACTATTATTTTAGAAAAACTATATTATTTTTACGAGACAAGTGTTACGGTAACTAAAACGACCATGTTGGAGGCTGTTTTTAACTATGATGTAGAACTTTTTGTAACGAAATGTCTTTTAATAAAATTGAGATCATCGAGCATATTTTTCAAAACAACCAACCGTTTGTGTAGCGGAGTTGTAGTAAATTATTTATGGATGTTTAAACTTTGCCGAAACTCACTTTTTGAACCACAATTCGACAAAATCACCTTCTTTAACCCTTATTATCTTTAGGTTCGAGACCTTTATGACGAAAACTCCTGAACTGAAACTTCTAGATTTCGATACAAACTTTCCAAAACCGTTGAGTTCGTTTCTTAACGATCGACGTACACCAATTTACGACTAGCTCTTCGAAGCCATTTTTGTCACTTTCATGAAATTTCCAACGACATTATTTTGCGACGAAAAGTTATAATTTCACAATAAATCATTAAGAAACTATCATAGGATGACATTTTGACGTAAATACTTGTAAAGTAATTTTAGAATGGTCAAGACGTCAAAAGAGTATTTTTCGACGATAAGTGTTATTTTCAAAACTCACAAATGGTACAAATAACATACGAAGTGCATGCATATCATTACATCATAACTCATTACGTATCATAACATTCATCATAGGTCAAGATTAAAGTTTCTCTATACCTCGGTGTACTCACTCTTGTCATCATACCGATTCATCAGGTGAGTAATCACACCCCCTTTTTACCGTTTTACTATATTTTGGGGCGAAATGCATGAACCGTTCTTGAGATAAATTGTTTACTACTTTTATTAACTTGTTTGACTAGAACTTGTGAACTCGAATCAAATCCTTGAACTTAATTACGAAATTATGACTTGTTGGAACTTATTGAACCGTACATGTTATGACCTTGTCCCAAAGTCTCCCATGTTCGGAGCATCACTACAAAGTCTCCCATGTTCGGAGCATCACTATAAAGTCTCTCATGTTCGGAGCATCACTATAAAGTCTCCCATGTTCGGAGCATCACTATAAAGTCTCCCTTGTTCGGAGCATCACTACAAAGTCTCCCTTGTTCGGAGCATCACTACAAAGTCTCCCTTGTTCGGAGCATCACTACAAAGTCTCCCATGTTCGGAGCATCACTATAAAGTCTCCCATGTTCGGAGCATCACTATAAAGTCTCCCGTGTTCGGAGAGTATATCTTTGGGAAGAGGCACCCAGTATATCTTTGGGAAGAGGCACCCAGTATATCTTTGGGAAGAGGCACCCAGTATAACTTTGGGTAGTGGCACCCAGCATAATTTGGCTTCATCAGGAGCATCACTACAAAGTCTCCCTTGTTCGGAGCATCACTGCACAGTCTCCCATGTTTGGAGCATCCCTGAATTATTATATTAGTGGTACTATATTGTGAACTATTATGACCGCTTATACTTGACCATTATACATACTACTTTTGGCAATGGGTTGTGAACACACAGGTTGCAAGTTTTGTATGGGCGAACTTGGGCGAGTGGATTTACAATGCCTTTGCTTTTCGACCACATTTGGCAAGCGTGTGCATGAGCATAAACTAGACGCTATATTTTGGGCAGTGGGTTGTGAACACACAGGTTGCAAGTTTTGTATGGGCGGAACTTGGTACTGAGTGGATTTACAATGCCTTTGCTTTGTGGACTATTTTCGATGACCGAAAGCTTTGAATATTTCTTATGAGTTTTTCTTATTTTTACGAAACGTGTTTACTCACCAACTATTTTCATAGTTGACCCGTTTTTCTCTCATGCATTTCAGGTGATCGTTAGTAAGCTTTTTCTATCAGGTCTTGCATAATGAAGTTTTCAATTGTCACTACAAATCATTATGTAATAGAACGCAATATTTTGGGATCTAAACTTTGTAATATATTCGCCGATGATGGCTAAACTAGTATTGTAATGGTGTACTATTTCTTTTTAATCTTAACGTTGGTATGTTCTATTATCTTGTGCTTATGTTCCCTTAGTTACACCTCGTGTTTCCGCCTTCGGCGAGGTGTGACAGATTGGTATCAGAGCCAAAGGTTATAGAGAATGCCGATTTTTCAAAAATATAAATCACAGCTATAAAAAAAAAAAAAAAAAAAAATTAAACATTGAACATTGAACATCATCCGAGTCATCTAGTCCTATCGTTGCATCGTTAATCATAAATTATACATACCCTGATCAACTATGTCTAATTTATGAAGAACCATACAATGATAAGAGTGGTAGTTTTAAATCATGTTTAGTCAAGTCTTTTGAGTCTGGTCACCTGAAGTTGCATTGGTCGGGTGGGTATGCATAGCATGTTTTACGTTCACGTCTACATTACCGTACCTTGTTCATATCTTCTCTTTTCCATCTTTCGACTTGTTAGACATAGCATGTCTCTGTTCCGTCATGTTTCGATCACTATAACACATTACCATTCGCACCTCATCGACTTCGTCCGAATGTCGTTTACTCAACCCGATGTTTTGGTCCACTGAAAGATCATGGCTGCAAGAAACACACGCTCAGGAGGTAATCGTCCAAACCTGGCATTGGCAATAGAAGGCCCACAAGATCAGAACATTGAAGTTCCTCCCGCACGTGGTCGAGCATTCTATCTGGATACCGAGGAAGCCCGCAACGCGTAACGGGTACATTCCTTTAAACAACTACCTTATTTCATGCGACATAATTTTGAGTGCATAACTTCCTTCCAATTCTTACCACGTTCACGACATTGATTAATTTGAGACCTATTGATATCGACCTTAGTTGTTATATATATTTTGTTGATTTGATTTGAATTGTGTAAGCAAATCCAAGATCGAACGAATCTTTCAAAAGACTTCATTCAAGGATGTTGAATCCTATCTTTCTAACAACTTGTTTCCTAGCTTGATCTAGTGACAGTTCTTGTTTGATGAGTTGCGAAAATCAAGCTAAGAGACAAGTTTACTCAAGTCGGTTTAGTTTAATCTCATGACAGTTCTTGTTTGATGAGTTGTGATATTAAATCAGAATCGACTACCTAAAGGTCTTTTGAGAGCTACGTTCGATATTGGGTAAGTTTACCCAATCAAATCTAATCACGGGTACGTACTTAGTTGAATGGGGAACCATGCGCATGGGCATTGATATGATCATTTAGACTGTTCGTACGAGCATGAACTTTTAGAACCCTTGTTGAGGTTCGGACCATAGTATCGTTAATCGAATCACGAGGACGTGATTCCGCTGACATGGGAAGAATGTCACAATTCTCATTTTCCGGTCATTTCTCATACTCCATATTCATCATTTCATAACGGTTCATTCATGATTTTGCATTTCACATTAAACGCGTAAATTTTATATTAAATAAACGTTATCGCGTGGGTTATTATTTTGAACATTTAATCCGATACTTCCAAAAATGATCCCGGCATATTTTTATACTTACATTTAGTTTATAAAAACTATATTTTTAGTTTACCTAGTGTTTTAAATTTATTTTGTATATAAATCGTTAAATTTATATTATTACGACGTTTTTCTTAAAAACTACTCGGTAATTATTTTATCACTCAAATTTCACAAGGAATGTATTTTTACAATTTTTATAACTACAATATATTTTACTTTGGCCTATTAAAACTTATTTGTTGTCAATACTACTCAAATTTCACCAATATATACAAGTTACAACATCTTGTACTTAACCACACTTTTACTTACATCTTTATATATACAATAAAGAAAAAGAAAAAAAAAATATATATTTTTAGATACATCCCCCCCCTAAAACCGGCCATGTGGGGAGGGTGGATACATTTATGGATTTGGTGACTTATTTTCTTATAAACCTATATCTACACTCAAACATCATTCATCTCATTTTATTCAATCACTTTCAATAATTCACAAGACAAGAAAAGTCTCTTCTCTCTTTGTTTTTCATCTCAAAATCCGGCCATCCAAGGTGTTATCAAGGGATCCTCAAAAAATTTTACAAGATCAAGTTAATCAATCTAGAATACACTCTTAATCAAGGTTTTGAAATAAAAACCTAGGGTGTTTAGGTTAAACCTTTGTTCTTTGCACCTCATCAAGTTTACTTGTAAGCATATTACTATCATTTTACATATTTCATCTTCATTTCATATTTATTTCTTCATATTTGGAGCAAACATGCATGCTTATGTTGATTTATACCATTTTTACATGATTTTAGAGTTATATGTATATAAGGTCATCCTATAATTATTCCCTTGGTATATGTTGGTCTTGATGATGTTTAGGAACCCATGACACCCTAAGAAGGTGTATGGTAGGATTAGATTATCTTTGGAGTTGATTTGAAGGGATTGGAATAGGTTTAGTACGAGAAAAACTATTTTCGATACGTATAAAAAGTGTTCTGTCCTTGTTTTGATTTTCTGGAAAATCCGACAGTAGACATGAGTTTTGGCCTTGATATTTAGAAAATATACTTTAAAACGAATCCGTGGCCGCTTGAACGGATTAAAACGGAGTTATAACGAAGAAGTTATGAATTTTTCAAGTTTGACGACGAAATATATATTTTTCAGAAATTTCAGCATACTATTTTTACTTTATTAGAGTCAAAAACGAGCCTTAAGCTTTACAAATTATTTCGACTTATCAAAAATAGATTAGTATACTTTGATCTGAAGCTAAGGGACGTATAATACGTTGAAAACGGATTTGAAACGACTAAGATATGCACGTTTTCATAAAATTTCCGTAACTATTATTTTCTGAAAAACTATATTATTTTTACGAGACAAGTGTTACGGTAACTAAAACGACCATGTTGGAGGCTGTTTTTAACTATGATGTAGAACTTTTTGTAACGAAATGTCTTTTAATAAAATTGAGATCATCGAGCATATTTTTCAAAACAACCAACCGTTTGTGTAGCGGAGTTGTAGTAAATTATTTATGGATGTTTAAACTTTGTCGAAACTCACTTTTTGAACCACAATTCGACAAAATCACCTTCTTTAACCCTTATTATCTTTAGGTTCGAGACCTTTATGACGAAAACTCCTGAACTGAAACTTCTAGATTTCGATACAAACTTTCCAAAACCGTTGAGTTCGTTTCTTAACGATCGACGTACACCAATTTACGACTAGCTCTTGAAGCCATTTTGTCACTTTCATGAAATTTCCAACGACATTATTTTGCGACGAAAAGTTATAATTTCACAATAAATCATTAAGAAACTATCATAGGATGACATTTTGACGTAAATACTTGTAAAGTAATTTTAGAATGGTCAAGACGTCAAAAGAGTATTTTTCGACGATAAGTGTTATTTTCAAAACTCACAAATGGTACAAATAACATACGAAGTGCATGCATATCATTACATCATAACTCATTACGTATCATAACATTCATCATAGGTCAAGATTAAAGTTTCTCTATACCTCGGTGTACTCACTCTTGTCATCATACCGATTCATCAGGTGAGTAATCACACCCCCTTTTTACCGTTTTACTATATTTTGGGGCGAAATGCATGAACCGTTCTTGAGATAAATTGTTTACTACTTTTATTAACTTGTTTGACTAGAACTTGTGAACTCGAATCAAATCCTTGAACTTAATTACGAAATTATGACTTGTTGGAACTTATTGAACCGTACATGTTATGACCTTGTCCCAAAGTCTCCCATGTTCGGAGCATCACTACAAAGTCTCCCATGTTCGGAGCATCACTATAAAGTCTCCCATGTTCGGAGCATCACTATAAAGTCTCTCATGTTCGGAGCATCACTATAAAGTCTCCCATGTTCGGAGCATCACTATAAAGTCTCCCTTGTTCGGAGCATCACTATAGAGTCTCCCTTGTTCGAACATCACTACAAAGTCTCCCTTGTTCGGAGCATCACTACAAAGTCTCCCATGTTCGGAGCATCACTATAAAGTCTCCCATGTTCGGAGCATCACTATAAAGTCTCCCGTGTTCGGAGAGTATATCTTAGGGAAGAGGCACCCAGTATATCTTTGGGAAGAGGCACCCAGTATATCTTTGGGAAGAGGCACCCAATATATCTTTGGGAAGAGGCACCCAGTATAACTTTGGGTAGTGGCACCCAGCATAATTTGGCTTCATCAGGAGCATCACTACAAAGTCTCCCTTGTTCGGAGCATCACTGCACAGTCTCCCATGTTTGGAGCATCCCTGAATTATTATATTAGTGGTACTATATTGTGAACTATTATGACCGCTTATACTTGACCATTATACATACTACTTTTGGCAATGGGTTGTGAACACACAGGTTGCAAGTTTTGTATGGGCGGAACTTGGAACTGAGTGGATTTACAATGCCTTTGCTTTGTGACCACATTTGGCAACGTGTGCATGAGCATAAACTAGACGCTATATTTTGGGCAGTGGGTTGTGAACACACAGGTTGCAAGTTTTGTATGGGCGGAACTTGGAACTGAGTGGATTTACAATGCCTTTGCTTTGTGGACTATTTTCGATGACCGAAAGCTTTGAATATTTCTTATGAGTTTTTCTTATTTTTACGAAACGTGTTTACTCACCAACTATTTTCATAGTTGACCCGTTTTTCTCTCATGCATTTCAGGTGATCTTTAGTAAGCTTTTTCTATCAGGTCTTGCATAATGAAGTTTTCAATTGTCACTACAAATCATTATGTAATAGAACGCAATATTTTGGGATCTAAACTTTGTAATATATTCGCCGATGATGGCTAAACTAGTATTGTAATGGTGTATTATTTCTTTTTAATCTTAACGATGGTATGTTCTATTACCTTGTGCTTATGTTCCCTTCCGTTACACCTCGTGTTTCCGCCTCCGGCGAGGGTGTGACAACTTAGTTCACATACTGGAGTATAGAGTCCGTGTATCTCAGATTTGTAGTAACCATAGCGTAACTCAGGGTTGGTCAAGAAAGTAGTAAAATATGCATTGCTTTCTAGAATCCTAAAATTAATAAAATCAAAAGGAATTTATATAGAATTAAAAGAAATTCAATGAAAATAAAAGAAAAGATCAATGCTTTGACTTACACTAGGATAAGGGCAACACAAAAATAAGGATGCTAGGAGTTCGTGATGTTTGTTCCACCATGGGTTCATCAAAGAAGCAATAAGTGGGAATTGGTTAAATCGGGTTGTATTGAGATGAAGATGAGGATATTATTTCGTATTTGGAGACTTCAATTGGTTTGGAGAAAGAAGTTAGTATTAGAAACGGCGTAGCATTTGTGGTATATAAAGATGAAAACATGACATGGGTGCAAGGTGTCATTTTTAATGACATTACATGCCACATGTTAGGGTTAAACATTATACAAGTGACAAAAGGTTTTGACAGACCTATTAACACGCAACTTAAAGTAGATGTATTAGACATGTACGCTTTTTAGTATACATATCACATCACTACATTTAAAAAAATACATATCTATTGTATGACTTAAACCCTAAAATGAAATTATATTTCGTTGGTGACGCCTAGTCTTACACCACAATGCAAGTTAACAAATCACATACAATATATGTATTATAATAATTTCAAGAACAAAAACTAAAATTAAAAATGCATATAAATTATAATGTATTATAGGACACATGTGTTTACATGGGTTCATATACTCACTACAATAAAAGTTTCATTTTTACGCACTTAATTTTTCACACTTTTAGAAAATATATAATTTTTTAAAAGTTTATTCATACTTTTATATATGTAAAATATCATCGCATTTATAGCGTGAACAAATTTTATAAAGCAAAAGTTTAAAGAAAATTCACACTTATAAGTATTGAAGGATTTACAATTTCTCTACACTTGAGATGTGAAAATTAGTTTGTCACGCTTAATTTTTTCGCACAAAAAGAAGTGTGAAGAAAGCAAGTGTGACAGACTGATCTTCACATTTTTTTAATGCGAATAATTTATTCAATTAAGATGATTGTTTATATATTTTCACAGTATTAACTTTTTGCATATTTGTAAGTGTAAACAATTTATTTAAATTTTACATACTTTTCTAACAATGCGAACAATTACAAATTTTGTTTTAGTGACTAGTAATACATCTAGAAGGGGATGAAATGAAGTAGACAACGTCCAGGTGTTGTTTGTTGACTGAAATCCAAAATTCCACCAGCTAGAAAATATCTGTTCCATCATTTATTTTGTTTGTTGAGAGACTTGACTTTGGCTACTAGTATTTGTTTTCTTCTCATCATCATCACAATCAATACAATGTCTTCCATGAAAGAGTTCGAACATCTCAAGATTTCACTCAAAAATATAAAATCTGCCACCAATGACTTTGGAGACAACAACTGTATCGGTCAGGGTGGATTTGGGAAGGTTTATAGAGGTGAACTTGTCCTACCTCTACTGGGGGTCACTTTAGTTGCCGTAAAACGTTTGGATAGATCACTTGGTCAAGGCACAGTTGAGTTTTGGAAAGAGATCATGATGCTTTGTCGTTACCAACATGAGAATCTCGTATCTCTCTTGGGATTCTGTGATGAGAATGGTGAGAATATCCTCGTGTACGAGTATCTATCTAACAAAAGTCTCGACTTCTATCTAAGTAGTAGCGATCTGTCTTGGAATCAACGACTTTATATATGCATCGGGGCTGCACGTGGACTAAAATACCTTCATGATCCTAATGGGACTCAACAAAGAGTCTTACACCGTGACATTAAAAGTGCTAACATATTATTGGACAAACATTGGAAAGCTAAGATTTCAGATCTTGGTCTTTCCAAAATTGGTCTTGCTAACCAGGATTTCACTTTTCTTATCTCTAATGGTGTTGGAACCATGGGGTATTGCGACCCACTATACGTTGAGACAGGCTACTTGACAAAAGAATGTGATGTCTATTCCTTTGGTGTCGTGTTATTTGAAGTTCTCTGCGGAAGACTATATGTGTACAATTTAATCACAAAGGTGTTCCTCAACTATTATCAGAACTGGCACAAAAGTGCTACGAAGAAGGGAAAATCGATACTATAATTAGCAATAGTATAAAGGACCAAATTTTACCTGAGTGTTTAGAAAGGTTCTCGAGAATTGCATATCAATGTTTGAAAAGAGAACGCTCAGAACGTCCATCAATGGCTGATATCGTGGAAGAACTTGAATATGTATTTGAGTGTCAAGTAAGTCTTATGTCTATGGTTTTTACAGAATGCAACTATGCATAATTCATTAAGACACTTCAATCATAGTTCCTTCATTTATATAATGGAAAGTGTGCTTAATCCAATTTCAAAATCTATGTCTAAGGCTGAATTGGGAATATAGGGAGACAATTTAGCTTCTTAAAGGGTGTTTGTGATTGTCCTTTCTCCCTTTCAAATGCTTTTTATTGTAACCTTTGATTGATATAATATATTTTCACCGGTTTTACCAAAAAAAAAAGGTGTGCTGAATTCATTCAGACACATGTCTTAAACAATTTATCTATTCTCATTTAATTTTATTCACATATGTCAAATATATCTCATCATTTTCTTGAAAGTTTAAAAATTCGTTGTGTTTTAAATTGATAGACCGCGGACAAAATGTCACTACTGAAAAAGCCATTTAAGGAGATAGAAGAAGCAACAAATCACTTCCAAACGTGTATTGGATACGGAAGATATGGTAAGATGTACAAAGGAGAACTCTCTGTCTATGGAAAACATACCATTGTTGCTGTAAGGAGGTTAGATCCGAATTTAGGACTACGGATAGAGGATTTTTTTACAGCGATTCAGTTTCTATTTTGTCAAGAGCATGAAAACGTCATCTCTCTTGTCGGTTATTGCAACGAGCAAGGAGAGAATATTATTGTTTATGAATACGCGCAACATGGAAGTTTAGATAAGTATCTAACGTGTACTAATTATACTCTTACGTGGCTGCAAAGACTTGAAATATGTGTGGGTGCAGCTCGGGGATTGGAGCACCTCCATAATCATGTTGGTCAAGAGAATCGAACCACAATCCATGGGGATATAAAGAGTGCAAATATTTTGCTAGATGAGAATTTGGTTGCTAAGATTTCTGATCTTGGATTGTCCAAGTT
The DNA here is from genome assembly GCA_910596185.1 of Chrysanthemum makinoi. NCBI lineage: Eukaryota > Viridiplantae > Streptophyta > Magnoliopsida > Asterales > Asteraceae > Chrysanthemum > Chrysanthemum makinoi. The sequence continues at coordinate 314,078,199 of OU343225.1, forward strand.
ATGTTCAGTAAATTCATATGGAGACTATAACATTTTTGAAAGTGCTTGGGGCACACTTGGTTATTGTGAACCGGAATACTACATCAGTGGTGTCTTGAAGAAAGAATCAGATGTATATTCTTTTGGTATGGTACTGTTAGAAGTTTTATGCGGGAGACTGTGCACCATTAGAGTCCTGATTGATGTCACTCAAAAGAAAAAACGATCCACGCATGATGGCTTCTTGTTATCAGCAATGTCGGCCAAAGAATATTATAGAAATAATAAAGTTGAAAAGATTGTTGAACCTAGTATAAGAGAACAAATGACCAGATATACCATGGACAGATTTTCAGCTATTGCTTACAGATGCTTGCTGGATGATCGAGAACAACGGCCTCCCATAGAACTTGTCACGAAAGAGCTTGAAGATATACTGAGAATCGAGGTAATTAAGCTACATTACATGATTTTTTAAACTGGATAGCTTTGTATAGCAATACCCATATATGACCAACAACAACAAATTGATACTCAAATATTTGCATATCAATGTTTGCAGAGAAATCAGCAAGAACAACCACTGATGGCAGATGTCATTAAAAAGATTGAAATTGCAATTGGAGATCAAGTAATTATTTATCCACCTTTTCACTACCATTAGGGATTTAGGGTCCATCTAGAAGTTTGCTCGAATGCCTAAATTTCTTCTAAGTTGCATACTTCACATGATAGTTCAGTTAGGATCAAATTGAAATAAAATTAAAATGAGAAGGGTGCACCTACAAAAATGATTGCATCTCGTTAAAGTCTCTCTCATAATTTGAAATGTGTAGCTAGAAATACTTTTCATTTTAATTTTTATTCTCAGTGGATCCCTTACCCATGATAGTAATACAATAAATGATATATCAAGGGATATCATGTTACTTTAAGTATATCTTTTTTTCTTCTGGTATGATGAAGTATTTCTATTTATCTGTTAAACTTCCTTAATTTTCTGTCTTTAATTTACGAAAACAAATCGTAATTTTGACTAGTGGGATGTGAATAGGATTTCGACTCTTGTGAACATTGGAGGTTCAACTATGAAAACGGGGAGCCAACACTACATCAGGACACTGAAGATATAATAAACATATTGAACCCATTTGCAGTCAATGCTACCAAAACGAATGTTTTAAGGCTTCTTCACAAGGGAATTCTCTTCGATAATGCGAAAAGAGTAATACCTTATACACATGCATGAGTCCTTTAGGTTTTAGTCATTTACTATGCTTCATTACTACGACTCTGAATACATTTGATGAATAGGGAGAGTAACACAATCCATATGAATTACAGTACTTTGATTGTCGAAGACCTACAAAATGAATCATATATGGATGGTGAAATTTTTACAAAATTACACTCATACACTTTGTTAATTAACTAATAAGACGGCGTGCATATATAGAAGTTTAGAATTAGACGGCGTACATACATACAAGTTTAGAATTCATAACTCAAATATTAGACTCATACATTTGTATACCTGAATTCATAATCATGTAACGTTAATTAGTTTGAACTTGCTTCTTATAAAAAAAATTTCTCAATAAACGATGAAGGATCGAAATGTGAATTGATATCACCAAGAACATTTCTTTATCCGCCTTCAAATATTAGACTCATACACTTGTATACTTGAATTCATAATCATGTAACGTTAATTAGTTTGAACTTGCTTCTTATAAACAGTTTTTCTCAATAAACGATGAAGGATTGAAATGTGAATTGATATCACCAAGAACATTTCTTTATCCGCCTTCGAAAAAGTATAAATGGGAAGCAAGAAATAACTCCAGGTAACTTCTCTATCTTTTTGTTCATGAAGTGCCATGATTAATGTTTTGTAACCGCTTGTATATATACTGTGAAATACAATTTCTACATTTTTGCAGATTTTCAGAGGTGGCGCGGTTTCCTTACAAAGAAAACCTTAAAAGTAAATGTCGAATAGCTACTAGTGTGCTATCCTCTGGCATCATGTATGGAGCCAGCTTGGTGTTTTCTTTGCAAAGGGAACATCAAGTTATCTATGGTAAATCATCAGAGTGGATGAGGATAAAATGGCAATGTGAAGAGTTGAATGTATCCTCTATACATATGGCAGAACAAAGACAGGACGGGTGGATGAATATTAGATTGTGGCATTTTGTCAGTGGTGACAAGAATGCTAATTTTGACATTGTGTTAAATAAAATTTCAAGTTTTGGAGCAGAAGAATCGCCTGATATCTTGATTCATGGAATTGACTTTCAACCTGTAGAGGTGGTATTTTTCTCTTTCGGAACAAGCCTTTAATTTATTAACGAGTATATTATTATATTCTTCATTGATGAGTTATAATTTCAGTTCAAGAATATGGTTTGATTTTCTATTCATATTTTAACTTACAGAGGGAAGTACATAATGAGATTGTAGGACTTGATGGTGTATCAATATCAGATGAAGATTTAGATTTTGAGAAAATTATGCCGAGTGATTATCAAGATATAATTCATAGATCAGACAAGCATATGGAGTACACCTCTGAAAAGGAGCTCTACCTCCTTCTTTGTGATGGGATACTTATTGATAATGGCCGAAAGGTAATCTTATCATCACTGATTTTTCAACAAACTGAGATTATATTTGTTCTAGAAAGGGTCGCCAACTGTAGCATCAATAATAGTTTTTATTTTTTTCAACAAACGTTATATATTTTTTTTGAAAATGTGAAGTTTATTAATGAATCACAAAAGTACATCAATAAGCTAGTTTTTAATGACAAATCCTCTGGTAAGATTTGTAAAAAACATATAAATCGGCAATTCAAACCATAAAAGTTTCAGACCAAATTTTAACTTGTAGCCAACTGTAGCATCAGAAGATATTGCCGACTTGCTCGTACTCTTTCTCATCTTTTTCTATAGTGTACAATCTATAACATTTCCGAGTAACACTTCAGCTTCCCTTTTATCCTGTGTAAACAGTCTTACATTCCTCTCTAGCCAAACAGGCAAACATAGTACACTGCAGTAGTGAGTATCATTTTTTTTTATAGAATCCCATATAGAATTTGTGCAAGGACTTCCAGCCATAGTATTGCCAACGTTATACTTGTCATATGCATACGATACAATAATCAGGAATCTTATGATCTTATTGTTTGAACAGTGGTTTTCCCTTTGCAAATCTAACGGAAGGAAATGTTATATGCTACCTGCTGTAGAGGTTTTTCGCAATGATGCTCATTTTAAAGATTTTGATAGGTTATCGCTAACTGAATCCAGGTTCTTACACTTCAGATACAAGCACTGTGAAACCTTTTACATTTTGTAGAAAGAAACTCTAGTTTTTCTAGCTTCTACATATTCTAGTAACCTTAACTTTATACTTTACAGATTCAAAGAGGTGATACAACTTCAAGTCGAATCTTCGTATAGTTTCGAATGTGAACTTGAACCAGGCATGTTGTCATATGGGAATGTTTATGCATGTTATCTTGTCTTCAAAATTGCAGAAGCCCACATATGGCATAACGACAGGCGTATGGTAAGAGCATATTGTCGTTTGGATAACAAAGAATGTGGTATGATGTTTGCACATTTGAATTCTCGTGAACCAATCAACATACCAATGATCGTGCCAAAGAACTACAATAGATCCCATAACTCATCAGATATGCGAATAAGTGAAGATCCTATAACGCAAAAAGACTTCATGGATGACGGTGCACACAACTGGATGGAGCAGAGGAATGATGGTTGGAAGGAGGTGATCTTGTCCAAATCATTACATAAATTAGAAGGTCACAAATCACTGACCATAACTTTGAACTCGGATGAAAGCGATTTCTATGGCATTATTGTTCAAGGCATTGAGTTTAGGCCAATGCAAATAGATGTCTAGTACTCATGAAGCAAAAGGTATATTGCTAAATGTATTAGAGAGCTTGTACAATATAACAACTGATGCGATTAATAGAAGAAATACAGAGGAAACTGATGCAGCTTTTACATGCCAATGATTCAAAATTGCTGATCTGCTCAAAAAGTAATAAGCAGATTAGAGCCTAACTAAGCAATCCCAAACACCCTTCAAAACAGCTTAAGCTTATTTACAAACATAATGTCAGAGATAACAGTGTATGAATTTGCTTATCATCTTATTCCATATAAGCATAAGCTCTTGCAAATAAGTTGGTCTAAAAACCCTAGTAATGAATAATCAACTGATACGAGTACAAGTCAGATTTGGAAAGTCAACAACAATCAAATAACAACTTTTCCCGCCACAACTTTCATTCCATTTTGTGTATAAATACATAGTTCTCATTTCATTTACATTTAGCTTATCAATGTGTAAAAACTACTTCTCTCTCTGTAACCATTCATCATTCCTAATAACAATCATTGTTCTTCAATTCGAGTTTCTATTCTTATTTGCTTGAACTCCTGTTGTTGAACCAGGCTATCTTCGACTCATCTTGAGTCCTGGATTAGTCATATCTTGTTTGTACATAACAATTGGTACCAGAGCCACGTTTCTGGCTAGATACATTACAACAAATTCTGTTACCGAATCACCAAATAGCCATAAATACCACCGTCACCATCATAATTCACCATTCTTACTTTTCACCAAACCAGACAAACACCTTCTCTTTCTACTCCTAACCGTTATGACATCAGTTCTTGAATAACATCTTGTTAGTTACAGTCTGTTATAAGTTGTTACAATCAGTTACTGGATTCTTGTTTCATTTTCTGGATTCTTGATTCATTTTACTGGCAAAATGGCTCCTAATACACGTGTTAGCACAAGTACTGAAGACATTTCCATGAGGGAGATGATGCAACAGTTAAGAGAAGAGTTAAAGAGGGAGTTATTGGCAGAATTGAGGAATAATGCTGATAATGATGATCAAGGTATGATGTTGATGAATCAGGGTACAAATCAGGGACAAAACACTCAATTCCACAGGGTTACAAAGCTTGAGTTTCCAAAGTTTGGGGGTGACAATGTGGATTGGATGTTTAGATGTGAGCAATTTTTCACAGTTGACAATGTTCCTAATGCACAAAAGGTAAACCTGATCTCTATTCACCTTTATGATGTTGCTTTGATGTGGCATAGGCAAATTATGAGGTTAATAGGAGATACTGTGACTTGGCAAGTGTATAGAGATGCAATCTTGGCTAGATTTGGAAAAGTTTATGATGATCCATTAGCTGAGATTATAAAATTGAAACAAAATGGTCATGTGCAACAGTATATTGATGAATATGACAAGTTGTTGTGTAGAGTGGATTTAAGTGAAGAGCAATCTATGAGTTTCTTTAGTGCAGGATTGTATAATGAAATTGAACTTGCAGTTAGAATGTTTAAACCAATGTCTTTGGCTGAAATGTATGGTTTGTGTAGACTGCAAGAATCACAGTTGAATGTGGCTAAACAAAGAAACAAAATGCATGTGTTGCCTACACTTAGATATACTCCTCAAAACACAAATGTGATTAACAGTCCTAAACCATTGTCTTTACCTGCACCTAATGCTAGTTGGAGGAATAAGCCATCAACCTCTACTAGTATTCCATATAGGAAACAGTTAACTCAAAAAGAAATGGAGGAAAAAAGAATGAAGGGGTTATGTGTTTATTGTGATCAAAAATATTTCCCTGGCCATAAGTGTAGTGGTCAAGTGTTTTTGTTAGAAGTAATTGTGGATGGGGAAGGAGATGAGCAAGAGAGAGTAGAAGTAGAGGAGTGTTTGGAGGAAGAGATTGTGTGGCAACAAGACCCTGTGCAAAACAGTGAGGTGACTCCACAAATTTCTTTGAATGCTCTTACTGGTGTGTAAAACTATCAGACTATGAGAGTATCTGGATATGTGGAAAAGTATGAGTTGCACATTCTGGTTGACTCAGGAAGTACTCGCAATTTTTTAGACACTAATACTGCAAAGAAGTTGGGCTGCAATACTAGATAAATTTGTCCTCTACAAGTATCAGTAGCAGGGGGAAGCAATTTGGTGAGCACCACTGTGTGTCCTGACTTTACTTGATCATTGCAAGGAGAGTCATTTTCTTCTTCTGTGATGATATTGCCATCAGGAAGTTGTGAAATGGTGTTGGGAATCCAATGGTTGTCTACTTTAGGAACTATTAGCTGTAACTTTAAAGACTTGAGAATGAGTTTCAACTATAGAGGTAAACAAATGACACTAAGAGGCACCACTAAAGCAACTATTCAATGGATGAATGGAAAACAAAATGCAAGAGTTCAGTGTAATGCCATGTCTTTGTGTGTGTATCCTTCTGCTATGATGAATATGGTAAACGTTTTAGAAGAGCAGACTACAGCTGGTGGTGTTATAAGGAGTATATGGGAACCTATGTTGGTGGAATATGCAGATGTGTTTGCTGTCCCTACTACATTACCACCACACAGAACTCATGATCACAAAATACCTCTCAAAGAAGGCACCCAACCTGTCAATATTAGGCCTTATAGACACCCTCCAACACAAAAGGATGCCATAGAATTGATGGTCAAGGAGCTTTTGGAATCTGGAGTTATAAGGCATAGTGAAAGCACATTTGCATCACCCATTGTTATCGTTAAAAAGAAGGATGGCAGCTGGCGTATGTGCATTGATTACAGGCAGTTAAACAAACATACCACCAAATATAAATTCCAAATTCCACTCATTGAAAAGCTCATTGATGAATTACATGGGTCTGTGATCTTCTCCAAATTGGATTTGAGGTCTGGTTACCATCAAATCAAGATGTATGAGGATGATATATCTAAGACTGCTTTCAAAACACATGAGGGGCATTATGAATTTCTAGTCATACCCTTTGGACTCACTAATGCTCCTTCTACATTTCAAGTTCTCATGAATTCTGTTTTTAGACCCTATTTGAGGAAGTTTGTGCTTGTTTTCTTTGATGACATCTTGGTTTACAGCCCATCACTAGAAGCTCATACAACACATCTTAGGATAGTGTTGCAAACAATGAGAGATCATCAGTTATATGCCAAACAAAGTAAATGTCTTTTGGGGGCTACACATGTGGAGTATCTGGGTCATATTATAACTGATAAGGGGGTAGCAACTCATCCTGTGAAAGTGGAAGCAATGAAACAGTGGCCTACACCAAAAACCTTGAAATAGTTGAGAGGATTTTTGGGGTTAACAGGTTACTACAGAAGATTTGTTAGAGATTATGCTGTCATTAGTCAACCTTTGACTGCATTGTTGAAGAAAAATGCTTTTAAGTGGAATGAATATACTCAAGTGGCCTTTGATACACTCAAACAAGCAATGATGAGTGCTCCAGTGTTGCAAATTCCTGATTTCAATGAAACCTTTGTGATTGAGACTGATGCTTCAGGGGTAGGCATAGGAGCTATTTTGTTACAAAAAGGACACCCAATTGCCTTCATGAGTAAAACCTTATCCTCTAAACACCACTCCTTGTCTACCTATGAAAAAGAATTTTTGGCAGTCATACAGGCATTGGAAAAATGGAGGGGTTATCTCATGGATAGACATTTCATCATCAAAACTGATCACTTGAGCCTGAAATACTTAATGGACCAGAGGTTCACCACACCAACCCAACTGAAATGGTTCCTAAACTCATGGGTTATGATTATGAGATTGTATACAAAAAGGGGTCTGAGAATGTTGCAGCAGATGCACTATCTAGATTGCCAAATACTGGGGAAGTGTTACAGATGGTGGTGACCAGTTTATCTGCTTATGTGTACCAAAAGATTGAAAATGGGTGGTCAAGTGATACCAAGTTAAATTCAATTATCCTTAAGCTACAACAAGATCCCCAATCAGTCAAGCATTATGAGTGGTCTTCACAAAAATTATTGAGAAAGGGTAAATTGGTAGTAGCTGATGACAAACACTTGAGACAAGAGTTGTTTACTTTCTTTCATGCTGGTTCACAAGGAGGGCATTCTGGTATGCAAGCTACACTTAAGAGGATGGTTGCACAAATTTATTGGAGCAAAATGAGGAAAGAGGTCAAAGATTGGGTAAGAAATTGCAGTGTTTGCCAAAGGTTCAAGCCTGAGTTAGTTCCTTACCCAGGATTATTACAACCTTTACCTATCCCTGATCAAGTTTGGACTAGTATTTCTATGGACTTTGTGGATGGATAGCCTATGTCAAAAGGTAAAACAGTCCTCATGGTGGTAGTAGACAGGTTGAGTAAGTACAGTCATTTCATTCCTCTTACCCACCCTTACAGCAGTCTCAGTAGCACAAGATTTTTTGGACAATGTTTACAAGTTACATGGCCTGCCTAAGGTGATCATAAGTGACAGGGACACCATCTTTCTTAGTAGGTTTTGGTCTGAATTGTTCAAGCTTTTGAAGGTCAAATTGCACATGAGCTCAGCTTACCATCCAAAAACAGATGGACAAACTGAGGTAGTGAACAGGTGTGTTGAATGCTACTTAAGGTGTATGTGTGGGGACAATCCTAAGGAGTGGGCTCAATGGATTCCACTTGCGGAATATTGGTACAACACTTCCTTTCATACTGCCATCAACACTACTCCTTATCAAGTTCTCTATGGTAAGCTCCTCCAGCTCATATCTCATATACTGCTGGTGATAGTGCCAATCACACAGTAGATAGATCTTTAATTGCAAGGGAAGCTGCAGTCAAGTTATTGAAGTTCCATTAGCAAAGGGCACAAGACAGAATGAGGTCAATGGCAGATAAGCACATAAGAGAAAGGGTGTTTGACATTAATGAGTGGGTCTTGTTGAAACTCCAACCATATAGACAGTCAACACTTAGACAACACAAACATCACAAACTAGCACCAAAGTATTATGGTCCTTTTAGAGTAATGGCCATGGTTGGGCAGGTAGCATATCAATTGGAGTTACCAGTGGGTTCTCAAATTTACTCAGTCTTCCATGTATCACAACTCAAAAAGTTCAGAGGTGATCTTCCACATGAACCTGCTAACCTTCCACAATGTGATTCAGATGGGGTCATAGCTATGGCACCATATGCTGTCCTAGATAGGAGAATGGCTAAAAAGGGCAATGTTGCAGCAGTTTATGTTCTTGTTCAATGGGTCAATGAAAGTCCTGAGGATGCTACTTGGGAGTTATATGATGACATGGCTGCAAGGTTCCCTGAATTTGATTTGAATGCTTGAGTTGCTTGTGGTCAAGCAATGCTTTAAGGAGTGGGCATTGATACGAGTACAAGTCAGATTTGGAAAGTCAACAACAATCAAATAACAACTTTTCCCGCCACAACTTTCATTTCATTTTGTGTATAAATACATAGTTCTCATTTCATTTACATTTAGCTTATCAATGTGTAAAAACTACTTCTCTCTCTGTAACAATTCATCATTCATAATAACAATCATTGTTCTTCGATTCGAGTTTCTATTCTTATTTGCTTGAACTCCTGTTGTTGAACCAGGCTATCTTCGATTCATCTTGAGTCCTGGATTAGTCATATCTTGTTTGTACATAACATCAACAGGTAGATGGAACAAGCAACTATTATATAGCCATGATTAATAGGTAAACCTGTTCCATGATCATCCCCTAATATTAAAAACATTTGTATGGTGTACATTAGGCATTAACATTTGTGTTTGCTATATAAAAGCACATTAGTTACATTTTAAAATGTTATTGGAGAGAAGGTACATGCGTGTTATATGTAGTATATTTTAGGTTTTGCGGTTTATTTGTGTGAGAAATTGATAAGGTGCGGTTTGATAGTAATTTTAGGGGTCTTTTATTTTATCATTTTGTGTATTTTACCTCACTTTATTTTCGTTTTAGCTTAAAATCTTTCATATTTGGTTTTTAGGCTAAGGATTATATATTTGTTGTAATATGACAACTTTTAGACTCATTTGGATGAAGGTGACTTTGTCACAAAAGAGGCCTAGAAACTTAAACTTTTGGATGTTTCTGCCCGAGCAGTGCTCCTAGACGTCGTCACCTCCTCCATTTGACACAGACACCTCGCCCTAGCTTACACCGTCACCTCCATAACTTGACGTCGTCACCTTAAGACGGTGTAAAAAACCATGATTACGACGAGCAGACGTTGTCAGCCTTAAAGCTTGACACAATCAGCCTCATGTTTCTAAATATATATTCTTTGTAAATATTGATAATTGGTGTGGAAACTTCGGGAGATAAACCCTAGCCGATTTCTATGCTACTTTGATCCATTTTGATCATATTAACTCAAGTATAAAATCAAAATAAGTTTTTCATTAATCATTCAATCATGTTTACCACTGCTTGCTTTGATTGTGTCTTTGCTTGTTCTTTTTTTCTGTGGTAGGCTAGATCACTTGGTGTTTGTCTAGAATTGCGTTAAACTTGTTAGGGCTGCTGATTGTTCTAGGAGTCATCGTAACTTTACAGGATTAATTGTTCTGTGTCAGGATTGTTGTTCTGAAGATTCTGGGGAGTTAGGTTGTGGGACAAGGTGTTAGACCCATTTCCCGGGTACTGGGACCCCACCCTAGATGAAAATGGACCAAAGGCCTTATGTGATTGGCTAGTCAATGAATGTTATATTGTAGTCAACCCGATAGTCAAACTAATAGTCAACAAATGTTGTGTTATAGTTATTGAAAGTATAGGGACCTAAGTTGCTATATTGTAAACTTGTTATAGAAGTATTTAGTGACCCAAATTATAAAGAATGGGACTTGAGGGACCATTTATGTCAAATGGCAAAAGATGCCATCTACAAATGTCTGGACCCTTCTTCACTTATCATCATATTTCCAAAAATAATAAGAGTGTGGTATGTGTCGTGATAGAGAAAAGGAGTGAAAAAGAGGAAATGGTCTTGAGGCCAAATTGATGAAGAATTAAGGTGTTGTATCAAGTGTTGAAGCCTTAATAATGATCTTTATGAAAATGTTAGCTATGGAAAGTAAGGAAGATGGTGAAGGATGATGATGATAGCTTAGCTTGGAGCTAAGGTAAGTAAACCAGTTATAAGCTAGCATTATGTTGATTTCATGTGTTATGTGTTATGTGCTTATAATTGTTAAGCTTATTGTATGATTAATGTGTAAGTGTTGAGCCTAGCTAGCGAGAAAGATAGACTAGCTCGGGAGTGGGCTAGTAACGAGTAATTGACGTTAAGAGGCCTAAGGTATGCGTTAGTGGTTCGTAATGCGAAGAATGGATGGTTATGTTGTGTATGATACTTGAATGATATATCATGATAGATTATAACTGCTTTACTTACTAAGCGAAAGCTTATGGTTTAGTTGTTTAAGCGTTTTGTAGGTTTAATTGTGAAGAAGGCAAAGCGATTGGAAAAGGCTGTGTATGTTAGAAGGTTTGTATGCAAATATGAGCTTAGATAGAATACCGAGCTCGAAGTCAAAGTTGTTCCCCGGGAGTTTTAAATGGGTTAAATGTTTGTAATGTCAAGTATTTGAAATGGTTTAACACTCATTTTATAGATCTTAAAGCATGTTAAAGGGTTATGTTTAAATGGTGTATGCAAACGGGTCAAAACGGGTGTTTGGCATAACACCCGTTACTTTGTAAAGCACTTTTCCGCGGGTCATTATGACCAAGTTTATGCATATATTTGATGTTTATAATGTTTTAATGATTTCTGAAAGTTTTGGTGTTATGTCATGTTATAGAAGTTGTTTTCCAGAAAATGGGTCAAAAGTACACAAAAGGGTTATGCAGAAAAAGGGGTGTTTGGGACAAGGTCTATTTTAACCCATTTTGGGTCAAACGGGTCAAGAATGTTTGGAAAAACAATGTATAAGGTTCAAGTGTTTGTAAAGTGGTTAAAATTGTTGGAGAACTAGTTTGGAGAACTAGTAGAGAACTAGTTTGGAGAACTAGTTTGGAGAACTAGTCGAAGTCAGTTTTCGAAAAATCATATATTTTAAACCATAAGTCGTCACGGGTCGTGCTACCCGTCATTTCGAAGGTAATTGAGTCTAGTTTCATGTAAAAATAATTTCAAGGGTCAGTTTGTTACAGAATTATATCAGTTCAACGATTAGCAACAGCATGTCAGTTTTTAGTCAAATCGTTTCCGCGTAAAAGTTTAAATTTCAATGATTTTAAGTCGTGTCGTTCACGGGGTGTTACAAATTGATATTGGAGCTTCGGTTTAAGTGAATTAGGTTTCCACTATAGGTTTCCTAGTCTTAAACCACTCGTAGAAGCGTTGAACGTAAGTGTTAGTGATGCGGAAATTAATCGTAAAGTTTGAGATGGATTATATCTTTTGTGAGATGAGCTTATTGATGATAAGTGATGAATGTTTGTTATAGTGTTGATGTGTATGAGATGTAAGTCCGCGGAAGACTTAAAGTGTTTGAATGATTAGTTAGTCGTGCACCTTGGTTGGTGCTGGTGGTTGTGTTGTGTTTATATGCATGTATGATAGAGTAATGGTAATGGAATGCGAATAAAAATGGTAAGTGGTATTAGAGATGGGCTAATAAGTGAATTAAAGTTTTATGATGCCTTAGTTATAAGGTAGACTAGTATTTTTGGCTAATTAGAATGTTGATGCTTAGACATAGATGATTATGCAATGTGATATGTGAGCCATAGACTATATGAATTGATTAAGATTACGAATGTTTTAACACTTGTGGGATAAGTGTTGAATGTTATTGTTTATGTGATGTTAAGTCTATGGTAATTTATTATATGCATAAGTAAAACATAAATGTTCCTGATAGCATGATGAATAGAAGTGTATGAGATAAAGTAAGAAATGATTAGTGAAGCTTGTTTCTAGCTTGGTGCTTAGAAAGATATGATTGAGTTTGATTGCGATTGTTGTATTAGAATGAATGATTAGATATGATAATGAATAAGATGTTTGAAGCATGATTTCTTACATGCTTAATTAAAATGAGAAAAGTTGAAGTGTATAGTTAAAACGTGATGAGATCATGTTACATATAAAACATGATGAGTAAAATGCGTTAGTAATAAATGTTTAAGCGTGATGAGTAAAAGTGGTGAATGAGATAGAGTTGCTCTAGAATTCATAGTGATATAAAGTGCGCTAGAAAGAATTGTAAAACATGAATATAATCATGTTAATATATTGGAATGTGTATGATAAGATTAATGAGAATGTTATAGAATAAACCTATGTAAGGTTTATATGCGTAAAAGTTGAGAAAAAGGTCAACAAGGGGTTGACGAGTAATAGTAATAGTGCATTGTGAGAACACAAAGAAAATGTGTGAATTCTAAATGGACAAGCACCAAATAAACCTTGTCTAAAATAAAAATGGCTCATAGTGAATGTGTGAGTCAACTTGAGGTTGACGGATGATTAGTAGATTGCATTGTGAGAATGCAAGTATAATAGTTGACAAGTATTATATAGAACTTGTCTTGATAAAAGTAAAAGTGATAATGGGAGTTGAGATTGCGTGAGCCAATGAGATAGTAGTATGTACTTAATGATAAAAGTACATGAAAGATAAAATAAGTAAAGATGTTAAAGTAAACATAGCTCGGATCTGATGCTCTAGTTTTGGTATCCTTGGGGATAGCCCAGCTTGCCTTTTATAGCATGTGTTTTGGCATCCTTCAGGATGGCCTAGCTTGCCTTCATGGCATGGTTGTTTAGCTTGCCTTCGCGGCATGGTTGTTAGCTTGCCTTCATGGCATGGTTGTTTAGCTTGCCTTCATGGCATGGTTGTTTAGCTTGCCTTCACGGCATGGTTGTTAGCTTGCCTTCATGGCATGATTGTTTAGCTTGCCTTCACGGCATGGTTGTTAGCTTGCCTTCACGGCAGGGATGATAGCTTGTCTTTTATGGCATGTTGTTTAGCTTGCCTTCATGGCATGGATGAAAGTTAGAGAGATTGGATCCAATGCTAGAAAAAAGATGAAAAGTATAGTAAGTATGATTGTTGTGTCGGAAGTGCGTAAGTAGGATAATTTATGATCTCTTTACTTAAATGGATTGGGACGCCTTTTCATCTAAATAATGAAGTTGTAAATCGCCGAACCATAAGTTTATAATTCCTTACTTACATAGATTGGGACGCCTTTTTATGTAAGTAAAGAATTGTAAATGAGTGGACTTATGTGTAGCTGATATGACATGAGTATGGGTAGAGCAATGAGAAAGTGAAAATTTAAAACAAGTTAGACATCATATGAAATGAGACTAGATGTGAAAGAAAATTTATAGCAGCGTTAATATTATATGTGAAACCTTAAAATAGATGCCTAGAATGAGTTTGGCATTAAGTAGAATGCGAAGTTGACCAGTTTATGACTTAAGGTCATGTTAGTGCATTAATGAATGACGTGGAAATAGTGTTGAAGCTTGACCTATATAAAGTCAAATGGTAGATGTTTCCGGATGACAATTCGTCATTGTGGGAAATTTTAGATAAGCTTGTGATGTGAAGTGTTGTTTATAGTGGGTTATGAGTAATGATTGTGTTATAGTAAGGTTTGAATTGCAAGATAATCTAGATTGTTGCAATAAAATGACTAAGGATTTGAAGTATGAGAATAGGGGTATGTTGTGAATAAGTTTTGGATAGTAATAGACGAGAGATTTCGAGGACGAAATCTAAATAAGGGGGTAGAATTGTTAGACCCGTTTCCCGGGTACTGGGACCCCACCCTAGATGAAAATGGACCAAAGGCCTTATGTGATTGGTTAGTCAATGAATGTTATATTGTAGTCAACCCGATAGTCAAACTAATAGTCAACAAATGTTGTGTTATAGTTATTGAAAGTAGAGGGACCTAAGTTGCTATATTGTAAACTTGTTATAGAAGTATTTAGCAACCCAAATTATAAAGAATGGGACTTGAGGGACCATTTATGTCAAATGACAAAAGATGCCATCTACAAATGTCTGGACCCTTCTTCACTTATCATCATATTTCCAGAAATAATAAGAGTGTGGTATGTGTCGTGATAGAGAAAAGGAGGGAAAAAGAGGAAATGGTCTTGAGGCCAAATTGATGAAGAATTAAGGTGTTGTATCAAGTGTTGAAGCCTTAATAATGATCTTTATGAAAATGTTAGCTATGGAAAGTAAGGAAGATGGAGAAGGATGATGATGATAGCTTAGCTTGGAGCTAAGGTAAGTAAACCGCTTATAAGCTAGCATTATGTTGATTTCATGTGTTATGTGTTATGTTCTTATAGTTGTTAAGCTTATTGTATGATTGATGATGTGTAAGTGTTATATGTAAGTGTTGGGCCTAGCTAGCGAGAAAGATAGACTAGCTCGGGAGTGGGCTAGTAACGAGTAATTGACGTTAAGAGGCCTAAGGTATGCGTTAGTGGTTCGTAATGCGAAGATTGAATGGTTATTTTGTGTATGATACTTGAATGATATATCATGATAGATTATACCCGCTTTACTTACTAAGCGAAAGCTTATGGTTTAGTTGTTTAACCGTTTTGTAGGTTTAATTGTGAAGAAGGTAAAGCGATTGGAAAAGGCTTAAGGATTGGAAGAGTGTATGTTAGAAGGTTTGTATGCAAATAGGAGCTTAGATAGAATACCGAGCTCGAAGTCAAAGTTGTTCCCCAGGAGTTTTAAGTGGGTTAAATGTTTGTAAAGTCAAGTCTTTGAAATGGTTTAACACTCATTTTATAGATCTTAAAGCATGTTAAATGGTTATGTTTAAGTGGTGTATGCAAACGGGTCAAAACGGGTGTTTGGCATAACACCCGTTACTTTGTATAGCACTTTTCCGCGGGTCATTATGACCAAGTTTATGTATATATTTGATGTTTATAATGTTTTAATGATTTCTGGAAGTTTTGGTGTTATGTCATGTTATAGAAGTTGTTTTTCTGAAAATGGGTCAAAAGTACACAAAAGGGGTATGCAGAAAAAGGGGTGTTTGGGACAAGGTCTATTTTAACCCATTTTGGGTCAAACGGGTTAAGAATGTTTGGAAAAACAATGTATATGGTTCAAGTGTTTGTAAAGTGGTTAAAATAGTTGTAGAACTAGTTTGGAGAACTAGTGGAGAACTAGTTTGGAGAACTAGTCGAAGTCAGTTTTCGAAAAATCATATCTTGTTAACCGTAAGTCATCACGGGTCATGCCACCCGTCATTTCGAAGGTAATTAAGTCTAGTTTCATGTAAAAATAATTTAAAGGTTCAGTTTATTACAGAATTATATCAGTTCAACAATTAGCAACAGCATGTCAGTTTTTAGTCAAATCGTTTCCGCGTAAAAGTTTAAATTTCAATGATTTTAAGTCGTGTCGTTCACGGGGTGTTACACTAGGGGTTCCTTACGCTCTGTTCTCGAGTTTTTTTTAAAGTAATGGAAGGGGATGGGAAGGGAAATCGGAAAAAAAATGACGTTCTTGAGTTTTTTTAAGATGGAAAGGTAGGGGACGGGAAGGTGGGAGGGAGGAAAGGGATGGACTATTGAGTGTTATTTTGTTATGTCCAATTTTGGGCAGATTGGGAAGGGAAATAGGTATTAAACATTACAGGCCTTTGTAAAATTACAATATTATCCTCAATCTTCGTGCACGATCTATATATTTTATGACCTAGTTCTCCCATATCACAACAGCTATCTCTATCAAACCGGCTACAAAGAGCAGACATTTTTTTCTCTCAATCAAGAAACCAATTGTAAGTTTATTGATGCTACTATTATTTTTTTAGTTGCTTGTACATACAGTAGTACAGTACCTTGTAGAGGTTGGTTGTGATAATGTGCTGGTTATGAACCATGTTTTAGTCCGACTTTATTTTTATACCCATACTTCATGTAATTTCTTGTTACAAACAAAAAAGGGATCTTCTATGGTTCCAAGTTTGTGTTTGATTGAAACAGTGTAGTTATATTAGTTCCTTGGTTCTGCACGATTTATAGTCAACATGAAGATTTTCTAATAGGCTTTTAATTTTCAATGTAGCTTATGTGGTTACTATAAGGTATTTCTTTGTGTTCTTATGAGATCTTTACCAATTTGTATTTCTCTCAACTGGGCATGATCTCTTTGTTTTTGGACTAATGTTCATTGTTCTTGTGTTTTAAGAGGAAAAAAATTGTTACTTTATTGGTTTTACTGTTTAGTTTTGATACAAAGTTTACTACTTGGAGCAAATTACTCCATTTTTCATTCATGGGTTCCTGTTTAGTTTGTTTAATTTGGATTAATTTTTATGTTTTGATATGTTAAGTTACTATTTTTCGTGGTTATAGTGGAAAAGATAGCTACTTAGTGATTTTATTGTTTAGTCTTGAGAATTGAGTTTTAATTTGAGCAAATTACTTTTGTCTCCGTAATGGGCTTCGTTTTTTTTTTTTTTTTTTTTTTTTGGCAAAAAGGTTGCTAATTTGATGTAGGTTTAGTTTAATCTGGATTATCTTGTGATTGGCTTAAGTTGATGTTCTTGTGTAGTTTGTGCTGATATCCAAAGTAGGTTTAAGTGAAGCTTGATTTGGAAGTTTGATCCCTGATAGAGTAGGTGTTTAGTTTAAGCAAACTTTATTTTCGGTTGAATTCTGTAAAAATCTTTAATGGTTTTGGATGGAATTTGGCTGATATGGGAAAAAAATGAAATGATATTTTCATAATCTCATGATACTTTTAAGTCCTTGTTTAGCTCAATTTTGGATTTTGGAACTGTATTGAAGTGAGTTTGATTTTGACTTTTAAGTGTCTGTAGTGGGTTTAGTTATGACTATGGTTCAGGTGTCATAGTACTTGTTTAAGTTTCCTCCTTTGCACTTTTACCTTCTTTTTACTCATAGTTATAGCTGTAAAAATGAAAAAATTAAATTTGATAATTATTATCTTGCTCAACATGCCTTTGTCCGTGACTACTAATAGGATTCTACTGGTATATATCAAGAACTTTTAGTAGTATAGTTGCATTAAAGAAAGACATGCCCATCTAGCTACATAGTTGCATTAATGCTTTTTCTTTCTATTTATAGTTATATTTAGTAGTAATGTCACAATAGCAACTTACTTATCTTGATATCTCATATAACTACCTACTAGAAGTCTTTACATTTTCGTCATGTACCAATGACTAATGTGGAACATTTGAGAAAGTGTGTTGCTATTATTCGTATTAAAAAGTTGACGAAAGTGTAACACTTACTCCGTACTAAGTTTAAATTAACAATGTGGAACATTGAGTTAAGTGTTGCTAGTTTATGACATCACCCCTATACTTAATTGCACTTTAGCGACGGATACAGAATGTGATAACATTATTGATAATGAAGTATGGTATGGACTTAGAATCCATCTGCAAGTTTGTAGATCAAACATGATCGCATTAGTTAGATGATTAAATTGTTTGTTTTTCCTATCTATTCTGTTTACACTTTAATGGAAAGCACTCCCAAGTTTGTTCACGCATTATCCATAAACCTCAATCAAAGTCCATACCATACTTCATTATCAATAATAGGATTCTACTGGTATATATCAAGAACTTTTAGTAGTATAGTTGCATTAAAGAAAGACATGCCCATCTAGCTACATAGTTGCATTAATGCTTTTTCTTTCTATTTATAGTTATATTTAGTAGTAATGTCACAATAGCAACTTACTTATCTTGATATCTCATATAACTACCTACTAGAAGTCTTTACATTTTCGTCATGTACCAATGACTAATGTGGAACATTTGAGAAAGTGTGTTGCTATTATTTATTAAAAGTTGACGAAAGTGTAACACTTACTCCGTACTAAGTTTAAATTAACAATGTGGAACATTGAGTTAAGTGTTGCTAGTTTATGACATCACCCCTATACTTAATTGCACTTTAGCGACGGATACAGAATGTGATAACATTATTGATAATGAAGTATGGTATGGACTTAGAATCCATCTGCAAGTTTGTTGTCACAATTCTCAATTTCTGGTCATTTCTCAAACTCAATATTCATCATTTCATATCAATTTATGCATGGGTTTTGCATTTTTCATTAAACGCATAATTTCTTATTAAATAAACGCTATCGCGTAAACATTATTTTGAACAATTGATCCGATACTTCCAAAATTTATCACAATATATTTTTATACTCACATTAAGTTTATAAAAATAATATTATTAGTTTAACCGGTGTTTTAAATTTTATTTTGTATATAAATTGTTATATTTATATAATTACGACGGGTTTAAAGTAAAATTCTACACGATAATTATTATATCACTCAAATTTTACAAGAATTATATTTTTACAATTTATATGATCTCAATATACTTTACTTTGATCCATTAAAGTTTATTTTTAGACAACACTACCCTAATTTCACAAATGTAGACAAGTTACCTTTACTTATACTTATTTAACTTACACCTTTTACTTACACATTTACATATACAATACAAAAAAAAAAGTATTTTTACAAATACTTACCCCCTTACGACCAAGGGGGTAATGCATTAATTGGGTTGGTAAAATTTTCTTACATATTATATCTATACTCAACCTTCCTTTCACTTCATTCATTCACAATCAATAATTCAAGTTCAAGTCTAGTTTTTCTCTCTTGTTTCTTCCTCTCCAAACCGGTCACACCTAAGGTGATAGAAGAGTCCATCAAAAATTTATCAAGATCAAGTTTTTACAATCTAGTTACACTCTTAATCAAGGTTTTGAAATAAAAACCTAGAGTGTTTAGGTTTAATCCTTTGTTCTTGTCACCTCATCAAGCAACTTGTAAGCATATCATATTCATTTTTCATCTTCCATATTTATTTCATATTCATTTCATTATATTTGAGCAAAACATGCAAGTCTTATGGATGTTTATACCACTTTTTACATTGTTTTTAAGAGTTATATATAAATAATCCATCCTATAATTACTCCTTGTTATATATTAGTTTTGGTGATGTCTAGGAACCCATGACACCCTAAGAAGGTGTATGGTAGGATTAGAATAGCTTCGGAGTTGTTTTGAATGGGTTAGAATAGGTTTGGCGCGAGAAAAACTCATTTCGACAATTTTTGAAAAGGGTCTGTCCATAATTTTAATTCTGGGAAAATCCGACAGTGGGTATACTATTTTGGGCTAGATATTTAGAAAATACACTTTAAAACGAACACGTGGCCGCTTGAACGGATTAAAACGGAGCTATAACGAAGAAGTTATGAATTTTCCAAGTTTGACGAGGAAAACTATTAATTTCAGAAGAAATTCAGCATGAAAATGTCACTCCTTACGAGTCAAAAATGAGTCTTAAGCTTTATAAATTGTGTCGACTTATCAAAAAATATATTAGTATACTTTGACACGAATCTAAGGATGTAGAAAACGTAGAAAACGGACTTGTAACGATTAAATTACACAAGATAAACCAAGTTGCCGTAACTTTATTCTATTAGCAAAATTAATATATTCTCTATTAAAAACATACTACGGCAACTAAAGGACCATGTTGGCGGACGTTTTAACAATGATGTAGAACTTTTATAACGTGATGTCTTCTAGTAAAAGTAAGTTCGCCTAGCATATTTTCCAAAATGTCCAACCGTTTGTTGAGCGGAGTTGTAACGAATAACATATAGTCACTCAAACTTTGCCGAAAACCATCCTTTAAACTATATTTTTGGCCTATAGTGCAATACTTCACCTATATTTTCCTTGTGAGCGAGACCTCTAGGATGTAAACTTAAATACTAAAACTTTGAGATAATAACACAAGCTTTCTAAAACTGTTGAGTTCATTCCCTAACACTCGGTGTGCACCATTTTGCGACTATCATAGGAGGTCGTTTCAACATAACTATTTGTAGAGTATTTCTATCTGACGGGATGTCATAAACATATATTTTGACGATAAACGTTATTTCCAAAACGTACAAGTGGTATGGATATCATATGAGTTTGCATGCACGACATTGTTTCATGACTTATATTAGAGCATATCATTTATTTTAGGTTGCGGATAGTTTAGGAGCCTCATTTTCGTGCACTTCATTTTGTTAGCATATCAATCATACCAGGTGAGTTTCATAGCCCCTACTTTTATACGTTTTGAATTACTTTTGGGGGAGATACATGCTCAACTGCTTTCATTTAAATTCACAATTACTCTAAACTTTTACTGATTACCGTGAGTTCATACCCCGCTTTTACTCATGTAAATTCCTATAAACTATTTGGGGCGAGATATATGCTTATTTATCCAAACATTTAAACTCTTTTGGCAAACAACATTACTTATACTTTACACTTGATTGCGTTATATACTTGATTGGGTTATACTTGATTTCATATGCATATTTGGAACAAACTTTCAAGAATTAGTGGCTCCAAATTAAGTTGTTGGAAGGCTATTAATTTACAAACATACAAGAATTAGTGGCTCCAAATTAAGTTGTTGGAAGGCTATTAATTTACAAACATACAAAAATTAGTGGCTCCAAATTAAGTTGTTGGAAGGCTATTAATTTACAAACATCCCAATATTTATATGTTGAAAGGCCATTTATATGGATACTGATAGCGTGAGTCGTTGGAGGAACATCCCAACACGAGTGTTGGAAGACCCTTGTGGTGGCATTTATACTTTTAACTACTATGATACATGCATACATGATTGACATATTATTTTTAGTAGTGGGTTGTAAACACACAGGTTGCAAGTTTTGTATGGGCGGGACTTGGAACTGAGTGGATTTACGATGCCTTTGCTTTGTGAACTATTCTATATGACCAAAAACTTAGTATTTGCTGCATGAACGTTCTTTAAAGGCTTTACATTTCAACACAAACTCTATGAACTCACTCAACCATTGTGTTGACACTTTTTAGCATGTCTTATCTCAGGTATCTAAGGCATTCACTTCATGGCATGCATTGGGACATTTCATAGAGTCGTGGAGACGACGCGTCTCACTTGGGTTTATAAACTTTAAAAACATAGTTTGGCTTGTATAAAATTTATCTCCGTATACGTTGATTTTCATTGGGATCTATATTTTGTAAACTCTGATTGTATTAACAAATTAAACAATGTGTTTTCCAAACGACACTTTAGGTCGTTCAATATACTTGTAACTTTGATGCTATGACATCCTCCCAAGGTATTCCATTCATTAAAACAGGTAATTTGGGGTGTGACAGATTGGTATCGAGCATGGTTATAGAGAACTAGGTTGCATCATTGACCCTAGACTATAACTGCATCATCATAGCATCTCATCATATCATTATAAGTGCATATTCTTTATACATGCGAACTTATGACTCAACACCAAACATCATATGAGTCGATTAGTCCAAGCATTGCATAGTTACTCCTAAATTATACATAGTTTGATCACCTATGTCTAATTCAGGAAGAATCATGCAATGAAGAGTAGTAGTCTTATATGAGTAAGCAATTCGTAATGTCGAGCCAAATTTTCAAAAGATTTTCTTCAAACCACTTGTTTCGGTTTGATCCGCGTGGATTCTTGTTTGATGAGTTGCAAGATCAAGCTAGAAACAAGTTGTTACCTAAAACGATTTAGCCTAATCGTATGACAGTTCTTGTTTGATGAGTTGTGGGATTAAGTAAAAATCGGTTACTTAAAGTCTTTTGAAAATTTTGCTCGAGAATGGGAAAGCTTGCCTCATCGAGCCTAATCATAAGGGAGCATGTCTTTAGAATGGGATATAGTCACGATGTATGCATGAGCATTGACATAATCATTTAGACCATACATGAGCATAAACTTTTAGAACCCTTGTCGCGGTTTGGGCCATAGTATCATTAATCGAATCACGAGGACGTGATTCCTCTGACATGGGAAGAATGTCACAATTCTCAATTTCCGGTCATTTCTCAAACTCAATATTCATCATTTCATATCAATTTATGCATGGTTTTGCATTTTCATTAAACGCATAATTTCTTATTAAATAAACGCTATCGCGTAAACATTATTTTGAACAATTGATCCGATACTTCCAAAATTTATCACAATATATTTTTATACTCACATTAAGTTTATAAAAATAATATTATTAGTTTAAGGTGTTTAAATTTTATTTTGTATATAAATTGTTATATTTATATAATTCTGACGGGTTTCGTAAATTCTACGATAATTATTATATCACTCAAATTTTACAAGAATTATATTTTTACAATTTATATGATCTCAATATACTTTACTTTGATCCATTAAAGTTTATTTTTAGACAACACTACCCTAATTTCACAAATGTAGACAAGTTACCTTTACTTATACTTATTTAACTTACACCTTTTACTTACACATTTACATATACAATAAAATAAAAAAAAAAAAGTATTTTTACAAATACTTACCCCTTACCGACCAAGGGGTAATGCATTAATTGGGTTGGTAAAATTTTCTTACATATTATATCTATACTCAACCTTCCTTTCACTTCATTCATTCACAATCAATAATTCAAGTTCAAGTCTAGTTTTTCTCTCTTGTTTCTTCCTCTCCAAACCGGTCACACCTAAGGTGATAGAAGAGTCCATCAAAATTTATCAAGATCAAGTTTTTACAATCTAGTTACACTCTTAATCAAGGTTTTGAAATAAAAACCTAGGGTGTTTAGGTTTTATCCTTTGTTCTTGTCACCTCATCAAGCAACTTGTAAGCATATCATATTCATTTTTCATCTTCCATATTTATTTCATATTCATTTCATTATATTTGAGCAAAACATGCAAGTCTTATGGATGTTTATACCACTTTTACATTGTTTTTAAGAGTTATATATAAATAATCCATCCTATAATTACTCCTTGTTATATATTAGTTTTGGTGATTTCTAGGAACCCATGACACCCTAAGAAGGTGTATGGTAGGATTAGAATAGCTTCAGAGTTGTTTTGAATGGGTTAGAATAGGTTTGGCGTGAGAAAAACTCATTTAAACAATTTTGAAAAGGGTCTGTCCATAATTTTAATTCTGGGAAAATCCGACAGTGGGTATACTATTTTGGGCTAGATATTTAGAAAATACACTTTAAAACAAACGTGGCGCTTGAGCGGATTAAAACGGACTATAACGAAGAAGTTATGAAATTTTCAAGTTTGACGAGGAAAACTATTAATTTCAGAAATTTCAGCATGAAAATGTCACTCCTTACGAGTCAAAAATGAGTCTTAAGCTTTATAAATTGTGTCGACTTATCAAAAAATATATTAGTATACTTTGACACGAATCTAAGGATGTAAGCGTAGAAAACGGACTTGTAACGATTAAATTACACAAGATAAACCAAGTTGCCGTAACTTTATTCTATTAGCAAAATTAATATATTCTCTATTAAAACATACTACGGCAACTAAAGGACCATGTTGGCGGACGTTTTTATCAATGATGTAGAACTTTTATAACGTGATGTCTTCTAGTAAAAGTAAGTTCGCCTAGCATATTTTCCAAAATGTCCAACCGTTTGTTGAGCGGAGTTGTAACGAATAACATATAGTCACTCAAACTTTGCCGAAAACCATCCTTTAAACTATATTTTTGGCCTATAGTGCAATACTTCACCTATATTTTCCTTGTGAGCGAGACCTCTAGGATGTAAACTTAAATACTAAAACTTTGAGATAATAACACAAGCTTTCTAAAACTGTTGAGTTCATTCCTAACACTTCGGTGTGCACCATTTTGCGACTATCATAGGAGGTTGTTTCAACATAACTATTTGTAGAGTATTTCTAATCTGACGGATGTCATAAACATATATTTTGGCGATAAACGTTATTTCCAAAGCATTACAAGTGGTATGGATATCATATGAGTTTGCATGCACGACATTGTTTCATGACTTATATTAGAGCATATCATTTATCTTAGGTTGCGGATAGTTTCCGAAGAGCCTCATTTTCGTGCACTTCATTTTGTTAGCATATCAATCATACCAGGTGAGCTTCATAGCCCCTACTTTTTATCGTTTTGAATTACTTTTGGGGGAGATACATGCTCAACTGCTTTCATTTAAATTTACAATTACTCTAAACTTTTCTTGATTACGTGAGTTCATACCCGCTTTACTCATGTAAATTCCTATAAACTATTTGGGGCGAGATATATGCTTATTTATCCAAACATTTAAACTCTTTTGGCAAACAACATTACTTATACTTTACACTTGATTGCGTTATATACTTGATTTCATATGCATATTTGGAACAAACTTTCAAGAATTAGTGGCTCCAAATTAAGTTGTTGGAAGGCTATTAATTTACAAACATACAAGAATTAGTGGCTCCAAATTAAGTTGTTGGAAGGCTATTAATTTACAAACATCCCAATATTTATATGTTGGAAGGCCATTTATATGGATACAGCCCAACGTGAGTCGTTGGAGGAACATCCCAACACGAGTGTTGGAAGACCCTTGTGGTGGCATTTATACTTTTAACTACTATGATACATGCATACATGATTGACATACTATTTTTAGCAGTGGGTTGTAAACACACAGGTTGCAAGTTTTGTATGGGCGGAACTTGGGACTGAGTGGATTTCTGATGCCTTTGCTTGTGAACTATTCTATATGACCAAAAACTTAGTATTTGCTGCATGAACGTTCTTTAAAGGCTTTACATTTCAACACAAACTCTATGAACTCACTCAACCATTGTGTTGACACTTTTAGCATGTCTTATCTCAGGTATCTAAGGCATTCACTTCATGGCATGCATTGGGACATTTCATAGAGTCGTGGAGACGACGCGTCTCACTTGGGTTTATAAACTTTAAAAACATAGTTTGGCTTGTATAAAATTTATCTCCGTTATCGTTGATTTTCATTGGGATCTATATTTTGTAAACTCTGATTGTATTAACAAATTAAACAATGTGTTTTCCAAACGACACTTTAGGTCGTTCAATATAACTGTAACTTTGATGCTATGACAGTCCTCCCCAAGGTATTCCATTCCGCTGCAAAACAGGTAATTTGGGGGTGTGACATTTGTAGATCAAACATGATCGCATTAGTTAGATGATTAAATTGTTTGTTTTTCCTATCTATTCTGTTTACACTTTAATGGAAAGCACTCCCAAGTTTGTTCACGCATTATCCATAAACCTCAATCAAAACACAATAAAGTTAACACCAAATAAACTATTTTGACTAGCATATTTTGCTCCTATGTTATTTGTTCGAACCTATTACAAGGGTATTAGATAGCCTCTATACTAGTCTATCGTGTACAATTTCTTTGTCAAAATATAATATATTTGTTGAAATATTAGTGAATGGTATGCATGTTATTAGTATTTGTATAACAAATGATAGTAACTATTTTTCTTATGATAACTTATATAGTTCAAAATAATCACAGTATAGGTTGTTCACAATAGCAACATGGATGTTGATAACTTAATTAGCATGGCGAGAACTCAATAGTTAGCCGTAATTCATATGGTTTGTTTAGTTGTCGCTTATCTTGCCCTTAGCCAATCTCATAAAAGAAAACGTGTTAATATACCTTCTCAAAAATTAAGGTTGCATAGACAAGCAGTACGGGAAGAGATGTTGCAAGACCTATCAACAAATAACAACAGTCGTAAAATAATTCGTATGAGTGTGGAAGCCTTTAAATTATTGTGTGATAAGTTACAAAATTAATGTGGTCTTCGTCACAAACCCAGTATATGGGTTGAGGAATAAGTTGCTAGATTTCTGCATATACTAGGGAATGATTTTAGAACCCGTTTGTCTCTTGGTTATATCGTCGATCCATATCACCACCAAGTAACATTTTCATAGGGTTCAATGCAATAATATCTTTAGAAGAAAATAATACATTAAGCAACCCAGCTGGTAGATATAGTTCGAAGAAATCCAAGACAAACCAAGATTTTATCCCTTTTCCAAAGATTGTATAGGGGCTATCGATGGAACACATGTTCGCGTGAGAGTGCCTAATAGAGATTCCCCTAGATATCATGGTCGTAAAGGATATCCAACAATCAACGTGTTGGATGCTTCTACATTTGATTTGAATTTCACATATGTTTTAAGTGGTTGGGAATGCACAACATCAGACTCGAGAATAATAAAAGATGCACTTACTAGAGATGATAAGCTACTTATTCCTGACGGTAAAATCTTCAATAAAAGTCCAATATATATTAAATTTTAACATTTAGATACTAAAGTATAATATGTTTATCGGTAAGTATTATCTGGTTGACGGTGGTCTACCCCATAAAGGTACACTCACGGCACCATACAGAGGTGTTAGATATCATCTTAAGGAGTACTCGTCTCGTGCACCTCATAATCCAAATGAGTTATTTAACCTCTGATATTCATCACTACGAAACTGTATTGAACGCGTATTTAGTGTCTTGAAGAAAAGATTTCCTATAATTAGAAGTACAATAGAACCATTTTACTCATGCGATACACAATCATACATATTCTTGGCATGTTGTATCTTGCATAACTTTTTACTTGAGGTAGATCGTGACCAAGAACTAGAACATGAAGTGACACACGAGATGTTAGATGCATCACAAGATAAAGAACTCCATGGTACAAGAGACGAAGATGAGAGGGATGAACAAATAAGAAACTCCATTGCAGATGACATGTGGAGTGATTATATTTTGAATCCAAACAATGAAATTAACATGTCTATTTAGTGTTTGAATTTGTATTGTCCTTTGAAACAAAAATTATATAGACTTTTTGTTTATTGTGTTCATAATTGTTAGAATATAATTTATCAAGACTTTTTTGAGCATGAGTACTTACTTGTATTTGTAATTTTCTTACTAAACCAATTATATGTGGATGATATATAGTTTAGTTTTTATATATTGATTTTTATTAAAAGTTTGTAATAATGATTTTTTGTTTTATATACAGAAAGTAGCAATGGGCAAAAGTGATGGAGCTGCCAAAAATGCTAAAGATGGAGCTACCACGAAGAAGGAGGCATTTACGTGGAATGATCAGATGGATGATGCATTCATCGAGGTTATGCTTAAAGAAAAAAATGCCGGGAATAGACCTAGACGAGAATTTCTCGCCTCATGCATACAATAATATAGTGACGGCGTTAAATGATAAGTTTAATATTACTTTTGAGAGAAAATTGAAAATGAATCAAGACTCTCAAAAGTACTTTACCCGTTCCATGATGTTTTAAAGGCGTTTCATTGAGTGGCTATGCATGGAACCCAAGTACCAAGTTAATTGAGGCTGAAGATGAGGTGTGGGAAGCACTCAAGAAGATATGCTCTATCTAATTCATATGAAATTATTGATTTTGCCTTTTTTTTATTAATTATTTGTAATGTATAGGACAATCCTGATGTTTACGAGTTAAAGAATAAAAAAGTTAAATGTTATGATGAAATGTATGCTTTGTGGGAAAAGATAGAGCTCTGAGTGCTTGTACTCTAACGCCAAAGAGTAAAAAGCAACTAAACAATGACCCGACAATCGAGAATAAAGCAGTTGAATAAATTGATCCATTCTGTGAGAACAACGAGGTCACTTTAGATAATTTCGACGCTAGTGATGACGTCCATATTACATCACCAACACCACAATTAGATAAGCTACAAACTAAATCAAAGAGTAAAAAAAGAAAAGCTGATGAAGAGGATCCAATAATGGGTAAGATTGGGACTCTCTGCGATATAGTCCATGCTCTAGACAGGAATTCTAAGGTACTCGGTTTATTTAGAATATAGATTAGTAGTAGTATATTGTTTATATATATTATATTAATCTTGTCGTTATCTACTTTTATAAGGTAATTGAAAACTCTCGCCCACATGTGTATACTGAGGGGCAAAGGTTTTGAGAAGAGTTGTATATTGCCTTGGTCTTTTCGGGGAAGAAATACACCCTGCGTATATGTTTTTGCTAGAACATCCGGACAAAACACGTGGACTATAGTCTGCCATAAGAACACCAAATAGTCCACGTGTTTTGTCCGGATGTTCCAGCAAAACATATCGCTAGGTGTATCTTCAAGCGTTAAGCAAAACGCTACAATGAACTTGCTGCCTAAGATACACATGTGGGCCCCAAGAGTTTTCAATACACCTTATAACAAGTAGACCAATAATGACTTAAGATCAATATAATATATATATATATATATATATATATATATATATATATATATATATATATATATATATATATGGGAGGGTTAATGTGAGATCAAACTTAAAGTTCTAAAAATAAGATCAAGTCTAAAAAATCACTAAAACATTTATAAATAACAATTTTAGCAATAATATACAAAAAAATAATATTTTTAAACAAATTAATATTTTTGAAACTAATAACCAAATGATACATGAGTTCGGATTAGCGATACATCTGATACACATTACACTAATAAATACTCCAAAACACATACACATTACACTTCTAATCAAAGTGTATCACTTAGGTTTCGTAAATTTTAAAAAGAAATCTATCGAAACTTTAACAATTTTCGTTGAAGCTAATAAAAAAATTATTTTTGTTGTAAGGAGAGTGTCATTTGTCAAATTTTAGTATGATCTCATTTTAACAACTTTAAGTTTGATCTTATTTGATCTAGATTCTATATACTACTACTAATCTATATTCTAAATATACCTACCTTAGAATTCCTGTCTAGAGCATGCACTATATCTGCAAGAGAGTCCGCAATCTTACTCCGTATTGGATCCTCTTCATCAGCTTTTCTTTTTTTACTCTTTGATTTAATTGGTAGCTTATCTAATTGTGGTGTTGGTGATGTAATATCGACGTTATCACTAGCGTCGAAATTATCTAAAGTGACCCCGTTGTTCTTACAAAAGGGTTCAATTTCTTCAGCTGCTTCATTCAGTCATCGTTAGTTCCCTTTCTCTTTAGCGTTAGAGCACAAGCAGCAGCTCTATCTTTGCCCACAAAGCGCCATTTCATCATAACATTTAACTTGTTTATTCTTCAACTCGTAAACATCGGATTGTCCTATACATACAGTAATAAAAAACAAAATCAACAATTTCATATGAATTAGATAGAGCATACCTTCTTGAGTGCTTCCAGACATCTTCGCCTCAATTAACTTGGTACTTGGGTTTTATGCTAGCCACTCAATGAAACGCATCATAAACTGGGTTAAGTACTTTTGAGAGTCTTGATTCGATTTTTCAATTTTTCTTTCTCAAAAGTAATATTAAACTTATCACTTAACTCCTACTATGTATTATTGTATGCATGAGTGAGAAATTCATTAGGTCTATTCCGACATTTTGTTCTTTAAGCGCCTCCGAAATGCATCATCTGATCATTCCGTAATGCTGACTCGGCACTGGTAGCTCCATATTTAGCATTTTTGGCACCTCCATCACTTTTGCCCATTGTTACTTTCTGTATATAAAACAAAAAATCATTATTACAAACTTTTAATAACAATCAATAGATAAAAACTAAACAATATATCATCCACATGTAATTGATTCAGTAAGAAAATTACAAATACAAAGGGTGATGTCATAAACTAGCAACACATAACTCAATGTTCCACATTGTTAATTTAAACTTAGTACAGAGTAAGTGTTACACTTTCGTCAAATTTTTAATACGAATGATAGCAACACAGTTTCTCAAATGCTCCACATTAGTCATTGGTACATGACGAAAATGTAAGACTTCTAGTAGGTTGTTATATGAATATCGAGATAAATAAGTTGCTACTGTGACATTACTACTAAGTATAACTATAAATAGAAAGAAAAAGCATTAATGCAACTATGCATCTAGATAGGCATGTCTTTCTTTAATGCAACTATACCACTAAAATTTCTTTATATATACCAGTAGAATCCTATTAGTAATCACGGACAAAGGCATGTTGAGCAAGTTAATAATTATCAAATTTAATTTTTTTCATTTTTACAACTATAACAGTGGTAAAAAGAAAGTAAAAGTGCAAAGGAGGAAACTTAAACAAGTACAATGGCAGCTGAACCATAGTCATAACTAAACCCAATACAGACACATAAAAGTCAAAATCAAACTCACTTCAATCTAGTTCCAAAATCCAAAATTGAGCTAAACAAGGACTTAAAGTATCATGAGATTATGAAAATATCAAGGAAAATTTTCATTTTTTTCCCATATCAGCCCAATTCCATCCAAATCAACCATTAAAGATTTTTACAGAATTCAACCAAAAATGGAGTTTGCTTAAACTAAACACCTACTCTATCAGTGATCAAACTTCCAAATCAAGCTTCACTTAAACCTACTTTGAATATCAACACAAACTACACAAGAACATCAATTTAAGCCAATCACAAGATAATCCAGATTAAACTAAACCTACATCAAATTAGCAACCTTTTTGCAAAACCAAAAGAAGCCAATGCAAGAGACAAAAGTAATTTGCTCAAATTAAAACTCAATTCTCAAGACTAAACAATAAAATCACTAAAGTAGGTATCTTTTCCACTATAACCACGAAAGATAGTAACTTAACATATCAAAACATAAAAAATAATCCAAATTAAACAAACCAAACAGGAACCATGAATGAAAAATGGAGTAATTTGCTCCAAGTAGTAAACTTTTTATCAAAATTAAACAGTAAAACCAATAAAGTAACAATCTTTTTCCTCTTAAAACACAAGAACAATAAACATTAGTCCAAAAAGAAAGAGATCATGCCCAATTGAGAGAAATATAAGTTGGCAAAGATCTAATAAGAACACAAAGAAATACCTTATAGTAACCACATAAGCTACAATGCAAATTAAAAGCCTATTAGAAAATCTTCATGTTGACTATAAATCGTGCTGAACCAAGGAACTAATATAACTACACTGTTTCAATCAAACACAAACTTGGAACCATAGAAGATCCCTTTTTGTTTGTAACAGGAAATTACATGAAGTATGGGTATAAAAATAAAGTCGGACTAAAACATGGTTCATAACAGCACATTATCACAACCAACCTCTATAAAGTACTGTACTACTCTATGTACAAGCAACCAAAAAAATAACAATAGCATCAATAAACTTACAATTGGTTTTTTGATTGACAGAAAAAAATGTCTGCTCTATGTAGCCGGTTTGATAGAGATAGCTGTTGTGATATGGGAGAATTAGGTAAAAAAAATATATAGATCGTACATGAAGATTAAGGATAATATTGTAATTTTACAAATGCATGTAATGTTTAATACCCGTTTCCCTTCCCAATCCGCCCGAAATTGGACAGAATAAAATAACACTCAAAAGCCCATCCCTTCCCTTCCTCCCACCTTCCCGTCCCTTACCTTTCCATCTTAAAAAACTCAAGAACGCCCTTTTTTTTATTTCCCTTCCCCTCCCCTTCCATTACTTAAAAAAACCACCTCGAGAACAGAGCGTAAAAAAAAACTCAAAAACACAAAAATAAATAATTACTTTCTTCCCATCCATCCCCTAATTTGCCCTTCCCATCTCATCCCCTTCAATTCTTTAAATTTTAGACTTGAGAATAGAGGTAGTGACCATACAAAATCTGCACACCCGTTAATTTATCTTTACTTCAAACGTTATACAACGCTTAATATAAAGCTTGAACTTTTAATATGACCTCGTCAATGACTTTTTGACGATCAGGAGAACCAAATGTTGGGGAGGATTCATGATATTTAAAATATAATGTGAATGCTCAAGGGATCAATTTGACAGAGATTTAGTATGTTGAGAGTCTTATGTTAAACATATATAAGACAAAAAAGTGGACTTACCACTCCATTATGGTTGCCAATGTTCAGGATGATGATTTGATATGCTTAAGCAAATTTATGTCTGCGTTTCAAAACGTCTATTTTGCTGAAACATTCTATATATCAGTGGACTTATATTGTGCATGTATATTTTGTATCTACCCGACCCATAGCCTCTAGCCCATATTGGATTGTAGTGTAGGGCAAATCTCTATGTATTGGTAATTGGTTGATTGATATGAGATCCCATAAAATAGGGAAACACTTCTCTCTATGGTGTCAGAGAGAAAGTAATTGATTTTTAGGGAAGCCGGTTTTCGGTTTTTTAGGCGATCAGATGAGTTTTTGGTTTTTTTGTTCACGTCTAACACGCCTCCCCCATCTTGACGTCTCTATATAATGTTCAATACAAAACATAATGGGCTAAGCCCATGACTACAAACAATAGGTCAACTAATAGTATTTTGTGTTGGTAGAGGGTTGATGCCTTATCTTGGAAACAAGGTGTAGTTTTTTTCTTTTTCGTTTAGTTTTATAAGTTTAAAAAACTATCAAATTCCAATGAAGAGCTTGTCTTTTCAGGGATCAATCAATTAGCATGTTGTTTCGCAGCTTTCGCTTCATATTACATATGGACAAAAGGAAGGCAACAGATTCAGAAGAATTTGACATCTGTTCGGAGAATGGGAGATGAGAACTCTCCTTAAACGTTTCTCGAACATGAGTAAGACACACAAGTTCTTACCATTTCGTTAGAGGTGACAAAATAGGCCGGTCACAGATGATAATGGTTCCTGGTTGAAAAGTTTTGACAAATAAAAAAGCAGCTCATGAATTTCTTTCCTATTAAAATTGTTAGCTCTACATGCATTATCTTCTTTAGCTATATGCTACGATCAAAATTCAATCATTATCCATTCATCCGATCCTCACAGATGATAAAACAAAAGTAGTAAAATATGAGTACAAATTTACTTGTAACTTATAAAACCAAACGATTACAAATTTACTTAAAGTTTAATATACAGCATATGTATATTCATTAAAAAAAAAAAAAAAAACATAAACAAAAAATCTTCCTGCAGAATAGCAATTGATGTTCACATATGTATACTGATTTTGGACATCTTCATGGTGCAAGTTTATCGTCTTCTACTCAAACGTCTAGCTGCAAATATTAAAGATTGAAAAAGCATATCAGTGAAATCATTTAGTAGTATATATAAGACGGAGAAACGAAAGGATCAAACACAAATTGATGCACATATCACGTAAGTGTATGCAGGGGCGGTGGAACTAGAACTTGTTTCGCGAAAAAGTCTTAAATATTTTTAATTGCATCCGGTCTTAAAAAATGTGGTTTTAGTACTGGTTCGCCACCATGAGATAAGTCACATATTCGCATCAGCCACATATAATTAACAAAATGTCCTAGTAATGCACGTTATTAAGAAATAATATTTAGTTTTGACTAGTTATGTTCCTTGCGATTCTCGACATTTGTTTAGTTCTCGTTTACTATCGAATAAAGTAGTAACAAATTACGAACCTGTATATCCTTTAAGACATTCTTTCTCACATCTTAACATGCAAAATGAACGAGCATTGCCTTCATCAACACAAGTTTTCTCACAACCATTATAGCATTTTTCATCAAGTTGGCCAGCTTGGGCCTCTTGGCTTGCTTGGGCCTCTTCTTGGGCTACATGGGCTGCATGTTCTTCAGGAGTTTCATGGGCCTCATGTTCTTCATGGGTTTCCTTACTATGATCATGGGAATCCTTGGGCTTGGCATGTGCTACCACCAAAATGGCAATAAACACAAGAAGTGCTGCAAGAACTTTTGTAGATGTCATGTTTTTATTTTGTGATATGAGAATTAAACAGACTTCAAATCAACGCGTTTTCTTCGTTCCTTGATTCTTGTTTGCGTTCTTAGGAGGCGATTTAACGAATCAATGAGATTGTTTTGAGTTTGTATTTATACAACTGTCTGTTTGAGTTTTTGTGATAGCCCTAAAATCATGGAAGATTTTGTGGTTTTGATTGTAGAAAATGACATACATATATGTACGGTCATCTTTTAACTAGAAATCTATATATTGATTCCAAAACTAATGATAGATATTTAAGCAAACTAAAAATAGATATTCAAGCAAAATTTTAGATATATGACTACTAGACATGTGAGACATGGAATAAAATGTCGAAAAGCTAAGGTGGTGTTTGTTTATTAAAAGACACTTATTTTGGACTTTAAATCTTCCTGGAAATTCGTATATCTGAATCCGAATATGTGGTTGAGAAGCTTAAACCTAGTTCTTTTATGTTGGTCAATCTTGAAAGTTCATTGTATCCTTTCATGTTAGCTATGTTTAGATATCAATTGTTTTTTACATATTGGTGGGAAAAATCAATTGATTCAATTCATTTTGAGTATATTATCATGCTTGATTTGATACGTAGTCTTTTAATTAGTACTGTTTTTAATAACAAATATTATCCAATATGCACTCGCCCAACATTTTCGAAATAAGTATAGGTTCTTAACATAAAAAAATATCTTTATAAGAAGTGAATAATCGTAAACTACAAATGTCATTGCATATTGCATAGCTACTACACCACTTGTTTATTAGTAATTAATAAAGGTAGGTCACCAAAATCCCACATTAACATAATTGTTTATGGATTCCATTTATCAAATTCATCATATAAATTCACTTCAAAAGCAGTGGGATTCAAATGCATCAATATATACCAAATACCCCGTAAAGAATGGCTTCGAAAAAATTTGAGGTATTTGGTCTAGTCTTGGTTATGCTATGTGGTGTAGCCATGGCTCAATCGGGGTGCAATACCGCGCTAGTGAGCTTGAGCCCGTGTCTTGACTATGTTTCTGGCAACTCATCAACCCCAACACCTACGTGTTGCACGCAACTAGCTAACGTGGTTCAAACGCAGCCACGATGCCTTTGTGTATTTACGGGTGATACTGGTAGTGCACCAGACAGGTATGAACATTAGCAATACTTTTCTCATCTATAATTATTGCACTTGTATAATATGCTACTTTCGAAAATTGATATTAACATGTCATTATTTGAACTATGTCTGCCAGAGGGTGCTAATGGACCAACAAGTTCTACGCCTTCTTCAGGTGAACCATTTATGTTGTATCTTGGTTTATCATAAAAACACTTTTTTGTGTATTCTCTTATGTCGTTAAGCTATGAATATTGCAGAAGGTGGATCAAAGACCACACCAGGAACAAGTACGGGATCATCTAATGCTACCACAAAAAGTCTACCGTTTTATGCCACTTTCGTTTTGTTCTTCATAGCTACAATATTTTCTTCATATACTATCGCGTAATTTCATAATTATATATTACGGAGTACTACTGAGTGTATTTGTGTGGTTTGTACGTATAGTATTGATCATCGAAAGAATTTGTGTGTCGTTGTATTAACTATTAAGTCTTGAGAGGTGTATACGGGTTTATTTGAAGAAAATAATTAACGAGTGTTTGTGTATTTGTATTGCTAATCAAACATCATATCTGTCAACAAAATATAAATTGATGAACTTATAACTATATTAAGCTAAGTATCCTTCATGCTCCGGTTTTGTGGATATATTGCGCAAAATCATATATTTTCGGCTAGGGCATGTATCGCTAAACTTAGTAATTATGTACATAAGCTACAGGCCGTATAAGTCTGACGTAGCAACGGATACATCTTTTACCACTAAGTCATAGAATTTTGGAGTTTTGATTCTGAAGCAATTTCGACACTGAGGATTGATACACTAGCTCACCGGGAACCACACATATCGTAAACGTTTCCATTATAGACAATCAAACACAACTGAAATCTTTATCAATATAACGAAAGACGGTGTCTTTACCGTTAGGAGTTAGGATTTATCAATATCCTTATATGTTCAACAAACAAAGAGAGGATATTCTTATTAACAATGCAATATAGTTCTTAATGGTATTGTAGATATTCCAACAAAGTTCTACAAAATTAAAGATGGGCAACTATAAATCCATTTTTCAAACAAATTAACCATTTAGAGCACCCGCAACAGGTCTTAAGTTGCCATCAAGGAGCTCGTGGTCAGGGTGGCTCGGCTTTACCAGTGCATGCATGTAGTGGTCAGTTCACGGTAAAGGTGGTCGACTTCCTGATGCCGAGCAAGCACTTTGCTATCTTTTTTATATTTGAAAATTGGGTTTATACATGTGGAGGCCGCCCAACTATTAAAGTTTTTTCTATTACACCATCTATTTATTTTAACTAACTTATGGATCACTAACATATGTGTTTGTTTTCGTTTATATCAATATCCTTCAATTCAAATTCTTGTCGGAGTTTTGTATAATTTCAATAATAAAGCTAACTTTAATATATCAAAACAAAATAATTAAAAACGTAAATTTAAAACATTAGTTAAATTACAATAAATCGCTTTTTGATTAAATTAAATTGCACTTAAATAATGGCTAAAATAGATATTTTACATTTCAAATAGTTACTTATGTTGTTCACTTGTTCTAGTATGTTATATTTAGCTTTATTTTTGTTGTTTCAAAGATCTTCGGGAAAAAAAGTTATCTGAAATTGGTATAAACGATAGCAAACATGTAAATGGGTGGCCTATAATTAAGTTAGCTTCGATCAATTGGTGACCTAAAAGAAATATGTTTAATAGTTGGGTGGCCTTTCAATACATAATCTTTTGAAACTTCGTTAAACGATTGCAATAAAATATAGTAAGAAGATGGTAGAATGATACCTCACCCGTCACATAATAAGTGTCTATACTTATATTAAGGGATGTGATTTGCACATTTCACAAAATGATTGGAAGACACAAATTTATTGTGTTTGGGCATAATGAAAGTTTGTCTTGCATCCATAAGAGGATATTCTTATATGTTCAACAAAAAAAAGAGAGGACATTCTTATTAACAATGCAATATAGTTCTTAATGGTATTGTAGATATTCCAACAAAGTTCTACAAAATTAAAGATGGGCAAATGTAAATCCATTTTTCAAAAAATTTAACCATTTAGAGCACCCGCAACAGGTTTTGAGTTGCCATCAAGGAGCTCGTGGTCAGGGTGGATCGGCTTTACCAGTGCATGCATGCAGTGATCAGTTCACGGTAAAGGTGGTCGACCTCCTAATGTCGAGCAAGCACTTTGCTATCTTTTCTATATTTGAAAATTCGTTGACAGTTGAAAATTCAGTAAAAGGGTGTATATGATTTTTTATTTTTTTTTAAACCCCTTAACGCTGCGTTAGCAGCTTAACGAGACCCTTAACTCGTTTGCACAGTATGGTAACGCAGCCTTAACGCGATCTGCGTTAACCCTTAACTCACTTCGTGAGTGATTACATCGAGTGCTCTAACTATCTCATAATAAAATCAATCGCATATATCGTAAACATGATTTGAACTCACAACTACTTGGTTGGGGAGCATTCTCAGTTTCTCACACATGGAGAATCATTGTGACA
The DNA here is from genome assembly GCA_910596185.1 of Chrysanthemum makinoi. Classification (NCBI taxonomy): domain Eukaryota; kingdom Viridiplantae; phylum Streptophyta; class Magnoliopsida; order Asterales; family Asteraceae; genus Chrysanthemum; species Chrysanthemum makinoi. The sequence goes on from OU343225.1 coordinate 314,116,479, forward strand.
CACGCCTTTTGGTAACAAATTAATAACCCTTCAATTTTTAATTTTTTTTACTCTTTTACATCATTTTTCTTAATAATGTAAGAAAAACACGAGAAAGCGTGCATTGAAAATCAACATGTTTTTATTCCTTTCGCGTCTGATACTTTTGGTTTCCTTGCACATAAGGCAGTGAAGTTCCTCAAGAAAGTCGAACGAATTATGCATAATAATATTATGACACCATCAATGTAGTTTTCAAAAAAGAAAAAAAAAAAAGTTTTGCAATAAAAAAGAGCTATCAATGCAGCTTGTTACCCGTTTATCGTCCACCATTTTGTAAATCAAAAATTCATGTAAATAATGAAAATAAATCTTTTATATAATAAAAGAATTACATCATTCAGTGTTTTTGTAAAACACTCCACTGAAAAAAATAATTGGGCCAATAGGAGAGCTCGATTCGCCACTAAGCAAAAATCGTGATATAATTGGTTAATAAAAGTCAAAATTAAATTGATTTTGGTCAAACTTTAATAAACTTGGTGGAGAAATTTGGTTGATAAAAAAAACACATAAAAATATAGGTGTCAAATTTGTGAAAATAAAACTTAAAAAAAAGATGAGGAAATTTAGTGGTTGAATTTTTAAAAAATTATATAGAGTTAAATGTAATATTATAAGCCTCCATGTTTTTTAATAACTTTGGATTATAAACAAATACCCCCTTTTACTTTATACCCTTTATATTTTATATCTTAAAAATACAATGTATATGTTGATTTAAAATAACAACATATAAATTTGCATAAGATTATAAGTATCAAATTTTTTTACTATATATGTTTAATAAGGACTCATTTATTTCATTTTTAAAAGTTTAACCTATGTAGACACGAGTTTACATTTTAAATACGGCTAAATTACTGAAAACGGGAATATAATTATCAAATTGTAAGCACGGGTTAATTTCATATAAAAGTAATTATACACGATTGTACTTATAACAATGACTCATGTAATTCTTATTTATTTATATAAGGATATCTAGAAAAACATTTTTTTTAAAACTTTAAGGAGTATACTTGTTAGGTCACAAGGTTTACCACACAAGCTTATAAGAAAGATAGAGAGGCGATTGAACAAGTATCACACACACACACACACGATATGATATAAGACCGATTAGGCGTAGGTGATGTGTGAAAGGAAATAACTTGAACAACCAACCTTCAAATAAAGGTTTACATAAAGTATTTATAGGCAAGGAGCTAGAACACACCTATACTCCTTCCCTTTCACTATGGGCTTGGACCTAAGCTCATGGGCCTTCTACATAAGCTTAAGCTAAACAAACATAAAGGCCATAATAAGCTAACTATTACATATGAGTAACTAACACTTGAATAAGGTTTAGGAGTGATTCCAACAATCTCCCCTCAAGTGTTATTACATATGAGTAACAAACACTCAAGTGTTGGTGATGAAAACGGTGAAGGCGTTGTTGTAATAGTAGCTTTGGCGTCTTGACATTCTTCTTGTGAGAAGAATTGCCTTGATTTAAACAATCTCCCAGTGTAGAGATAGTTTACTTTGAACGGTTATGCTTTGACGTCATCTTTAACTTTGTTCTTTGATCATTGTTCTTTGTGATGGTAGTGATAGTATGTTGTTTTGCATCAAGTATGCCTGCCTGCAGTGCGCCCATTTTACAGGTGTCTCCAAGTCATTCTTCAACATGCTCACACGCTCTTTGGCGTTGGAATTCAAGTACGATGAAGTTCTTTAAGTCTTTAACTTTATAGATTCTTTGAATTGATGAAGAATCATTCTGATTGTTGTGTTGCTCTTGGATAGAACTTCTATTAGTAATGATGTTGGCGTGAGCATGAGAAGAATTTGCACGATCATTCCGCTCCAGAGCTTCCATAAGAAGAAAACATTTAAGCGGTTAGTAATAAGCGGATTCCGGCACTTACAAGTTTGAACTTCGAGAGTGTTAACATCATAGTGTGAAAACACAACTCTAATTCTTACAAAGGCCGTTCTAGAATCGGAGTCCCACAAGTGAGATAACACGATGTACCAAAAGTACACCTACGATTGAGATGAGTCGCTGAGGTACAGAAGCATCACCTCACGTATGAGACCGTTTGAGACCACTAAGCGCCAATCCGGGAGTTGCCGAAGCTGGCTGTCGGTACATTTAATGTTGACCCTGGCGGGAGTTTCCATTCATTCGAGGATCACAAATGTGAACCTCTCATAAATGTTCTCGGCAGATTGCTAAGATCTGTGAAGGACTCGATATGAACCACCGATAACCTTATTTGTTGATCATCAAGTGATTAAATGTCAAGTGTACCTAAGAGATCTTTTGATGAATCTCTTGGCTCTAGACTCAATAGTGCGTTTTGGTTTTCTTGAGCGGAGACTAGGGAGAGGGTCTCCTTCTTCAATACTAGAAATCTCTAAGAGAAGATGGATTTACGTAGGGTTCCCTGTGAGAATGAAACAAGCTTCCGTTAAGAGAAACTTGAGTGGATAAGAAGGTTTAGTGCATGCGTCACTGGGTCCATGACGACTTTTAATCTTCAATACCGGCGTGACAAAGTGACAACCATGTATATATGAATTGAACCCGATTATGCGCCTAAGTTGAATAATCTGGAGGGCTATTTCTTTTCACCCTTTTCTTTGCATTTCTTTTTAATTCTTCAACTCCTTCTTTCTCCGATTCTCATTTTCTCCTTTTTACAATCATACCTAAGGACTTCTAAATTCTAACTATTTGTGGTGTCCTGGGGTAGATCCCTCCAGCTCTGGTGGATCATAGGGACGTTATTCTAACCTTAGTCACCTTATAACTCCATGACTAACCTATGTTGCCATAAAACCCTTGTGTGAAAAATCTCTCAAAGTGTTTGTGAATGAAAAACATTTTAGTACCATTGTTGAGATAAGATTTTGCATAAATACTCCCCCTGTGCTTAAGAGTTTTAACGGTTAAAATGCACATGAGGAAAAGAGCCGCATATTTTGAATTGATTCACTCAAGATAGACAATCCCCGAGAACCGGTTCGTGGCATAGTTAAAGAGTTGCATTGTCGGCTTTTAGGTGACAATAGGCTCTAAGTAACTACCTTGAAGGTGTAGACAATCCTCGAAGGTCGTCAAACCCGTCGAGTTCATGTTTATCAAGAGTTTCTCGATGGTACATTCTACTCGGACAAGTCCTTTGCGAGACACGTTTACATCACTAGCGAACTAGCTTGAAATTATTACCCTTCCGGGACAAGTCTTTTCGAGTTACTAACAGTTAAGCATCGTCAATTCGTTGGTTAAGTACGGAAGCACAGATTCATTTGCATTTTACATAACATATTTCTTATCACACATTTTCTCCCCTCAAAAATGGCATATTAAAGTGTTATTTTTGAAACGTTTGAGAATAAATATGACCATTTAAGTGTTCTGGGAAGAATGACCACTGTGAACAATTTGTGAACAAAGTTTCAAATACTCCCCTCAACAAGTGATATAAACGGTTGAGGTTTTGAAAATCATAAGGGAAGTACTTGTTCTTTTGAGCAAAACCTTGAAAAATGAAAGGTTTGATAGGTTTTACTCAAAAGTAAGAAGCTTTCGCTCCTTTAATAAGGATTGTGGCACCGGGTACCACGAGGGTCCTTTATTTACAAGTACGGGTTGTACACTGTAATGTGTGCACAAGCCATTGACATTATTAATCAAACATCCAAAATTATATGAAGTAAACAATTCAAGGGGTACCAGGAAGTGCGGTGATGTTCCAGGGTGTGCGAGCGTTGAAATCCGGTTATGTTTCTCACGGGTGACCACCGACATAACTCTCCAATTCACGAGGCGATCCCTTGAAACAACCGTTCATCAATCATTGTGATGATCCGTCTCACATCCCTCCTCACGAGAATTCGGTAACGCTAGGAGACCCAATTTTAGTATATCCTTCAACTGTATGCCAATCCATCCCAACCGCTTCAAGGTATGATCCCGAACTTGTGGAGTTCGCTGCACCATTAAGCGAGTTTCTTTGAAGTTCACTCACGGTAAACGCGAAAGGTTTCGATGAGTGTATATTGAGATAGCTGGTTGATATCGGGAAGATCAAGCTATGGAGGAGTGAAGTTGACGCGCCGATAAGATTCAACACCGGAGGAGATCTTCTACACGTTCCTTGATGACAATGCGTCTTATGAAGATGAGAAGTGACTTGATAAATTCGCGTTGTCCTTCAGTTGAGAATTGTCTCATGGACCACCGTACTTGGCAAGGTACATGTCTTGATGTCATTGAGAGACAAATTCTCAAAGTCGACCTCGAGAGAAAGTCCGTTCATCTTGTCGTTTGACTACGATCTTCTTTAGGAATGTGTAGTCCCACTTTGATGAAAGGTCAACGTGTATGATGGCAACGATATCTTTAGAACTATGCACACGCATGTTGAGACTTGAACACGGCGGCTTCGTAGTAGATTCGTGGCGTTCGGCGATGATGAATCCCATACAATGCATCTCGGTATGCTTCCACGTGTTGGAGAACAAGTGATTGGCACGTTCCTCAATGGCTATGCAGTTTGAGTAGACAGATGCTGGGAATGGAAGTGTCAACGATGTAGCGTATTTTCTTGAATCATTGTCCACCAGTGTAGAAGAAAATCCGGTCTTTGTTGAAGAAGTATCGAAAGGAATCCTTGGTTCATTTGGTTGGCCAAGTGTTGGTAGAGGTTTGGTCCCATCGGTGTAGTATGGAGGGTTGTCCCTTTGTGTGAAGTCAATGTTTGCTTCTGGGTTGAGCCAATCCATGTTGTTAGACATAGCTCGAGCTGCAATTTTCAAGGTGATATTCGACCTCGAGTACTGAGCTGTCTTTTAGAAGTTGAACGCTTCATTCTTGATTCGCTATTTCGATTTCGTCATTTTCTTCACATGGAACTTTTCTTGCAGGATTTTTGCATGCTCCAATGTAGAACCGTCTACCAAATTGACCTTCAGGTAGGGAGTTTGTTAACAAGATTAGCAAACCATTCAAATTCCTCTGTTTTATCGTCATCTAGCCATGATACGACGTCAGTCTTAGGCGTCTTCTTCTTCTTCTTTTTGAAGGCCTAGATGATGATTCGGTTTCGAACTTGTTTGGGAGAGGTGGGTTGTTGTAGGGGCTCAAGGACCTCTTCATCGTCACCACCTGTATACTCAATGTGATCATCGGTTTTGAGTCGGGGTGGTAACTTCGGAATCGTCCGAGGTTTTTCAAGAGAAGAGCGAGGAGAAGATTTTTGTTGAACAGGCCGTTGTGGAGGTTGCATCAAAGAAGATTCACCGAGGCTTCGGCGTTTAGGTGCAGAGTCTTTATCCTTATCCTTGTCTTCATCGTCTCTAGGGCGTTTAGACTTTTCAGCTTCAAATCTACAAGCTTCTTGAAGTTGGTAGTCTAGCAATGCTTGAAACACTTTCCTTCATCGAGTAAATGTCCGTCGATGGGACATTTGTGTAACAAGCTTGGCCACCAATTCATTATCCGAGAACACTACTGGATCGGTTGGATTGATTGTGACGGTTAAGGGCATTGATCGAATAGTTTGCTTGGCGATCGCGCAAGATTTGGATAAAGTTGTTTGGTGAACAACTCCTTTGTGACTTTAGGAACGTACTCGAAGGTACTTTTAGTGTAGCCTTGATCATTTCGTTCAGTTCCTCTTGGCGATTTTCATGAATTCTGAACAAACTTCCTTTCTCCTTTCATCTTTTCATGCTCGTCATATAGATGTTGTATGTGATCAACAAAGAAATTCACTTTTGTTGAGCACGTTTTCTTTCGACTTGTTTGACAGCTTTGGTAATCCGTTCATGAGCTTGAGAAATCCAAAATTTAGATGGTTTCTTCACGGATTTGGATGATGATTTGGTTGACTTCTTTGATGGTGGTGGCGAGGAGTGAGAAGACGAATCTGATGATGAAGTGATATGAGGAGACTCGGATCCTTGAGGTTCGAGGTTTCTTCCTTTGATCAGCGGGGACTATCTAGAAGAAACATATCATAATCAACATCTTGATCTTTTTGGACTTCTCGGTTCGGTTCCTCAAACTCATATTCGATAGTATCCTCCATAAGCTTTTGTTGTTGCATAAGAGTGGTGGCACCAGCTCCCTTATCGGGTTGATTAACCGCATCAGGAGAAGGTTCAAAGTGGGCACACTTGATCCTCGGGACCACCCATTTGGTCTTTAGCAAATTCTTCAGCCTTTTGAAGGTGTCTAACAATATTAAACTTCTTCTGTACATGATATATCGGTTGCTCTTCTTCTATCAGCTTTCATCATACGGTACAAGTCACGAGTCTTCCCTTTTCTTTGTCGGTGGCGGACTTGGAGGTTTAGCTCTTGAAGGAGGTGTTCGGTTCTTGATTGAGTAGGTAATCTCTTCATTTGTGTCAGATACCTTGAGCTTTCGTCCACAAGCTTTCTTTGCGGTTTAGGTGTGGGAATAGGTTCAACTTCCTTTACGGGAACAATCCTTTTACGAGGAGGATTCCTTTTGGGAAGCTTCCTATAAATATATGTACTTGTAACACTTCCGCCTTGCCTCTTACGGTCCTCGAGTAGGTGTACCGAAGATTTTTCATCAAGATGACCAACTTTGCCTTCTTTCCGCTAACCTAAGATACCTTTTATATGTTTCAAGCTTTTTGATTTCGGTGGTTAGAAGGTGATCAGGTAAAACCGAACCTTGTTTCTTTGTTGACGATTCTTTGATTGACGAGATAGTATGGGTTCGGTCAATATGTCGTGATTATATGGGTCATTGAGCCTCATGGGGATGTCAGGATGAAGTCCAAGTGCTCTCTGGATCAACAGTTTGGTGTATCCGACATAGGGAATCTTGGAGCCAAGCTTCTTGTGAAATACCATCATGTCCTCCCATATCAGTGCTTCGATTTCAATGTCCTTCTTGTTGATCAACGACCGGAAAATTTGCAGTTCCATGAGCTTAGGATGCTCATAGCCACCGTCGCACGACCGAGACCGATTTGGTGATGATCATGTAGAGTGTTCTCCATGGTTGAGGAATATTCTTCACTCACGTGAGAGTGCTTAGTAATGATTCACGAAGCTTCATCATAACCAATATCTATCAAGAATTGTAGGATTGTCTCTTCAGTAGGGGTAGCAAAAAGTTGGTTGGGCGATGTCGGGAATGATGAGAACAGCCCGTAAGTCAGCAGGAGTGATAGTGACTTGTTTGTGATTAAGTGTCACATTCACTGCACATTGACCAGTGATCCTCGCATAGAATCCCGAATTGTTGAATGTAGACCTGCGGGCGTGGCGAGTGTGAGAGCATGTTCGGTAGGGATGATTCACGAGAATATCCAATAGCAATCAAGCGGGAAGATTACGAGCAAGTGAGGGTATCAAAGTCAACCCTAAGGTTGTTCTTTCCAATCTTTCTCGGATAACCCTGCGGAAAGATATAACCAATTGTAAGAACTTCGATGCATCCACAATCATTTGTTCAAACCATGTCGTGATCTCGAAATAACATTAGCCAAAAGAACCAACATATCGAAAGACATAGTGTTAGTCAACAGAAGGTCTTATTGGCTAGCTATTGAATGTGCGGTGTCAATGATTGTTACGAGTCCTAAGTCACTTGTTTGTTCAATAGTCCAATGACGTCGTGAAATGTTTTCGTGAGTTAGTTAACTTTAAGTTTTAAAGTTTATGTTATCACTTATTGTTCACAACATATCAAACGATTAAGTTTATTAGTGACATTATTGGATTAGTGACGTTATGATTAGTTTATTTACAAGTTTGTACACGTAACAATTCATTATGAAGGTCAATCCAGGCTTAAGCGTAGTTTTGAAAAAGTTAAGCGTAAGCTGATGTTGATATACAGCGTAGGCGAAAGCTTACGCGTAGGATCCTAACTTACGCGTAAGAAATGTTACGCGTAGGAAAAGGGGACCTTATGCGTGGGAGCTTGCAGCGTAGGCGTATAAAGACCTTACGGCGTAAGGCTTACTCGTAAGAGTAGACCTATCGCGTAGAGGTCACTTTGTTTCGCATATCCTTCACGGATACTGCGTAGTCCCATTGTAGAACCTTACGCGTAATAGTTATGCGGAGGATTGTTACGCATAACTTGACTACGCGTAGGGTAATCCTTATGCGTAGAGTTGCAAATGACCTTGATTATGAATATTTAAGCGTAGCAAAGCATGAAATAAATTCATCAAATCATCAAAATTAACACAAGCATTCATTATATCAACAAGTTAAGGCATGAACATTCATAGCTGCGTTACGCGTAGAAAGTCATACGCGTAGGTCAAAACCCTAGGGTTAAGATTTACGCGTATAATTTCTAGCCATGGGATTTGCACCAAATAAATTCTGGTAGTTCTAAGATGTGTTGAGAGTCTATAAACCAAGTTATAACATCTAACTCGTTGTGAATCAAATTTACCCAAAGTTATGAACTTTAAACCCTAACTTCAAATTGTCAAACAATTAGTGTTTCCGGGTGGTTAACAACCATGGAAATCATCAATTCAACCTCATATGACCATAACACAACAATCTTTTAGACCAAAACACTTCACATTTGGAAAAACCCAATTCGACTCATAAACCTTAATTTTCAAAAATCATTAATAAGTGTTTCTGGGTAGGTTTTGATGGTTAAAATTATATTCTTGATGTATTTGGAACATTTTGACACCTTCCTTTTAACCAAAAACACACACACAATGATTGTGTGTTCATACGCTTATGTGTAGAACACATAATCACTATACGTAAACAATTTTAGCCGTTGGATTTGTATGAAATTAAAAATCTTGGCTTAAAAACATGTTTAGATCGTTAAAACACTTACAAAATGATGATCAAATCAACGGATAACTTGAATGAATCTTAGGCGTAGATGTATATGGTTTAGAGTAATAAATGAGAAGTGAATAAGTTAGGTGAGGTGTTTTATTAAAATTATCTTTAACATTTTGACAGTTTTGGTCCCTCCACCTTTTCCTTTTTCAAACAAAGCCATTTAACTTCCATTTTGGTTACCAAACAAAGATTTTTAGGAAAGAAACTTGACGACACTCCCCCTTGACTTGAGAAAATAATGAAAGGTTATAAATTTACCAGGAGTGTCATTGTACCGAGAAAATTTACCACCATTTGTTAAAAGAAACAACCAGAGATATGATAACATGCAAGTACACGAGATGTTTTGAAGCAGTTAAAGTTTGATTTCTCCCCTCAACACTTGATCGGAAAAATTCGAATTTTGAAAGATTAAGGTGTTGATTGGAAGAAATGTACTTGACATGTTGAAAGAAAATTAGATAAGAAGAATATTTTTTGATTTTATCAGGTTTTATATTTTTGTATTTTGTTTTTGAAAAATTTATTTACAAAAGAGAGTTTTGGTGTTTGTGTGGTTTTAAGACTGTTTTAGGAGGTCATCAATTCCTCTTGAGTCAAACACCTCATACCAATCCGGTGGACCAACTCATTAAACCTAGCGGGAGGCAAGGCTTTGGTGAGAAGATCGCCAATTGGTATTCTGTACCCACAAAATATAATTCAACAGATTTACATTCCGCTCCACGTGATCCTTGATGAAATGATATCGAAGATCGATGTGCTTTGATTTCAGTCTTGGCTGAGTTGTCGAGATACATGGCACTCGATTGTCATGATACATCGGGATTCGTCAAATACGTAACCATAGTCTTTGAGTTGTGTTCTCATCAAATGACTTGAGCACAACATCGCCGGACATGGCTACATATTCTGCCCGGTTGAGGGCGGTGATGTGATGCAACCGCTTCTTGATTGCCATGACACAGTTTATCACCAGAAATTGTAAAAGCGCTGAGGTACTTTTCGTGAGTCTAAGCATCTGGCGTGGTCGGCGTCATGCTTTCGAGGAGCTTGTTTGAGACCATCTGAGCTTTGTTGATTTGTAAACGTGATTCGGAAACTTCGGGATCAAGCGAATCCATCACGGTTGGGTGACATAAACCGTTTCTTTAAGTTGTCCATTGAGAACGCGCGGTTTTGACATCCATCGATAGTAAGCGTCATATTCATATGAGCATGACGCTAGAAATATCCGAGCGACCTCAAGAGCGCAGCAAGAGCAAAAGATTCTTCAAAGTCAATACCTCTTCACGAAGATAACCCTTAGCCACCCGGCGTGACTTATTTACGATAACATTTCCTTCAAAGCATCAATTTGTTTTTCCAAATCCATTTGAGACCAATGACGTAGACCCCTGTTGGTCTTTCAACCGGTTCCCATACTTCAAGACGTTTGAATTGGTTGAGTTCTTCTTGCATGGATTCAATCCATGTGTCTTTTGTCATTGCGTCTTTGATGTTTTAGGTTGATTGGCGGGCGGTGAGTGCATAAATGCAATGTTCACCATCGAGTGAAGGCGTTGTCTTGTAACGACCGGTTGATCGGGTTACCAATAATGTTTTCCAGAGGATGGTCTTTCGTCCATCTATGTGTGGAGGGTTGATGGTGATATACATTGTGCGGTCGAGGATTCAAATGGTTTGTTGAAGATTCAGCGACATCAGTGCGGCGGTCGTTAGCAAGCGGGTTGAAGAACGCATTTGGATCAAAATCGCGGTGGGGGTACTACATTGAGAATATCATCACGGCGGTTCATCATTGTTGGAAGCGGTTTGTTCAACTGTTGTGGTGGAGTCAACTGTGTAGGTGCATCACCATGATAGTTGTTGTAGCGAGTGTATCGGTATAAGAGTATTATCGGGTTGAGCAAATGGAGCTTGCGGATACACGAGCACGTTCATCAATATCGTCAGCAAGGAGCAAATAACCTTTCCATTTGTTGACGAGTAAGTCGGGGCTTTGTTGGTGATGATGGGGTTTGGGGAAGTTTAGCGGTTGTGACCGGTTCAAGTTGTTATACTCGGAAGCCATTTCCGTAAGTTCATCAAAATGAGCATGAATCGTTTCCATCACTGTTTTGTCGACGATTCAGTTCGAAACCTTTGGAATTATCCGCAAGATCAATAAAGACTCCATGTCGACTTTGGCTTTGAGCTTTCCAAAGTCATCACGATCATTATTAGGATAGCAAAGAGATCCAAATACATGAAAGTGTTTTAGATTCGGTTTTTTGTTATGGACGAGCTCGAAAGGTGTTTTGTTGTGGCGTTTTGTAATCATAGAATGGTTTTGAGTATAGCATGCGATACGACTTCGCCCATAAGTAATCTGGAAGTTTAGCATTGATTAACATTGTTCTTGCGGCTTCCACTAGCGTTAGGTTTCGATCTTTCGACAACTCCGTTTTGTTCGGGTGTACGTGCAATAGATGTTTGATCTTTGAATTCCCCTTTCTCATAGAATTCACGAAGAGTTTGATTAACAAATTGATTGCCTCTATTTGTTACGATTATGTGAGCGGTGTTACGTAAATGAACTTGTATTTTCGTGAGAAAGGTGATGATCATCTGTGGAGCTTGATCTTTGCTCCGAAGAAAGTAGACCCAAGTCCAGCGTGAATAGTCATCAACAATTACTAAGATGTAGCGTTTGCCATTGATCGTTTGCACGCGCATCGGGCCACACAAATCCATGTGAAGATGAAGCACATCTTTGAGAGCGTGTTCCACCTTTGAAGGAAAATGAGCACGAGTGCTTTTGCCTTGTTCACAAGGTGAGCAAAGGTGATCTTTAGAATACCTAAACTGTGGGAGTCCTTCAACTAGTTTGTGTCCAGCAAGGTTGGTGATGGTTTGAAAGTTTAGATGTGAGAGGCGGCGGTGCCATAGCCAGGATTTTGTTGATGTTGCCTTTGAAAGTAAGCAAATGGGAGATGAAGCAACCATGTCTTTCATAGAGATAGTGTAGAGACTAGAATTACGCGATCCGGACATAAGGTCATTTCCTTGTAGATCATGAATGAAACAAGTTTTCTCCCGTAAAGCAACCTCCAAATCTCCATCACAAAAGCCTTGACCTCTTGAAAGCAGATTATGACCGAGGCCTTCCACATAGTAAACCCTGCTAATTTCGATGTTTCCATTGACATAGTCTACGTAGCCCATGATAGCTGCGAAGTGATCATTCCGAACTGCCGATGCCAATGAACTTTGCAATAAAGTTTGATAACAGTTTAAGATTGCTGTCATGTGTCGGGAACATCCGCTATCAACAATCAGAGAATGATCGTATCACGCATTACACCTGAGGCGACACGGATGGAATAGAAGTAGATTTGGAACCCGAAATGTTAGAGGGTTCCGTAGCAAGTATAGTAGATATACACACATCAATAGCTTTAGGTATCCACTTAAATCCTAGTGTGTTATATATCCATTTCCGCCATCTCCAACTAGTATTTGCTTTAGTCTTAGTGAATGCACTAGGTGGTACTACATTCCTAGGAAGTAAAACTGGAGCTACGAGGGACAAACAATGCGTTTCTTAGAATCTACAGAAGGCGGTCTACCAAGCAGAGACTTAGAAAGATTAGTGGGCCTAGAGGTATTCCGGTTCTTAGGATTCCTTAAGCGAGAGATGATAGCTTTAGCAACACATTTATCATGGCAATCAGAATTCATACTTTTACCACAAAAAACACAAGGTGCATCGGTAAATATCAAAAGTACTTAAGGGTTTAGCATTCGTTACATCACTATTTCTATTACATTTGCGGGCCTTAATATCTATAGTGGAGGCAACGTGAGTCTTATTCATAGTCCTAGGGTGTTCTTCTACTTTAGCATTCTGTATTGATCTTTTCTTAGGTCGCAACTTCCTATTCTTGATTTAGTGCTCCTAGGCGTGAAGTCGCGGACATTTGGAAAGATGCAACTATTCTGTGTCAGTAGAAGGAAGCGCGTTAGCATCTTGTGATTTGGCGTAGGGATTCTAGGTGCATGAGTACTAAGTGTTCTTTGGGGCTAATCTCTTAATGATGGTTGGTGGAAGTTGTTCATACTTTCCTAACATTTCTCTTAACTTGAGGATAGTGTGAATCGGATCTTGATTTTCAGACCGAACATTTCCAACAAAATGCATAACTTCTTTAGTGTGTGCAAGATAATGATCAAGTTCATTTGATGCTTCATCACGAGTCTTTTTGAGTAAATCAAATATGACACCATATTCCTTTTTAACTTTTAAAAGTTCTTGTTCATATTTTGAGATTTGACACTTAAAAGACACGTTTTGATCATCCAATTGCTCAATTTTATGATTAGAAGATTTTGCACGCAAGCTGGCGATTTTGTGTTGAAAAGCAATGTTGTTGATCGTGAATATCTTTTTGACACCAATTAAGGCGACGAATTGCATTTGAAAGTTCGTTTGACAATCGTTTGTTTTCAACTATTAAGGACTCGATCCGAAGCACATTATCGGTGTTCTCAACATTTATCCACGATTCAACGATTATCGGCGAGGTATGATCAAATGCATATGACAAAGAATTCTCTACACAACATTATGGACATCAGCACGGATGACATCTTCCAAGAGTCGATCAACATCTTTTCTCAACAGTTTCTTTTTACGTTTAGTTTAGAAATAGATGTTTACGTTTTCTCAAAACGACCTTCATCACTCCAAGTTCCTTATGAAAATCCTTTTCCCAGGCTAATGCACAATTTTTCAAATTTTTAACGTTAGGTAAAAGATTTTTCTGAAAAATGTCTCTTTGTTCTCGCGCCAGAGGCGATTGAAAGTGATCAATTTTGATTTCAGAGCGATATTCTATCTCATGTTGTAAAATTTTGAGGTCAGCCATGAAGATGTCAAAATATCTAAGAATTTTTCGATTTTTAGGTTTTGAATTTACTTGATGGAAGGTAAAGGACCATAAATTTGTGCATAATCTGGTTGGGGATTAACATTAGAAGACTCTGGTGTTTTGATGATAACCCTTGGTGTGTTAGAAGAATCCGTTGGTGTGGCGAAAGTGACCGCTTTTGAATAGTTAAAAGGTTTGTTGTAAACAACTTTTTCTAATTTTGATCGACTCTCGTCTTCTGCATCTAATTCCTCTTGGCGATGATATTCAACAACATTCATAACAGAATTATCAACTTTATATTCCGCTTTGGAAACTTCGGGATTTGGTTTGAATGCTTTGGTTGAAAGCTTAGGTTTGTAATCGGCAAGATTCGGTCCATATCCATTTGGATTTGGTTTTAAAGTAAACTTTTCAATGGTCGTGACCGACTCGCCATGTTTGTAAACAACAGTTTTAAACTCTTTAAGTTTGTTTTGCAAGCCGATGATTTCTTCAAGATGATCATCTATTCGTTTCGTTGAATGCTTTTTGTATGCGAAGAACTGTTTTTGACAAGTTAACAACTCAGCCTTAGCTTTTTGATTTTCCAAGGTGAGGCGTTAATTTGCTTTTTATGTTCATGTTTCAGTTGTTCTATTTGAGACAACAAAGCATTCTTTGAAGCGGCTAGATCACGCATCTGTCTTTCTAAATATTTTTCGTTTTGATAAGATTTGGCAAAGGCTGCTTCAAAACCGTTTTCACGTTTTTCTTGAGTTTTGAAAAGTTGAGTTGCTTTTGTAAACATTCAAAATCCTTTGTTAACAGTGCATTTTTGCATTTCAAGTCCCGATTAATGGCATGACATTTTTCCACTATGGTTTGTTGGTCTTGTATTAAACGAGCAAAATGTGGATGAGGCAAAAGTTCGGCGTGTTCAACGTGAGTCTCAACATGATCATTACTTGAGATCCTCAAGTATAACCACGGAGTCAATTTGATTATCAAGGGAAACCGGTTGGTCATCTTGATCGTCAAATATAACTACGGGTCTAGTTGAAAATCGTCGGAATGAGATGTGGACGACTCATTTTGGACATTCTGAGCCTTGCGGATTCCGGATGTTGGCGGAGATATAGATCGAGAGATGAAATATGGTTTGTTAATTGCACGAGACAAGCCATCGATGTCATACACTTGGGCCTGTGTCACTCATGTGTAACTCATGCATATTAGCCATCAACATAACTTGGTACGCATTGGCACTGCAAGTCCTCCATATCATCATCCGAGTGCATTTGCCATAAAACTTTGTTCTTTGTGCGTGAGAGATCCACCGACTTCATCCTTAAGAGCCAAAGAAGAGCCTCTTTGAAATAAACGCCTTAGTCCTTGGCTTTGGGCATGCATTAGCCAGTGTCCCTTCTCATTGCAGTTGTAGCATCGAAGACCATTCAACCCATTTTGAGCATTTCCTTGTTCCACCAATTGAGCTCGATTGTTATTCCTACCCACAGCATTAAACCCTTGACCACCGCCCATCTGACGACCATAACCACGATTCCGAACTTCAACTCGTCCATTGTTCACAACAGCTTGATTCCTTGTATTAGATGAGGAGCGAATACGGTTGTTGGATTTGTTGGTATAACGGCTAAAGGCATTAGCAATCATAGCAAATCCTTGTTGCAATGCTTCGAACGGATCAGATTCCTCATTAGCTTCAGCTTGAGCATTGTTGTTGTATGGAACCAATTGAGTTTGTTGAGATGGAGGTTTTGAAGGATCATGTGGTGTGATTGTAGCAGATTGGTTGAGTTCTTTGATTGAGGAGAATAACTGTTATGAGCATATAAGGCAAGTTGTTGATTTTTCGGATGTGTCGGTGGAGCAATTTGAGCACGGAGAATCCTTTCCTATCAACTTCCTTTTCATGAGGCTTCAAGTAATCGTACAACAATCCGTAGGTATACTGATGCATGTTCTTCGCTTGACGGAGAAAAATGACATACTTCTCCCATTCAGAACCAAGACTACTTAGGAACTTAGTATTCACTGCAATTCTTGGCATGTGGATGTTGTGTTTATCCAAATCATTGATGATGTCTGAAAATCGGTGATGATATGACTCGAGTGTCTCTTCGGGTTCAATCATGAAGTGTTCATAAGCCAAGTAAATTTTGGATTCCAAATCTTCGATTGAGTGAGATCCTTCCATAAGAAGACGAATATGATCCCACATTTTCTTTGACGTCTTTTGAGCATCAACACTACGAAGAATTAGGTTTGGTAATCCTAGGAGGATATATTCCATTGCAAGTTCATCTGCTTCATAGTGTAGAAGTGCTTGAGGATTCAAGTGCAGCAATGATAGCAATGTTCGTTTGTTCATCTCTTGGTGGAATGGCATTTGGATCTCCCGGTACAATGACAGTAGGCATCTCAAATGGACCTTCCAAGATAACCTTCTTTAAGAACTTTCCATGTGGCTTCTTTAGATCACAAAATCTAAAGAACCTTATCACCCATTGATCGTAGTTTCCTGGAGTGAGCATTGGAGGTCTATCAAGTGATCCAGTCTCATGAATTGATTGTTGGCTGCTTAAAGTTTCAAACATCTTTGCAAACCAAGTGGGTTCCCTCATAGTGATCCTTGATGGATGTTGATTAAAGTCATTTGTGTACGATTGAGCTTGAAGACTTTGTGGTGGTTGAACCATTTGAGGTTGTGGATTTGCAGCAAGTTGTGGAGTATGTTGTTGGTTAAATTGTTGTTGATAAATTGCTTGTTGTTGATTCCATTGTTGATGTTGTGGAGTTAGTTGGTGTTGACGTTGAGGATGAGGATAAGTGTAAAGGAAATAGTTAGAGTATGGTGGTTGTGACATGTTGATAAACTTGTGTTGATAAATATGGATCTTTGTAGTCGAATGAACCTTTGTTGATGAAGTATCCTTAGGCGTAGAAAAGACAAGAACCAAGTAGCACTTATGCGTAAAAACACCAAAATTACGTGTAACAATAATAAGTTACGCGTAGAATTTAGCTTACGCGTAAGTAGGAAAAAAAACACTAAAGTTAGGCGTAGACAAAAGTTAGGCGTAGAAAGTTAGGCGTAGGATTTTCTTATGCGTAAGACTAGGCTTAGGCGTAAGAAAGATCTAAGGCGTAGGATTTCTACTGGCGTAAGCTTATCTTGGCGTAATTTTAGGGTTTTGCCCAAATGATCTTTTACACTATCACAGTGCAAAAGATATCCAAAGTCGACGTATTTTCGGACTTATCCAAGTAAGAAAACACGGAATAAACCACGAAAATGAAGATCAAACCAAGGAGGCACTTACGCGTAGTTTTAGGGTTTTACTACGCGTAGGTTTACTCGTAACTTTGATTTTGCCCAAATATGTTTCTAAACCAGATTTTTGTTATGGAATAGCTTCAATAGTACCAAAAGAACACAAAAGTGTGAATCTTGATGAACAAAAAGCGCTAAGCAGGGTTACGGTAGAACTTCACCCACGAACAAAATCAAGTTCAAAAACGTTTATCCACGCATAAAGTTTGAAACTTTTTGCCAAAAACAAGTATTTTAACACCTTAAAGCGTTGAAAGTACAAGAATCTTGGATTAAAAAGTGTAAAAAAACAAGTTTTTAAGCGAACCAAATAACACGTTATCTTTACGCGTAAGACCAAAACCAAAAAAATTTCAAAAACAAAAGTGTACACCCAACTATTTGGCGATTGATACCACTGTTAGGTCACAAGGTTTACCACACAAGCTTATAAGAAAGATAGAGAGGCGATTGAACAAGTATCACACACACACACGAGATATAAGACCGGTTAGGCGTAGGTGATGTGTGAAAGGAAATAACTTGAACAACCAACCTTCAAATGAAGGTTTACATAAGGTATTTATAGGCAAGGAGCTAGGGCAACACACCTACTCCTTCCCTTTCACCTATGGGCTTGGGCCTAAGCTCATGGGCCTTCTACATAAGCTTAAGGCTAATAACAAACATAAAGGCCATAATAAGCTAACTATTACATATGAGTAACTAACACTTGAATAAGGTTTAGGAGTGATTCCAACAATACTTTAACTTTATCAATGTTCATTATGTGCTATTAAACTTGCATCATGTGTATAACATAATATCAGTAGTGAAATTTAAATAACAACATCAAAATCTTTGTCAGCTAAATAAAATTAAATCTTGAATTACCTAAAGGAAATTTTTACAAATATTTTATCAAATTCGAATGGATATTAATGCATAATGAAAAACTCGTGCATAAGTATTAGTTGTACTTATATCACAATTTTCATAGGCAAATTTTTATGTGTATATACTGAACTAAAATGTTAAAATAAATTTGATTTATGTGTAAACTTCATTCGTGCACGAAACTTATAACTATATAATTATATGCAATTACCTTTAAAGACACAATATTCAGTACTAATACAGAATTAAATTTTTTATTAAAACCCCGTGCGTGCGCGGGTATTATAACTAGTATCTGAAAGGTTTTATGGATATTTAAATATACATGTATGTGGGATTCGAACTTCGAGACTTGAGTTGCACACATTACGTATGAGAGTTGATGTTAATAATTAATATATAAAATGTTATTATTAATTATTAGTCATGAAATAAAACATAACGATAGTTAAATAATTAACGAGGTTTGGTTAATGGTCGTTAAATATAAACTAAAGGGACTAGAGATGAAATTACAAGTCGGGAAAGTTCTAGAACCCCTTGAGGGTGCTTTGGCCAATCGGTTATGGGTTCAAACCCTAACCCATTCAAACTTGGTCACCAAGTTAAGTTACCTATAAATACAAACCCTTGTATTCATTCACAACTTAATCTTGGATCACCAATAACCTAATTTCTCTTCTCCTCTCCTCCCTCTTTTTGCTTGGTACGTCGGTTAACCTCCTCAAGGGATCAATTTTTCCAAGCTAAAGAAACAAGTGTTTGGTTTTATTTGTGATTCAAGAACCTAGCTTTTCACATCAAATCGCTAATAGTGCGTGTGTACAAGAACGAAGAACAAGCACGCTTGTGCTTGTGAATCTTGGTGGTCGACTTCTTGGTGGGTCGAATTGTATAAACCCTAAAGTTAGGGTTTTGGGTTTTGTTCTTGTTCAATTACCATTTGATTCTTGAATTGCTAAGCGGTGCAGCGTTTTTCTTATTAGGTTAATTAATCTACATGTATTATTCCTAATTACTTATTGCATGCTTTGATGATGTTATTTGATTTTATAATTGTTATGAGTATTGAATCCCAACGGTGGCATCAGGCCGTTAATATGATGTAATTAACTACCGAAACACATAAAAATTGAATCTTTATGATTATATGCATGCTTTTTATGGTTTCTAAGGTTTTGAATTCGAAACCCTAATTTTTTAAGTATAGGGTCGATTACCCTTATTTTATTTAATTAGGCTTTAATTTTGTAAAACTTGTAGAAACCCTAGGATTGCATGCTAATTTTATGTGGTTAATTAATGAATAATTGTTATGTGCCATGTAATATGCGTATCTTGGGTGATAATTGTTATGCGGAATCCATGGTGGAACATGCATGTTTTGCCATGGAGTATTGTTTGTAATAAATTGTTTAGTTGATACACACATGTTCTATTTATTTAATAATTATTGAATTGGGGAAGACCTCAATTATAACTAATAAAAATTCTTTACGTGCTAATTGGTATATTATTAACTTTGGCTTACGCAATCGACTTGTCGATGTATGTGGCTCATCTACCTTGTAGGTGAAATCCCTAGTTAATGTATGCATCTATTTACGCCTAGAATTGTTTATTAGAGTTTATTGAAATAATTATGCATTTGGCTAATTGTTTTTTACATATGTTAAAATTGTTTAGTTATATGTTTATATTATTTGAGTGTGTTTAATTTTTTATTAAAGTGCTTTTTTGTTTATGTATTGTTTGACATGTTAGTAAGCAAAAAGGGTTTTTGAATAGAAAAATTAAATGGACTAAATAATGGCGAAACCGATTTGTTATCTAAGAATTATTCTTGAACTTTTAATCGATTGATGCTTATTGTACTAAATGGTTAGAACGGCTCACCCACTAGAACAAACTATAAAGGGTTTAATTAAGAAGTGCATACGATCATGAATGGATGTTTAAGGTTATGCTTTTGCGCTTACCGGTCCTCTGCCCCCGTGAGTTCGATTGGAGCTACCTAGTATAACCATTCAATGTTCGAAGCATCTTAGTGCAAAGTTGTAAGTTTCTCAACGCATCGATTAAAACTTTGTAAAATTCAATCTTAGCAATTAAAATCTTATGTAAGCTTTTCGAAAATATTATGCTATAAAGTTGTATGCATGCTTCTTTATACATAAGTTTTGATCACACGTCAAAAATTGTACCCTTTAAATTTAAGTTTATGCCATCTAATGATATGAAACACTTGAAGTTGTAATTTAGTTATGTGAGACCTTGATCTAGATTACAATAACAAGGTGAATTATTTTGTTGTGTGAGACCTCAGCTTAATGATTTGCAGTTTCTAAATTAGACAACTTAATTAAGTTAGTTAGTGAGACTTATGACTTAAGGCATAAGATGGGATAAAACATGCTTACGTTTTACATTAATTATTTTGGCAAAATTGTAAATCCCATAACTTTTGGAATTGAAAACTTGTTTGTCAATTATTGTTTTTCAACAATTACTTAATCTATACTTTCACCACTAGCAGATCAACTGATGTGGTGAAACTATGATAATGAGGATCCAAAATTCAAGGAAAATACTATGGTTAATATGAATATTGACCAAAGGGTATTTTATTTTCTTGAATGTTTACTTATTGAAAGTACTAACTTTTGAACTTTTATTTCTGTAGAAATGGCTCAAAAGCTGAATCTTGCACTAGCCTCGTCGTTCAAATCTATGTTTGATCGAGAAATTGACCGTAGCGCAATTTCAATGATTGGTATGGCAACTCGAATTGTCTTGAGGGTTGCCAAAAGACTAGATTATTTGACTACGCCTTGTCCTCTTGAACCTGCAATTGATGCTACTGCTGGCTGAAGCGGTACATGGCAATCTGAGTATGACAAGTATAATGAGGTAGCCTGCATTATGCTCGGGAGTATGAACTCAAACTTGCAAAAGCAGTTTGAGAACTACTTCCCTAATCTCATGCTTGAAGAATTTCAAAGGTTGTTTGAAAAGCACGTGATTTGTGGAGGTGTATGATCGATAGATGCTCTTCATAGTTGCAAGCAAGGAGAAGGAAACTGTGGCGTACTGCACTGGAAATGATGAGTTACATGGACCAGCTGGGGCGACTCAACTATATCTACCCCAATGACATACAAATTGGCCTTATCAATAGATCCCTTAACAAGGAGTTTGATGGTTTCGTTCGCAATTACAATATGCATTGCGGGGAAGGATCGGTGGTACATGCAATGCTCATTGATTACGAGAAAGGTTTGCCCAAGAAGGCCCCTACACTGCGGTTGACCATCCGAAGGGTAGGATTTCTAAGCCTAATAAGCCACTAGCGAACAAGAAAGGGAAAGGTAAGGGTAAAGTTGACAAGGGAAAACAAGTTATGACTTATCAACAAGAACCCAAGAAGTTCCCTCCCAAAAAGCGTGAGAATCCGAAGAAGGATATGGCTCGTCATCACGCAGAGGTAGGACACGGAAGAGGAACTGTCCACTCTACCTTGATGAGTAATCGCACGCGCAATGGCTAGTACTTTCGGTACTCTTTTGATGATAGAATTATTTGCTTTTCCTCATAAAATAAATTCCCGGGTATATGATCTTGGATGTGGTATTCACATTTGTAATACAACTGCAGGGACTTAGGAGCAAGGAAGCTTGCCTATGGACAAAAATACCTGCGTGGGTAATGGAGCACATGCATCGTTGAAGCTATAGGCACGCGTTTGATTTAGTTTTACCTTCGGGTTTAGTACCGTCATTGAGCGATTGTCATTCACGCACCTTCCATTGTTAGGGGTGTCGTTTACGTTTCCTTGTTAAAATATATTGGTTTCGTTCATACATTTACTGATTATGGAATTTCGGTTTCTTTAAATGGTGTTTTTACTTTAATGTTATTCCAGTAAATGGTGTGTTTGAAATTGATTTGCATGATAATATGATTGATAAAAATAATTATGTCTTTAGCATCAATAATAAAGAATCAAAGGTGATTTGGATTCTTCATTTCTTTGGCATTGTAGACTTGCTCATATAGGCAAGAAACGCATGCAACATCTGCAACACGATGGGCTTTTGCAAGACATCAATGATGAATCATTTGATAAATGCGAATCTTGCATTTACGGGAAGATGACCAAGAAACCTTTTACAAATAGTTTAGAAAGGGCTTCTGATCTTCTGGGTGTGATACATACTAACGCATTATGTGGACCACTAAGACATGTGTCAAGAAAGGGTGCTAGCTACTTCTTAACCTTCTTGATGATTTCGGTCGTTATGGTTATGTTTATTTACTTAAACATAAACATGAAGTCTTTGAAACATTTAAGGTTTTTAAGAGTGAAGTAGAACTGCAACTAGGAAAGAAGATTAAAGCTCTTCGATCCGATAGAGGTGGTGAATATTTGAGCCAAGAGTTTAAAGATTATCTAGCTGAGTGTGGTATAGTCCAAACTCACATCTCCATATACTCCACAACAAAATGGTGTATCTGAGAGAAGGAATCGTACATTGTTAGACATGGTGCGATCAATGTTTAATCTTACAACTCTTCCCTTATCCTTTTGGGATTATGCTTTAGAAACTGTTGTTCGCATATTGAATATGGTTCCAACTAAGAAGGTTGATAAGACTCCTTATGAAGTGTGGTATGGGAAAGCTCCCAACTTGTCATACTTAAAGGTATGGGGTTGTGAGGCGTTTGTTAAACGTGAGTCTGCTGATAAGCTACAACAAAGATCTGTTAAGTGTATCTTAGTAGGATACCCAAAGGAAACTATGGGTTACTACTTTTACTTTCCACCTGAAAACAAAGTAATTGTTGCTAGGTATGGAGACTTTCTTGAAAAGGATCTCATATCTCATGAATTCATTGGGAGAGTTTATGATGCGGAATATGATCAGAAGATACAACACCTTAAAAACACTAGCCAACCTCAAGTAGAACCGAAGTCGGCGTTCCACCGAAGTTGAAGTGGTTCCCATTAAGTAGATCAAGGGCTACGTGCACTGGCGTCTATGTCTCAACGTAGAAGCTGAGGAAAATATGTTAGGGGATCTTGGTGAACGTGCTAACTATAAAGCTGCCATGATGAGTCATGAAAAGGAAAAATGGCGAGTTGCAATGAATGGGGAAATGCAATCCATGAAAGATAACGAAGTTTGGATAGAGGTTGACTTACCTCCAAATGCTAAGGTAGTTGGAAGTAAGTGGCTCTATAAGATAAAAACTGACATGGATGGCAATGTACACACCTATAAAGCTCGTCTTGTAGCTCAAGGGTATACTCAAACCTTTGGGATAGACTACGAGGAGACATTTTCTCCTGTAGCGGACATTAGAGCTATTAGGATTCTTATAGCCATAGCTGCGTACTATGACTATGAGATATAGAAAATGGATGTCAAAAGCGCTTTCTTAAATGGTCGCCTAGATGAGGACATCTATATGGCGCGACCGAAGGGTTTGTGAATCCAAAGTTTCCGAAGCGTGTATGCAAACTTCAAAGATCCATTTATGGATTGAAGCAAGCATCAAGGCAATGGAACAAGAAGTTTGATGAAGAAATCAAGAAATTTGGTTTCACTCAAAATCTTGATGAGCCATGTGTGTATCACAAAGCTAGTGGGAGTAATGTTATTTTCCTTATCTTATATGTTGATGACATATTGATCATGGGAAAAGACATTCCAAGTTTGCAATATGTAAAGTCTTATCTTGGAAAGTGCTTTTCTATGAAGGACTTAGGGGAAGCAGCATTTATTCTGGGAATCAAGATCTACATAGATAG
Source organism: Chrysanthemum makinoi (assembly GCA_910596185.1). NCBI lineage: Eukaryota > Viridiplantae > Streptophyta > Magnoliopsida > Asterales > Asteraceae > Chrysanthemum > Chrysanthemum makinoi. Next base: position 314,140,331 of record OU343225.1, read on the forward strand.
ATCAAGGCGGTTAATTGGACTAAGCTAAAGTGCTTACATTGATAAAATATTGAAGAGATTCAGTATGCAAAATTCCAAGAAGGGATATTTGTCGATGCAAGTTGAACATGGCTTAAGTAATAAACTATGCGCGTCAACACCTGAAGAGGTGGCACACATGAAGAAGGTTCCTTATGCTTCGACTGTAGGATCTATCATGTATCTTTGTGAGATGTACAAGGCCGATGTGGCGTTTGCGAGAATATCACCAGTCGGTATCAATAGAACCAGTGTGAAACAACGGCAAGCTGTTAGAACATTCTTAAGTATCTAAGGGCTACTAAAGAAATGTTTCTAGTGTATGGAGGAAATCCGGATGAGAACTTGATGTTACAGGTTTTTGCGATGCTTCATCCAAAGCGATAAAGATGATACAAAGTCTCGGGCGGGTCATGTCTTTGTCATTAATGGAGGAGCAGTTGACTGGAAGAGCAAGAAGCAAACAACGGATGATGTCTATTACAATTGAGTACATATGCCGGAAGCTGCGATGGAAGCTGTTTGGATTAGGAAATTCATTTCGGGACTTCGAGTAATGCCTCAATCGAATTACCTTTAAATGTGTATTGTGACAACTCTGCTGCTATAACATTTGCCAATGAGCACTGAGTCATGAAGGGCGCAGACATTTTCCTCGTCGATATCACTATGTTCAAGAACAAGTCGAAATAGGTGAAATCAAGGTTGCAAAAATCGCGAATCGTTAGTCGGGCGGTCGACCACCTTGTAGCTTGTAATTGGTCTAGGCGGGATTAATCGGTGATTAATCGGATTGGCATTTTTAGATAATTTTAGGTATTCCGCCAAGTTTTGTGTATTTTTGGCGAGTTTTATGTATTTTCAGCAAGAATTTTTCTAAAAAAACTTGTAATAAACTAAAACGGTTATTATAAGTGATCAAAATAAGTTTATGGTAAGTTTTGGGTACTTCTGGCAAGATTTGTGGGTTTCCGGGAAGTTTGACCATCATTGACCGCCATTGATCACCGTTGACCACGGTTGACCTATTTTTTTGACCCAGTTACATAAATCGGCAAGGTTGGTGACCCTGTAGCGCCTAAGCGGCGATTAATCGGCTTTGTAGACCTTTTTTTGTAACACTGGGTGAAATCAATCTACTCAAAGTTCATACAGATGATAATCTAGCTGATCCCTTTACGAAGCCTTTGCCAAAAGAAAAACTTACTGACCATGCTGATGGGATAGGACTTCGTTTAGCTAGTAGTTTCATGCAGGTCTGTGATTAGTATTTGGATAAAGGATGTTATGAACAAATATTACTTTAAATGAAATAAAATAGTCATTTATATTTATTTTTCATTTTCTTAATATTATATCCTATATTTGCATGTTTAATCCGTGAATAACTTATGTTATTCTAAATAGTTCGTTGTCGATCAATGATGTGGGAATGTCATTGAATTAAGACAAATCTGAGTTTTGGTAGAATATACTTTTAAAGTATATTGATTCGTGGGACATACCAGATTCACATGATATTCAATGAATTGAATATAGGACTCATCCCAAATTTACATGATGATACTTTATGGATCTTTGTCATTAAGTATATCATGAAGTGTTTATCCTCAGACTTGAGATACCGGATAAGCGATATGAATGTAGTGCATTTGTGTAAGATAGTCTAACGCTATCCGTAATTGGTAGTTTTAAGGGCTATTTTCAGAAGTGTTACAAAGTTCATGAGTTATGTTTGTAGTCAAGAGAATTTGTTCTTTTGAATTTGTTTCAAAGCATAATACTATATTTGGGTCCCTCGTAGGGTTGACAAGATGTTTGTATGGCCATGCCCAAGATCTATCTAGAATACGTTCAGAAGATTTGGTAATCTTGTTCAATCAAAATACAACGAAAGAATATTAACTTATGAAATGACTTGATCCATATTCATAGTTAATGTAGTATTAGTAACAAAAGGATAAGTAAAAATGATGAATCATTAAATGGTTTTCCAGGAGACCATACTCGATTCGATCTGGGGGCATTGGCGTGTTAAAGCTAGACTAACCAATGTCATTACTATATTTAGTAATATCCAAGTGGGAACTGAAAGGTTTTATGGATATTTAAATATCGTATGTCCGGATTCGAACTTCGAGACTTGAGGATTGCACACATTGCATTATGAGAGTTGATGTTAATAATTAATATATAAAATGTTATTATTAATTATTAGTCACGAAATAAAACATAATGATAGTTAAATAATTAACGAGGTTTGGTTAATGGTCGTTAAATATAAACTAAAGGGACTAGAGATGAAATTACAAGTCGGGAAAGTTCTAGAACCCCTTGAGGGTGCTTTGGCCGATCGGTTATGGGTTCCCAAACCCTAACCCATTCAAACTTGGTCACCAAGTTAAGTTACCTATAAACACAAACCCTTATATTCATTCACAACTTAATCTTGGATCACAAATAACCTAATTTCTCTCCTCTCTCCCTTTTGCTTGGCGTCGGTGTAACCCCTCCTCAAGGGATCGATTTTTCCAAGCTAAAGAAACAAGTGTTTGGTTTTATTTGTGATTCAAGAACATAGCTTTTCACATCAAATCATTGTAATGCGTGTGTCAGAACGAAGAACAATGCTTGTGCTTGTGAATCTTGGTGGTCGACTTCTTGGTGGGTCGAATTGTATAAACCCTAAAGTTAGGGTTTTTGGTTTTGGTTCTTGTTCTAATTACCGTTTGATTCTTGAATTGCTAAAAAGTACGCGTTTTATTATTCGGTTAATTAATCTACATGTATTATTCCTAATTACTTCCGCTGCATGCTTTGATGATGTTATTTGATTTTATAATTGTTATGAGTATTAAATCCCAATAGTATCTAATGACAAAAAAATTCTTAATAACTTTAGCATCTTTCATAATGAAAACATACTTATGTTAAAACTTTATCCGATAAAATCAAAATAAATATTTTTGCACCCGCCGCAACGCCCAAGCTAAACAATATCTAGTTACACTTATTTGTGAACACGGACGCGTATTAGTGACCACCGCGTATATCACGCCACGTAAAATTTGCAAACTTCATTGTTTGTGTATGAACACGTATAACATTGACAATGCAAAAATCGTGTTGCATAAAATAAAACAATTTTAGAAAGAACATTTAAATAGAATATTCTTTTGGAATTATAATAAAAACTCATCTTTGACATTTCATACTTCACACGCAATCTATCCTAAAAAACCAAACATCTTTCTCTTCATCAAAACACTCGTTAAAATTTAAGGTAAATTTGTTTTTCTTTTATGTTTAATTTTCATATATAATTTTCATATATTGATACTTGTTTGACCAAGATTTGATGTTTTTATAATGACCCATTTGTCAAAATTTCTTGTTGCAATTTGAGATATGGGTTCTTGATTTTGATTCAAGAATGTCCAAAATTTGGGTTGTTTTGGTTTATTTTGATGCTAGGCTTACGAATTTTTGTGGGTTTATGAAATCTTGATGATTTGTGATTGGAAATGTGTTATATGATGATTTTAGTGTGATTTGATGAAAGTTATGTGATTAGATAGAGAATTAGTTTGCACATTGTGACTTTGGTTCCTATATTGTTTTTCGCTTAAATGTCTAAGGAGGTATTTTAGTTTGCTTGTTAACAGTGATTATTTGCTTATTGCTTTAAGCAGTTTTGAATAAGCAACTTTAAGCTACTTATTGTACTCTCAAATAAGTAATACCAAACATCCTTGGAACAACTTACTTGTTGTGTCATGTGTGAAAAACGCTGTAAGCACATATCCCAAACGTCCCCTTAGTCGTTGAGTTAGCACATAAGCAATTTTATGGTTTTATATATATCCGAAGAACGTCCTTTTGTTTTTTTATTTTCATGGTATGTGGGGTGTTTGGTGTTGCTTTTTGAAGGTATTATTTAATGGTTGTGATTTAAACTCGTTGATGATCAACTTTTAGTGATTGAGTATAGTGAAATTGATTATAATTATTCATTTTGATAATACTTAATTGAGTCGCTGCAACAATGTGGCAGAGGTCGGAGATTGGTCTGATTCTAAATATGTGATTTATCACAAGTAAAACTAGCATGAGCAAATCCAAACACCGTCTCTCGTTGCAGCCCGTCTGATTGTTGCTGATTATTTAAGCTCTATTATTCCATATACCATGAACATATAAACAACACAATGCCAAATGTCCCCTTACGGGGTGTTTAGGATTGCTTATTTTTCAGCTTTTCTCCTTATTTGCTTATGTTTAGGCAAAAGCAGTTTTGTGTTACTTAATATGCTTCTGCTTATGTGCTTAGTTTGAGGTAACATAGGCAGGTTCTGATAAGCAAGTAGTTAGCTACTTATGTCAAAGTGTTTATTTAAGTCGAAATTAAAATTACTTTTTTACCAACATAATTTACCTAAAACCTTTTATAAGTGAATTTGATTGAAAATTTTCAACCTCTAATTATTTTTCTAGTGTTACTGCATTTTTTTCACAAAGTAAGCAAATCCAAACACTATTTTCAGAAGCACTATTAAGCAGCTTATAAGTAGAAGCATAAGCAGAAAAATTACGCGATCCCAAGCACCCTAGTCGGTGAGTAGGTTCACCCATACATTATTATACATTAATAAAGACCTTTATGTTGGTCTTTAAGCTATATGTTGTAACGGGTGGTTGGCATTGTGTTTAAATGTTATTATCTAATTATTTTGATTTAAACTTGAGATAATTAGGTTCTAATGTTTTTTGTATAGTGAAACTCATTCTGATTATTCATGGGTATAATCAGTATTGGATAATCAGTTTCGAAATAGCTTTAACAAAAACTATACGAATTATGCTACTTAGAGGTCATTTTACATGTAAGTTTTGTAAATAATAAGAAATTGCCAAACACTTGATGATTATCTGATTATCAAAACTCTAAACAGTAAAGCATATTCAAACACTATCTCCTCGAGGTCTTTTTGTTACAATGGTTTGTTCTATATATGCTAGAGGTACTTCAATCGAATATCAAACCTGTGGTTTCATATGTTTCAACCGGTGAGTTGTTTAACTTTTCATATTCTGTTTACTCACCTTCAGATGAGCTTCTATTGATGACATCAATAATAAACACGGGCTATGAAATGTTTTTGTTTTTTTTTTTTCTTTTTTGAATATGTGTAGAATCTTAATAAGTATTTTAAACAGTAGTTTTGTTGTAAACCATGGAACATTAGCTGTGATTGGCTGTAAGTTGTAATGTCGTTATTGAATGGGACGTGATTTAAAGCTTAGAATCAGATACTCAGTTGATTAAAGTCACGGATTTATATATGATTTTACAGTTATTTAAATAGTCAGTTTCTTAGGGGGCGTTTGGGATGGCTTATTCGATACTGCTTATCTGCATTACAAAAAATTAAGCAGTTTATGTTTTAAGAGTGTATTTACTGTGGAATGAGCAGTTAAAATGATTCATAAACATTCTAGTCATATAACTGAAGAGTATCTATCTTTTGTCTAATTGGTTTCTTGCAGGTTGCTAGCAAATGTCGATTCTCATTGAAGGTCTTCCCAATGATATTGCAATAAGATGTCTCGCGCGGGTACCTTATTATCTTTTCCCAAAATTAGAAACCGTTTCTCATTCATGGCGGGCCGCAGTTCAAAGCACCGAATTCTACAGAGCCCGTCAAGCAGTCAACTCAACCGAATCACTTTTATGTGTATGCGCTTTTGACCCAGAAAACTTATGGCAACTTTATGATCCAAACCACGACATTTGGCTCACTCTCCCAATACTTCCTTCAGAGGTCAGAAATTTAGCCCAATTCGGTGTCGTTTCAGTTTCCGGAAAATTATTCGTCTTGGGTGGTGGTAGTGACGCGGTTGACCCGCTGACCGGTGACCAAGACGGAACCTTTGCAACAAACGAGGTCTGGGCTTACGATCCCATTGTCCGTAAGTGGGCGCAACGGGCCTCCATGACTGTCCCACGCGCTATGTTTGCGTGTTGTGTGTGGAACGAGAAGATATTGGTGGCTGGTGGATTTACCACTTGTCGGAAATCGATCTCGAAAGCCGAAATGTACGATCCCGTTACGGACACGTGGGACCCGATTCCCGATCTTGTCCACACACATAACTCTGCTTGTACCGGGTTAGTGATTGATGGTGCAGTCCATGTGGTTCACAAGGGTTTAACCACAGTTCAAGTGTTGGAAAATTTGAAGGACAAGTGGCGGGTTTGCGACCGTTCATGGATCCAAGGCCCGATGACGGTGGTCAATGGATCGTTGTATGTGATGAGTCATGGGTTTATATATAAACAAGAACAAGACGTGAGGAAAGTTGTGGGTTCAGCTTCGGAATTTAAGAAGAGGATCGGGTATGCAATGACGGGTTTTCGCGATGATATTTATGTTATCGGTGGTGTGGTTGGGCCCGAAGGATGGAATTGGGATATTAAGAAGAAGTCGGATGTTGATGTTTTGCTACTGGGGAATGAGAACGAGAGGCCTGTGTGGCAGAAAGTGGCTTCGATGACTCGGTGTCAAGGATCGATTCTCGGGTGTGCCGAGTTAAAAATTTAAATGTTTTCGGGTTTTAGTTATTGTTATCTTTCAATGTATTTAAAAGTTTTCTTTTTCTTTTTTGCGGTATACTAAAATATGAAAACCATATTTGAATATTAAGAAAAGAAGCGTCTGAAACGAGTTGTGCGGTTTCGTTCAAACGTCGTTTTTATGACTTATGTATCTTGTCTATTTGGTCGATTAGTGATTTTTTTAATATGATATAAAAAAAAAACTGTCTAAACTAGTTGTATGGTTTCGTTCAAACGTCGTTTTTATAACTTATGTATCATGTCTATTTGGTCGATTAGCGATTTTGTTTAATATGAAAGAAAGCGTCTGAAGGAGGTGTATGGTTTCGTTTAAACGTTGTTTTTATAACTTGTTTATCTTGTCTATTTGGTCGATTAGCAATTTTGTTTAATATGATTTGAATACGTTTAATATGAAAGAAAACGTCTGAAGGAGGTGTATGGTTTTGTTCAAACGTCATTTTTATGACTTATGTATCATGTCTATTTGGTCGATTAGCGATTTTGTTTAATATGATTTGAGTACATTGAATATGAAAGAAAGCATTTGAAGGAGCTGTATGGTTTCGTTCGAACGTCGTTTTTATGACTTATGTATCATGTCTATTTGGTCGATTAGCGATTTTGTTTAATATGATTTGAGTACGTTGAATATGAAAGAAAGCATTTGAACGAGCTGTATGTTTAATACGAAAGAAAGCGTCTGAAGGAGCTGTACAGTTTCGTTCAAACGTCGTTTTTATGACTTATGTATCATGTCTATTTGGTCGATTAGCGGTTGTGTTTAATATGATTTGCATACGTTTTGTACAGTTGTACTTGTTATGAGTCATTTTGTTTGCTAATAGTAGAAAAAATGAAAACATCCAAATGAGCATTTGACTTTTTGGTATGTTTATAGATGAAAAGTCAAACCCAAGACTGAACGTCTCTTGAAAGGTCAACAAAAAGATGGTTATCAACTCAGAGACTATCTAGGCCTTAAAATGTGCTTATGTTACCAGATTTCTTAGTTAAGCTGTTTTCAATCGGGTCACACATTGTACAGATGGATCTTGTTTGTATGTTCATCGGTTCACTGGATCGAGTGGTTTGTAACTACTCCATCTATTCAGCCTTGAAATCGTTTTATTAGGTCTAACTAACGGATGAAACATATATATTACAAACTTAAGTCACCTGGTTTCCTAGTTTTGTTATATAACACATCGATTAGTTCGATCCCATGATCTCACCAAAGGATTTTGTAGCATATTAACTGATTAGAATCATAGATAGATCATGCCTATGAATTTAGTTGCTAGCTCATGTATTTTGTTGATTATGTATCACCATTAAAGTCAAGAAGAGTGTTAACTACGCTAAAAAAAAGTAAGCTTATTGCTCCTAAAAAACGGGTAAATAAAGATATATGTTCAGGTTACTCTAAAAAGTCGAATATTTTTTCTCTAACCGATATTTAACTTCAGTTGTCACATTTTTCCTTACCAATATCAGAATGTTCCTCTAACAAGGTTTACGTGGCTTCTATGATTTTTGGGACTTTAAAAACTCCTATTAAATAAATTTTAAGCCATAACTATGCATGCCCGACAATATGTGTGATACTTTATATTTGACATAAATCCAAAAAATATATAACGAGTATATGCTTTTGAAGAGCTAAATACAGAAAGTATATTTCAAAAATATCATAATCAATCACTAGTAGTACCTATCTTTGATATACGTGAAACACTAATACAAGTAATTAAGGGCCCGTTTGGTTTGTAGATGGGTTTATGATTAAGATTTGGATTTGGATTTGAATTTTGGATTTGGATTTAATATAGGTTTTGAATTAAATGAGGAGAGAGAAAAATATATATGTTATAAATGATTATAATGTATAATTTTAAAAATATTATAATTGTAAAAATGAAAAAATAAATAAAAGAATGGTTGATGTTAAATGGGGACCCACTTAAAAAGGAAATATATCAAAAGTAGGCAATATTGCCGAGATTCTCACATGGCCAAAATGTGGTATTCACTCCCATTTCTAGGACCCACAAAAACAAACCAAACAACAAGTGTTTTCCATCATCCCCAAATCCCACTCCCAACCCTTGAAACCAAACGCACCCTAAGAAATGAATTTCCTGTTACGTGATCCTTCGTACAAGTGTTGATTTTTTGTTAACTTACGTTACACATGGATTAAAGATTTTTTGTACACTAATCAGTTAATAAATATATTATTAGTTCTTTTCATTTTCTATATAACGTTCATAAATAATAAGGGATTGTCTAACCAATGCCCCCAGTTAATAAATATATTATGGGGGTTCTTTTCATTTTCTATATAACGTTCATAAATAATAAGGGATTTTGCACCAATGCCTTGCTTAGGGGCATGGTTAAGAATTAATGAAGCAAAAAGCTAAAAAACGTTTTTTAATTTAATAAGTGTACTTTGTGCGTGGGTCCCTGAGTTATTTTGTGAGGGTTCATGCATTCTTAACCAATGCCCTTAGGGCCCTTAGGGCATTGGTTAGGCAATCTCAAATAATAATAATAATAATAATAATAATAATAATAATAATAAAAGGAAAAAAAAAGGTCATTTCTTATAGATATATATAATGTATGTTAATTTAAAGCGTATCTTATTTTATAACAAAATAAATTGGTAAATTCTAAACATTGTTAAGGGTGTGTTTAGTCAACAGGCGATAGCAAAACTGTAGCGAGAAATATTAGCATAATGCAATAATGGTTTGTTTCGATATATGTATTCGGTAACATAAACTGTACCCATTATTTGTATGCAAAGGGGATTCAGGATTATAAGTTATCATGTGTACATATTCTTTTTACAAGTATAAAAAAATGAAAATAAACTAAAATATACGATTTAAAAAAAAATAGTTGAAAAATTAAGAAAACGTGTGTTTCTTTTACCATGTTAGTTAGGCTAGGTAAATAAGAAATGTATTTATGTGACACAAAGTTTTAAGACTTAAGATTAACAAAAATTAACATTAGACGGAGAGCATCCATGAGTTGAGATCAATATAGATCTCATATTTACTATAAATTTAATAAATCAGTTTTAGTCATTCATTTATTATCAAAATTAAAAAATATATATATTTTTTACCTTTTTTTTTTAAACAACATATCTTGCAAACGGTAATCTTCAAACTATAAAAAATACACCATCGCGACGATAATTAAATTATATTTCTATAGACATGCACTTCTTTATATTTTCGACAAATTTTTTTCAAAATTCCGCCCAGAAAAATCACATATGATTTGTAAAATCATATATGATTTTCAAAAATCACATGTGATTCGATTTTTACAAATCACATATGATTTGCAAAAATCATATGTGATTTATAAAATTTGAATCACATGTGATTTTCACAAATCATTTATGATTTTTCTGGGCCGAAATTTTAAAAAAATTATGTTAAAATATACAGAAGTGTATATCGATAGAAATATAATTTAATTCTCGTCGCGATGATTTGATTCTTTTCTCGTAATGATTAACGGTTTACGAGATATTTAATTTTTAGAAAAATGGTGAAAGTTATTTTATTATTATTTTTTTTAAATGAATTTTATGATTGGTTATGATAAATTTGAAATCAATATTGAACTTTTGCCAAACATCCATTAGGGTTCTGTAAACCCCTAAAAACCGATAAGTAAAGTTATATTAGAATATATAAATGCATGCCACCTTTTAATTCGTTTTATTCTGGGGTGAAGGTGTTAGAAAATGAATTACAACACTATCCAATAATACAATAATATGATTGAAGCCTGCGAATAAGTGTTTTGAAACATAATTTCGTCATAACTAATACGATTGTTTAGAAGATATAACAATCAATTCTAGATAATAAACTTAAATCTAGCGAATCTGATAAGGTTTTGTGTTGGAGTTTGATGTGGATTTTGTGTGTTTTCTCTATGCTCTTCCCGAAGATCAAGAACACCATATATATACACTTGGAAGGTTGCCAACGAACCATCGTTAACTTCAACAATACCGTTGTATCCTTGTAACTGTCAAAAAGAACGTTGCATCTCTTTAATGATATGTCACAGTGAAAACCTAATTTGGGTTATTAAAAAATAATTTCAAAATTTTCAATTTGAACACAAGAGCCGCAATATCCATCTTTTGACCATTTAATCATCTCTATTATCAAACTCAATTAAATATAATTAAGCCTAAAACGAACAGCTAAACTCACTACTATTGACTACAATTATTTGTTAGTTATTGGTGTAAAATCATTATAAAGATATATAAGTTTCATTGTACCTCCTGTGTGTGATTAGTTTTTTTATGTTCCAATCGAAGATACTCTTTTAAATCGTGTTTAAGACAATAAGGGCACGTTTGGTAGAGAGAATTTCAGAGAAATGAAATGAAGCAGAGAATATAAATTCAGAGAATAGAAATCAGCAGAGAATTTTGTTCAATTCTAATGTTTGGTAGCAACAGAGACTTGACCCGAGAAATGAAAAAAAAAAATTAAATAACAATTCTAAAAAAATTATTTTCAAAAAAATTGTTTTTTTTTAAAACATTATTTATTTTAAATAACAATTCTAAAAATTATTTTTTTAAAAAACAGAGTTTTTTTAAACAAAATTTATTATTATTATTATTTTAAATTAAAATTCTAAAAAAAAATTATATTTTTTTGAATAAAAATCCTAAAAAAAATTATTTTTTAAAAAAATTGATTTTTTTAAAAAATTATTTATTTATTTATTTATTAAAAAGAATTATTTTAAAAAAAATTGATTTTTTAAAAAAATTTGTTTTTTTTTTAATTTTTTTTAAACAACAATTCTAAAAAAATGATTTAAAAAAATATATATTTTTTAATTTTTTTAAATAACAATTTTAAAATTACATTATTTTTTTAAATAACATTTTGTTGATTTCTTGGTACAAAGAATTGGTTTCCATTCAAAAAGTGATAGAATTTGGAGAATTCAAGTTATGCTTAAATGGAATTCTCAAATAAAATGAATTCTCCCCCTTTTTCTTTTCTCTACACAACCAAACAAGAGCGATCATTTCATTTCCATTTCCTTTGGTTCATTTCTCCCAACCAAACATGCCCTAACATGCATTTGTAAATTCATAAAAAGACAAAAACAATTATAGCGAGTCGACCTATTTTGTCTAGTATTGCACTATTGATAAATCACACGACATGAAGTCATGAACAACATGCTTTACCTCCTTTGTATAAATGCAATAATTGTCATTTACGTGTGGGGTTATATATATATGAAGCAGACTGATATTTTGATGCAGAAGTTTATAATTTAAAAGCGACAAGACGATAATAACTAAAATTCAATCAAAGTTTTAAATCAAAGATAGGTGTGATGTAGATTTTACTCGCAATAATAGACTTATTTAATATAGGAAGGCCCCTAGCTATCAACTTTAGTATATATGTCATGTTCTTTCTAGAGGCGGAACCAGAGGTCTCGGGGTGTCATTAACAAGCTTTCTTATAATCTTGCATAAGATTTTATCGGTTTAATGTGCACGAGAAAGATTAGAGATACCGCGGATCTTACGAATATAATCGTACGTAACATACATATACTATAAAGGTAATCATTCAACAGAAATTGACACTAGCGAAAATCGGTCCATATCATTAGAAGTCAATTAAACAAATTCTAAGCTCATTTCTATTCTATTATGCATACGCTAAAGAAACATGTTAGGTCTACTTTCTCATGCATTTCTATATAATAATAGGTTCATGCTAGAAAATAGTGATTATTATGTACGTCACATATTTATGTATTTCTAGAACAAAAAGGAGTAATAATATGAAATAGATTTAGGGATTGTCTAACCAGGTCTTAAGTTGGTTAAGAAATGAGGACCCACAAAAAAGAAAAATAATTTAAAAATCCAAAGCCCACACTTTTCAATAAAAAATAATTTTTGATGCCTTTTGTGGCCCTCAGCTCAAGACTTGCTAGACAATCCTATAGATTTAACATAGAAATCATTGAACTTTTGTCAAAGGTGTCGTGGTCCTAGGTATGGAGGAGCAATGAAAAAGAGGTGTTTGCTATGCAAGAAATTATTTATATGGGGCCCTATATCATGAGGTATGTTGCTCTATAGATTGGTATTGATTCATTGTATTAGAACTCATAACTAAAGATTATCATGCAAGAGACATATGATCACATATTCACAGTCTCTTAACCAACATTAGCATCTAAAGATGATCACAAGATTATTGCCCGATAAGGTTTGTGATGTCTCTTTAATAATAGCTTATCAATGGTGGTTGTTAAAATGTGATATATTTTGATTAAACTTTTAATTATCGATGATATTGTAATGTTTCTAACATGACCAAGAGTAATAATAGAGAGACCTAATTCATCTGACTAATTAAATTTATGCTAAAAGATATACTTAACTTTAAGATCACGACACATAGCAAAATTAGCGGTGAGAATTATGAAAGAGAAAATATACATTTCCCATGTCACACGAGGAATTGTTTAGAAATCAAAAACCATAGTAACTACATGCCATTCTCAGTTGAGAGTGAAGTTTTTTCCTGGTCGACATGATTCATGATGATTTGTTTGTAGAAAGAGCATCCATGAAACTAAGGAACTTATGGCATGATGATGAGTCGACAAGTCTATCCATGTAACTATGTAAGAGAGACGAAAACGATCCTTTTCTTATAAATGTGTTCTACCACACACGTATCAAGAGGCTACTCACGAGCTAGCTAGGCCCGATTGGAGAAACATTTGTGACAGCTTTTGTTCGCCCGCCGTAACAATTTAAATGTCTATGTCTTAGTTGCACTGTTTACTTTGCATGTCTTAGTTGGTCTATTGATTAGACGCTTTGATTTCTTCAAATATATTAAGCATGAAAAACTCATCAAATTTATAAGGGAATGTCTAACCAATGCCCTTAGGGCATTGGTTAAGCTTTGTCTTTTTGTGGGTTTAATTATTATTTGGTGGGTCCCCGTCCAAATATGCAATTTTGTGTCAACTACAAAGACCATTTATGTAATTAAAACCCACAAGAAGACAAAGCTTAACCAATGCCCTTAGGGCATTGGTTAGACATTCCCAATTTATAATACTGTGATAAGTAATAATAAGTGCCATATGAATGAAATAACATGGATGCCATCACGGCACTTTAAGTGTAGATCAACGTAATAATATGAGAGTGTTTGGCTAAGCTTATGAATTGGATTTATACTTATTTCATATAAGGAGATTATTGCTTAACTATATCATAAACTCATAGTTAAGTGTTTGAATTAGCTTGTGTTAAATAAGCTAATAAGCTCACGTGTTTGATTTAGCTTAGGTTGGTAAATGACCAAGAATGGCATGGGCTAAAAAAATGAATGTTAGATAAGGTATAATTAAAGGTAAAATTGTAATTTATAATAGAACATATTATACAAGTGGGGCCGGGTCTTTGGGTAAGGGTTCGGTTAGCATTCATAGGATGCATGAGACCAGGGTGATCCCACCGATCTTCATCTTTTGGAGAACATATTATACAAGCCCAACCTTTTTAAAAAGTCGCACTTTTGGGACTTATCAAAAAACCCTAAAATAAGCTCATAAATTCACTCATATAAGCCTAGTTAAATACTTGTTTAAACTTATTTAACACATATGAGCTAATAAACTACTTAGTGGTGCCCTAATAGTAAGAGCTTATGGTAACTTTTGAGAAGTCTAGGTGTAAACAACTTTAAAAGGTCACGCCAACCTTTCCGAAAAGATAAGGGTTTTACCCGATTTGAGTATGAGACGAGCACTCTAAAAAACAAACAAAACATGGGGCACTTGGTGAATCGGTGGGCCGAGCCCACGGGTGAAGAGGTTACTATCATACCAAGTTTTTCAACAAGCAAATCAACTAAAAATTCATGAATAGATGACTAGATGAGTGCTTGTAATTAGTTTTTTATTTGAACTAAAATAGCCAAAACTTCTGAAAATTCAAATAGGAAAAGATTAACGGTTTATATGTTGCTCCATTCCAAAATCAGTGTCCAAGGATGCTAATAAAAATAACGTCTTTTAGTACAAGGGTGAGGAGTTAGATTAGAAGTAAGACTAGAGGTAATAGTGATACTTGCTCACTTTTCAAATCAGCGTCATCTCACATAAATGTTGTTTGTTATCGGTATCCTTGCGAAAATATATGCTTAATGTGTTAAAAAAAAGTTGAGATTTTTGAAACTAAGCGGGACAAATATCAGGAAGAAAAAGGAGAATAATTTTTACGAAAATCTATATTTTGAACCAACATGCATTATTTTATTTCTATTTTGGTAACATGCAAAAGTATTAAAAGTAATAATTCAAGCATTATTATACTGAAACGCAAATTTAATTGGAAGGGAATCTGACACTTTGGGAAAATAAAATACTTATAATTAGTGTAAATAATTAGGTTAATGTTGAATTAGCTAGCATGGGGATCTACAATGGTTTATGACATTCGGCTTGATCTTATCTTATAAACTATAAAAGTAAAACGCTAAAAACTACTTTTAATTCGTTTTAATTAAAATCAAAATAGAAATGTGTGTATAGGAATAGAATGAGATACAAATGAGTTCGTTTCAAAGAACATCGAATGTTGCCGGAACAAGATATGTGAGAGTAAATTGTACTTCATCCGTTTAAAAATATAAGTTAATTTTAACTTTTTGAAGTTTTCTTCTTTTTTTTTTTTTTTCAAAAACTTAAATTTTAAATAATTTTATTTATATTATATAACATTTGATGCAAAATATATAAATTAATTAAATTTTAAATGTAGTTTCATTGAAATAATTTTTATCAAATATTATAAAATACAAATAAAAATATTAAAAAAAAAAAACCTTATATTTTAAAACACAGGAAATAGACGGCTATTCTTTCATACTAGGAGAAAAAGACTACGTTCATGAAAACATCTTATACTTTTGAACCGTTCAATGTCTTGTTACTAATGAGAATATTGACACTAGCAAATATAACAAAAACAAAAAATATTGCAAATAACATTCTACAAGCCTACGTATGAAGTGTAAACATACCTACGCGTATAATAAAATGCCGTAGATTTCGTTAAGTCAAAACGTATAAGATAATTAATTTTTACCATCTCAACGCTCGAGAGATGTAAAGTCAAAATATATTATTGGTGCACAAAAAGACGAACATATGACTTGTCACCGATGCTTGGACTTTAGTGAAATATTTTGACATAATGATATCTAGTGGTTACTTTTTTAAAGAATTCACATGGAAAAGATAGAATCGCGTGTGATATTTATTACTATTATTATTTTCTTCTTTTCATCGAAAAGAGTCTCTCTTTTTCTTCCATCAGTAGTAAATTTGTATCATAAGATTAGGAAGAAAACAAGTCTCACAAAATAAAAGAATAATTTCTAGCATATATGTAAATCTATTTTAACGTTTGTGATCGTTTACAAAAATCTCACAAAACTGAATATATAGCAAGTTATGAAGACAAGATTAAAATATCAGAAAAATGTGAATTAATAGTCGAACATCTCACATATTGTCATTAAGGTGACATTTTTTTTTTTTTTTTTTTTTTTAATGGAAATGGCAATGATATTTAAAGCCACAAGGGCGAAAAGAAGAAAGATACAACATAAGACTCCGAGATAGAGCAACAAAAATAAAATAAGAAAGAAAAGAATAACGAAAAACAAAACATCAAAAAAGAAGGCTATAAATGCTACGGAGGTCTCATATCCGCAGGAGAATGTATCCTACGAATCCATGTAACCTGGTACTTATAAGCCTTGTTTGAAATCCATAATAAAGAAATTCTTCGAACCACGGGAAATATATCTTCATTACAATAAGCAATCATCTCATCCGCTGTTGTCGCGTGACTAATTTTGTTTCTCCAATTCCATATATGCCAAAGGGTTATTAAACAAACTCCATGTAAAGTTCTACTAACCATTTGTCTTTAAGGAACTCGAATGATCCCATGAGAATGTCAAACAACGAAGGATTAAAGAGCGTGGGGATCTCTACCAACTCCAAATCTTAACCTAAAGGCTCTTTAGTCTAGGGCACGAGAGCAAACACGATCCCTATATTCATCAACCAACCCACAAAAATCACACAAGTAGAGGGGAGTTGAACACCACACTGGATCATATTTACTTTTGTAAGGAAGCGATTTAAAGATGCTCGCCAAGCGCAAATATTTACCTTGTGAGGCACCCAAGAATTCCATTTAAAAGATGATGAATTTGCCTCACTAACAAAAAAGTTATATTGTAGATGGCTTTACACAACGACCTGATAGAAAACATACTTGAATCTTCCAAGCCCCAGGTCCATTTGTCTTCAGCTGAGATATCAAGAACAAACCCAAAGATAAGAGAATTTAATGAGGAAATATCACTAAGGGCACGACCGTACGACGTCTTCTCCGTGCCCAATTCTCTTGCCATCTATCATCTATTTTAGACCATCTCTCGACAATTAAACAATTTTTGTTCGTTTCCAGAGCATACAACTGAGGGAAATGGAGTTTTAAAGGACTAGTATCTTTGAGCCAAGTATCATTCCTGAAGAGCGTTTATCTACCATTGAAATTTTCTTAATAATAAGATTACTAAGAGAAATTTCAAATTGGCTCAACTCATAACAACTCCCAACGATACTAACCCAAATACTTGATTTATGCCATGAACTCCTGTTATCATCGTAGCCTCCATCTGAACCATGGATCTTACTAACAACCTTCCTTCACAATGTGTCTTTCTCGTTTAGAAACAACCATCTCCATTTACCAAGAAGACTCAAGTTTTTTGCTTTGATGCTACCAACTTCTAAGCCTCCATATTTCTTATTGGCTAAAATCTTTTGCCAATGAGCCGAGGAGATCTTTTTTTCATTTTCTTTAATACCCCAAAAGAAGCGTCTCCTTATAGATTCAATACCATAGATAACTGAATTAGGAGCTCTAAAATAGATAAATAATAGAGGGAGAGACTTCCTAAAACCGCTTTGACAAGAGTTAGTCTCCCGCCAATGAAGAGAAGATTATTCTTCCAAGGCACAAATCTTTTCACACTAATGTGTCACTAAGCTGCCACTAAAACTATTACTTAACAGAAAAATATATTCATCAAATCTTTGGAAGAATGTGTTGTATAAAGTGTCAATCGCTAAATGCATGACCGTCTCATGAATTTTGATGACCTTGTGTCATTACTACAAAAAGGCTCTTACATACACATGTATCAGTAATGAGTGAAATAATTAAACTCAAATTTCATATTATATATATATTACAAAATAGACAACCAAATTCTTTTGACACACTTAGTGAAATACTAAGTTAGATGATATAATTTTTAAAGAGATATGCTAGAACCACAAAAATTTTACAAAAAATTATCCACATAATGACTTGTCATTTAACTATTGGCATTCTCTCTCTTACTTTTAAATTATCTCTCTAATTTTCATCCACAAATAACCATTCCATGTCATTGTGTGGAAATATTTTTGTAAATTTTTTGTGATCATAGCATTTCTCATTTTTAAAACTTACTAGCATATATTTCTAGGATACTAACGTAATTATTTGTGCACCTAACAAACATTTTAAAACTTAAAAGGAGGGTAAAAAGGTTTTAAATGAGCATTTAAAAGAAAAGTGATTAAATACCTCAAATGCCCTTATTAATTAAATGTCATATGTTACATTATTAACCCTTTTTATCTTTTTTATCATAATACACTTTCTATTTGATCCACACTTTATATATATATATATATATATATATATATATATATATATATATATAAAATAGAAGTGCATAAAACATTATGTCTATCATCAAGCGATAATCATGTGCAATGACACTACGTGCACTCCATAAAACCGGCCCGGCCCTGGCTAGGTGTCACTAAAATCAAAATAGTATTTAAAATGAATCAAATGTTTAATTACACATAGAATTGGCACACTTCTATCAAATGTGAGAAAAAAATTGGTATATAGAAGAACCCGAAATTTACGTGTCTATATCGGCGCTGACATATTATTTACTAGGACAACACCATGTGTCTTCCTGATATTGCTCCTTTATACTCACTCTAACGAAATTGTATATTGTTGTTAAGACGAACCTTAAGAATATACAAGAATTTGATTATACTTTTGATCTAGTTCTAAATATCATTATTAAAGTTAAGCAATTACTTCTGTAATTAAAATCTTTACTTCGTTATAAAAATTACTGACTTTGACAATACATTCCCTCTCTCCCTCTAAAACGTTTCTCCTCCTTCTCACTAAAAATTATATCTGATCTAAATCCGTAAAATCCGATCCTTTTCCGACGGTCGGCTACGGCCGGCCGTCGGGACTGTTCTTTTTTGTACTTTTCTTTCTTTAAATAAAGGGTTTGCCCACAGATCTGTCATCTCCTCCGATGCCGCTGTTGTCGCTGCCGCCATCTGCCGCTTCTCGCCGATCCGATGGCATCCGCCTCTTCTCGCCAGATCTGTTGTGGTCCGTTATCGCCATTTCGGCTTTATGCGGCTAAGTAGGGTTTGATTTTAGATCTGTTAGGCTTTTGTATGGCTCCTTTATGGATGCCTTGTTTTATCTTCTTTGTATGTATTTTGTACTTAGTGTATTTTGTCAAGCTACGCCTTTATATGGTTGTATCAGTCAAAGCTCACTCGGGTGATTTCCCACCTTTGAATCAAGGTGTTGCCTAGGTCTGTCACAACTATTATGGTGTATGTCTTGTTTGGCTTAACTTGTTATGTTTCGATGTAACTTGTTATGCTGTATCTTCCTCCGTTTGTGAGGTTTGAAATGAAATGTAGCCTTTGTTCAAAAAAAAAAAAGTTATAAAAATTACTATTCCAATGAGTAACATTTTACAATTTAACCATTTTAACTTTTTCTAATCTTTAATTTTGTATTTAAACTTGTGTAAATATAATTTTTTCACCCTAATATTAATTACCAAAAGTTTTACTTTTTAAATTTTATTATTTTCAACTTTGTATTTTGTATTCTTGGTGTGTTGGTTAAAATTATGTCATTATTATACACAAAGTCATGACTTCAATTTATGATTGTTGTGTTTATAAAGAGAAATTTATACGAATATTGACACTAACGAGAACTATCTTAGCGCGGTGCGTGGACTGTTGGTTTTATGGATATAAATTAGTAGACATGAGTTAGGATCGAACTCGAGACCACGGGATTGCACACTTTACGTATGAGAATTAAAGTTAATAATTAAATATAAATGTTGTATTTATTTATTAATTAAACAAAATAACATAACGGACGTTAAGTAATTTGTTGTAATGGACTAACGGTCGTTAAATGTAATTGGAAAAGGACTAAGTTGTAAATATTGGGAAGGTTACGGAATCCCTTGGAGATGGTTAGCACCAATCGGCCAAGGAGACCCAACCCAACTCAACTACAACTCAAACTTATTCACCAAGTTAGTTTGGGTATAAATACAAAACCAATGGTGTTTGTAATTTATCTCTTGTACTTATTAGCTAAACCTAAAATTTATTTTGTGTGTGTTTTGCTAAAACCGGTCGACTAACACCATAGGGAGTATATCCCTTACTTTTTCCAACTCAAGTTATTTGGTTTGATTAAAACTAGTATTGCTTTAATTCGGTATAGTACGTGTGTACAAGAAAGTGATACTAACACAATATTGTTAGTATTCTTGGATTGAATTACAAAACGGTAAGGGGTAATTCATATAATCCTATAAACCCTAATTAGGGTTCATTCAAATTGCTAGTTTGTGGATTTGATTCTTGTTCGGCTAGAATCAAGTAAGGTACGCATATTCTTGTTTATGTTAATTAATTATTAGTTAATATTTCCTATACGCTTCCGCATGTATACTTTGATGTTTTGTGATTATTTATTGAATGTCATGTTATCTATACTACTTTATAATGCATTTAGGCCTTCTAAAATTAGAAGGCTTAAAAATTCAGACTTTTTTACTTGCTTATTATGGAAAGAGTTTTTCTAACCAAAAATTAAGATAAGGAGCTCCAATCATGAGATGACATGTGTCACTTCTTAACAAACTCCTAACTTCTAACAAACTCCAAACCTAACTCCTTACCACTAAAAATTAAGATAAAGAGATCCAATTATAAAATGACATATGTCATTTCTCAACTAAAAATTCATCTTTATTTTTAAATTAAAATATCTTTTTATCTACTTATTTTTTTTTAATCTAATTTCACCATATTTTCTAAAATTTTATGCTCTTTAATTCAACATCCATTTTGTTATATTTTTATGAGTTTTTAGTTTTTATATTTTTAATGGGTTTATTTTATTTTAATTCAAATTTTTACAACTTTAACCTTTATTTCATTTATTTCAATCAATATAATCTTGATTCGTCAAAATCATATACTTTTGGGGTAGTGTTTGACGTGTAAGAGATTGCGAGGGTATTTCTATATGCGGGAATAATGATGTCGCTGAAAGCTACGGAAAGTTACGGGTAACCCAAACAAACACTTACAACTAACACATATACATTCGAAGTGTTGTGAAACGAATTCACTAAACGGGTAACCAAACACATATAACTATACTTATCGCCGCCGCTGTGCGCGGGTACCTGGCTAGTGTAATTCCAACAGTGGCATCACGAGTCATTGGTTTTAATGAGTAATTAATTACTAAACGCGTAAAAACGAATAATTGTATGTTGTTTGATATGGTTAATCTAGGGTTTTGGATTATTTTTTTTTGGGTCGATTTGATTTGTTTTGGGGCGTACCTCTTTATTTTTTTTAGTCGACACTTTAAATTTTTTTAGGGTTTGAAAATTGTTTGCTAACCTTATCGAAACCTAGAATTAATATATATGTTACGTGATTAATTCAAGAATAATATGTTATGTGACATGGAATTTTAATATGCGATATTGTGACTATTTGTATAATTGTTATGATATATCCATGATGATACATGTAGGTTTGTCATGGATAGTTGCTTATATATTGTTTAATTGTTAAGATATATTTATCACATGTTTATTTACGATAAATCTTGAATAGGGGAAGACTCCAATTATATATTAATGAATCAATTATGTGCAATGTGGTATATTATTAATTATGGGTTTACGCAATTGATTCATCGATGTATGTGGCTCACTTTCAATTGAGAGAGTGAAAGCCCTAATTAATATATACATTATTTAACCTAGACATTGATTATTAATAAGGTTTTATCGAATAAGTCGTGATGTGGCTACTTGTTTACATGTATTAAATTGTTTATTATGTGCGCATTGTTTTTTAGATGTTTATTTTTTATTTGTTTACTTGTTTGTTTATTATGTGCGACAATTTTAAGCAAAGGGTAATTTTGAATAGAAAAATAATACGGACTAAACAATGGTGAAATTTGATTTGTTTTTTAAGAGTTAAGTTTTCAATAGTTTAATTGATTGATGATTTTGGTACAAATGGTCTGAACGGCTCACCCAATTTGACGAACTGTGTGGGAAGTACTAGGAGGGGAGCGCATTAATATTGTGACCCTAAAGAGGGAGGTTATTGCTTCAGCGCTGACTAAACTCTCCGCTTGCTTGCGAGTCAAATTGGAGCTACTAAGTAAGCCATAAATGTACAAACTCATCTTAAGGGCGAATTAGTTTTAATTTCATGCGCCACTTCGGTGGTAATTACCCGAAACACTAAGTGTTTACACTTATGCAAAAGTACGATATAATGGGCGATAATTAACGCTAAATTCCTTGATTGGTGAACCCAATACCTCAATCAAAACTTTGATAATTTGATCTTTATGAATTGTAATAAAAGGTTTTTTTATTAAATTTATGCTACAAGATGAATGCATGACATCTTTTTACATATTTGATTTGACCACATAAAATCAAAACTAGTACCCTTTTAAATTAAGTTATGTGTCATCTAATTAAAAGGAACACTTGAAGTTGCAATTTACGCCATGACAAGACTTGGCTAGATTGTGATGGAGAGGTAAATCTCTATGTAAAGTCGGACCTTACATGGACATATTTGCAGTTCTTTAAGTTAGACACTTATGTTGAGTAGGAAGTGAGAACTGGACTCATGGCATAAGATGGGATGAAACATGTTTATATTTGTAATAGCGTTGGAAAATATAAATCCCATAATGATCTAGGAATTGGAAATTGTTTGCCGATTATTGTTCGACAGATTACCTTATTATATGCTTTCGTTACTAGCAGATCAACTGATGTAATGAACCTATGATAATTTGGATCCTAGTTTTCGAGAAAATTATATGGTTATATGTTTATATTACCGTTGGGTATATTTTATTTTCTTGAAAAGTTGTATTATCGAAAATACTAATACTTGAACTTTTTTATGTAGAAATGACTCAAAACAACGATAACACTAACACTGCACTAAGTTCTGCGTTCAAAAGTTTTTTTGATCGAGAAAAGTTGACTGGCTCAAAGAATTTCAATGATTGGCACCGCTCTTTGAGAATTGTCTGTAGAGTTTGTTAATACAAATAAGCCGTAAAAACGTTTATTTATATTTTACGATCTTCTAATGTTTTGTCGATAACAAACGTAAAATCATTTTAATGAAACAAATAAAATACGTAAATGGTTTGAACTAATAGTTTCTAACATATTCACATAAAACACTAAAACAAGTATAAGTGATTTTATGATTTAGTATTACATGTGTACAACAACTAGTGTTTACATATTTGGGTATAATATACACATAACTAGTATGTAGTATATTTGGTAATATAAATGGGTAGAAACTTAAGTATCACAACCCATTGGGCAAATACATTGAATGTAGTTGGGTACAACCCAAAGCCCATCACCCATAGATCTTGACCCAGAACCCATTGCATGACATCATGCTTATATCACACATGGATAATATTCATAACCCATGGATCAACCCATACCCAAGTGACTAAGTGCATTGGAGTCAAGAGATACATTGTATCTGGAGTCAAGAGATACATTGTATCTAGCTAAAGATCCATGGTTTAACCCATGACCCATGACCCATAACCAAAATACCCATGGGTAAAAGGGAGCATCCCACGGATCCCTAGCTTAACGCTAGACGGATCCCTTGTGGAAGGGATCCGTGGGATCCGGGGAACAGTAGAATTTTTCCTCTATAAATAGTGAGCCATTTCTTCATTGTTGCTCACCACTTCACACGTACTTTCTCCAAGTATTGTATCTCTCTAACCTCAAATCCAAAGAGATCTATGTAGTTTGTCTTTTGTTTTTGTGTGATCTTCTAGGTTCCTCTTAAAGGCGAGATCACCACTTCTTGAAGTCAAGCAAGCTCAAGTCCATGAGTTGCCATGCTTCGTCATCACCAAGACAACTGAAGTTCTCTTGTTGATAGTTCTTTCCTCCTCCGTAGATGTTGGGTTGAAGGCATTAGTGAAGGATGCCGAAAGTGTCAAGATGAAAGCATTAGTGAAATATGCTAATCGTCAGTGTCAAAGCATTAGTGAAGAATGCTAAAGGTGTCTAGACGAAGGCATTAGTGAAAGGTGCCAAGCGTTGTGTTAAGGGCATTAGTGAAGGATGCCTAGGAATCAAATCAAGTGGCATTAAGGAAGAATGCCTAGGTTGTATAAACGACAAGGTGCATCGTTATACATATACTATTTGTTTAGATCCAAGGATGGTGATATCCTTGATGGTGTTGTAATAAGGAGTGGATCTCCTTAAGATTAGGTGTTGTGTTGTGATGGGTAGTAGTTCCTCCATAGTAATGGAACTAGGTGCTTAGCCTAGTACCTAATAAAGGGTAGGCGACGTTGTGATAGGATTAGTTCTCCTTGGAGTGAAAGAACTCGGTGGTTAGCCTAGCACCGTATAAAGGGTAGGCGACGTTGTGATAGGTGTGGTTCGCCTTGGTGTGAAAGAACTCGGTATTTAGCTTTGTACCGAAAAAGGTTAAGCGACGTTGTGAAGGATTCTCCGCCATAAGGAGATTGGTGTAGTGTTTACGAACTCTCGAGTAGGTGACTCGGGGAGTGGAGTAGGGCAAGGAAGGTGTCCTTGTAGCCGAACCACTATAAATACTTGTGTCGTGGTGATGTGCTTCTTACTCTTTATCTTTCATTACACGTTTATATATCTATCTATCAACGTCCAACATAAACAACCAAATAGATTGACATAAGTTGATCTAAATAGATTAAAAGGAAGTTTTAATTGGCAAAACTATTCAACCCCCCCCCCCCTTCTAGTTTTCCACAATTGGCATCAGAGCTTCGTTACCAAGTTTTTTAGAGTATGTTGTACTTTAAAAACTTGATACGATCCGTGTATGTTTGAAAACTACAAAGAAGGATTTTTTTTTAAGTCATGTTTTAAAAATCATTATAATGTTCTTTGTTGGACAATGATAGAATGTTCTAACATTTTTCTTGTTAAGTATTCTCCATACGTGGATTTAGGTATCTTAGAAGATCATGAAGTATTTCGTGTCTATGGTTTCTAAAACCATAAAAAGGGAATATAACAAAGGATTTGGGTATCTTAGAAGATCATGAAGTATTTCGCGCCTATGGTTTCTAAAACCATACAAAGGGAATACAACAAAGGTATGTTCTCTTAGTTACAATTACTAGTCAAAGACGTGCTAAATTGCTTGTGGATAAAATGGTAATATATGCTTCTATCTTATAATAAGCATAATATGAAAAGTGTTTTAGTGATTATTTTTTTCTTTGAAGTTTTGTGTTTAATATATGTTCATTCAAGCTTGAATAAAGATTGGAATGAGTAATATAACCTCACTAAAAAGTCTACAAAGGTTAAACCTTTTCGTCGGGTCAAAACATGCATTTTTTTAATTTTGTGTCAGATCCGCGGATCCCTCAGCTTTAATGGACGGATCCCTCAAGCAAGGAATCCGTGGTAAGAAGACAATTTTTTTGTCTGAATTTCAAAAATTCATAACTAATTAACCGTGAAGTCGTTAGAGTCGTACACCTATCGTTTTAAAGGTATTTTAGTCTACTTTCATTTAAAAATGATTTCATAAACTGATTCAAAACAAAAATTTACAGAATCATTGATTTATAATAGAAAGTCATTTTTTGGTCATAACTTTTGCACAAACTTTTGATCTAATTGGAGACGGATGTTTTCATCTTTGAATAACAATGTGTCCTCTTTTCAAATTAAAGTTTTGACCACATTTATAAAAGAAACTAATCAAGCTTGGTATACATGTTTAACACAAAGCAATGAAAAAAACTTTCGTATGCTATGCTAAATGATAAATTGTCTTCCTTGCATTACTTGATTATTTACTTATCTCAAATAGCTTTTGTGCTTGTTTGATTGAATAACATATGTGGTTTTCTTACCTTGTTATTCACTCTCTTGCTTGTCGATTTAGTAATATTCTACTAATCAATGTGCTACTTGAAGGAGTGTTTTGGGATAACATCTAGTTGTGTCGAAAATGTTAGTTTTATAAGTTGAAAAATGTTTAAAACATATAACACACTAAATGGATTTTTTGATTGAGTTTGTCAAGCGATTATCTTGCTTTGATCGAGAAGAGCTACATGACTTAACGGATGAAGTTCATTGTATGCTAATCACCATCCGTAATGACTATACATAGCTCATTGCTTCCGTTGACCAAAACAACAAGTTCGGATGAAGTATAGGATTTTCTTGAACTAGCACTTCACAACTCTATTATCGTGAATGCTATCAATTACACTTTTCTTTCTTGACATATACCTTGCACGCCATTGTTAATACAAACAATTTACTAATCTAGATCATAAATATGTTTTGAGTTTCTTGAATAGTGCTTGTTAAGTTTGATAAACCTCTTTGTTATTTGTGAGCTCGATCTCATTCAATATCTTAGTGTTAGAACCTCTTAAACTTGGGATATAATACATTGTCAAGATCATTGCATACCTTTAGTAAAGGTTTTGCTGAGCAGATGGACGGATCCCAAAGTTTGTGCTAGACGGATCCCTACACTTAGGGAACATTGGGATCCGACAAACAAAAAATGCAATTGCAAGCATTATATTTCAAACGTATCCTTAGAACACCTCACACTAAGCTAAACATAGTGTCTTAAGGCAAATTAAGTCCTTATCAAGATAAGTAGATCCTTCCTACTCACACATAACTCACCTAGATCACACTCTAAGACGCTTGTAGATCTATCGTTTTCACTTTAATCCATTACTCTTCTGCTCTCTAGATCACTCATCATTCTCACATGATCCCTCACATCTAGCTTTAGAAATCTTTCGATTATGGCAAAATTGATCATAAATCATCCTTACCTCAAAATTGATCAAAGTTGATCAAATTCTAGTTTTCACATCTCAAAGCCTTTAGGATATTTTCCAAAACACTATTCTAAGTCACAACCTGATCTCTAGGATCATTTAGCTTCAATTGACACTCTCATCTTTAGTGTCATCCTTGCTCATTCATTGGTACTCATGAAAGTTCCAAATCCTTTCATAAAAGGCTATCATTAGCTACATCACTCATTACCTTCATGTATTTAAGCACCCCTTCATTTAAGACACTTAGGAGGACTGAAACACTCAAGGTGATGTAGATCTTAGATCTTAGAAACATCATTTCTACTCTTCCATAGTTGCTGAGAGCCGAATCCCTAGGATTAGCCTAGACGGATCCCTCCGGGAGGAACCGGGGATCCGGATGACAGTTTATGTCAATTCTTGATAAAACAATCATTTCAACTCTTCTTTCTAACTCAAACACTCCATCTCATCTTAAATGAGTTCCTAGATCAGTACAAACTCTGAAGTTGACTCTTGTGCATGTTAATCATCACATTCCAATGAATCTTAGTAGCTTAAGGCTTAAATGCACTTGCCAAATCTCTTGCTTTATAAACCACATTGTTAGGACTTCCATAAGTCATCACCTTCATCCTAACTTTCAGCATTTTAGAAACCCTTACAAACCTCTTGAAATTCATCATGAGGAAAACCCCAAGTAGTAACTTAGCCACCAAAGAACCACCAAAGAAAAAGGCTCGTGTTATACACGAAATTTCTTCAACCGAATCATCTCCAGTCAAGCCAACAAATGATAGGATCTTTCCTCAACCAATCAAACCAATTCCTAAAAGGATAGTACCCATAAAACTACCTATGCCAAACACCACCATACCTCCTAGGCCAAACAATGTCATCTCTACTAAATCATCACCATTGGTTCCTAGAGCTATCTCTTTTACATCCCCACTATCATCACCACACCTCTACAATTTAGAGGACTTGCCTCCTAAGCCGTCTCATTCGCTTCACACAACATTTTCCTCATTAGGAGGAATAATTGTACAAAATCAAGGTGTTGAGTCAACACTTGCCGCTTCCTCTTCGCCGCTTCCATCATATAATCCCATTTGGATTATGAGAAATCATCAAAGTCAACCACCCGACCATATGGAAGTTGACGCTTCTCTACCACCACCATCATTCTTGGTCGAGCCATTCTCAAATGCGCCTCCACCAATCCCTCCATCGTTTAAAGCTCCACAAGTCGCTTCACTTGATCCTTCGCATCAAGCTATTTCATTTCTTCCACCACCACTACCTAGCCATGACAAAGATTGCTATCATTGTCAACATGTTGAAAGTTTGATACATGAAGTACGAGAAGACCAACGTTTCATGTTCTATCATCTCCTCGAACGCTTTGACGAGATTAAACCTAAACAAAACTTGAGCTAGAAGATTTTAGTGGTGTCCTAGCGTCATGCGATAGTTGGTTTAGAAATTCTTAGTCATGTATTTTCTTATTTTCTTAGTTTTTAGAGTCATGTATATCATAAATCTAGTTTTATTAAATGGAATTACATGCTACTTGTTATTTTTCTGAGCATATGATTACTTTGTATTCATATCTCATTATTGTGATAACATGACTTGTTATATCACCTTTGCTGAAATTAATCAGCTAATACGGATCCCTCATAATTGCCTAGACGGATCCCTACTAGGAGGGAACCGTGGGATCCGTAAGACAGAAAGCTATTTTCTACTAACTTGGACCACATTTGCAGGAAATTGTGAATTATACTTGCTTTCTAACATTTGTTTTCTAGTTATTCAATTTACACATGAAGACTTTGACATCCTAAAGCTAGGGGGAGCTTTATGTCAAAGCAATACATTGCAAATTACTTGCAATATTAGGTTTACATTTCGTATCATCCCCTTGCAAAATTGCAAACATCAAGGGGGAGCACATTCGTCACTTAGACGAAATATTTTGTATATTTTGCAAACTTACTTGCAAACAAACTAGATTAGTATCACTTTCTTGACGCCTTTACATAGGGATGGACTCGTCAAGGGAGTAAGACGAGATCCTTTCCCCGCTACTTGCTCTCTACCTCTTTTTTATTTCTTTCACATGTTTTTTAAAAACAATGTGTTGCTTTCTTCTCAAAAGCTCTTTTGTTTCGACAAAAGGGGAGAAGAAAGTAAAACTACAAATTCAAACTTTTACGAATTTTAGCTTTTCCTTAAAATAATTTTATATTTTGTCATCAACAAAAAGGGGGAGATTGTTAATACAAATAAGCCGTAAAACGCTTATTTATATTTTACGATCTTCTAATGTTTTGTCGATAACAAACGTAAAATCATTTTAATGAAACAAATAAAATACGTAAATGGTTTGAACTAATAGTTTCTAACATATTCACATTTTCACATAAAACACTAAAACAAGTATAAGTGATTTTATGATTTAGTATTACATATGTACAACAACTAGTGTTTACATATTTGGGTATAATATACACATAACTAGTATGTAGTATATTGGGTAATATAAATGGGTAGAAACTTAAGTATCACAACCCATTGGGCAAATACATTGAATGTAGTTGGGTACAACCCAAAGCCCATAACCCATGGATCTTGACCCATAACCCATTGCATGACATCATGCTTATATCACACATGGATAATATCCATAACCCATGGATCAACCTATACCCAAGTGACTAAGTGCATTGCACTCAAGAGATACATTGTATCTAGCTAAAGATCCATGGTTTAACCCATGACCCATGACCCATAACCAAAATACCCATGGGTAAAAGGGAGCTTCCCACGGATCCCTAGCTTAACGCTAGACGGATCCCTTGTGGAAGGGATCCGTGGGATCCGGGGAACAGTAGAATTTTTCCTCTATAAATAGTGAGCCATTTCTTCATTGTTGCTCACCACTTCACACATACTTTCTCCAAGTATTGTATCTCTCTAGCCTCAAATCCAAAGAGATCTATGTAGTTTGTCTTTTGTTTTTGTGTGATCTTCTAGGTTCCTCTTAAAGGCGAGATCACCACTTCTTGAAGTCAAGCAAGCTCAAATCCATGAGTTGCCATGCTTCGTCATCACCAAGACAACTGAAGTTCTCTTGTTGATAGTTCTTTCTTCCTCCGTAGATGTTGGGTTGAAGGCATTAGTGAAGGATGCCGAAAATGTCAACACGAAAGCATTAGTGAAATGTGTTTATCGTCCGTGTCAAAGCATTAGTGAAGAATGCTAAAGGTGTCAAGACGAAGGCATTAGTGAAAGGTGTCAAGCGTTGTGTCAAGGGCATTAGTGAAGGGTGCCTAGGCATCAAATCAAGTGGCATTAAGGAAGAATGCCTAGGTTGTATAAACGATGAGGTGCATCGTTATACATATAGTATTTGTTTAGATCCAAGGATGGTGATATCCTTGATGGTGTTGTAATAAGGAGTGGATCTCCTTAAGATTAGGTGTTGTGTTGTGATGGGTAGTAGTTCCTCCATAGTAATGGAACTAGGTGCTTAGCTTAGTACCTAATAAAGGGTAGGCGACGTTGTGATAGGATTAGTTCTCCTTGAAGTGAAAGAACTCGGTGGTTAGCCTAGCACCGTATAAAGGGTAGGCGATGTTGTGATAGGTGTGGTTCGCCTTGGTGTGAAAGAACTCGGTATTTAGCTTTGTACCAAAAAGGTTTTTAAGCGACGTTGTGAAGGCTTCTCCATAAGGAGATTGGTGTAGTGTTTACGTAACTCTGAGTAGGCTAGACGGGAGTGTGGAGTAGGGCAAGGAAGGTGTCCTTGTAGCCGAACCACTATAAATACTTGTGTTGTGGTGATGTGCTTCTTACTCTTTATCTTTCATTACACGTTTATATATCTATCTATCAACGTCCAACATAAACAACCAAATAGATTGACATAAGTCGATCTAAATAGATTAAAAGGAATTTTTAATTGGCAAAACTATTCAACCCCCCCCCCCCTTCTAGTTTTCCACAGAGTTGCTGACCGTTTGAATTATATGTATGAACCTTGTCCTGCTGAACCAATAGCACCTGAAGCTACTTTTAAAAAAGGATGCTTGGAAAATTGATAAGTATAAGCCATAACGATGTGGCTTGTCTTATGTTGGGAACGATGGAACCTTCTCTCCAAAAGCAGTTCGAAAACTACTTCCCATTTAACATGATCAATGAACTTCGAACTATGTTCGAGAAACCAGTTGCTTTCGAGATTTATGACTTGATCGATGCATTACACGTACTGTAAGCAGAGAAAGGGTAAACCCGTAAGTGCTCATGTACTGGAAATGAAAAGTTACATGGACTAATTAAGGGCACTTGGCAAGACTTATGAAGATGACATGGCCGTGAACTTGATAAACAGATCCCTTAACAAGGATTTCAATGGTTTTGTTCGAAACTTCAATATGCACCGCTGGGAAGATAGTTTCGACCTACACGCATTGCTAATTGACTATGAGAAAGGGTTACCTCAAAAGGCTCCTACTCCCCAGGTACTTGCTATTCAGGGTGGAAGGATTAATAAGCCAAAACCGCACGCGCGAACAACAACAAGTGAAGGGCAAAGGAAAGTTGATAAAGGTAAAAAGGTTATGGCCTATCAACCAGAACCCAAGAAGTATCCTACTCCTAGGAAGGAAAATCCTAAAAAGGCTCAAGCATGCCACCACCGCAAGGTCGCTGGGCATTGGAAGAGAAATTGTGCTCTCTATCTTGATGAATTGCAAGGCAAATAAGATGAAGTACGACGTCCCCTCGGCCCGGTCCTTCAGGTAATTTATTTGTCATTGAATTATTTACTCTAAATCATAAAAATTCCTGGGTATATGATATTGGATGTGGTATGCACATTTGTAATACACCTGCAGTGGATTTAGAGGAAAGGAAGCTAACCTATGGGGAGCAATATCTCCAGACGCGGGAAATGGCGCACATGCAGTTGTTGAAGCCATAGGAACGTTTAGTTTATTATTGCCTTTGGGCTTAGTATTGTTATTGAACAATTGTCATTACGCACCTTCAATAATTAGAGGTGTTGTTTTTCGCTTTTATTGATGATGGTTTTACTCATACTATTTCACGTAATGGAATTTCTGCTTTTAAATGGTGTATTTGTTGGAGTATGCTTGTGTCATAATAAATAATTATATGGCTGGTCATATGTGAGCCTATGGGGTCACACACATATACACTTAGACACCATTATTATAATGTATTTATCGTATTTACGTTATTAATAACCTTTGTAACATAAGGGTGTAAAGAGGAGGATTTGGACTTTGAAGGACCTAATATGTAACTAATTGATTGACATCAATTATCATTAATGCAAATTGATGATAATTATGGTTGATTTGGGAGGTTACCTATTGCCTTCATAATCTCCTCCCCTACCCCTTGATGTTGACGCCACACATTCATCCAAAAACAAGTCTTTTGTTTTTGATGATTATTTCTTCATAATACTAGGTGTAGTCTTGTGCAAGGATTGGTAAAAAGGTTAGACTAGCATAAAAGGGTGATTGCTTGACGTGTAGTGTGTTTCATACATTGGGAAAGGCCAACATCATTGGTCTTTTGGTTTCTTGATTCAATTCGTGGTGGTGATTGGTGTCTTGCAACCGAATCACGCTACAAAGGTATAAACCTTATGTTTGTTTTATTTGATTGATCATAATGCTATATGGATCCGTTGTTGGTGATGATTCTCAAGGCGTTTTAATGTTTACTTTATGTTTATTATTTTCATCATCACCTATAGTATTTTATTTTAATGTGATTACTGTGAATGGTGTGTTTGAAATTGATGTGATTGGAAATGAATCTAACAAATATAATAATTCGATGTTTAGCATCAATAAGAAAATAAAGTTGGACTTGAATTCTTCTCATCTTTGACATTATAGACTTGCTCATAAAGGCAAGGCTCGCATGCATAAGCTGCAACAAGAAGGGCTTTTGTAAAATATCAATGATGAATCATTTGATAAATGTGAGTCAAGCATATCTGGGAAGATGACGAAGAAACCTTTTCATAGCAATATGGATAGGGCTTCTGATCTACTTGGTCTTATTCATACTGATGTGTGTGGACCACTTGACATGTGTCAAAGAGAGGTGCTAGCTACTTCTTAACCTTTACTGATGATTTCAACCGTTATGGTTATGTTTATTTACTTAAGCATAAACATGAGGTGTTTGAAACATTTAAGGTTTTCAAAGCGGAAGTAGAACTGCAATTGGGAAAGAAGATTAAAGCTCTTCAATCCGATAGAGGAGGCGAGTATCTAAGCCAAGAGTTTAAAGATTACTTAGTTGAGAATGGAATTGTCCAGAATCTCACTTCTCCATATACTCCACAACAAAATGGTGTACTCGAGAGAAGAAATCGTACATTGTTGGACATGATATGATCTATGTTTAATCTTACTACTCTACCTTTATCCTTTTGGGATTATGCTTTTGAATCACTGTCGTGATTCTAAATATGGTTCCCACAAAGAAGGTTGATAAGACACCATATGAAACATGGCATGGTAAAGCTCCTAACCTGTCTTATTTAAAAGTCTGGGGTTGCGAGGCGTATGTTAGACGTGACTCAGCAGATAAACTCCAACAAAGATCTGTAAAGTGTATCTTCGTAGGATACCCTAAGGAAACTATGGGTTACTACTTTTACTGTCCAACTGAAAATAAAGTAATTGTTGCTAGGTATGGAGATTTTCTTGAAAGTGATCTCGTATCTCAAGAATTCAGTGGGATATTTTATGATCTGGAAGATGATCATGAAGATGCATTACCTTCTGAAAACACTAACGTACTTCCGGTAGAACCTGATAGTCTGGGTCCTCCACCGGAAGTTGAAGTGATTCCCGTTCGAGATCCGTAAGGTCTACGCTGCACCTGAACGCCTATGTCTTAACGTAGAGGTTGAAGAAACTATGTTAGGAGATCTTGGAGAGCCTACTAGTTATAAAGCTGCCATGGCAAGTCCTGAAAAAGACAAATGGCAAGTTGCAATGAATGGGAAAATGCAATCCATGAGAGAAAATGAAGTCTGGGAAGAGGTTGACTTACCTCCAAACGCCACGGTGGTTGGAAGTAAGTGGCTCTTCAAAATTAAGATTGACATGGATGGCAATATACACGTCTATAAAGCTCGCCTAGTTGTGCAAGGTTTTACTCAAACTTATGGCATAGATTACGAGGAGACTTTTTCTCCTGTGAATGACATTAGAGTTATTAGAATTCTCATAGCAGTAGCAGAAAGATACTATGATTATGAGATATGGCTGATGGATGTCAAAACCGCCTTCTTGAATGGTCGCTTAGATGAAGACATCTATAGGAAGCAACCTGAGGGGTTCGTGAATCCACAATTTCCAAACCGTGTGTGCAAACTTCAAAGGTCCATTTATGGATTGAAGCAAGCATCAAGGCAACGGAATAAGAGATTTGATGAAGAAATCAAAATGTATGAATTTATTCAAAATCTTGATGAGCCATGTGTATATCACAAAGTTAGTGGGAGTGATGTAATTTTTCTTATCCTTTATGTCGATGACATATTAATTATGGGAAAAGACATTCCAAGTTTGCAAAATGTTAAGGCATATCTTGGGAAGTGTTTTTCTATGAAGGATTTAGGAGAAGCTGCATTGATAAAATATTGAAGAGATTCAATATGCAAAATTCCAAGAAAGGATATTTTCCGATGGAAGTAAAGCATGGCTTATGTAGCGATATGTGTGCTTCAACACCAGCTGAGGTAGCACGCATGCAAAAAGTTCCTTATGCTTCGGCAATAGGATCTATTATGTATGTTGTGAGATGCACAAGGCCAGATGTGGCGTTCGCTAAGAACATGACCAGTCGATATCAACATAATCCGGGTGAACTTCATTGGATCAGCAAGTTAAACATATTCTAAAGTATCTTAGGAATACGAAAGATACGTTTTTAGTGTATGGTGGAAATCCGCATACCAGAGCTTGGTGTTACAGGTTACCGTGATGCGTCCCGGCAAAGGTGATAAAGATGATACGAAGTCTCAGACGGGTTATGTCTTTGTCATTAATGGAGGAGCAGTTGACTGGAAGAGCAAGAAGCAAAGTACGCATGATGTTCCAACGGGAATCCGAATACATAGCCGCCTCGGAAGTCGCAATGGAGGCCGTTTTGATTAGGAAATTCATTTCGTGGGTTGGTGTTATGCCTTCAATTGAATCGCCTATTGATATGTATTATGACAATTCTGGGCCGCAATCATATTTGCCAATGAACCCGAGTCATGAAGGGCACCTGCATATTCTACGGAAGTATCACTATGTTCGGGAACAAGTCCGTGAAGGTGAAATTAATCTATTGAAAGTTCACACATATGATAACTTAGCTGATCCTTTCACTAAGGCTTTGGCTAAAGACAAGCTTATTGGACTTGCCAATGGAATTGGACTTCGTTTAGCTAATAGTTTCATGCATAACTGTGATTAGTATTTGGATAAAGGATAGTGTAAAATATTTATTATTTTGATGAAATAAAGTTTGGATTATGTTTATTTTCATTTATAATATTGTTCTCATATATTTGCATGTTTAATCCGTGAGTAACTAAGTTATTCTAAATGTCCTTTGTCGATTAATGATATGGGAGTATCATTAAACTAAGACAATCTGAGATGTGGTAGAATATACTTGAAAGTATATTGATGAGAATGCATACCAATTTCAGATGATATGAATTGAATATAGACTTATCCCAACTACATAATTTACTTTGTGGATATTGTTATAAGTAAATTATGAATAGTTATCCCCACTTGAGATACCTGATAAGTGTCATGAATGTAGTGCATTTTTGTGGAGCAACTTAACGCTACACGAATCGGTAGTCATAAGGGTTGTTTCCAGAACTCAAGTTACAAAGTTTGTGGGTTACGGTCTCGTAGTCAAGATAGAATTTTTTTCATTCAAATTTATTGGAGTTTAATACTGCTGGGCTTCCTCGTAGGGTTGATAAAGATGTTTGTGCCGCTACTGCACCCAAAATCTCCCTAAATATGTTTAGAAGATTTGGTAACCTTGGTCAATCACTTACAACGAGAAACAAAATACTTTAATAAAGAATGACTTAATTACATATCTTTATTTAACGTGGTATTAGAAACAAAATGATAATAATAATGAGAAATCATTAAAAGGTTTTCCAGAGCCTTACTCGAAATAAGTTGTGTGCTAGAGGCATCGAAGTGTTGCTAGACGCTAACCGATCACGTAATCACTCTTGTTAAGATATATCCAAGTGGAGTTGTTGGTTTTATGGATATAAATTAGTAGGTGAGTCAGATCAACTCAGACTACCTTTCAAGCACACTTTACGTATGAGAATTAAAGTTAATAATTAAATATAAATGTTGTATTTATTTATTGATTAAACGAAATAACATAATCTAAGTAAGTAATTAGTTGTAATGGAGTAACGGTCGTTAAATGTAATTGGAAAATGACTAAGTTGTAAATATTGGGAAGGATTCGGAATCCTTGGGATGGTTAGCAACCGACGCCAAGGAGACCCAACCCAACTCAACTACAACTCAAACTTGTTCACCAAGTTAGTTTGGTTATAAATACAAAACTAAGGGTGTTTGTAATTTATCTCTTGTACTCATTAGCTAAACCTAAAATTTGTTTTGTGTGTGTTTTGCTAAAATCGGTCGACTAACACCATAGGGAGCATATCTCTTACTTTTTCCAACTCAAGTTATTTGGTTTGATTAAAACTAGCATTGCTTTAATTCTAGATAGTACGTGTACAAGAAATTGGTACTAACACAATATTGTTAGTATTCTTGGATTGAATTACAAAACGGTAAGGGGTAATTGTGATAATCCTATAAACCCTAATTAAGGTTCATCCAAATTGCTAGTTTGTGGATTTGATTCTTGTTCGGCTAGAATCAAGCAAGGTACGCATATTCTTGTTTATGTTAATTAATTATTCGTTAATATTTCCTATACGCCCAAGATGTATACTTTGATGTTTTGTGATTATTTATTGAATGTCATGTTCTATAATTCGAACATGGACATCCAAGAAACTTGTTAGTTATCAAATGTAGAAAGTTACATGTTTAAGAAACTCTTGATTACATTTTAAACACATATAGATCTTTTTTAGCTCATTTATTATAATTTTCGAAGTAATTAAGATTGCTTTGATCGTTCGCCATAGAAACTTCTTTATTATCCCATCTATTGTGTTCAAACATCAATGAGTAAACAACCAAAAGTAAAAAAGTTACAACTAAGCCTAAAAAAAGTCATGTAGTATGTCTTATTACACGTAAAGAGTAGAAATTATCCCTAGCTTTCTTTGCTAAAATGTAAACCACATAGCTACCTGCTAACATGTTCAATATCTTTTAAAATTTTCTTATTTATTCTTAGTGTCACACTCACATTACCTGTACATAGATAAATACATAAAATTTGGACATATTTATCTTAAACATATTAATTTTTTTGAATGGCAAAGATTTATTAAAAACTCCACTAGTAAGAAGCTAGCATGAAAAGGCCAAGAAAAAACTACAATTAGGGCATGTTTGGCAGGAACTTTTTAAAAAGCTGTTAGCTTTTTATTACAAAAATAATCTCATTCAAAATATATAACTCCGTTGGGATACATTGGGTATGTTTGGCAAAACTAGCTGTAAGCTGTAAATTGTAAGATGTAAGATGTAAACCTGGCGGTTAACGCGAGCTACAAGTCAGAGTTTTTTCATAAAAGTGTTTGATAAATTAGTCGTTAATACAATTATAAGATAAAATGATAGTGATTAAATCTATAATTGTAAATAAATGTTAGGGTATATCAAGAATTTAAAGTTTTAACAGCCAGAAATTTAAAAGCTCTCATGAATTAGCTTTTCATTTTGGAGCTATTTGTTTGAAATAAAAGCTTGTAGTTAATGCATCCAAACGAAGCTAGTTTATAGGAGATTATTTTGTAACAAAAAGCTAACAGCTCCTCCAAAAAGACCCTGCCAAACAGGCCCATTAACTTCAAGCTTTTATTTCAAACAAATAACTCCTAAATGAAAAGCTGATTCATGAAGCTTTTTAAGCACTTTCAAGCTATTAAAACTTTAAATTACTGATATACCCTCCAAACATTTATTTACAATTATAGATATGTCCATTTATGTTCATTTTACATCTTATATTTATATTTAACAGCTAACTTACCAAACACTTTTATTAAAACAATAATTAAATTGCAACAAATACATTTAAGACAACCTTATCTTGCAAGAGTTTCAATAATGACAAACATTTTACAAACAAAAAAATTATAATTAGAGTCATTTAAATTGCTTTTTGGACTATGTTTTTGAAAGAAAATGCCTGGTAATTATTCAATTTTAGAGTATAGAGTATAGATAACTGAAAAAGTAATGATAAACTATTTCGAAACCGCGATCATCAAAATTCTTTGTAAGCAAATTTAGATTTATAAGCTGTTAATATAATCTTTTTTTCGAAACATAGTCATGTAAACTACGTAATTTATTTCAAACCGTTTTGAAACTAACCAAAACAATAAGTAATAAATTAAAAGTACACAATCTCTAAAACTAAAAGACGGATCAAAAGCTACATTTGATATAAAGGAATTGGTTACCGTATACCTCCTAAAGTGATATCAATACCTCCTACTCTTTTAATTTTTTTATTATTTTTATTTTTATAATTTTGTTTTTCTTATAAAACTGTGAAAACAAAATTACTAAACAGAAAATATAAAGTTTTATAAATAAAAAATAGTAAAACAAAAGAAATACGAAAAAGAAACCATAAAAAACTGTCTTTGTCATGTTAATAAAATTGATAAAACTACCAAAAACAATGTGAAACATAAAATATAAAATTTGAAAAGTCAAAATTAGAAAAAGACAAAAAAGAACAAAACAAAAAAATTAGAAAAAGTTGTCTTTTTCTTTCAATAAAATGAGCAAAATGAGAAACAAGAGAAACTAAGATAACAATAGGACACCCTTCCTAAAGTTTCACACATTTTTCTCTCATTTTATTATATTTCAAAGTCTTTATCTCAAGATTATCAAAGTGAAATGACTCAAATGACACTCTCTTCCATGAGAGAATTACCATATTAAACCACACTAAAAGCACCATGGCTCATGGATGCATCGTCATCATTCACTCATCTTTCATTACACTCACATAAGATTGTTATATAATATTATCCGTTTCAATTATTTGTTTATTGACTTTTTTTCGTCTTTATTTTTAAACTTGATCAGAAATATTTTGTTTATATTACATAATACTTGATGCAAAATATATGAACGGTTTAAGTTTTAAATGTATTTTCATTTATATAATTTTCATTAAGTATTGTATAACAAAAACAAAAATATTTATAGTCAAAGTTGAGAAAGAAATACCAAAAAAGTCAATAGCGACAATAATTTTAAGACGGAGGAGTAAGTTTGATCATGCGGTGGATGAGCACCATCACACGTAGTCTAACGTAGAGGTGCCACCACCACCCGTTATTGGCAAAAAAAAAAAAAAGGATTGATGATGATACTACCATCACCGTAAAAGTTTATGGATCGATGTTTTATGTGTTTAGCCACGAGTAAAACAAAAAATAATAATATAACACCGACAAGTAATATGATCGCCACCAAGACATCCATTATAATTAAATGACAACCTTATAACTTTTAAAAAGGTGTTGCATAATTTTTATTACGTAGTCTTGCATATAATTTTCTTTGTTATAAGTAATCAAATTTGAAACAAAAATAATTTTTATGCTAAATTTAAGTAGCACAAAAATATTTTCGAAGGTTGCACATATAAAAATTTGACACTCTTTAAAAAAATTACATTTCATGACTCAAAATTAGATATGGCTTGTGGCACACCCGACTTCCATACGGGTCCTTCCCCGGTTATAACACATATTCAATGATTTAAAATTATTGATTATGTATGCATTAATTTAGTTAAAAACAAAACAAGGAGCAACTTTTGTCATTTGCCCTTAATTGTGTCTTTAAACATCTTAAACACAAGAAACAATAGTCATAAATTTCAACTAGAAAAATATCAATACACTTGCAAGTTGCAAACTCTTCATGCACACGCATCTTCCATCTCTCTCCTCCTTATCTTGTTTCTATAAAGCCAAACCATCACAAACCAAAATGAAAATCCATTTTTTCTTTTTTTTTGATGCCATTTTTCAAACAAAAACATAGAGATTAAATGGGAAGATTGAATCTTAGAAAATCTAATCTCAATTTTGTTACCAACACTTGGGTCTTAATTAGGATCACTTCTTGTTTCTCTTGAAAACACAACATTTTTTTCTTAAAAACACAACATTTTTTTTTTTTTTTTATCATTTTGCAATTTTAGTAGTAGTGATGCTAAGGAATAGATCAAGAGTTGTTACTAAACAAACTACACCAATCATGCAAGATCATCAAACCTCACCTAATTCATCATCTATATCACCCAAAACTACCCAAAACCAAACCCGATCCATTTTACAAAGAATCATACCACCATTCTTCACTTCGACACACACAAACATTTAACAAGTTTTATGGGGAACCCATTTGTTTCACTAAAACCCAGAAAAACCTTAAACAGTTTTGATCAAAACAAACAAAAAATCAAAAATCTTGATTATGAAGGAATTGCCATCATCCTAGTACAAGAAAATATTAATTCCAATATTTTTAACAAACCCAATGCCAAAAAGCTAAGGGTTCAAATTCCGAGTGACCCGTTTGATCAAAACGGGTCACCTAGATCACCGGGTGATTTCGGGATCAGGACCCGGAACTTTTATAATACTGGTGACCTGACCCCGGCTGACGTCAGGTCACCAGGATATGTTACGGGTCCTTTATCTATAAAGGAAATGGAGTTAAGTGAGGATTATACACGTGTGATATGTCATGGGCCTAATCCAAAAACAACCCATATTTATGATAATTGTGTAGTGGATAGCTGTTGTGGTATTCGGGTTGGGTCACCACCACCTTTGGTGCCTTTGGAGAGTGGTTTGAGTTTTTGTCAGACTTGTAAGAAGAAGATTGGTGATGGATGTGATATTTTCATGTACAGGTTGGTTAATAATATTATTATTCCCACATTTTGGATTATGTTTTTGGTTTGCAAAAGTTAGTGTATATTTTTTGGGAAAAATATTTGATTTGTTAGTATTCTTGTGATCATTCTAGGTTATACATTTAGGAGAATCAAACTGTTACATTGAAATAGTCAAATAATCAGAATTTAGGATGTTAATGTAAAATGAAAGAAAGTAAAATGATTGCTTTAATTTCCTTTAGGAAATGGTATAAAGCAGATAATCCAAATGTAATCTGACAAAATGTTTTACTATTGTGACAAAAATGATATACAGTAGTAAAAATCTAGCAGTGTAACAAAGTAAATTTTGGTGGTATGTAAATCATTATCCTTTTCTATAAAGTTTTCTTTGTATAGTTTATCCTTGAAGAATTTTAATAATGTGTACTCCATTATTTTAGAGGATTTATAGTAATTTATTACTAGTAGTTGTTCAGGTGTATTTATTTGGATTATTGTATTTTTATACAGGGGTGAGAAAGCATTTTGCAGTGAGGAATGCAGATGCCAAGAAATGATTTTGGATGGATTGATGAGCACATAACAGTCGTGTCAAGTTACCATTTTGCCCTTCAAAAGATCCAATTTTGTGAAGTTTGACGATGATATCAGAAGGGCATTTGAGTCCAGTGCTGAATAATAATTTTATTTTTTTGGATTTTGTTTGTTTGTAACATGTAAGATGTAGTGTTAGAAGTAGGTGATGATTTTGTTTTTTCCTTTGTTAATTTTGATGTCATTTTTTTTTTAATCTTTTACCAATTCCAATATCCTCCTCTCTTGTAGAATCTATGGAGGGATGAGATGGAAGTATATGTTGTAGAAAAATAAACAAATAAGTGAAGAAAATAAATAAAAAGGTGTCCAATTGCCGGCTTTTATCTTTGAAATGGTATGATTGTCTATTTGTCTTTGATGCTTTGTCTTTACTTTCCCTTTTAGATAGACAATTGAACCTATATTTAATCATTGATAACTTTTACTTTAAAGGATTGTCTAACCATAGGCATCGTTAATGTCGGCGACCCACAAAAAGACTCAAAAAATAATTTAAAGACTCAAGACCCATATTTTTCAATAAAAAAATATTTTTCTGCATCTTTACGTCCTCAGCTTAACTCAGCCTCGCAAGACTCTGGGGACAATCCTTACTTTAAATCACAAACAAATTATTTACCAATTCCACAAAAAGCAAATTTACACCGTTCGTCTATAAGATTGTATAAAAACAATACGTTTCATTCCAATTTTGAAATAAATACAAGCCATTCTTTCTCAACGTCTCCATTTCATAACCTCAACAATCTTTTTTTCTAACGGCCGTTGATCAAGGTTGGTTAACCTCATCACTTGACTTTCACATGTGGTCCGTTTGTTCTTTTACATATCTTCATCTTCTACTTATTCCTAACTAGTCCAATTGTGAATAAAAAGGATTATTTGAAAAA
Source organism: Chrysanthemum makinoi (assembly GCA_910596185.1). Lineage (NCBI taxonomy): Eukaryota > Viridiplantae > Streptophyta > Magnoliopsida > Asterales > Asteraceae > Chrysanthemum > Chrysanthemum makinoi. The sequence goes on from OU343225.1 coordinate 314,183,118, forward strand.
AATAAAATAAAACCCTTATATTTCCAACCGCATGTTTTTATATCCTAGACAAATACTTACATGTACTCTTCTCATTTGTTCATTTCCACCATCACCAAATTCTTTTTCTATGAACTCCACCACTATTCGTTAAAGAAAAGAACCCTACCACTATAACTTTTACCAAGAAGTACATTATATAAAAAGAAGCATATTAGGCTGGACGCAGTAAGGGTGGAAGATCGACTGAGTCGATCGATTTTTAATCAATCCCCCTTATGTGGCCATTCGATCGAGCATGGTTCTAGGAGGAAAGTGATCACCTACACGATCGAGTGGTTTTTTTTTTGTATTTAATAAATATAAAAGGTATATTTGTGAGGTATTTTTTTGTAGTGTAGGTCGATTTATTGGGGCATCCAATCACCGGCGTCGCTGGTAGTTCTACATGACAAGAAAAAATAAGGGGGATTAAGTGCCTTTAATGCATAGCCTTTATATATCCAGAATCATGAAGCAAAAAGGAACACTCTTTATAATACACACAAACTTGCTAAAGTAAAAAATTAATAAAAAATAAATAATAGTGTCACTGTAAAAAGAAGCATCACATTCTAACTAATCCTAACCTGTCCTAAAATCACCAAAACCTTTCTCATTCTACCACAAAAAAATTAATAAGTCCACCATAGATTCAATAAGCTAATATAGAGTTCTGCTCAATATAGTTTCAAATATTATATAATTAACATGTAATCATAGAAGGATTTAGGATTTTCGTAAAGGTATTGCACAAACTCTTTTCTTAAATAAGTGCTAAAATTTGCATCATAAAGTATCCTTCAGCTAAGGTAAAGTTTCACTATAAAGAAAATAACATGAGGGTTGCACATACTAAAAGATGACCCTATTTGAAAAATATTACATTTCGTAACCCAAAATTGGGTGTGACTCGTGCCACACCCGACACACATGTAGGTCCGTCCATGCATGTAATGCTGCAGAGGAAAAGAAATGTGTGCATGATGTAAAGTTGTAAATCAGAAATATATGTTTAATCGAAGGGTTAAAGTTTCTTCATATCAACTTACAGAAAGTTCGCTAAGAAAAGGTTAACACTGACTAAATATCCTTGCTTAAACTTTAAAGTGAACTACACCCGAGTAGTTTAAATATGTACAATCTTGTTTATTTTTTACATATCAAAGTTACTCGTGTTGTTATGTTAATATTTGTAATCTCGTGCAAATTATTTTAATATAATAATGATAATATATTTATAAATTACAACAATAAAAATAAATATTGTTTTAAACAATAACAAAGTTTAGAGGGTATTTGTTATCTAAAATTTAAGGTCAGATATTACATATTTTCATGCAGATTTTTGACCTTGACGAAAAAATAGAGATGTTGAACAACTCAATTCAATTTAGACTTTCTATTGATAAAGAAGAATGCTCGATTTTAAAATGAAGCTCTCTTACTATTTTAGTTTGGTTGGTTTGAATGATCCATTTTCATTATTTCTTTTGATATTTAATTACAAATGAGTAAATTGAATTTTTCATAGTTGTCAGGATCCCGATCCTGATCTTAGGATCTTACGATTTTACGATTCTGCGAAGCAAAAACGATACGGATCCTACGTAGGATCTTAATAAGCTTAAGATCTTATAGGATCCCGATCTTGACCATAGGATCTTAAGATCTACTCCGATCTGATCTTACTTTTCTCGAACTGCAAACTAAAACACTACAAATTTATGGTTTATGTTTTTTTATAATTTTAAAAACAACACGTGATTCTTCTTATGCATTCCATATTAATAGTATATGACAACATTTTCATTAAACATTCATATGATTTCGTGTTTATAACATATAATAATTTGTAGACTTTAATAATATTACAAAGATCATTAAAAATGACATTATAATAGGATCTTAGGATCCCGATCCGATCTTACGATCACGATCTTACAAAGACGAAAACGATCCTAGATAAGATCCCGATCTTAAAAACCTTCAAATTTCCTTTTTCTTTAAAAAAAAAATAAATAAAATTCCTTTAAATATCAATGCGAATTCTATAAATTAACATGTCTTTGTCATGATCACGTGAAATCACATG